>CM065725.1:43027571-43047571 GCA_033310375.1 Conus canariensis
TATGCACTTTATTTCGTTTCGTTTCAACCAAATATTGAAAATATACCTTCTTCCTGTTTCACCTTAACATGGTATGTATTTTGTTTAATTTCAACCAAATATTGAAAAAAATATATTCTATGTGTATCATCTCAACACGTAATGTATTTCGTTTCATTTCAACCCAATATTCAAACAGAAGCTTTGGCTGTGATGATTTCTGGCTTCTGCCACCATCCTTTGACACAAAACGGTCTAGCGACAGGAAGAAAGCAATTGCCTCCCTTGCCACGAGGCAAGTTTGACACGGGGTAAGGACGGCCAACCGTGGATCGCCTATCAGGGGGCAGCACTCACGCAGACCGTCGTGCTTCGGGAGTGTGAACGGCAGCGAAAGGGAGGGAACCCACCTTGGTGCCGACTGACCCCCTTCTGAAGAGAAAGCAAGTGTCCCACTTTTCACAGCCACGAGTCCCGGTGAGACGCCAATTAGACACAGGGAGGGGGGGGAGGGAGAGGGGGGGGACCGACCGGACAGGAAGAGGTGGAGGGAGGGGAAGGGGGGAAAGGGAGGGAGGGGCGGGAGGAGGGAGGGTGGGACAACAGCTCAGCCAGCAAAGGAGTCACCCTGGGTGGAAAAAGAAGTCACAACCGGACTAACGGTCTTTTGAAGACTTGACTGTCAGCCCTCCAACCCCCCCCCCCCGGCTCCCCCCACCCCCACCCCCACACCTCTCCCCAACTCTCCCCCCCCCCCCAGCCCCGTCTCCCTCCGTTCCTCTCTTCTCATCCAGGTCCCAAGGCAACCCCCGGCGGGTGTTTGGCTTGTCAAACCCGGAGAAGGCAATCGACTCCGGGGTCCTCATTGAGACGACCCACTGACAGACAAGACAGTCACTCCAGCCACGGCCCCGAGACCGGACCCTGGGAGGCACGAAGGGGGGGGGGGGGAGGGGGGGGGGGGACTGATGCATCCAAGTGTCTCTCCCCTCACGTTCACCACACCACCTCACCCTATCCCGCGCCACCCCCCCTTCAGCCCCCACACCCTCCCCCCCCCCCCCCCCCATCCACCTTCCCCACCCCCACCCCACCCCCATCCCACCCCGTTTCTGATGAGGTGTGCCGGGTCCTAGGGAGGCCAGGGTGGACAGCTCAGAGACAGCTCCTGACTGTCAGGTGGAACTATAGGGGGTTTACTTTTGATTTATGAGACTCCTACCTCCCCTCCTCCCCTCCCCTTCCTCCCCCCCCCCCTCCACACACACACACTCCGTTTAACACGTCGAGAGAGTATGCAGATCCCATTTTCACAAACCGCCAAGAGACGGCGGGATGAATGGGGTAGGGGATGGGGTAGGGTGGGTGGGATAGATCGGTTGGTCAGCCCTTAAAACGCTCAGAGCCCAATTATACGCCCCCCCCCCTCCCCCCCGTCCCCCACCCCCCTCCCCTCCTCACACACACACACCTCTCTGGTTTATTGCTCAAATCGTCTTCCGTCTTCTCAATAGGGCAGGGGGCAAGCGTCAGACTAAAAGGCTTGTAGCACAGCGGCGATTTGGGGCGCGCCCAAAGAAATTGGATGTCATCCTTTAGGAAGTTTCTGGATCGAGTGGAGAGGAGAGAGAGAGAGAGAGAGAGAGAGAGAGAGAGAGAGAGAGAGAGAGAGGTGGGGAGTGGAGGGAAGAGGGTGGTGGTGGTGGGGGTTCTTAACGGTGGCGACCTGTGGGGCTCCATTGTTGTGATCCGTAAAACATCATTTCAGGATCAGGGGGGCCAGCTTGACCGCCCTAGGTTACCTGTCCGGTGATGGCCAATCTCCGTGCGGATCACAATGATTTATGATGCTTGGTGTGAAGAGAGTAAAACAAAAACTATCAACAAAGTCAGTCTGAAACAAAATCATCGCAAGGGACTCAGCGTTTCCCTCGGGCCAGTTTCGTGATAAAGTTTCAAACGCGCAGAAGGGAGTGGAGGGGTTGGGTGTGGGTAAGGTGGGGCTGGGGGCGGCTGGGGGGGGGGGGGTGCGCGAGTAGGTGAACCAAACCAGCCCTCAGCTTAATTCTCTCTCCCTTCCCGAAACCAATCAATCGATCCCGGGAAACAGACTTTGGGGGCCCCCCTACTGCAACCAGGTCTGTCTTAGGCAGCTGTCAGAGAGGGGGGTGACAGGAATAAATAAATAAATAAATAAATAAATAAATAAACCATTCAAGCCCCACCACCATCTTCTTCCCCCCAGGACCAATCAACCGATCCCAAGAAAATGACTTCGAGGGCCCTCCCTGCCCCACTAGCACTGTCAGAGAGGGGCTGGCATAAATAAATAAATAAATACATATATTAAGCCCACCCCCACCCAACCTAAGTCTTTGTTCGGGAGCTCTCAAGAGAGAAGACTGGCATGAATAAATAAATACATAGATAAGTAAATGAATTAAGGCTCCAAACCACACCCACACCCACCCCCCTCCCTAAAAACCAAGCAACCGATCTGAAAGACAAAGACTTCGGAGAACTCTCCCCCCCCCCCATCCGTCCCCTAACCTTCCCTCCCCCCTCCGCCACCCACTCCCACCCCACCCCAACCCCCATAGCCTAGCAGCCAGCCAGATGGCAGCCGGACATGACGACCCATCATCAGGCCTTCATTGTCGCGCCCCTCCCCCCCCCCCCCCTACCCCCCACCCTGGTGGACATCCAGCCGGGGAGGCTGCCGAGGCCGGCCATATGATCTGGATAATCAAAAACAACAGCCCTGCCCTCCACCCTGCAACCCTTCTGGTGGGAAAGGGGAGGGGGTGGGGGGGGAGGGGGAGGGGGACAGCCCGGGCTACTTAGAGCCTGGTTTAAACAAGAGGCCCAGGCTACGAGAAATTAATTATCAAAACAGTCACCCCTCCAACAAACCCCCTGCCCCCACCTCATCCCCAACCCCATTCTTTTTTCATTTTTCTTCTTCTTTTTTTTTCCTCATTATATCAGGCCCTGTTCTGGAGAAGGGGGTGGTAGGAGTGGGGAGACAGACTGGAGCAGAGTGAGAGAGAGAGAGAGAGAGAGAGAGAGAGAGAGGAGAGAGAGAGAGACACCCATATCCAATTTGCGTCGCCATGAAACCTGAGCGTTGGGGGATTCTGCTCATCAAAGGCAATCCCCCCCCCCCTTCCTCCCTCCCTAACACACCCCCCCCCTCCACCTCTCCCCCTTTACGGTGAAGACTTAAAGGCCGAGTTTCATCGTCTGACGACGACTATGACGTCACACCACCACCCACCCACACACCCCACTCATCCCCTCCCCCCACCCGACCAGTTTGGTGAAGTTGGCGCGGTGACTCACGGTCCCAACTTTTTTTTTTTTTTTTCAGGAGAAGGGCGCGACGAACTTACAGTGCGTAATAATTTGTCAATTAATTAATTAATATGATTATGACGGCGAAAGGGTGATGATGACTGGGGTGGAGGGGGTAGGGGCGAGGGTGGGGATAGAGCATTTCATTAACGTTAAGCTCTCTGACACGTGAGCGTCTTTAGGTAACTTGGCGGAAGTCACGTGAGAGTGTTTAGGTAACTTGGCGGAAGTCACGTGGGTGTCTTTAGGTAATTTTGCGGAAGTCTGTCTTGTATGATTTTTTTTTTTACAGCGCAGATGCATGCGTACATACACGCAAAACACACACACACCACACACGCGCGCGCGCGCGCGTGCGTAGAGAGAGAGAGAGAGAGAGAGAGAGAGAGAGAGAGAGAGAGAGGAGAGAGAGATCCTGCGTTCTCTTCTTTTTCTTGATAGAAAGAGGAAGAAAGAAGTGATGAAAGAAGGGAACAGAGCGTGGAGAATTGGGCTTGGGAGGAGGAAGGGGGTATTTAAAACTAATACTCGTACCACCGGGCCAAGTCTCATCATTCAAATAACAACAACAACAACGACAATAGCGTAATTTTAGCTTCAATGTTTTAGATCGCCTCTTAGTATGCTTTTAGATGTGGATAACCGATTTTCCCCCCTTTTTTTTAATGACGTCAGCGCACCTATTTGATTATGATTCATACACACGTTTCTATGTTCCCGCCCCATACCCCATTTCCACTATCCAACTGACACTCCCCCCCCCCCCCCGTCCCCCCACCCGGATCACCATTACCCCAGATAATACCCCGTATTCTAATATTATATGGATCACCTTTTCACACCCACCAAGTGCTCTGAACAATTCCCCAACTCATAGTTCAAAACAACGGGCATGAAAAAGAGTCCAGAAATTTACGATAAGCTTCTGGCGCTTGAAGCACGATTCAAACTCATTTTTCTTAATCAAACTGTTGAAGGCAAGAAAGAACGGCGCGACAGAATTGCCAGAAGGTTAGATTCTCTGACAGCTCTGGAACCCCGTGCCACAAAACAATTCATTCCATCATCGGTCCACTACTACGAAATAAGCTTGCAAGAGATTTAAAAGACTTCCTATCCAGATAATCCACACAGTTAAAAGCCTGGAAGTAAATTTTTGCTGTTACAATCGTTATTTCATCCGGAGAGGAAAGGAACGGATAAAAGAGCGTGGGGTGGGGTGAGGTGGGGTGGGGGTGAGGCGAGGTGGGGGAAGGACGCATTCAGAAGGGGAAGGGTGGAGAAAAATGAGAGAGAGAGAGAGAGAGACAGAGAGAGAGAGAGAGAGAGAAGAGAGAGACAGAGAGAGAGAGAAGACAGAGAGAGAGAGAGAGAGAGAGAGAGAGAGAGAGAGAGAGGTAACAAACTGTAATTCGGCTCAAGCAAGATACTAACTATCACACCATTTTTTCATAAATTTCAATCATCGTCGGATTCTTTACTATTAAAAGAAAAAAAATCGCGCCGCGCCATTTTCCACGATTACGTACGATCGCGCCGTTTTGTTCGGGTCCATACAGAGCCATAATCGCCAGTAGTGGAGAGAGAGAGAGAGAGAGAGAGAGAGAGAGAGAGAGAGAGAGAGAGAGAGAGAGAGAGAGAGAGAGAAGGCTGGGGCCATTAGTTAAAGAGTTGTTGGCAAGGTCCAAAAACCCATTCTGGCTGGGGCCAGGGGAGAGGACAAGGCCGATTAGGCCGCGGCTAGACCACAACGCCCGCCCGTCTCCTCAAATCAGCCCACACAAAAGCCGCCCTGCCCAATAGATCAACAGGGGAATGAATCAAAGGCATATTTATCAATATGCGGGCCCCTTATCACATATTATTCCTTTATCGGAGCCCCTTCCAGAAGGGTGGGGTAGGGAGGGGGGAGGGAGGTGGTGGGGGTGGGTCAGGCTTCAGAATGGTGTAATTTATGTGAGCCCCCTTACTTTTGTTCCCTTCTCCGTGCTCTGACCAGGCAAAAGGGGGTGGGTGAGAGCCCCCGACCCGAGGCTCCCCCACCCCCACCCCACCCCACCCCCCCCGGCCAAAAAGAAAGACAGGGACGGGGAGCGTTTGACAAATCTGTTTTCCACGACCTCCCCCACCTCCCCTTGCTTTATGATGCCCGGCTGATAAATCTGCCACAGCCTGCCTGCCTTCCCCCCCCCCCCCCAACCCCCACCCCACCCCCCTTCTCTTACTCCTCAGCGCTTGCTGCTGCCCAGCTCTCAAAAACTCAAGCTCCCCGAAGCCCTTGCCGACATCCCCTTCAATCCCACCCACCACTCCGCCGACATAGATCACACCCCGTTAGCCCTGGCCGCCAGGACATCATGTTCCCCTGTTATATTTGATATGTGGAGTTGGCCACCTTCCCAGCCATCGCTTGAGCCCCTCCCCGAAACCCGTACATCAAATCCACGGGCCAAACACCACTAATTCCCCCCCCCTCCCCCCCCCTCCTCTCTCTCTCTCTCTCTCTTGCAATGCTGGCGAGCTTTTTTTGTGAGGGCTGACAATATGAAAAATGCTTTACATCAGAGTCATGATTCCCTTCCCCCCCCCCCCCCCCCCCCCCCCTTTCCCTTCTTCACCTCCGTTCCGAGTTGGTAGTTACAGCTCGGAAAGAGGACCAGGCGGGATCTGCAACTTGGACAGGAGCCCATCCATCAACATGCCCCCTCCCCCCATCCCTTTTTCTCTCCCTCCTCATTCTTTTTTTTCTGTTTTTCAGTCCCCTTGTCATTATTACATAATTGTGGAAGGGACCGTGAGATTTATATGGCAGGCGGGATGAAGGAGCATTTTGCATTGAAATCTGACAAGTCGCGCGAGCTAATTGGCGCCAGCGGAACCGGGCCCCACCGGGATCACATAATTATGGATTTTCTTCTCTGGACGAGGAACCTACCTAATGATGTGTTACACGGCTGAACGTCAAAGATGAAAACTTGTCATAGAACCCCCGACCTAATGGGGCACGGATAGCGGGCATTAGAACAGAACCAAGAGCTTTCTTTCTTTCTTTCTTTCTTCATCTTTCTCTTCTCCTTCCCTTTCTCTCTCTCTCTCTCTCTCTCTCTCTCTCTCTCTCTCTCTCTCTCTCTTCAATCCTCAAGAGAGAGAATCGAGTCGTGGAAGACAAAACAAAAAAAAACAAAACAAAAAAAAAAAAGGGGGGGGGGGGGGGGCGGTTAGCATGGGGGAGGGAAGTCATAAATTGTATCGGTGTCAAAAATATAGCCTGCATGGAGAGGAGGGAGAAAGCTTGCCAATGGAAAGAAATCGGCCAAGCCAGGGAAGGATTATGCAGCAGATCTGACATGACGCTGCAGCCAATCGATCACCTACCATGGAATCTGTGCTCTCCCCTGTCGCTCAGAATCCCCCCGCCTAATGACACCCAACGAGCAACGACAACGGCACGACAGAATCGAAAGTCGATCATGTTCAAACTAAATACCTCAACCCTCCCCCCCCCCCCCCCCAACTCCCATTCCAAGTTGCCGATAGCCAGCTACAAATATAACAGAACTGACATTTAGCAGATTGTCTGGCCCGAGGTCTTTTGACAGTTGCTGATCCTCTGGTATGACATCGTCCGAGGTACTAGGATTTATTTTCATCGAAGAAGCAGTGGGGAGGAGGGTATGTTTTCATAATATTTTGAAACACTGTCGACAAGAAAGTGTACGTACACACTGACTGACGTGCAAGACAATGTTAAAAAAAATGTAATGGATAGTCGGTAAATGGTGATGGTTTGATAAAAAAAAAAGAGTTAATTATGTGAACGGAGACCCTCTTCGAAAACAAATTTAGAGAAAAAAAAACCAAACTGATCAAAAAGCCTTCATGATTTTATTTCCATTTCGCATGTTATTTATTTTATTCATTGATTTATTAGTTTTCTTTGCATTTTATCTATTTACTTATTTTGGGGGCAGAAGGGTGCCATGAAATAAGCATCCACAGACACAGTAACGGGTAACAAACTATTGCAGTCACTTCAATTCACTCCATATAAATCTCTGTAGCAAACTGAAACGTCATGATTCAATCTGTGGGTGTTTTACACTTTCCGTTCAAACAAAACAGAAGAAATCTCTCTCTCTCTCTCTCTCTCTCTCTCTCTCTCTCTCCTCACACACACAACACACACACACACACACACACACACACAGCACACGCATATAGACTGAAGAGGAAAGGGAGAGATGGACTCTTCCCTACCCCCTTTCCCTCCTGTCCCCCCGCTGCCTATCCCCCCCCCCCCCCCTTCAAAAAAAAAAAAAAAAAAAAGGAAAATTGCTTGACCGGACAATCTGAGTTCGGGGCCCAAATCAGATCCCATCACCCAGCCCAGAGCGACCAAGAGCTGACCAGCGTGGTCAATGTCCGAGGCGTGAACGTCCATCACAAACCATTTTACACATGGAGCTCGCTATAAGCAAAAAGACTGGACGTTGCTGACCATCCTCTCTGCCTCATTAGCACTGCAGCTTGGGTGCGCGTGCACCGGACAACCTCCCCACGCTGACCACCAAAGTGTTCACGCGCCGTTACGTGCATGAGACCAAAGAATGTTGAAGGCTGGCAGACCAAGTCGACAGCAGGGCGGGAGAACAAACAAGGGTTCTGATGAAATGGAGCCGAGTTAAGGAACGATTACCGACAAGCATGAAGTCCCCGGGTACTGGAGGATAAAATGCCATTTTTCCAGGGGCTGAAGGCATGCAAGGAGGCATTTTAACCACCGAGTTTTGCAACGTTTCGGCGCGGAATGTTACCACATTGAAATAGTGGCTGTTCGTTCACTGAGCGCACTTCGTTCCTACAGCGACATCCAGATCCACGTTCCGATTTGCTAATGACATTAACCAAAAGAAGAACACACACACACACACACACACACACAAAAAGAAAACACACACCACACACACACACACACAAAGAAGAAAACACACACACACACACACACACACACACACACAGAACACACACACATATACACACAAACAACAACAAAAAAAAAAACGGCCAGGAGCGTCAAACCCAAAACCAAATTAAACTCCATAGCCCTGTAGTGTGCAATATTCGGACAAACGGTCCAGGCTCTGTTTCTCTGCAGTAAACCACACTTCGCAAACTTTTACACAAAACCAACAACCCTACGCTTCCTTCTAGAGCACCACCATTGGTCTTGTTTGTTTATCATGAAAATATGGCACTGGCCAATCCGCTGAAGTATGAAACAGGTGGAATGAACCACTTTTGCTGACGAGAGACGCTCGCTTCGGGCGTAGGCTTTGGGCAGTCAGGGGACACAATCCACAGCCATTGTTTGCGACAATAAGCCAATTAAACCGTAAGCCGCCAAGGGAAGAGAGGAAAGGTGGGGTTGAAAAACCGGCGAAAACTGGGCCATTCACACGCAAACAGCAAGACACAGCCACAAAAACCCACCCCCGCCTTCTCCTTACCCTCTCCCCTCCCCTCTCAAACTTTTCGATAACGTCTTATGAAAAGAAAATAAAGGGAGTGAAGTCAGGAGTGAAAACCGCCTGAAGCCTTTTGGGGCCCTGTAGCCCGCCAATTAAGTTTTCTTCTCCTGCTTGACATTTCACAAGAATGATTGAAAACTATGACTGCTAAAACTCCACACCGCCTCAAGGCGTACGTACTACACCATCCCCCCTCCCCCTCATCCCCCACGCTCTGCCCCCAAACCCAAAGCTGACCAATCACATCTACAAAAGAGAGGGGGCGGAAGGGTGGGAGGATAGAGGGTGGAGGGCGTAGCTCGTAAAAACAAGGCGCGTAATTGCCCCCCCTTGTGATTGTTCCCGGTTACGCTGCAGTTTAAACAGTCCCCTCCCAAATGGCCTGCCCGGGCGAAGGACTGGGTAGCGTTTCCCACCAACCATCAAGACTGGCCTGCAGAAATGTCAATAAGCTTGGCAACCGTTCATACAGTAAGCCCATCAACTTCAAACGGGCCCTCTTTCAATCAAACAATAGCCGGAGGGCATGGAGATGAGGGAGAGGCTTAAGGAATGAGGGGGTGAGGGATGGTGAGTGGGTGGAGGTTGGGGAAGGGGACGGGTGGTAGTGACAGCGTGATCGGTCAGGAAAGGAGTTTCTGCTTGGAGGACTTTGGGACAGAAGCAGGCGAGACATTTTTTTTTCGCTGGGGGAGAGGCAGGGAGCCTCTCTTTGCCCCAGCACTTACTCGCGCACTCTTGCGCGGGAAAAGAGTGGCACTGAAAATTTCCTGACGGCTTCACTCGGGTAATGGTAAGGTAATGTTGCTTACAGCCCAGCCGACCGCAAAGAGCCATATCAGGGCTGTCACCACCCGGGTAATAACTATGGTCACGCCGGGAGATGAGCGAGGAACAGCAAGAATTTTCCACTCAACGTAGAGTTACAGACCTCCACCCCTGCTTCAGACCCACTTCCCCTATCCTCCTACCACCTCTTACTACCACCCCCATCCCCACACCCCACTACTCACCACACACTCTCCCATCCCACACCACCGAGCACTCACAGCCTGCTCAGCCAAAAAAGTGGATGTGACAACATCCCCTCAAGATGGCGGCTCCAACCTCCTTCACCTCCCCCTCCAAAGACTAAGCCACCTGGACCCTTTCCTAAGCACCCCATTCCCCCACCCACCCATCCCAACCCTCCACACACATCCTACCCATTGTCCACGGGTGGATGCACGTCGAGAATCCCTCCCGGGCGCAGTGGACATGAAATTGTGAAGTTATCTGAAGGATTAGATCATAGACTTCAAATGCGGGGCAAGCCCAGGGTCCTCCACAGCCAATTTGCTGCCGTCCCCCAGGCTTTCCGTCCCTTGTTGCCCCGGCCGCATAGGAAATGAACATGACAATTAGCCACGCACTTCTAAGGCTGGCCGCCGCCAGATAAGTATAACAACAGCAACTAAAGCAGCAGCAACAACAACAACAACGACACGCCGCCGTCAGCATTCCTGGCGCGCTCTAACCCGTGCATCAAAGACTGGAATAGTCCACCTTGCGGCAAGGAATGGTTATGAGCGGAGAGAGAGAGAGAGAGAGAGAGAGAGAGAGAGAGAGAGAGAGAGGTGACTGAGAAGATGCTATCTAGGGCTGAATGACAACTTGAGCCCAACACCTTTCTGCTGCTGGTACAAAAGGGTGGTCGGTCGGACGGCGTCTTATCAAGATCACTTTCGTCGGTCCTCCTTTCGCCTCCATGACTTTGAGATTTCAATCGTTTCTTCTTCATCTCCACTCGCAGCCCCCCCCCCCCCCCCCCCCCCTCCCAATCCCCCATTCACTTCCCTTCTTTCTCGTCAGAGAGAGAGAGAGAGAGAGAGAGAGAGAGAGAGACAGACAGACAGACAGACAGAGACAGACAGAGAGAACTGCTGCTTTTTCTTCTCACTTTTCGCAAACATATTCTTAAGGGTGGTGAAATAAAAGATGATACTTGAGCTCATCAGTATTATGCATGTTCATCTATAATCATCATCATCATGTTTATCTATAATAATAATAATAATAATAATGATAATAATAAAAATAATGATAATCATTATCATCATTATTATTATTCTTAAATCAATTATCATGATCATCATCATTATCAATTTCAAGACATTTTGAATTCATTCACTGTGGCATTCACATCGCACTAACTGTATGTTGAGATTAACAACAAAACTGGTGGACATTCTGTCAGAGGCAGTCCTGTTTATTGTTTTGAATCGCAATACCTTTAACGCTGTATTAACTAAAATGGTTTATTTCACTGAATGCCTTTAATAATAATAATAATAATATTAATAGTAACAGTAATAATAATAATAATAATAATGAAAATGACGATGATGATAATGGTATGACAAAGATAATATTAATGATTTATATGCATTTTACCTCCGTACAGTTCATGGTGTTTTCTAATATTCCTGCCATCCGTACACAAAGGAACACACAAAACGCCACAACTATTTTCCTTTCCGCTCCTACTCCTCCCCCTCCCATATCTTCCACTGCCCTTCTCCCTACCCCCTCAATGCACCAGGTTTTTTTTTTTCCTTTTCCATTCTTTTATTATTATTTTTTTCTTTCTCCCTTAATCTAAAACAGCAATATAACCTATCTCTAGCACACTCCTTATAGTCCTGAAAACGGGAAGAAGAAAAAGAAACACGTCATATGTGATTCTGAGGTCCACTTTCGCATCAAATTAGTTTACTCCTTTTGAAACAGAGAAACAAATGAGGGGAAAAAGAAACATCTCACTCGTTTCAATCATCACCAAGATATAACACAGTTGTTACCATTATTTGTGATCTCATGAAAATGATCCCCAGCTAATTTGGTTCTGATGACTCTGCTCTTTATCGTTTTTCTTCTTGGTTGGTTGTCTGTTTGTTTGTTGATTAATTATCTATCTATTCAGAGGCATTAAAGGGAGGCCATTATCTGTCCAGGTCCAGTCAACACTCAGGCCCGTTACTTGGTGGCCACGACATTACATGTCATCAGGACAAGGGGAAGCAAGCGAGGAGGAAGACAGCGAACGGCGGCAGCGGCGGCGGCGACAAACGGGGCGATGACAAGTGATGACACCGATGACAGAGTGGGGGATTCCCCTTTCATCCGCCCTGCCCTGTCCCGCCTGTCACCCGCATCATGACTTCTGCCCGTTTCAGTGGCTTCTCCTCTGTCTGTCTGTCTGTCTGTCTGTCTGTCTCTCTCTCTCTCTCTCTCTCTCTCTCTCTCTCTCTCTCTGTGTGTGTGTGTGTGTGTGTGTGTGTTGTGTGTGTGTGTGTGTGTGTGTGTGTGATTCGGTCTGTCTCTCTCTCTCTCCCCTCCCTCTCTTTCTCTGTCTGTCTGTCTCATCCTTCCTCCTCTCTCTCTCTCTCTTCTCTCTCTCTCTTCTCTCTCCTCTCTCTCTCTCTCTCTGCCGTGTTATTTTGGCTGTTTGGGTTCCATCTATACCCCTGTTTTCATTTCACAATATCCTCCTCACTCAAAACCCCCCACACTCCGATCCCTCCACCTCTGTGTGTGTGTGTGTGTGTGTGTGTGTGTGTGTGTGAGGAGAGAGAGAGAGAGAGAGAGAGAGAGAGAGAGAGAGAGAGAGAGACAGGCAGGCAGGCAAACAGAAACAGAGAGACAGAGACGGCATTCATGTCGGACAAAGCTGAATCCAGTAATTCTTCAGAGCACCGGTTAATTAATTAAACTGATGCCTACACCCCAAATAATCCAAATGAAAACAAGAGTAAACAATTACGTACATGGTATAGTTTTACCAATTAATGCACTGAAATGAACAACAAAACACTTTGAATGAAAGAAAAAAAGAAGTGAATAAATGGCTCATCCATCATTTAGAGAGAGAGAGAGAGAGAGAGAGAGAGAAGGAGAGAGAGAGAGAGAGAGAGAGAGAGAGAGAGAAACCCAGAAAGATTCAGGAAGAGGGTGAATCGAACATAAAACGAACGGAATGTGTACCCGCCACCGCCGCGTTACAATCCTCCTAATCAAGCAATCACAATACCAGACTTGGCGTCATAAAAGCTGCAGCTATTGTTGGGATGCCACAAGGCAAGAGAGGCCGAGGACATGGCTGGCAGAAGCTCTCCCGATGAATACTGAGCACCTCGTCAACCGCCGCAGCCATAAGGCAACAACATCGCCTTCTGATGGATGGATTGATGGAGACAGAGAGAGAGAGAGGGAGAGAGAGAGAGAGAGGAAACAAGAAAGAGACCTCAAGCAAGAAGGCCAAACCGCCTTTCCCCACTCACGTGTTCCCAATAATAAATGACTTGCGGGCCCAACGACCGCGATTTTGGACACGGTGATCATTGTTTCTACGCGAGGAGACCTGACGTAGGACATGACAGCTCGTGACAGAACAACGCCCGATTATTGTTTCGTCATCGCCGCTGCGGCGAAGCTCGTCGTCAATCGCACGGCGTCGCGTGTCATAAATGTCATGACGCGACCCAGCCTGCGGTAGCAAGTTGACGTCATAAACCACGCGCGAGCGCCGTCCGGCCGGTCATTGAGAGCGTGCAGAAGAGTCAAACGGGGCTGTCAATATCGGTTATGGCTCGCTGTTGAATCAGACGCCCATCGCCGGTAGCGGCGGCGCTGGCGTGTGTGTGTGTGTATGTGTGTGTGTGTGTTCCCACTTCTCTTTTTCTTTTCTTTTCTTTTTTTTTTTTTTTTTTTTTTCATATGACCGTGCTGGTCGACATTAGCTGTATGATCATAGCTGGCAGTAACGTTATTTCAACAGAAATGGGTTCAACAGTCCCGCGTTGATTTATTATTCATGGGGTCGTTCTCATGATCCGCCCGTCGCTGTTTGTAGCGGCGGCCGTGGTCGCTTTTTTTTTTTTTTTTTTTCTTTTTTTTTTTTGCTTGTCATGAAAGAAATCAAATTCCGTAACTAACGGGCGTGTGAATGGCTATGACGTCAGCTGTTATCATTGACTCAAGTCCGTTATAGCAGCCGTAAATTACAGCTTTAAGCTTGGCGGCAAGACGAAGAATATAATATGGGAAGTTCTGGCGATGGGTTTTGTTTTCATTCCACAACGTCTATGGACATGGTACTTCAAAATACAATAATGTTGCTCAGAAAACTACCGCTTTCCATCGCCAGTGTTTCATGTTGTTATAACTCATTTCGGACTGGAAGAAAAGAAGAACTTCAGCAATTTTCATTTGAATTTGGAAAGAGCGAGTGAAATGTATTTTAATTTGTATGCTTGGTGTCCTTATTCAACTTTGAATTTGTCCATTGTATAACAATGCAAGTGTTACTTATTGAGACTGATTATTTAGATTTACTATCTGGTAAATATTTCGAATTATGTCGTTTGTTATGAATCAGTTCAGTTTGTTTCTATTGTCTCTTCCACGATCTAAAAGAGGCAAAAGGACCAACATTTTCAACCGAGAATATTGACACTGCTCGTCAGAAAAAAAAAAAAAGAATGAGTAGGGGTGAGGAGGAGGAGGGGGGGGGGGGGGGTGCTATTGATCCAACAGACTGTAAATTAACACTCGTCTTTCGCGCAAGTTTACAGACTGTAGAAATCAGGCTTCCGTTTACAGAGATGACTGAACACCTTCCGTGCGAACTGAACTAAATGGCACGGATTTCCGTTCACACCAGCCATATCGTGGTTATCTGTATTTTGTTCCTGTTCGTCTATGTGACAGCATTCAAGATCGAAAGGGTACGGCACGTGTCTTTCTGTTTGTGCCGGTTGCCGTTTTGTTTTGTTTTGTTTTGTCTTCCTTTCTTTCTTTTCTTTTTTTCCCCCGGTCTCCTGTTGCTGAATGCATACACGGATCAGCTAGGATATTGCCAGTTTGGAACTTCCTTTTTTTTTTTTTTTTTTTGGTGACATTTTTTGTTTACCTTATCTCGTCCGTGTACCTTTTCGTCTGCATGCGTCACACATGAGACCTAAGCAAACAAAAAATAGAATTAAATAATGGACTGCGCGCGCGTGCGTGCATGCGTGTGTTATCTGTGTTAAACGAAGGGAGTGAAAAAGAGTGCATGAGAGGAGAGAGAGAGACAGAGAGAGAGAGAGAGAGAGAGAGAGAGAGAGGGGGGGGGGGGGGGGGGGGGGGGGAGACACAAAAGACAGACACCGAAGCATGCCCAGGCATTGGTTAAAGTCACTTATAACCCTGTCAACACATGTCTGCGTGCCCCCATCCCACGTCCTCGCATAATAATCATCCACCTGTCGTACCCGGAAACAAGTGCGAGTCCCCCCCCCTCTCTCTCTCTCTCTCTCTCTCTCTCTTTTCAGACCTACCAGTCCACGCACAAGTCGTTACTACAACAACAAAGACTGCATCGCCAGCACCCCCCCCCCCCCCATCCACACCCTTCCCCTCCCCCCTCCCCCATCTCCATCTCCATTGCCTCCTTTGTTCATCCTACCACGTAACTTCCTTATCACAATCTGTCAAAGTCGCCAGACGGCCCACCATATCATATGCAGAGACAGACACGGTCTCTGTGCAATGAGTGTGTCAAGACAGCGTTTGTTTGGGAGTGAGACAGGATGGATGGATGGTTGGACAGGGATGGAGGTGAGGATGGGGGTGGGGCTGAGGGGTGGGGTGACCGGAGGGAGGGGTAGGGTGCTACTAATGTTAATGTTGCAGACAGGAGTCCGAAAGAGAAGCGGTGAGGGGAGAAGGGAGGGAAGGAAGTGGTGGTGGGGAGGGGGGGGGGGGGAGATGGAAGAGTTGGGTAAGCAGGGCCTGCTCGTCCCATTATATAGTATAGGCCCAGTCTGGACAGCAACAGGGGCGACAACAAGAAGTCGGGCTCGCCTCCCTTTGCTCATTATCGGCAGACTTCGTGACTAACCATGTCGCGCAACCTGTCAAAACTTTTTGACAACTCCCATCTGGGGTCGTGGAGATGGGAAGTGTGTGTGTGTGTGTGTGTGGGAGGGAGGGAGGGGGGGGGGCTTGCTGCAAGCAGAACGGCAGGCGACGGGGGATGTCTGGGGATCGGGAAGGAGAAGTCGACGGGGGGGGGGAGGGGGTAAAGTAGATAAGAGAGACAGAGAGACAGAGAGAGAGAGAGAGACAGAGAGGGGAAGGTGGGTCTGAGTGTATGTGCGAGCTTGTGTGTGTGTGTGTGTGTGTGTGTGTGTGTGTGTGTGTGTGTGTGTGTGTGTGTGTGTGAGCGTGCGTGTGTGTGTGTGAGTACACTTGTGTGTGTGTGTGTGTGTGTGTGTGTGTGTGTGTGTGTGTGTGTGTGTGTGTGTGTGTGTTGTGCAGAGAGAGAGAGAGAGAGAGAGAGGAGAGAGAGAGAGAGAGAGAGAGGAGAGGAGAGGATGCGGGGTGTGGGTGTGTGAATGTGTAAAAGAATGGTAGCAGCAGCGGATAGACTGAGATGTATCACAGTGGAACAAGCCCTGCCGTTGTTTTCCTCCGTCAGCCCGTGCTGGCTTGCTTGCTTCGCTCTTGGGCGGAGGAGTTGCCACCAGTTCTCCCCTCAGTGCAAAGCAGACGTCGGCTCTTTGCTGAGCAATCTGGCTCCTGTTCTTCCACAGAGAGTTGACACGCCACTGACCTCCCCCCCTCCCTCCTCCTACCCCCCCCCCCCCCCCCCCCCCCCCCCCACACCCACCCTTCCCTTACATGACTCTCCAGACACAACAACAAACGCAGCCACTGTTTTTGTTGTTGTTTTTTTTTAAGGGTTTTAGAGGGGAAAGTAAAGGGAGGGAAGGGCGGGTTAGCGGAAGCAGTTCACCGGGTCTCTTCAGGTATCGTGAGAGTGACCGTACCTGATAAGGGAGGACCAGGGGGGGCTCTGAGATACATACATCAGGCAAATTAACTCTCCAACTTTTACAAGCTGCGAGTCGAACAAGGCGTCCACTGTGTTGATGGACATGTTTGATACTTTACATATGGCTACTTCACTGCGGCAGGTTGTTGGGAGGAGACGTGAGAAGGTGGGGAGTGGGGGGGAGGGATAGATGGAAAGGGGTGAAGGAGGGGGAGGGGTGTCAGAATGGATAATAAACATGATGAATATGTAATCGTGAATGTTTAGAAATTTGATAACACACGCTTTAAAGAAAACAGAACTCTGCATATCAAATGTGTGCAACAACAACAACAACAACAACAACAACAAAAGGAAATAAAGAAAGAAAGAACAAATTAAAAAATGCAGAAATGAGCCGACGCGATTTCTTTTTACTGTAATTTCATTCAGACTTCTCTTTTTTTTCTTTTGAGGGCGGAGAGGGCCCGTGGTGGAAGGGCCCAGAGAGAGAGAGAGAGAGGGAGTGTGTGTGCGTGGGTTAGGAGAGGCGGTGTTTAAGCGCAGGAATTCCAAAGCCAATAATTAAAAAACAATAACAAAGTAGAACAAAAACAAAACAAAACAAAAAAGAGACACATACGCAAGAAACGCAGGCTGAAAAAGTAATAACTAGTGTCCATGAATCATTCACATTTTAAATTTCCTGTTGATTGTACCTTCAAGTCAGTTTTTATTTTAACTAGCAAATAGTTGTCGAGATGAGTAGCCACTGTAAAAAAAAAAAAAAAAAAAAAAAAAGCAAGCAAGAAAGAAAGATTCTTTTTAAATCAACGAATGAAAGCCAAAGCAAATACAACGAAAAAAAAAGTTAATGAACAGAAACAAATTAAAAAAAAAAAGGGAAAGACAGAGAAAGGAAGAAAGAAAAGAAGAAGAAAAAAAAAAGAAGAAAAAAATCCCCCTGGACAAATGTTTTCGACTCTCGGTGTCTCTACGCTATCTCCCGATTCTTCCAAGCGTTATACTCCCTCTTTTCCACCCTAATCAAGCTTCCGGACACGCATGCGTACCGCTGAGAGAGAGAGAGAGAGAGAGAGAGAGAGAGAGAGAGAGAGAGAAGAGAGAGAGAGAGAGAGAGAGAGAGAGAGAGCTAGTCTAGCGCATGCGCGCGTCAAGCGCCTTTCCCAGTCCACTTGTTCTTCTTCCCTTTCAAGTACCCGCTGGACAAGCTGGGACGGGCCTCTCGAGGAGAAGCACCAGCTCCTTTCGGCCCAGGCTCACCACAGGCAATCGGCAGTCTTTCAGGACGAACTCCGAGACAATCGCCTCTCTTGTGTGGCGCCCCCCCCCCCCCCCCCCCCCAAACACCTTGTAGTAGTGCTCTCTCCTCCCCTCAAGAGAAGCCGAGGCACACCTGAACGACAAACTCCTCCTGACGCCTTCTCCCAGTTTTTGTTACTTGTCCGACAATTTGCTCCAACTGCGTCCATGAGAAGGGGGTGAGTGGGATAGGAGGAGACGGGGGTTGGGGGGAGGGGTGGTGGTGGTGAGGAGGGGAGGCACAGGCGATAAGGTTTGGCTCCACATGTAGTGGCGGACGGGGGGAAGGGGGGGGGGGGGAAGGAGAAATTGGGTTCTTATCAGGGTATCAATCCGCTTGTGAAGAGAGTGCTTGCTGCGCTGGGTCTGTCCTGTTTGCTGTTTGGTTAGAAGACAGCCTGGGGGGGGGGGGGGGGGGGGGGGGGGGGGGAGGGAGGGAGAGTGGAACGGACGGGACGGTGGGTCGGGCGGGAATGGTTAAAACGGTTGGAACATATTTCAAGGTGTTGTTTTTTTTTTTTTTCCTTTGTTTCCGTTCGAACAGCCAAATAACAACAGTTCAACCAACCTGACTCCGGAATAATGTATTCGAATCAAGCAGTAAATAAAGAGATGAGCACAAAAAAAAAAAAAAACTCAACAACAAAATTAAAATGCAGATTTGGGGTGCGGAGGGTGTGGGGGTCAACATGAAAAATGAATGGTTCATAACGGATCAATCTAGTTGTTAAAAAAAAACTCAATGAATAAAAACGTTCTCTCCCTCCCTCCCCTCCCTCTCTCTCTCTCTCTCTCTCTCTCTCTCTCTCTCTCTCTCTTCTCTCAAACCAGTCATCTTTGCCTATACATCTTCGCAGAGGACCATAAATATACACAAAATGCGCGTGTGTGTGTGTGTGTGTGTGTGTGTGTGTGTGTGTGTTGTGTGTGTGTGTGTGTGTGTGTGCGTGCGCGTGCGTGCGTGCGCAAGTATGTGTGTGTGTGTGTGTGTGGTGTGTGTGTGTGTGTGTGTGTGTGTGTGTGTGTGTGTGTGCGTGCGTGCGTGCGTGCGCGCTCCACCTTCGCAATCTAATAAAAAAATTTTTTAAAAAAAACAGTAGTTCAGCAAGTTCTACAAGGGAGAACAACTCAAAGCCATGCCAGCGATGTGTCAACGGCTGGAAAGTGAGTTCCCCTGACGACAGCTAAAAGATAAGACGACAGGGCAAGAGTGGGGGGAGGGGAGGGGTGAGGGGAGGAAGGACAGCGAGGAAGGTGCGATAGGGGGTGGGGGGAGAGAGAGAGAGGGCAGAAACGAAAGGAGAATGAAGACAGAAGGGGACACCTCCCCCATCCATTCAAAAACCAAAGGGGAAAAAAAATCTAATAAATACAACAAAAGTAAGTAAAAAAAAAAATTGAAAAAACAAAATTATAAAAAAAACATCTGAGCACGAATTAATTAAATACAAAACCGAGAAAACAACAGATTCTCCAAAACAGAAAAAATGAAACAAACAACTGTGCACAAACATAGAAGACAGAAATATTTCCAGAAGCTTGTCGACGCAGTTTAAAAATACCACGCTGCAAATTTTGTCCGAAAGAACAGACATCCGATTTCAACCCATTTCAAGGCGAAGTGGGTAAAAAAAAAAAGACATTAAAGAAAAGAAAAGAGAGAGAGAAGAAAAAAAAAGGATATTAATGAAAAGACGAGAGAGAGAAGGAGAGAGAGAGAAAAAGAAAGTCGATCCATTATATATGAAACAATCCATAGGCTTACAACAGAGAGAGAGAGAGAGAGAGGAGAGAGAGAGAGAGAGAGAGAAACACTGAGCCATATAATCACAATGTCTTTACGACAATTGTTATGATCATAATCATTATTACAACCAGTACGAAAATGATGATAATGGTGATAGTTGTTGTGGAGATTTTAAGCCGTTGAAAGCGGAGAACATAAAAGCAATCTCTCAGTTGTTTAAACAAATAAATAA
>CM065725.1:43052571-43060071 GCA_033310375.1 Conus canariensis
TGGGGGCGGCAATCCTCTCCACTTGAGTAACTCGCACCAACAATAATACGCCCATTACCTGTTTCAGGTTTAAATCGCCATCATCATCGCCTTGTTGCCCAGACACAACGTAGTCGTGTGGCTTTAATAAGGAAGGAGACCTCCTCCAAACCCACCCCCTAAACCCCCGATAGTTCTGATACAGCGTCGCTTGACACTAACCCCCCCTGCTGGCCAGGGCTAATCAGCCAAAGCTCAGACTCAACTGTCCAGCCTGTTCCCGGATCGCTTTTTCACGGCTCGTTCGCGCCACACAGAAAGGGACTCAACTCCCATCTCAAACACAACGCAGTTATCTCTCATCGCTGGCTCGATCCGACGCTTGGTCGGGTTTGTCCAGCTTAAAATCAGTGACGTGATCCTGTAACCCTTTCTTTGGTCACAGTCAGCTTGAATTGAGGCCTGGGCCAGTTGAAGAGTCGTCGTCGTCGTCGTCGTCCCTGGGTCGATCACCCTGAAGATCTTGTAGACGACAAAGGCATGTCGGACATTCCTTTCGAGACAGCGCCGATGCAGGGTCTTGTTTCTCGCGCGCGCGCGCGCGCGCGCGCGCGTGTGTGTGTGTGTGTGTGTGTGTATGTGCGCGCGCGCGCGCGCGCGCGCGTGCGCACGCTCGCATGAACCTCAGAGCAGTGTGCAGGGAACTTTCCAAACCTCGCCTAAGAAAAACTTTCACAAGTTCCGATCCCAATCTTTAAGCGGAAAAATTTCTTGGACAGTGCTTGCAGCGAAAAACGTCTGTGTACTACACAGAAACGCAGAGTAAAGTGCTTCCTTTGTAGTTTCCAAGTGTTTCTGGGTTCCAAAGAACGTATGAGTAGTGCCTCAAACCTACAATATTTGATTAATTTCCTACCTAGGTATGGGTCTCACAAGCTGCACAAAAAAAAACAAACGCTACTACAGATGATCCGTTGGCCCACACATAGACCTTTCGGACACGTCCATGCTCCAATCCCTTGATCCACTTCCGTCTTCATCCACGCCAAAATCAGACTGATACAACATCCTCCAATCTCCTGTTGCAGTGCTCTCGCTTCAAATAGGTTCCGGACCTAAATCTTTCCGCTTTGTTCTCATTCTGTGAAGACCAAACGTTACTAATGTCGCAGTCCCCAACCTATGACGCTCTCCACACATGATTAGTACCCCTTCACTCTCGGGTTTTCTTCACGCTCTTCCTGTTGGTTGACTTTCCCCCCTGTTCCTGACGGAAGAGGAAAGAGAGAGGAATAAGAGGAGGAGGAGGAAGGGTACGGGAGGGTGGGGGTGAGGGGCTGGGTGGGGGGAGGGGACTAGTTGTGGGACGGCAGAGCAGGGACTAATAGTTGTTGTCAAAGAAGATCGTGTCCACGGGAAGAGGTTAATCTGCGAACGCGATCCGTTTGGGGTTTGGTGGATGACAGGGTGAGCCGGTCTGGCCTTATCGGCCGCCTGAGTGTCTTTTGCTCCGGGTACCTCACTTATGCAGGGGGGACAGGAAGGACTGGGGGATGCCAGGGGCGGGATGAAGCTGGGATAGGGGGGAAGAAGGGGGAATGGTGGAGAACGAGGAGGAGGGAGGAGAGGGAGGGGATGTGGTTAAACGGGTGAGCGAGGATAAGATAAGATGGAAATGGAGGGGCGAGGACACGGTCATCATACTACACTCTGGAGTTGTTGGGACTCTTTGTTGATTTTGTTTGACAAGTTTGACTTCAGCAGAGTTGTAGGAAGGAATGTCCCGTTCCATACCATAGTTTTAAGAAAAAGAAAATATATACATCAGGAACACCAAGAAGGTTTGATGAAAGTGTGGTTAAAATGACACTTACACAGCGAACGTCATCAATGGCAAAACTCATTAGTACCAAACCTAGTGTGTAGTGTTACCAAATTAAAAAAAAAAGTACACTATACTGCGAATTTCTATCAATCGCACAAACCAATTATCAAAAAGTTTACAATGATCTCAAAATGTATATCACATTGCAATTTTTCTTCACCGGCACAAACCAATTAAGCTTTCATTTTACTTTTTTTTTTAAAAGGAAAAGGATATATATATATATATAATATATATATATATATACATATATATATATATATATATATATATATATATAATTCAATTATAAAGAAAGCTTGCTCTTATGTCTTAGATTGAAGAAATAGGGGGAGATAAGCATTCATATCTGCAGTGGTAGATCATTCTGCCTAACTAACAGTATGTGCTTGAGTGGGTGAATGGGGAAAAATAAAATAAATGCTTCTCAAAATGAGCCTTCAGCAAGCTTATAGTCTCCAAGAAGAGACAATCTCCAATGGGGAGGAAAGCCACTAACATATAACTCCTGGTCAGATCTACCACTGCAGATATGAATGCTTATCTCCCCCTATTTCTTCAATCTAAGACATAAGAGCAAGCTTTCTTTATAATTGAATATTTCTTGCAGTCATTGCAACACCAAGCTGCTCTGTAAGTTGCTGGAATGGTGCTCGGTACTTATCCTTGGAATTTATTAGTTTATTATATATATATATATATATATATTATATATATAAATATATATATATATAGCATCTCACGTTCACGGTCAGATCTACAAATGTGGGAGATTGCCTAGCCCCATCTGGTAAACGTAGGGCCAGCCAGCTGTTTATGATTCACCGTGTCCATGGCACACAGAACTGTGGAAGGAGAAACCCAACCCCCTCCTTCTGCCGCCCAAACCTTCCTTGGAGTCAATCCATTACCCAACCCTTCCTTGGAGTCAATCCATTACCCATTCACTGCCGAGTAGATTAAAAAAAGGCTTTCTAGTCGTAAAAATCCAACTCCACGAACGGTTTTAACTCACAGTTGACTGTCAGTTCTTCCAGCCAAACGCTTTCGTCTTTCCATTGTAGAATAGTTCATGGGAGGATTACACTTTAAAGCACAACGTTTTTGAACAGATTTTGATCAACGTACATCAGAAGATGATGATGATGTTGTTGTTGTTGTTGGTAGTGGGTGGTGGTGTGCTGCTGCTGCTGCTACTGCTGCTTCTGCTGTTTATACTGAACCCACACTTCAGGGCACAACGTTGTTGAACAGATTTTGATCAATGCACATCAGAAGATTTTGCTGTTTGTTGTTGTTGTTGTTGTTGTTGTTGCTATACTGAATCCAGAGCCAATGCTCAACGGTTTCAACTCTAGAGCGTTTTCTTTTTTGTCATCTCGGGTCATATATAACAAGATTTCCCCTCCCCTAGTAAATGAGAAATAGCATTTCAACGTAAGAACTGGCCATTGTTTTACTGCTTTGAAAAAGTATTTTATTGTCAAGATGTTTTTTTTAATAACAAGAGGAAAAAGGCAAATGACAATATGGGTGGTAGCTGGGTCTTGCTGTGGAAGACATTCTCGCCACTCTTGAGAACAAAATATGTTTCCAGAACATTTTGCTCACTTTCTTGGCTTTTAATGATGCTTTCATCTACACAGGAAGACCACGTGCCTAAAATTTGTTCTGTTTGAACATGATTCCCAGATAAGCGTTAGAGCATGATCATTTTGAAACTGACAGCATTTACTGTTTTATAAAAGAAAACAAAGAAAGTAAAGTATGAATTAAAAAAAGAAACCGGCGACCACGTGAATCTCTCTCTCTCTTTCTCTCTCCTCTCTCTCTCTCTCTCTCTCTCTCTCTCCTCTCTCTCTCTCTCTCTCTCTCTCTCGTCCGAACTCCTTCCCTTTTCTCTGTCGCTGTGCGCGTCAGTGATGTTAAACAGCTTAATGAATAAATAAATGAAATTAAAGAAAATAAATAAATCTGTCATTTTCCCCAAACGTGGCACAAAACCATTCACAAACAAGAGAGGATGGAAGAAATTACGCTGCAAGTAACATCCATCTTTAATATTTGATAAGGCAGTAAACAAACCCAAACAAACAAATGCATAACCAATAAACAAACACATAATCAATCAATAAATGGAAGACAACACTAAACACATAAGGAACGCGATTTTAATGTGTTTATTTGACCCCAGGTCACGTTTCTAGAAATACGAAAACAAATAAGTTGCAAAACAATGTGTTATCCTTTGACTGGCTTCCACATTTGAATTTGTTGACAACTTACTTTCCAATGAAAAGCCAAGTGTCTTGCCACTGAACCTAAAGGGAAGTCATATCCTACCTACCGACAATTCTTTTTACCAGTCGCAAAGAAGCTGAGATAATTCGGCGAATCACGCAGCCCGTCATATACACATGTAATAGTTATAAAATAAAAGAGAAAAAAAAGCTATCGAAGACGACGCTTAAACAGCATTCTAATTCGTTCCTTTACCTTACATTTGGTGTCTGTAAGCCAAAGGGCAAGCGGTCGGAAAGGAAATCCTTTCTTAATTATTTTCCACCATAATTATTTGTTTTTCCCCTACTGCACCGAAAAAGAAGGCGGACGTCCTCCGATTGGCAAGAACGGTCGGAAATTTTACTCTCTATGAAGTCGGTAAAACTGTTGCATTTATAACTACAAAACATGGGCCCAGATGCCTTTTAAGTTTCAGACAAGGCGAAGAGCAAACATCAGCATCCCCGTCCCGGACAAAACACAGAACTTTAGTAAAGACAGATTCCCCGTGTAAGGGAAAAGGGACGTAATCCTTCTTCAGTGAGCGCTCTGTCACGTTAGTTTTTTTTATTTTTTTTTATTGCTCCACCAGTATGAGGGTTATGTGTTAGCAGGACCAGCAAAGTGACAGCTGTTTCGCTCTGTCAAGAACTTATCAGGCTTGATCCTAGTCGCCTGCTGATGAGGAGCGTTTTTACAACAGAAAGAAGGACACCCGCCGAAACTGAGTAGGTCCTCCTGCGTATATGAAAAAGTCTATCCAAACAAACGAACAAAATAAAACAGGCAAACAAAAAAAAAAAAAAAAAAAAAAAAAAAAAGCGAAAAAAGGGAAACACCCTAAAAAAAAAAAACTCAATGAACTGGGAATTAAAAAAAAATGAAATGGTAAAAACTAAAGTTAATCTCGAAATGAAAATGTGGAAATGTAAAAGACAACCTACGGGAGTTTGATAACTATGAATTGAAATTCAAGGACTGAAAAGCACCTGCAGAAAACCCCTAAGTTCAAAACACTGAAACTCCCGTTTCACCAGCTTGAAGGGTTCGCACAGGTTGACCACAGTATATGCACAAATAGACATGGTAAGAAAAACCTGGGCCCGGAAGCCCTTACTTTCAAGGTAGCGAGTGGAGCAAACCTCCAAATCCGCCCCAGCTAAACTACACGACTCCAGAAGACAGGCTTGTGTTTATAGGGAAGTGGAAATTCAGAGTCAGATGGTTTAGGTGAACACCGGCCTCGGCCCACTTCCACACACTTACAGGAAAACGGTATAGACACACACACACACACACACACACACTCTCTCTCTCTCTCTCGTACACACACAACACACACACACACACACACACACACACACACACACACACACACACACACACAGTCATGTGTCATATATCCTGAGGAAGGCTAAAGGCCGAAATATTGCTTTAAAAAAATCAATACACTTCTATGTGATTTTCTTAACTTTGCACGCGCTACTAAATTGTTCAGCGTTTATATATATATAAGCTTTTGTATGAATGATATCAATGCCATTAGACTGCACAGCCAGCAAATCAATGAATAAACAAAATAATACTATATCCCTCTCCCCCCCCCCCCCCCCACTTTATATCCTCCATTCTTCCACCAGACCTCTCTTTCTCACTACTCAACACCCAGACTCTCCCCATCCACCCCCCACTCCATCACCCCACCACTTCTCTCCCCGCCCCGTCATTTTTTTTCTTTAAACTTCGGCTTCCCTCAATCATTCGTGTATACATACATCACCAACTTCTACTCCCCCTCCCCCCCGCCCCCTTCCACCTACACACACTTCCTGCCCAACTCTCCCATCGCTTCGCCCCCCCCCCCCCCCCCTGCTGCCCTCCCATCCCCATCCCCCAACTCCACCCCCACCCTTCCCTGCCCACCCTCCTCCCTAAGACGATTTTCAGGAGAAGTGCCGTCGCCTCTGTCTTGCAGACCCCCATCCAAATACACGGCGGTAGGCATCGGTGGTAAATTGGAAGTGTCAACTTTTCCTTTTTTTTTCTTTCTTTCTTCCCCGCCTTTCTTTTTTTTTCCCCCCTTCTTGGAAACTTCTAAGCAATCTCTCTCTCTCTCTCTCTTCTCTCTCTCCTCTCTCTCTCTCTCTCTCTCTCTCTCGAAATTGTGATTTATCATATGATAATATCTATCTATACATACATATATATACATACATATACATATATGTGTATATATACATATACATTCTAAAAAAAAATATCATTCCATCCTCATTTACATAGTTACCCTGTTTAGAAAACGAAGATCTTTTCCTGTTTTCCTTGAGATTGTGTGTGAGAGGCCAGTAGCCGATGTACAATAAACCATTCCAATCTCAACTGTCTCTGTCTCTGTCTCCTCTCTCTCTCTCTCGGAAGAAATCCGAACTAAGTACTAAGGCGAGCGAGCTCAAAAATCGAGAGAACAGTCAGCTGAAGCTACAAGGGCCACCACCAACCACCCTCTATCCTATCCCTCCCCCACCACACCTCCGTCTGCTATCCTCCTCATCCCCCTCCTCCTCCTCCTCCCTACCCCACCCCCACCTCAACTCAACCCATCCCCTCCATCTCCGTCCCTTCCCGTCGCGCCATTTGTCACGTCATATCTACGGCACCTCTCCCCACCCTCCCTCCCTTCTATCAGCCTGTCACGGGAAGTAGGGAGCAGGCAGGAGAAGGAGGAGGGGGGAAGAGGTAGGAATGGTAAAGAGAGAGGAGCCAGCGCAAGAAGAGGGTGCGTGCTGCTTGCGGGTGGGGGTAGGGTTGGAGGTGGGGGTGGGGTGTGGTGTGTGTGTGTGGGGGGGGGGGGGGATATAGCAGTATAGTAGGCGGCAAGTGTCACCCGGCAATCTAGAAGCGGCCATCGCTGTTTTGAAAACCCGGCAGGACGGTCCTTCAATGCTAGGTTGGCATTTTCCATTGAATAGGATTTCTCTCTCTCTCTCTCTCTCTCTCCTCTCTCTCTCTCCTCTCTCTCTCTCTCTTCGTGTTGTGTGTGTGTGTGTGTGTGTGTGTGTGAGTGTGTGTGCAAATGCGTGTATGTGTGTGTATATATTTGTGTGGGCGTGTGTGCGCACGCACGTTTGAGTGTGTGTGTGCGTGTGTGCGTGTGTGGTGTGTGTGTGTGTGTGTGTGTGTGTGTGAGCGTGCGTACGTGCATGTGTGTATGTGTGTGTGAGCGCGCGCATGTCTTCATGTGTGTATGTGTGAGCGCGCGCATGTGTGCATGTGTGAGCGCGCGCATGTGTGTGTGTGTGTGTGTGGTGTGTGTGTGTGTGTGTGTGTGTGTGTGTGTGTGTGTGTGTGAGCGC
>CM065725.1:43065071-43067571 GCA_033310375.1 Conus canariensis
TCTCTCTCTCTCTCTCTCTCTCCTCTCTCTCTCTTTCTCTCTCTCTCTCTACCATCTTCCCCCTCCCCTTACCCTCTCAGACAGAGAGACAGAGGAGGGGAGGAGGGGGGGGGGGGGGCGAAGAAGGTGGGAGTGAATAACCTTTGTTGTCAATACTACGCGTTCAGTTTGAAATAAATAATCAAATGAATAAACACATAAACAAATGAGTAAATAAACAAGCATCGATCAATTGAGAAGATATAAATGAATAAATACATAAAATCGAGAGGGCAGTGATCAATAAGACATCCTACTCCACTCCATCCTACACCCACAACACCCCCCGCGCCTGTGTGTGTGCGTGTGTGTGCATGTGTGCGTGCGTGCGTGCGTGCGTGCGTGTGTGTGTGTGTGTAAAGCGACGCATTACCACAATAATCACAATAATATGCGAAACTAAACGCAGCCGGGTACAATTATTTTGTTGCAAAGAAAACAGGAGGAGACAAGTCCGGGTTACCAATGAAACAGTGCTTACTACATCCAAGCCTATTACCATTTTTTTTCTATTAATTTTTTTTTTTTTTTACATTTATTCTTACGTGAAGACAATCACAACCTGAAACGTTCCAACGAAGAATGAATAACTATTTCATCAAGAACCATTACATAACATTATTTTCACGGCTTTCAAATTACAAGTTCGGTGATTTTTTTTTTTCTTAACCTTAGTGCTTCCAATCCCATCAAGCTAACAGTAACAATTTTTTAACTTTTTTTTTTTTTTTTGGTATCGCTTTCTCTGGCAATAAGAAAAGCAGGAAAAAAATGAGAAAAGCAAACACGTGAAATGATGGCAGCTTGAACTCGTTGGAAAGTAAGTGTATGGCATAAAAAGTACCCATGTTATAAAAATGAAAAACAATGCCACAAAAAAATATTATCTGTGTAAACAATATGATTTTAATTCAGAAATTATCTCTTTGTGTGGACAGACTAGCACAAAAACCTATCACCACCACTAATCAACAAATAATTTTTTTTTTTAAGTTTTTTTTTTTTATATAGAAAGAACAGAAGAAAACATGAATACAGGGAAAATAAAATGAAAATCCACTTCTCCTGCTGCTGCTCCCTCCCCCACCACCCCCCCTCTCTCTCTCTCTCTCCCTCTCTCTCTCTCTCTCTCTCAGAGTTTGTGTCTTTCATGTATAATTAATCAAACACC
Source organism: Conus canariensis (assembly GCA_033310375.1). Lineage (NCBI taxonomy): Eukaryota > Metazoa > Mollusca > Gastropoda > Neogastropoda > Conidae > Conus > Conus canariensis. The sequence continues at coordinate 43,066,282 of CM065725.1, forward strand.
GAACCGCCGAAAATGCGCACTCTCTCTCTCTCTCTCTCTCTCTCTCTCTCTCTCTCTCTCTCTCTCTCTCTCTCTCTCTCAAGCAAATTTTGCATAAACATAGCCTGTTGTTGTCGCTCCTTAATAAGAACTGGTCGCACTGGCTCTGTTGAAAAGACAAAAAAAAAACACACCCTCTAACCAAAGAAGAAAAGAACGAACGAACAAACGAACCAGACCAACCTCTGTTTTCGAAAGAAAAAAAAAAATCTTGTTTAACCACAAAGGAAGGAACGACAGAGCCAGGCCAAACCAATCGTGTTTTGGGGAGGAAAAAAACAAAACAAAACAAAAAACAAAAACAAAAACAAAAAAGGTTTGGTAAGCCACCTTGATGTTGAGGTCAGAGTCCCAAACAGCACTCTACAACAACCTCAGCTGTCACTTTACTTCCCACGCCAAGTAACGGAAGAACTATGGAGGACAGGTACTTTTTAGTTGTTTAGAACCAAACACAAAGAGGACGGGGGTAGGGTGGAGGTGGAGGGAGGAGGGGGGGGGAGGGGGTAGGGGATTAGACGGGAAAAAAAGGAAGATACCAAACGAAACGAGGAAGCGTCGTCAGGAAAAAGATTGTTGCTACTACCTTCGTTTGTGAGAGTGGCAGTGACTTGGCTTAATATCGAACTAAAATTGTCAGGAACAGTACATACGCTCCGGGGTTGTTGTTTTTTGCCCCCCCCCCCCCCCTCCCCCCTTGTTTGTTTGTTTGTTTGTTGTTTTTATGTATTTTGTTTGTGTGTTTGTTGTTTTTGTTTTGTTTTCCTTCTTTGCCCTCTACCTCCCTCCTCCTCAAAAACCACCACCACGCCGTGTCGTGCCGTGAGTGCGTTGTCCTCAACTTTCCAATGATTTGCTGTCGCGCGCGCAATGATGTTTGCACTACAGTCATCTATTTTCCACTTTATTTGCGGAACCTGAATTTTTTGGCGAGACAAAAAAAAAAATCAGTGAGCTTCTCGCTTTTCTATGAGCTGGAAATGCAAAACGCCGCTTGTCGTAAAAAAACAAAGCGACAAGAAGAATCACCTTCAAACTTGGATCAACGATTTAGAAAAACAAAAAAACGGTATTCTAGGCTATGGTCTGGTTCTCGTGTCATTTGACTCTGGGTGTGTATTATTTGGGGAGCATCTGCATGCTGCATGTTGGAGATCGTTTGTAGACTGTCATCGTGGTGGTGAGTCTTGCCGCGCATGTTTCCTACACCCATGCAGGTGTACATCACACTTCCACATCATTGCTGCAGAC
>CM065725.1:43072571-43075071 GCA_033310375.1 Conus canariensis
TGTGTGTGTGTGTGTGTGTAGAGAGGGAGAGAGAGAGAGAGAGAGAGAGAGAGAGAGAGAGAGAGAGCACGCACAAATATTTGAAGTAACAAACTTACATATACTCAATACTGGTCTTTTTCAGGCAGGACAACCAAAGAAACGAACAAAGAGCGGAAATAAACACAGAAAGGGGGGGGGGGGGGGGGGGGGGGGGCCAAGTGCAAGTGAACAAGCTCTAAGTGACCATGAAAACGACTCAACGGGGATGGGTGTTGGGAGGGAGGAGGAAGGAGGAAGAGGAGGGAGAGGCTTGTTACTACAATGCTTGTCGCGTTCATCTGCCGGCTCGCTGCTTCAGGAGTTATTTTCATGTTCTGACTTCCGCTTGCAGTCGTTATACTTTGAACCTCACCTCTACAGCGCCCTCCAGCGCTCGTCAACAGCGCCCGACATCACATGGACTCAATCCTTAAATCCCCACCAGACACAAACGGGGGGTGGATTCTGGCTTAAAATCCCTACAGACACGGGCGGTGGTGGATCAGTAGTGGGGGTGGGGTGGGGATTTTGATATTTAAAAAAAAAATCCATGCGGGCATGAGTGCCATTTTCTGGTTTAAAACCAAAATCCCTTCACGCGGTTGATTCTGGTTAACAATCCCCATAGACATGGAGGTTAACGCTGATTAAAAATCCCTTCAGACATGGGAGTTTATGCCGGTTCAGAAAATCCCTTAAGGACACGGGGGTTTGTTTCTAATTGAAAATCCTTGGAGAAAAGGAGGTTCATACAGGTTAAAAATAGCTGCAGACATGGTGGGTAACTGCTTGTTCAAAGTCCCTTTAAACATGAGTTGATTCTAGTTTAAAAAAAACAAACAAACCTGCTGACGATGGGGTTAATTTCAGTTTAATAACTTTTTTTACTATAAACACGGAGGTTAGTGCTGGTTCAAAATCCACCAAGACAAGGGGCGGAGGGGGGGGGGGGGGTAATTCTGGTTTTTAAAAATCCACATAGACATTGGGGAGCGTTCTGTTTACAATCCCTGCAGACCTGAAAGTTACTGCTGCTTCATAACAAAAAGTTCCTGCAGACATCGGCATTAATGTTTCTGACATACTTGCAGCAGACGTGCAGGTTAATTCTGGTTCAAAATCCTCACAAACATGGGGGGACTGGTGATCGTTAAAAAACCACTAAAGATATGAGGGTGAACTGTAGTTAAAATACCAGTGGAGTGGGGGTGGTGGTGGTGTTGATTCTGGTTCAGAATCCTTAAAGACATGAGGATTAGTAATAGTTTTAAAAAAAATATGAGGGTTCATTCTAGTTGATATCTCCGTAAAGGGGTGGAGGATGGGGGTGTTAGTTCGGGTTCTAAACCCCTACAGACATGGCACTTAATGCTGGTTCCAAATCATTTCAGGCATGGGGGTTGATGCTGGTTCAACACCCCCCCCCCCCCCCTCCCACCCTGCATTAACAGACATGGTGGTTGCTTTTGGCTGAAAATCCGTGCAGACTAGGGTAATAGTTAATTTCTGTCAAAAGACCCTGCAGACATGAGCAAGTCAATTCCAGGCGTTCTGTCATTCAGCATTCTGTTTTCTATCACTTGAAAAGCTCCCCCCCCCCCCTCCTCCCCCGCCAATGTGCAAACAATGGGATTTGCCGACGGCATGGACACCGAATTAATGGCCGATTAAAAAAAAAATCGGTTGTAAAAAAAAAAGAAGAAGAAGAAAACAAAAACAACTTCAAACCAATTGCACCTTGTGTTCTGAGCTGTGTTGGAATAAGCGTATCTTACAAGGTTTCAGGTTCCGCGCGCGTGCGTGCGTACGTGTGTGTGTGTGTGTGTGTGTGTGTGTGTGTGTGTGTGTGTGTGTGTGTGTGTGTGTGTGTGTGTGAGCAGTTTCTGATCTATAACTGGCACGTTTTTTTTTTCAAATAAAAAAACTTTCAAAAATCGAACCCGAATCACGTTTAACACCTTCAAATAATATCACTTTTATGGTATTTATACATACATACACGTACGCATACACATATGTATGTATGTATGTATGTATGTAAATAGATAGATAGTTAGATAGATAGATAGATAGTTAGATGGATGGATAGTTAGACAGAAAGAGACACTTAGATATCAACATTAATACATAAACAAACATCACGCCAACTTTCTCTCTTGTATCTACACTCCACGAAGCGCTGATTCAAACAAAACCATCACGCGTCTGAACGATCCTTTTACAACAACAAGGTGGGAAAAACGATCATACCTACTATATCATAATGCTCACCAGCGTTCAACACCATCGTCAGCGATTCGTGGGTTAAAATTAGACTAAATAGGACATCTTTTCCTCCTTTTTTTCTCCCTCATCGCCTGCCGACATTCTAACCCGACTCATCGACGAATCAAACTGATCGCATTACGACCGACGGATAGACTGAATAAAACTGCCAAGAAAGCATTCCGTCTATAGTAATACTTTGCCGTATTCGCCG
>CM065725.1:43082571-43095071 GCA_033310375.1 Conus canariensis
TAATCCTAGGTTATTATTTTTGTACCTGTGGAACTTCTTCTCCACCCTCCCTCCACCCCCTCCCACCCTTCTTCCTCCTCCCCTCCCTCCTCCTCTCTCTCCCGCCCCTCACCTTTCCCCTACCCCCCCCCCCCCCCCCCCCCCCCCCCCGCGCAAACACCTGCCTTTCTCTCATCGACTTCTCTGTACTTTGGGCTGGCTGTCTGTCTTGTCTGTCTGAACATGTTGTGGCCTGGTTTCTCTTTGTACTGGACCACAAAAGTATTCCGTTCTTTGTGTGACAACCCCACGCTTTTTCGCACTGATCAAGGCACGGCGGCGACGTGTTTATTTTATGCAGAGTACATACAGTTACTGCGGTGTGTGTGTGTGTGTGTGTGTGTGTGTGTGTGTGTGTGTGTGTGTGTGTGTGTGTGTGTGTGCAAGCGCACACGTGACCATGCGTGCGTTCGAGCGTACGTATGCGTGTGCGTGTGCATGAACGAAGACAGAGAGAGAGAATTTGTGTGAGTGTATGTGTGCGTATGCGCACGTGCGGAGAGAAAAAAAAATAAGAGAGAGAGAGAGAGAGAGAGAGGAGAGAGAGAGAGAGAGAGTGCATGCGTAACTTGTCCCCCCCCCCTTCCTCCCTCGCTGCCCCCCATCTGAACCATCAATATCGTGCTCTCACGAACAGACACACTCACTCACATCTGATAACAAAATACACATGCAGCAAGCACACCACACGCCACGCGCGCGTACGCATGCACTTGCACACCCCTACCACCGGACAAACGGAAGGACGACAGCCAACACCCCCGCCCCCCCCCCCCCCCCCCCCCCACTGCTCCCTCCACCCATCCCCTCCTTCCCTCCCCGCTCATCATCATCGATAATGGCAGTACTCTCAACTCCTCCCACTTATCCTCCCCCCCCCCGCCCCCCATCCTTACCTTACCCCTACACCAGACCCAAGCCGGACTATAGTGTATGCCAGCTGCCCTTTCACGCTGTTCAATATCGGTAGGCCTGGTCACGGACAAAATGAAGTGGGGACAACGAATCAACAGACGAGACGACGATGCAACACAAATCCACATTAAATTAGGATTTTTTCAAGTTCGCACACTTACAGGGGAGGAGGTTGGGGGATGGGGGAGGAGAGTGGATTGAGTGGGACAGATGAAGAAGAGAGAGAGAGAGAGGGGGGGGGGGGAGAGGGCAGCAAAGAAATAATTTTACGTTGATAGAAAACAAAGGAGAGAGAGAGAGAGAGAGAGAGAGGGGAGCAAAAGAAATAATTTTACGTTGATAGAAAACAAAGGAGAGAGAGAGAGAGAGAGAGAGAGAGAGAGAGAGAGAGAGAGAGAGAGAAGGCAAGCAGAAAAGACTGATAGACAAACTGACAGACATACAAAGAAACAAACAGATAGACAGACATAGAAACAGAGAAAGAGAGGCAGACAGACAGACAGAGACAGAGAGAGGGGGTGGCAAGTTGGAAAGAAAGCTACAATTTAGTGTCCATTTTGTAAGGATGAGAGAGAGACAGGGAGTGAGAGAGAGAGAGAGAGAGAGGCAGACAGAGACAATCAGACAGTCAGCAGACAGACAGACTGACTGACAGACGCATACGCACCCCTACACACACACACAATAAGAGAAGAGAGAGAGAGAGAGAAAGAGAGAGAGAGAGATTATTCACCGAAAGAGAGAGAGAGAGAGAGGGAGAGAGAGATTATTCACCGAAAGAGAGAGTGAGAGAGAGAGAGAGAGAGAGAGAGAGAGAGACAGACAGACAGACAGACAGACAGACAGACAGACAGACAGAGCGCTGGGGTTGTGACACTACAGGTTGGGCCAGTGGTGGCTACAGCTGCGTTGAGCACGGACAATACAGGAAAGCATTAAAGCTGACCGGGCCACTGACGTGCGTATTTGTCTGTCACGCAGCTCCCCGGCGACATTGTTGATCTTGTCATGACACTCCTAAACCCAGCCATTTACATCACACACACACACACACACACACACACACACACACACACACACACACACACACACACGCCACACACACACATCGGAATACAATTCCTTGCCGATGGATTAAAAAAAAAGACTTCCGAATATCTCCCCTTCTCTGTCTCTATGTGTCTTTGTCTCTGTCTCGTTCTCTCATTCTCTCTCATTCTGTGTGTGTGTGTGTGTGTGTGTGTGTGTGTGTGTGTGGGGTTGTGTGCGGCGCGCGCGCGCGCGCGCTTCTCTCTCTCTTTTCGGTGAATAATTTTCTCTCTCTGGTCTCTCTGTCTCTCTCTCTCTCTCTCTCTCCTCTCTCTCTCTCTCTCATTCTGAATGAAAGATCTCGCTAAATGTCACTTTCTCTAAACCTGACTGACTGTAAGATCCTGTCACATACTAAAGCTGATGTTTTAAATCTTTTCTTTTTTTTTTCAAGCAAATTGTCTGATCATCGTCTATCATATTCATAATGTTTGTGTGTTTGTGCGCGTGCGGGCGCGCTCATATGTGTGAGTGTGTGTGTATGCGCGCGCGCGCATATGTGTGTGTGTGTGTGTGTGTGTGTGTGTGTGTGTGTGTGTGTGAGAGATCTTTTTTGAACGGATAAAAACTGAAAGAAATATCAATGCTCTTTCAAGAGGGGGAGGGGGGGGGGGGTGGATGGGAGGGGGCAGGGAAGGTGGGTGGGTGCAATTCACATGTGAATTTATTCTTTTAACACTACATCATTGATTGAATAAAACGGACAGCGGATGAAAAGAAAAAAAAAAAAGAAACTTTGAAAAAATGTTCATTACGGTAAAAGAAAAACACCACACACACCACACACACACACACACACACACACAACCAAAATCTGTTCACCACTGAAAACAATCGCTGACTAATGATAATCATCTTGATGAACTTAACAATTGACATTAAAATAATTAATGACCACCGACGACAGAAGAGCTTCTTACCAAGCGGCAGAAGTGTGACTGCTGGTTAGAAATATCAAGAGCGTGCTCTGAAATGCCAAAGAAAATCGGCTGATCTTCGCTACATCGACTTTAAATCCTTTCAAATCGTTATATATCGGACAGAAAAAAATGGAGAACGGAGAGACGGGCGGGGGGGAGGGGGGGGGGAGGGGGGGGAGGAGGAGGGGAGCGAAGGGGTGTCTTGACCCTGACGATTTGTGGCTGTTTTGACACGAAGAAATGTCACTGGATTTTTTTTTTTTTTTTTTTTTTTCTATTTTATAATTGAACGGTTTAGGAGTGAGATTGATGATTTCATTGATTCATATGAAAAGTGAGATCAGATCCCAACGTCAGCGATCTGAGATCAGAATCCGTCCGTCAACTACAGAAAGGCTTTTCTTTTCCTTTTTCGTTTTCTTTTTTGTGTGTGTGTTTTTGTTTCAATCGAGAACAAACAATACAAATATTGATTACGCTGACGAGGATGAGATCATTCTTCTCTGGTTTTTTTTTTTTTTTTTTTTTTTTTTTCTCAACACGATTCAAGTTTGATTTCTGATTGTCCATTTGCCGGTGGGGGGAAAAAAAAGAAAAAGAGAGATGGCTTCCCCCCCGAACTGAATGGTATAGCTATGATGTCATCCGTGTCGCTTGTGACGGCAGAGTTGGCGTGACTGTGAATGGTCTCTCTCTGGCTGGCCCGTGATGTAACGACGATGTGAATGGGAAAGAAAGGACACTAATGTCCGTCGGTCAGCAATGTAAATTAGATTTGAATTCCTTTCTTCTTTTTTTTTCTTTTTTTTTAAACCCCGACCCCTCTCCACCCCCACCCCCTCCCCTCCCCCCTCCTCCCCAGGATAGAAGTATCTGTCAGCAATATAAACTACATTTGAAAAAGCCTTTCTTCTTTTTCAACCCACCCCTCCTCCCCCCCCCCCCCCCCTCCCATTCCCCCGAAGAGAAGAGTCAGTCATCAATATAAACTACATCTGATAACCTTTTTTTTTTTTTTTTTGTTTTCAACCTCCCTCCTTCCCCCGGCCCCGTAAACCCACCCTTCCTCCTCTTCTTTCATGTCCTTTTTCTTTATAATCACCATCACCTTATAAAGAGTTTGACAGTCCCGAAAAAAAGGCCTTGTGTGATCGTCTAGGCTATAACGATAAACTATATAAGCGTCCTTACTGTATTTTACCATGCAGTTAAAAAAAGCATCAACAATAGTATTACCCATCATTTATTATCCCTGTCATCATTTCTTTTTTTTTTCCTTTTCTTTTTCTTTTTTTTTTCCCTCGACAATCACACTGTATTCATGGAGAAAATTTAAAAAAAACAAACAAAAACAAAAACAAAAACCCGTCCGGTCTCGACACCGCTCACCTTTTTGATTACTTTTCGCCCCCCCCCCCCCCCCCCTCCCCCACAGCATGAAGAATAATAGAGAGAAAAAAACATGGATGAAAAATACATTTGCCATTAATACTACATAAGATGAAGTAGAGGGAGTGGGAGATGTGCCGAGGGAGAAGGGGGGGGGGGGGGGGGGGTGCACGAAGTGACACACTCGCATTTCGCTGCCAGAAAAAAAGCAACAACAACAAAAAACCCAAATCATTTCGGATTATAGGATAAACCAATCGAGGCCCCGTGTGCGGAATGCGGGGGTTAGCGCACGTAAAAGAACATGCCGCAACTGGCGTAATTCTACAGGAAACTGTATTTGATCTAAACAAAAAAATGACAGGCTACGCAGGCTGAACACACGAAGTGGCGCCATACTGCGGCAACGCGCCAGCGAAGGGGAGAGTAACATGAGTGACACGCAGAGGAATCTGCTGTGATGACGTTGTGCAAGACAAATCGTACAGTATGTAATACAAAATACAATCATAAACGGATAAAGAAAGGCTCCTAATATGCTTGCAACACTTGTGATGAAATAACAGTACAACGCAATAACTACACAATATAGTATAATACCACAGAACAACAAAAAGTTCATTATAACACAACACAACACAACACAACACAACAGAACGCAGTGTAATCTTGTCTTGTTGTTATTTTGATTCTGGATATCAGTTAGTCCATGTCTGCTTCTTCGGCCTGTCTTTGTTTTCATCCTCCCCCCCCCCCCCCCCCCTTCCCGCAAAACCAAGCCGTCATTAAATCCCTCATCGTCCTCATCATGTTCAATCCGATAAAGAGATAACCCCCGCCACAACCAACATGAAATTACCATTACCAATCATGGGCACTTGAAATGAAAAATCACTGCTCAGGTCCACTTTGATTAACAATATCTTGACGCCAGCTGTGACAAACCTAGGGAATTACCATCATGAGGTTAAGAGGTATGGGGGTGGGGAAGGGAGGAGGAGAGAGAGAGAGAGAGAGAGAGAGAGAGAGAGAGAGAGAGAGGGAAGGAGGGGAGACTGACAGACAAACGCAGATAACAAGCCAACATCACTCAGTCAGTGAGCAAGAGAAACACTTCTTGGCCAATTTTTGAAGTGCATAGTATGATGCGACTAAATATCTGTCATGTCTGTCTGTTTGCAACAAGTGAAAAAATACACATTTGTCGAGCATTTACCCGTTTCTTATTTTACAATCAAATCTGTATTTAAGGATTGTTTTGTGTGTTCATTGTTTTTTTTTTTTTTTTGGCCTTCAATAGAAATATAATCATAATTTAGTAAATCATGCAACAGAACACAAACATAGTAACCTACATATTTCTCCATGCTAGGTTTCCCTACGGGCAAGAAGCACCGTCGCATGTGTGCCGAAACCACGCCAGAATCATGATGTCTGAGATCCTGGATGTTGAAATCCGCTGCCGTGCATGGGATTCGTGTCAGATAAGACTGTCCTCCCACTTTGAGCAAGCAATCCAAGCTGTTATGGATGAAGTTTTCTTTTGTCTTTGTTTGCCCTCTATTTGTGCTTAGTTTAAAGCAAATGTCTCAGCAGCATTCGCGAAGAAAAGGGGAGAAGAACTTTGACGAATCCAAACAAAAAAGAAAACCTTCCAAAAATTTTTTATTTGTGGATACAATCTAAGGACGTCCAGGCGGTGAACACACTATGACGAATTTCAGATAACTCAAATGGTTCATGACCTAAACAAAATTACAACATTCGACTTCTTCATCAACTCTCTCTCTCTCTCTCTCTCTCTCTCTCTCTCTCTCTCTCTCTCTCTCGGTCTGTTTCAATGCTACTATGTTTGTGCATTGTGTGTATTTATTATAAAAAAATTCATTTAAAGAAAAGGAAAAAAAAACAAAATTCCAAACAAAGAGAACATTAACTTGTTGCTCGTTCCATGTTGGAACTGCCCTTGTCACCGTCAAAGAACACGACTTGAATCATTCTTTTTTCACATCCCCGTGTCTCTGAAACTACTTGAAAACCATGTGCACACAGAGAACGTGGCCAAGGCGCCAACCGACGGGCAGATGGGTTGTGGGGTCCATTCCCAACGTACCGTAATGATACTGTCCTGTCCAACAACCTTATCTCCGTGTGCGCAGCAGTTTTAGGACAAAGATTTCCGACCCCCCACCCCCTTCCCCTTCCTACTCCTCCACCGCCCCTTCACTCCATCCCCCATCCATGAAAACTATCGTTTCACTGAAATCTATCAAAAACCTTCAATGCAGCTGCAGAAACACTTCACTATTTGTTTGTTTGTTTTGTTTATTTTGGTGATAAATCAGCTGGACAAAACACAGGGCATAATTCGACTTCCAGACAAATCTGCTATCGGAAGCTAGTCATTGATTATGTCTTCTTTACTATGTATTGTGTTGATGATGGCAATTAAGTCGAAAATTTGGAGAAAAAATATTTGGCAGGGATTTTACCCACTTTCACTGGTTTTGTGTACACACACACACACACACACACACACACACACACACACACACACACCACACACCAACACCACCACCACCACCACCACACTATGCCACACTCACGCACACACACACAAGAGCGCGCACAAAGTACGTAACTGTATGAATTCACACAATGAGACATGACAGAGCACGTTAAAAATTGTCTTCAAACTTATCCGTTAATCAATTACTGATGTGTTAGTGACTTAATACGAGAGAAGTTTTTTTTCGGTCATACAGTCAAAATGTGAGTTTCATCTCGGATGTGTTCAAGAAATAAAGCCGAACACTCAGTGTTTATAGTAATAATTTTTTTTGTTGTTGTCAATATGGACATCTTTGAGTGTCATGTCAACAGCGACATCATCAAGTAGAGGACACAGGGACAGAAAGACTGTGTGTGTGTGTGTGTGGTGTGGTGTGTGTGTGTGTGTGTGTGTGTGTAGGGGAACGCGTACAGGGGGAGGAACGAAAGCATTGGGGAGGGGAGGGGAGAGACGAAGGGGGAAAGGGAAGAAAGGGGAGGGGGAAAGAAGGTGGGAAGAAGGGGAAGGGGGAGTACTACGTGTTTTCTTGTGTGGTGTGTGTGTGTGGTGGTGTGTGTGCGTGCGTGTGTTGTGTGTGTGTGTGTGTGTGTGTGTGTGTGTGTGTGGTGTGTGTGTGTGTGTGTTTGTGTGTGTGCGTGTGTGTGTGCGCGCGCGCGCCGTTTTTTCCCCCCCCTATTACAGGCAGTTAACCTTTTATCGATCGGGCGCGGCGCCTCCACCCCACCCCACCCCCACCCTCGCCTCCGCCACCCCTCACCGCTCTCCCACCTGTTAATCTGTGTGTGACCAACCCTTGAGTCTGCCATCAGGAAGGGAGGGGGAGGGATGGGGGGAGAGAGGGCAAGAAGGAACGGGCGAAAGAGTGTGTCAATGAAAAGCGTGTATTTTCATTTCAACTTCAGATTTTCGAACTTTTTTTTTAATGTGAGCTTTTGTTTGCTCTTGTATAGTAGTACGTAGTAGTAGTAGTTAGTAGTAGTAGTAATGATGATAATAATGATAATAATAATAATAAAAATAAGAATAAGAATAACAGCAGTGATAATAATCATAACAATAATAATGACAATAATACTATCAGCAATAAAACTACCATACGTAATATATATCATTATTTTGCATTAATAAAACATCCTTTTCTCCTTATTTGTAACACTGACAAAACAGTCACGATGTTCATCTTCCAACGCTGCCTTTCGCTGTTTAAAGAAGGAGAGAAGCAATCCAACTCCGAAAACAGAAGATCTTCCAAACAATTTACTTTTAATCTTCGGTAGTCTGATACGAAGCCTTAATAATTCAATAAAGACAATACTTCTTAGATTACACGGCCTTCTAGGAGCAGTGAACTGTATTCATCAACATTTCAGGACTGGATGCCAGCGAATATATGTCACAGGAATGCTTTGTCTACGATAGGAAAAAAAAAATGAATCGTTGTAACAGTAGCTTACTTAAAGTATATCATCACTTATGACAAGATCATAGGGTTAATCGTTGGTTTAACAGCAATCGATTGATATGTGTATTTTTTCACAGATACGCGCGCGCGCGGGCGTACACACACACACACACACACGCGCGCGCGCGTGCGCGCGCGTGCACACACACACACACACACATATATATATATATATATATATATGGGTTTTCCCCCACTACTTAACTGTTCAGCTTATATATATATATATATATATATATATATATATATATATATACAACTTGTCTTGTTTTTATTCCCTGTGTGTGTGTGTGTGTGTGTGTGTGTGTGTGTGTGTGTGTGTGTGTGTGTGTGTGTGTACGCGTGTTGCCACCATGCCAACAGATAAGTTCATTTCTTATATCATAAAACTAGTCCTAAATCTATACCTGACACTGTTTACTTGTCGGTTAATCATTTCAAAACATGTAACGTTACTTAATAGCAGTAATAAACTGAAATTTGATCACCGATTGATTTTCATCGATTTTTGGGGTTGGTACAATACCTGTGTAAAACCGTCATCAATCACCTTTTACGACATAAACAAGGTTTCTTTTTAAAAAAGAAACATTACCATTATAATAACTAACCATCATCATTGTGTCATAACGTAAACTATAATTAACTATAATTAAATTTCGAACGACTGAAGGCAGAACTGTAGAATTCTTAAGTGGACATGGTGGAATTAAAAAAAAAATCACCCACACCAGAAAAAAAAAAAATTCCGTATTCAACGCAATCAAAACGTAAGTGTTTTTCTTTTCCCACAAAAAAACAACAACAAACAAACAAAAAACAAACAAAAATAAAATAAAATGAAATAGTATTTTTTTTTTAAAATCAGAAGAAAATCAAACCAAGCCAAACTTACGATTTTCATTTTCGCCGTCCAAGTGTCGAGCAGGGTTGGACTGTTTCCGTCGAGACATGATGACGACGAGCGATGATAAACAACGACGATGACGATGAAAAAGAAGAAGATGAAGATGACGACGACGACGACGACGACGACGATAGCTACCAACTCGTCGATGACCGATGATCGGTCGGTCACTCACTTGTAGAAGAAGTCAGTCCGCGAGGTAAGGCGGAACACCACTGACCACGGAGTGGTCAACAACAAACAACACCCGGCCCGCAGCCGGAGGGGTCGTGGTAGTAGCGGTCGCCGTTGAAACGCCAGGTCGACCACCCACCACAACAAACCCCAACTAAACACCTTCCTTCCTGCAACAGCCTCCCGGCCACGAGTGATCAGACGAGAGAGACAGTTCACGGCGCTTCTTCACCCTCAACCAGGAGAGGGAGGGGAGGGAGGGGAGGGGTGTTGGGGTGGGGGTAGTGGGGGTGGGGGGTGGGGGGCAAACCAATAACACCACGGCCCCGTTCAGCGGCCCCCGTGGCCGCGCGCGCCCTCCGCCTCTCGCATGGTCTAAATTATGAATATCAGTTATGCCTGCCGGTGCCACCCTTTCCCCTCCCTCTCTCTCTCTCTCTTTCTCTTTTCCTGTCCTCTCCTTTTTCTTTCAGATTATCATAATCCAACAAGGGGGCTTGTAAGGCGGTCTTTGATTGGTGGAGGCCCCCGCTTCCAACACTCCAGTGTAGTTGAAGGAGGAAAATTGTTGGCGGCCAGTCCAGAGTGACTGTGGTATGGTGGTGGTGGTGGGGTGGCGATGAAGGGGGGGGGGGGGGCGGTGAGGACTGAGAGACGGACTTGTCTGAGAAACCAAAATCCACAGAGAGAAAGAAAGAAGGAAAAGAAGGAAAAAAAGGAAGAAAAAAAAAAACCGCACACACAAAATCCGTGGAAGACTTGTGGAGATGTGGAATGTCCCAAAACTTGGCGACCTGGCTCCTCACACACACACACTCTCTCTCTCACACACACACGGACAAGCGGCACACAGCGAAGACACAGACCGGAAAAGAATGCAGCGCGCGAGCAAGTGACGATTGCGCGGATGACAAGCCGTTGAGAGTGGCCCCTGTCGACCGTCAGAGGAGAGAGGTGGATGGACTGACCATTACAGCATCTTGCTTGGACGAGGGGGGGTGTGAACCCTCCACCCCTCACCCTTCCCTCTCTCTCTCACCGTGGACAGTGATTGGGAGGCCACCAGCCAACCCCAAGCCGCACACTTGACAGGCTGGCTCAGCTGATACGGGTGGATGCGCACGTTTTTTTTTTTTCTCTCTCTCCCTCCCGTTGTTCTATCGCTTCTCCTCAGCTGGTCTGCCCGTGCGAGTTATGACGAGCTGGTGATCACTTGTCCTGGCTATTGACATACGGTCATTCTGATAATAGCTGGCCGCAGTAGGGGGGGAGGTGTGTGTGTGGGGGGGGGGGGGGGGTGCAATTAGCCGTAATTGTCCACTGTCAGTAAAAGCTACCAACTCCACTTCACTAAGTCGTTGACACTTTTACAAGCAAAGAAACGGATTTGAATCTTGGAAGAACAATATCAGTCCGGTGTTCCTGCCCGAGTGGCTGCTGACAAGTCCCAGCTCTTCTCCCCCACCTTGCTTAGATAACCAGCAAACAGCAGCAATAAAAGACCACAACAATTCTCACACGACACGACGACGACGACAGAAGAAGAAAGTCATCTCACAGACTGGTACTATACTTTTTATTAGTATTGGTCTTCACTGATGGCAAGGCTTGGTACTCTACTTATTATTAGTATTGTTCTTCACTGATGGCAAGGCTTGGTACTCTATCACCAGTATTGTGCTTCACCGATGGCAAGACTTGGTACTATAATACTATATCTCTAGTATTGTTCTTCACTGATGGCAAGACTTGGTACTATACTATATCACTAGTATTGTTTTTCACCGATGGCAAGACTTGGTACTATATCACTAGTATTGTTTTTCACCGATGGCAAGACTTATCGACGAAGGTAAAAAATGCGACAGAAATCAGGGCTGATGACCACAGACACAGGCGGTGGACCCCCGGAGCTGACGTTCCGAGCAGAACTGGACGAGACCAGGGTGGTCACTTGCAATCATGACGGTCATCCTCAACAACGTCGTCGTCGTCGTCGAAGCGCAGGTCTCCTCCGTCAGGTTGATGCGAGGGGTGGTAGTAGTAGTGGTGGTGGTGGTGGTGGTGGTGATGCGGGCGATGGGTGAACGTTGTTTGATCACACACCCCATCGCCAGCGGGTTTGTTTTTTTTTTAAATCTCCAACACACTTATTACTAGTACTATAAACTACACGGCGCGCTACTGGAGTTCAGCTGGCCAAACTATTTCGTCTGGTTCAGCCAGCGTGCTGAAGAGTTCGTCGCAGTCAGGTCTGAAACCAAACTGAGCACTCCACCTCTTCTCAACCAAGGGGGGGTGCGCCACCTCTCGCTCACTCACTCTCTCACTCTCTCTACTCTCGATTCTTCCACCAAAATCTTTCTTTCTTCCCCAGTGCGTGCAACTTTGCGCCGGGCGACGGCGAACCGACCGAGCGAGCCCAGCAGAGAAGAGAAGAAGAAGAAGACGACGGAGAAGAAGGCGAGGGAGGGGGAGGGAAGGGGAGGGGGAGGGTTGTGTAGGCCTGTGGCAGGCAGTGTCTGTGAGTCAAACGGCTTCAAATTATGACGTGAACAGGCTCGGCGCTTCACTCCGACTGCAAGCCCCTCCTACCCTAAGCCTCGCTTCGCGCAACCGGCCGCCTCTCTTTCTCCGGAATCAGCTGGGAGCGAGACGGAGCGAGCGAGAGAGAGAGAGAGAGAGAGAGAGAGAAGAGAGAAAAAGAGGAGAGAGCGAGCCTGTCTTGTCAAAATCAACCATCAATTTATGATGGTTGTCTGATAGAGAAAGGGGGCGGGAGAGAAAAAAAGAAGTGGAGAGGGAAGGAGGGGGGGGGGGGGGGGGGGAGAGCGACTTCGGAAGGGGACGAAGAGAGAGTGGTGGCGGTAGGGTAGTGGTGGAAGTGGGTGGGTTTGGCGATGGCAGCTCGGAAACCTTTTGCGAGTTTGTTGAGCGGCATGGTTTGGAGAGAACTCTTCTCTCTCTCAAGTCGTGCTGTCCGTATGATGACGCCGGGAGCGTTGGCCGATTGCAAACTGAAAGAAACGCAGG
>CM065725.1:43107571-43110071 GCA_033310375.1 Conus canariensis
GCCAGGCGGTTGTTTTGCCCATGGCCGCCAGAACTCGCCGAATGTTTGTACGACGCTGACGGCTGGTTTTGTAAACACGATTACACCTAAACGGTGCCTCACAAAACTTGCTTCTACCACTTTTTAGAATCAGTACAAATTATAGTACCTTTCCACAGAAGCAGGAAATTCTACCCCCCAAACCAAACTCATTGTTGAGAACAAGTTCACTGTCTGCGTCCCAGGCCGGTTGAGGTCCAGGAGAAGCTGTTGGGACCGGCGGGGTCTCTGCGGCGGACTGCTGACTTCGCCTTGCTGACCGGATTGAGGATCTAGCATGGCCGGGCACGCCAAAGAAAGAAAAGAAAGTATCAAAAATTGTATGTTAAACGCAACCCCCCCCCCCCCCCCCCCCCAAAAAAAAAAAAAAAAAAAAAAAAAACCTGAAGAAGAGATTAGATTCTTGAAATCTTTTAGCTGTACAGCTCCGTCGCTTTTATGTTCATAGATTAATCTTGATACAGCAATATTGTGTCTGTCGGGCTAATTCGCCTATTTCTAAAACTTCCTTGCTATTTAATCGTTCTGTTGCATTTTGGACGTCACAACATGGTGGATAAAAGAGGTTGTTGGAAAATAGTAAGAGTGAAATATAACTCGTTAAACACTATTAAAGTATTTTTTTCGCCCGAAATCTGTTTGAGATGAATTTTTTTTTCTCCAAAACTCACTCACTCACACACACACACACACACACACACACACACACACACACACACACACACACACACACAGATAACTAAAAACAAACCTACGCCTGAAAGAAGCTCCTGAGGGAGTGATGATAGGCTTAAAGTCTTCATAGTGAGTTTTTGCTCTCTCTTTCCCCTCTCTCTCTCTCTCTCTCTCTCTCTCTCTCTGTGAGCTCACAAACAAGCCTCTGCCCTCCCTTCAGTTAAAACGTCATGAGAATCTTCAGTTAGCGTGTAGGAATGGGTGGCACGTGCAGATGTCGTACTTATTTTTTTCTTAACTTGATTTGTACAGCTGTGGTGTCGCTAACGCGCTCTGTCACAAATTGGGAAGTAAAGCGAAGCATGCGTACAGAAATAATAAAAGTAATCATTGAACTTTCGTGTCATGAATTTTTTGTTCATGTTATACCGCGTTTACATCGATTTGATGAAGAAAAAGACTTGCTAATCAATTCCAAATTAATTCCTTATTGACTTGATGTCAGATTTGTGCAATTAAATGTTTTGTACCCCTTTGTCATGATGGTTTCCATTAGCGACACCACACATAGCCGAAGCCGCACAGGAATAAATACAGAGAGAGAGAGAGAGAGAGAGAGAGAGAGAGAGAGAATCTGCAAAGAAACATGCAGCATGATGTTACTTGCCCTTTCTCCGTCTGACAGTCTGTCATGAGACGTAAATTTTAAACATTTCAGGCGCGCTGTCTATTCAAGACGCGATCTAACTTCATAAAATCCGTTTTTTTTTCTTTTAATTTGGCATGATGAGCTAAAGAACGGCGCTGCTGAGACTTTGAAAAGAGAAACTGGACAGGCCCGGTTTCAATTCTAATCATATTAAACGTTTTGGTTCCGGTCAATTTATTCTAAGGCATCTTGATCTGCAGGGTGCGACATCTACCGGCATAAAGTCCAGGACCATAAACACACATGTTCGTGCTGTCTTCTTGCATGCATTCTCTTTCACCTCACCTCTAATGGCTGGCTGTTTCATACCGTGTCATGCTAAGGGGAGGAGAGTCAACAGCGTTCACACTGGACATCCGTTGCCCAACATCATGTATCGCCACTGTTGAGAATGAGAATACTGAGGGATCCTCCACTCAGTTGGAGGACATTACTATATTGGGTGTATAAAGAGAAAAAGAATGCCTCAACTTAACTGGAAAATATGTTCTTTTTAACCCCCAGCCCTTTAAGACAACATCTGTTTCATTCATATAGATGATGAAGTGGATTTAAGACGAACAGATTCTGAGAAAACTTCGATTACTTTGTCTTTCAAGCACCTCAAAGCAAGCCAGAGATGAAGAGAAGTGGAGATCGGTATCCGGTGTGACTTTGCATACCATTCCCCCCTTTGCTCTTTCACAGATCACTAACAATTTCTGGGAAAGAGAATTGTTCAGGCGGCTGGGGAGCCCTCTCATGGAACCACATAGGTCAGCATGTTGTCTGCCGTTCAGCAAGGTCGGCCCACTGCCTATACGAAGCCCCTGCCTGCACATAAACCACCTTGTGTATGTTTCAGACTTCACAGTTTGACGTCATTAGCTGCAAAGTATGTCAGACATAAAGACTACAGCATATTCCATGAAAACGTTGTTCAGAGATGTCCCAATCGATGTAATGTTTGAATTTCTGAAAGAGATCAACATTTTTGTATCTGATCAATGATTTTACAGAAGAAAGTTTAGAACAAAAATTCAAGAATTTTTTTTTTTTTTTTTTGGTATATTTTAATGAGTTGTGTAGATGTGTCTT
>CM065725.1:43117571-43137571 GCA_033310375.1 Conus canariensis
CCGCACTGTTAAGAGAGACAGCGACAAGGACGAAGATGACAGAGACAACCTGGAACTTTCCTTGACGCTTTTATATAGGCGTACGGTCGTTTGATGCACGGCAGGTGCGGGAATAGCCATCGGGGAGGAAAGGGGACTCGGGGAAGCGAAGAGGCGTATGAACCACTACTCAAGAATCAGTCGTTACTGGAATGAGTCAGCATTTTTTTTGGAAGGCTAGTCGCGTGTAGGTCAGTTTATTTCCTCTGCGTCCTTGCTCCATTCTCATTCTTCCATGGGAAAAAAATGAAGGAAAGAAGAAAGAAAGAAAGACAAAAAACCCTAACAACAGAGAAATATCATCTTGTCAGCACTGCCAAAATGAGGCAACGTTTGACTGTTTTCCTTTTTTTCCCATCCAATATCAGTTCTTACAGTGCTTTGTCTTTTATGTAATCGAAGATGATCATATACAAAATAATTTAGCGCCTCTCTCTATTTGAAGCATAGAAAATTAGACAGATGAAGGATAGTGAAATTTAAGAGAATGCATTATAAGAGATATATGAATGAATAATATCAGTCATCGCATGTGGAAGAGATCAATAAGATACAATGTTATCACTTGATTGAGTGGATGATCGAGTCAGTCTTATGATTTTTTTTAAACCTTACTGCATTACTCCTGTGCCTGAGGACATAAGGAAATGTTACGATTTTATTTGTTTTTGTTAACCTTTGATTTGATATACACTGGGAATGAATGTGTACAATTTGTTTGCAGGGAAGGAAGAGGGACATGTTATTGTTCTGTTGCCCCCAACCCCTTTGTCAAAAGAGCTCTTTGGTAATGACAATAAAATGTCAAAGTGTCAAGTCTCTCTCTCTCTCTCTCTCTCTCTCTCTCTCTCTCTCTCTCTCTCTCTCTCTCTCTCTCTCTTATCAGTTGATACAAAACTCTTTCCATTATCCAGTTTGAGAAAAGATCAAACATGGTGCCTTTCCACGAAGAACACATAGAAAACTGTGTCTGGGATCGAATGAAAGTAGAAGGAAGGAAGAAGGGAAAGAAAGAAGGAGAGAAAAAAAAAGAAAGATGACAGGGGAAAAACTGCTCTGTGGTAATTATGAATCCAGTATTCACAAAACACCCCCCAGTTGCCGATCCACAAAGAAAAGAAGACAACATCGTCCACAAGAAAGAATGAACAAAAGAAAGAAAGAAAGGAAGTAAGAAATAACGAAAGAGGTAAAGGAAGAAGGGAAAAAAAGGAGAAAGAAAAGAAAAAGGAAGAATGAAGGAAAATGAAAAAAAAGTGCTCTATGGTGACCATGTATTCAACATTCACCAAATATCCCAATACATATTTTCCCCAACCCTTCGCAGAAAAAAAGACAACAGCACTTTTGAATTCAAAGATTATCACCCCTTCCACCTCTCTTCCTCCTTCGCCGTTCTCTCTCTCTCTCTCTCTCTCTCTCTCTCTCTCTCTCTCTCTCTCTCTCTCTCTCTCTTGTCACATCACTTGTCTTTTACCCAAAACTATTCACCCTTAACCCCCCACACACCCACATATACACATACGCCTTTGTCAAGAAGGCAGCTGAGACATAGAAGAAAAAAAAAGCAGAAGGGCGGTAGGGGAGGGGTAGGGGATGGGGGTGGAGGGCAGCCACATGCCACACACACACTGCACCCCACAGACAAAGCGCACCCCCGGACTGTTTGAAGTGGGAGGCAGTGTGAAAGACACCTAATTACTAAGTCCTCCATGTCGCACACACCACGAAAGGAAATCGGCCAGAAGTGCAGTTTACGATGCACATTGGAGACGGGGCTTTTCATGTCGTATCGGCTTGGTTATTAAGACTTGTCTCAGCTTAGCTTCGAACGAAGGCGTGATTAAAAAAAATACTCATCACACACACACACACACACACACACACACACACACACACACACACACACACACACACACACAGATTATCTACCCTCAGTCCCCCACCCCCCTCTCTCTCTCTGTCTCTCTGTCCTCTCTCTCTCTTCTCTCTCTCTCTCTCTCTCTCTCTCCTCTCTCTCTCTCTCTTCTGATACCCGAGTATAAAGTATTTCTGACCCAGGTAAAAAACAAAAAACAAACCGCTCCTCCCCCTTCCCCCCTTTCCTTCCCCCTTCGAATTCAGATGTAATACGCCTTGTGTGTGTGTGTGTGTGTGTGTGTGTGTGTGTGTGTGTGTGTGTGTGTGTGTGTGTGTGTGTGTGTGCATAGTTTGTCGTTTGGAACACTTTCAGAATTTGGAGTGACTTTGGAGCGATTAGGGCGGTCTGTCTGGATTCATTCCTTAAGGAGGAGGGAGTGGGGGGGGGGGGGGGGGGGGGGGGGGGGGGGGGGGGGGTTGAGCTCGTTCCCTAACTGACCCGCTAGGTGGTGATCTTAAGAATGGACTGATTACTGCACGTTACTGTTTGTTGTTATTGTTGTCTTTAACAAGGAGCGACTTTTTCCTTTTTAGAATGGACAGAAAACCGCACGTTACATTGATTTTTTTTTTTTTTTTTTTTGTAAGGGAGTGATTTTTTTTTTAATGGACTGAATAAGGCGTGTTTTTTGTTGTCCTTCTTCTTCTTCTTTTTTGTTTTTGCTTTTGTTTTTGTTTTGTTTCTTTTTTTTTTTTTTTCCAAACTGACCTCTACTTCTTTTGTGCCATAGGGACTCGGTATAATCTTTTTTGTGTTGCTAAAAAAAACAAACAGGAATTAAGTCATTGATGACATAAACGTTCACGGACAAAGAAATGACTTATGGGCTGGTGTATCCATCTTATTTTTAAGTGTTATGAACCAAACAAACAGACGAATAAACCTGCGGGGGAAAAAAAGTTTGAGAAACAACACATATCAAAAACATAGTCTCAACCAAGTACACGAGGAAACGAAGGGACACAAATGAACGAGAAAACAAAACTGAGCTGATTAAAACTATCAGATGTAGACGGGTCTCTCCCACGTTGATCGCCACCTGGTTGATTCTTGCAGGCACAATCTAATAAGTAAATTGTTTTCGGTCTGTCTGTATCTATGTGTGTGTGTGTGTGTGTGTGTGTGTGTGTGTGTGTGTGTGTGTGTGTGTGTGTGTGTGTGTGTGCGCGCGCGCGCGCGCGCGCGTGCATGCGTGAGTGTGTGTGTTTATGTCTATGCCCGGTGCAGTCTGTCTTTGTAGTTGGTTTTGCAAACCTACTTTCTTTCTTTCTTTCCGCGTACGCAGGCTGATACTCCTGCGGACACTGCCTGCACAGACAGGCAGTGGAATTTTGTGTGTATGACCGTTTTTCATCCCGCCATTTAGGCAGCCATACTCCATCTTCGGGGAAGGTGCATGCTATGTGTAACGTGTCATCCATACCAACGGCCAAACTGGCCTTCTCTTCCGAAAGTTGGTGATGGGATTTTATGTGTGTGCAAGATGTTGTGCGTGCGTTCACACACGGACGTTTATAGTCTCATTCGAAGGACTGTATGGGGAATGGAGTCAGAACCAATGTTAACTCCGAGGGAAAAATCCCCCTGTACCGAAATTCGAACCCGCAACCCCCAGGATCACGAGTCCGGCGCTCTACCAACTGAGCTATTCCGCCCCCCCCCCTTCCCCCCCCCCCCCCCCCCCCCCCTTGCAAACCTACAATTTTCCTCTGATTTCTTCCAAATTGGGCATACAGATTCAGCAGCATACTTGACGCATCAAGGGTGTAAGACAGTTGTGCTAGACAGCCGCATGAATCGCATTTTAATGCCACCCTATGACGAAGCGAAGTGATGTCGGTATTTGAAGAAAGTCAAAATACACCTCACCCCCTGGCGTTCACAGAGATTTTAAATACTATATATTTGCTGTCATCTGTATCATCTTTTGAGGACAGCGTTAGACTGAAGAGTTTAACGTCCCTACGTTCAATCCCGGGTCCTGACACGTTTCTTTTGTCTTTCTTTTTTTGTCTGTCTGTCTGTCTGTCTGTCTGTCTGTCTTTCTGTTTGAATTCTTTGAAGCGAGTCTAAGGCAGAAAAGATGGAGGTAGAGTGGGGGAGAAGGAGTGGGGGGGGGGAAGTGGAGAGGATAAGAGCAAGTGGAAGGAAAAGAGGGTGAAAGGGATGGGAAGGGGGGGTGGAACAGCGAAGTGAAGGGACGAGGGAAGCAGACAAGGGGAGAAAAAGGGGAGGGGGGGGGGAACAGGGGAGAAGAGAAACAAGGGATAGGGGACGAGGAAGGGACAGAGGGGAACGGGGAGAAGAGAGGAGGGGAAGGGTAGAGAGAAAAGGGGGGGGGGGGGAGGAGGAGGGAGGGAAGGAAGGACAGGAGGAGGGGGTTACGGGAGGGAGGAGGTGGGGACGACCACTGCCTAATGAAGAGGCGAACAAGGAGGTCGGACAAAACAGATCGGGGTCCAAACATAACGGGGACACCGGTTCGGTGACACTGGTTGGATTCTCTTTCTTCAAATAATTTGTTTTGTGGTGTTTGTCACAGCTTTCTGTTATAACCAGTTTGCCAAAAAAATATCTCTCTTTCTATTGATTTATCTGTACTACTTATCTATCTATATATCTACCTACCTACCTACCTACCTACTACCTATCCATTTAGCTAGCTAGCTATCCATCTATCTAGCTGTGTGTGTGTGTGCGCGCGCGCGCGCGCGCGCGTGTGTGTGTGTGTCTCCTATTTATCTGTATGTCTGTCTGTGTGTATAAAGACATGGGCGCACACAACGTGCTCGCACACACGGCACACGCATAAACATAGATAAATATACAAATTACATGAATACACATATACATACAAACATGCATATATACATACATGCATACATGCTTACATACATACAAACATACATGCATACATGCATACGTACGTACGTACGTATGTGCATGCATGCATGCATGCATACGGACATACATACGTACGGACATGCATGCATATACATACATGCATGCATACAAACATACATACATACATACATACATACATACATACATACATGCATGCATGCATGCATTTATACATACGTACATGTACACCTACACAGATACGTAGATAGATAGATAGATACCTGCAAACACAGGTAGAGACAGACACACAGACAGACAGACAAACAGGCAGAAACAAAGACAAAAAAAAAAAAAGATCTCCTCGAGCCGAATCGTAGCCAGGGCGTACGTAACCTTTTGGGAGTAAGAGTTCATACAGAATGAGTCTCCGCAGATCAAAACTCCGCCACAGACATTAAAAAAAACTAATGGCCCAAACATCACAAGCTCAGCTTCCTATGATATAGATAAAGTTCAAGGCCTAGGGCTGCCTGTCCCTCAGTCAGTTGCTCAACGGAATACACGGGGAGCATTGTGGTAGCAACACATCAACGCAGGGCTAGTCCTCAAAAGCTGAAACGCGCAAACTTCCGTCCACAGTTTTCCATCATAACCTCATCAACTGCTGACAGATTTTGAAAACGCCTGTGTCCCCCATATTACCTTATAGTCTCGCCCCCTACGTTTCTGTTTTTGTCTCTGTCTGTGTCTCTGTCTGTCTGTCTGTCTGTCTCTGTCTGTCTGTCTGTCGTTGTCTCTGTCTGTCTGTCTCTGTCTGTCTGGCTGGCATCCCTCCTCTCTCCCTCCCTGTCTGTTTCTGTCTCTGTTGTCTCTGTCTGTCTCTCTGTCTGTCTCTCTCCCCGGACGTTAATATTTAATTTTAAAAAGAAAAAACACACAAGCAAGTACAAATCTTGCATATTTAAACATGTTTACTCTGTCTGTCTGTCTGTTTGTCTTCTCTCTCTCTCTCTCTTCTCTCTCGTGTGTGTGTGTGTGTGTGTGTGTGTGTGTGTTGTGTGTGTTGTTTTGTGCGTGTGTGTGCGCGCGCGCGCGCGCACGTGTGTGTCTGTATGTATGTGTGTGTGTGTGTGTGTGTGTGTGTGTGTGTGTTGTGTTTGTGTGTGTGTGTGTGTGTGTGTGTGTGTGTGTGTGTGTGTGTGTGTGTGTGTGTGTTGTGTGATGAACTAAAAATGGAAATGGCAGTACATGCTTCCTGTTGTGAACTTTCCAAACTCATAAGCAGAACAAAACATAAAATAGACTCGCGCGTTAAAGCACGTAGTTTCAGTTTTCCTAAAGCCATTTGAGATAACCCTACGCTAGGAAATTGCTAAAAAGATGAAAGCGGATATACCAGCTTCCAGGATTTGGTTTCCCACATATTACGTACATCAAGGTGATGAGATTACTTCCAGACACACTGGTGATGAGCATTTGATATCAAACGGATTTTTAAGGACGATAAGATTGATCTTGTTCGTCTTTTTCTTCGTCTTCGACTTTCTTTTTCTTCTTCTTCTCTTCTTCTTCTTCTTCTTCTTCTTCTTCTTCTCTTCTTCTCTCTCTCTGTCTCTGTGTGTGTGTGTGTGTGTGTGTGTCTCTCTCTCTGTCTTTCTCTCTCTCTCGCAGATTGACTTCCTTCTTATTATTCTTATTTTTATTTCTCTTCTTCTTCTTTCTTCTTCTTCTTCTTCTTCTTCTTCTTCTTCTTCTTCTAAGAGCAACAAGAAGCCATAGCGATAGAGTACTAGGAGGCGTTTTTGCTCTGGCTAGAATCAACAGCCTAAACATCTTGAAAGATTAACAAGCAACAAGGTTTGGAGGTTTCTTGTCTCGAAAGCAAACGTGGATCCCAGAAATCGCACGACATGAATAAAATGAATGTTAAAGCATTTGAAATATAAACAATCGGAATTCATTTGCTTTGAGGAATATGAATGTTGAAAAGCTCTAAAACTAAACTGCACATCCACTCAGTGTCTTGACAACAGTTTATTTTGTGCGAGATGATAAGACCTACGTTGTTGTTTGTTTGTTTTTCTGTTTCTTTGTTTGTTTTGAGGAGATAACGTAAACTTTATTTTGCCAGAGGTTCTAAGAGGAAGCAATCTTTTGAAAATGGCCTCATTTGATCTTTTCCAGCATTGAATCAATAATACTCTTTGAGACTGAAAGACAGAAAGTTTTAGCTCAAAGAATGCGTAACACACCACGGGTTTTTGTTTGTTTGTTTGTTTTCATTTCAAAGGAAAAAAGCAAAACTTGTGAGACAGTATCAAGCAAGATGGATATTGGGACCTATGAGAATTACATTTTCAGATATTCGTATCTCTGACTTTATTTCAAAAGTCTAATTGTTCAAAACACAACACTAGGCTATCCCCCCCCCCCCCCCACACACACACACCCAGTAAACTGAACGAAAATAAACGCTAAGAGAAGCATTTTAATTTGAACTTGAAGCAGTACATTTTCAAGTACTAAGAAGACAACTTGTTCAGCTGTGTACATGGATTAATTTGTGTCCACATTAAGTTTTCAACCATCTAGCTAAAGCTTTGCACAGTCCCGTCTTGATCGCTGTATTTGCGTAGGACGCCGATTGAAGTGAGCATTGTGATTAGGTGATTCGTCCTCAGAAAAAATAAAAACGTTAACACCTCATTTTCATCTGTTCGTTTATTTGCTTTGTCTTGCCTTGCCTCGTCTTGCCTTGACTTGCCTCGTTTTGCCTCGCCTCGTCTTGCCTATTTTTGCCTTGCATTGCCTCGTTTTGCCTTGCTTCGTCTTGCCTCGTTTTGTCTTGCTCGTTTTGCCTTGCCTTGCCTCGTTTTGCCTTGCCTTGTCTTGCCTTGCCTCGTTTTGTCTTGCCTCGTTTTGCCTTGCCTTGCCTCGTTTTGCCTTGCCTTGCCTTGCCTCGTTTTGCCTTGCGTAGTCTTGCCTCGTTTTGTCTTGCCTTGCCTTGCCTCATTTTGCCTTGCCTAGTCTTGCCTCGTTTTGTCTTGCCTTGCCTCGTTTTGTCTTGCCTTGCCTTGCCTCGTTTTGCCTTGCCTTGCCTCATTTTGCTTTGCCTCGTCTTGCCTTGCCTTTCTTCTCCTTGCCTTGCCTTTCCTTGTCGTGCCGTATTTGCCTTGCCTCGCGTCTTCTTGCTTGCCTTGGATTGCCTTCCCTCGTCTCGCCTTGCCTTGCTTGCCTTACCTTTCTGTACAGGAGTTGTCGAGGCCCCACTGATGACTTGCCAGACAATGTTCCTTCATGTGTGGCGGTTCACTGCAAGCCTTGTCAGAGCTGCCCAAAGACAGGCCAGTCCACTCGCTGATGTTGCTGACCTCCCACCTGTCTGCCTCTTCTTCGTCCATTTGGCGTTGTGCTCTGCAGAGAACGGCTTTTGCCAGGACGGTAGATATGGATTTTTTTTTTCTTCTTCTTCTGTGGTCAATTTTTATTGCTTGCGTCAGATCTTCAATCCTGTCGCCATGATGAATCCTACAGTCTTCTCGAGGTCTTGACGTCTTGCCCCAAAGCTGCATCTGCATTTCTGCACCCTCTGGCCAGGTTTGACGCCGTGGACCATCATGGGCTGGACAGTGTTGGAGGATGTGTTCTGGGGTCTGAGAACTACTGCCACACGGACATGCGTCTGTGCGGGCAATCTTAATTCGGCTGAGGTGGCTCAGCAGTCGGCAGTGGCCAGTTCCCAGTCTGAAGAGGGTTGTTTGCTAGCATTTCTGGAGCTGATGGATTGGTTCAACAGAAGATTTCAAACATCCATTATTTGAAAAAGAACCCGTTTCTAGATGAATGATTTTGACAAAAGTAAGAGCTGAATTATATGTTGTATGAGTGTTTACTATAATTACGCCCTTATCGTTTGCCATTATCATCGTCATCGTCATCGTCATTGTCGTCGTCGTCGTCATCATCATCATCATCCATCATCATCATCATCATCATCATCATCATCATCATCGTCATCATCGTTATCGTGATGATTATACCCTTACCTACCCTCTTCCCCTTTCTCCCCACCACCACTATAAACTCTGTTTATGGGTTCTTATGAGGACTAGTCTGACAAAATAAATAAATGAACAAATAGGTATATAGATCACAATGAGAAGAAGAAGAAGAAGAAGAAGAAGACGAAGAAGAAGAAAAACATGTCAACAATAAAACACAACAAGACAAATGCTAAGGGACGGTCACGGAGCGCGCTTCACTGTTTTCATTATCATTGTTTTGATGTTTGTTATTTGTGATGTCTGAACACGTCACACGGCGTGCCATGTGACGTTTCTTTGATATACAATAGGAAACAGACCAGCGAATTTTCGACAAATGTCTTCTTCGTCTGGCGTTGCAAATGACACACATGAAAATAAAAACAATGCTTAAAACATTGTTCCGCAGATGTCTGTCAGCAAGAAAATAAGCAACAACAACAACAACACCAGCAATAATAACAACAACAACAAAATAGGGGAATGGGAGGGAGAGGAAATGAAATCCTGTAATCTGTTCTCTCTCTCTCTCTCTCTCTCTCTCTCTCTCTCTGCCTGCTTGTCTGTCTGTCTGTCTGTCACTCTCTCTCTCTGCCTGCCTGTCTGTCTCTGTCTCTGCCTGTCTGTCTGCCTCTCTCTCTCTCTCTCTCTCTCTCTCTCATCTCTCTGTGTGCCTGCCAGTCTGTCTGCTTGCCTGCCTGCCTGTCTCTCTCCCTCTCTCTCTCTCTCAATCCCCGTGACTTTCGGACCTTATCTCCCCACTCTCTCTCTCTGTTCCACCCCTTCCCTCTCCCTCCCCCTCCCAATCCACCACACCCCATCCTTACCCTCCCTCCTCACCCCACCACCCTCCCCTTGTCTCCGAGCGAGAAATCTGACCGTTTTACCAGCCGTGACACAGGACGCTTACGACAATGACAAGAAAAGGTCATGACCTCCGCTTGACCCTTGCTGACCAGAAGACGATGACGGCGACGATGAAGAAGAAGGAGAAGGAGAAGGAAGGAGACTGAAGCAGTCAGACGGACATTCAGTGTTTGCCTTCCTGCTGGTTTCCACCACTGCAGGTCAGGCAGCACAGCTCGTGCAGCTCGAGCCAGTCCGTGGCGCACGTGCGTCACCATGACCCGCTCTGACAACATGTTTTCAATGAGTTCACGAGTAAAGTAGGGGAAGAGTGTGTGAATGTGAGACGATTTTTAGTCGTAGTGGAATGTCCCAAACTGAATGGTCTTCGATTTGAGTTTTTGTTTATGTTGTGTATTTGAAAACCGACGTCCGTCTTTAAGTTTTGAAGCCTGCTTTGAAGGGCTGTTTGTCTTAACTTAAGTAAATTCATGCAGGCGGTAAAGGTAGTTTGGTATTCTGTTTGTTCCTTACTGCCTTCCAAGGTCTCTCTCTCTCTCTCTCTCTCTCTCTCTCTCTCTCTCCCTACACACACACACACACACACACACACACACACACACACACTTAACTCGGGAACTCTCAACAAAGGGGACGTTTACAGGCAGGCGCATTGCTACACAGAACGTTTCAAATGTATACAACTGTTACAGAAGTGTGTACAACGATGACCTTCTTTCTGCTGGTTAATACATTTATATCAATTGAATGTCTTCACCCTATCAAGTTCTAACGAAAAGATGAGAGGTGTAAGTAGTTCACTTATATTAGCGTGCTTGACTTATTTTCGTTGAAATGGAACCAGCAGACGCACTGTAAAACAGTCAGAGAAAAAAAAAAAGATCAAAGAAGCATATATTCACAAAATTCACAATACCTTTGAGGTGCAGCGGCATTCTTGGGTCATAAGCACCCTTACTAAAATAAAATCAGATGAAATAAAACAAAGTAAAATAAAATGAAATAAAAAAAAAAAAAATCTGGTACACAAGTGTGTAACAGTACGAAAACAACGTGCA
The DNA here is from genome assembly GCA_033310375.1 of Conus canariensis. Taxonomy (NCBI): domain Eukaryota; kingdom Metazoa; phylum Mollusca; class Gastropoda; order Neogastropoda; family Conidae; genus Conus; species Conus canariensis. The sequence continues at coordinate 43,128,344 of CM065725.1, forward strand.
GTAAGACTCAAGTTCTGGGAGAGGGTCATCGCAATAGTTGTCCCTGTTTCACAGAGTGGAGGTTGAATCGAGCGCGCGCGCGCGCGCGTGTGTGTGCGTGCGTGGTGTGTGTGTGTGTGTGTGTGTGCGCGGAAGGAAGAGGGAAGAAAGAGGGTGGTACGGAAAGGAAGGACAGGGAGAGGGAGGTGGTGGGGGGAGGGGGGGGGAGGGGGAGGGGGGGCAGCATTTGGCTTGGCGAAAAGTCCATTTTGATGGGTCAGGATGGTCAAATATTTGAGGGGAGGATGAAAGGAACAACGATCGTGGGCGCTGCGCACTTCAATATCAAATGGACACTTCAAATCCGTTTGGCGCGTGCTACAGTTTCCATGCCAGAGAGATTCTGAGCACACACACGCACGCATTCTCTCTCTCTCTCTCCCCCCCCTCTCTCTCCTCTTTCTTTCTGTCTGTCTGTATGTTGCGTGCTGTGTGTGTGTGTGTGTGTGTGTGTGTGTGTGTGTGTGTGTGTGTGTGTGTTGTGTGTGTGTGTGCGTGTGTGTGTGTGTGTGTGTGTGTGTGTGTGTGTGTGTGTGTGTGTGTGTGTGTGTTTGCGTGTGTGCGAATGTGTATGTATGTGACGTGCACAGGACCTTCTGTGTGTGTGTGGTGTGTGTGTGCGACAGATATGTACATGAGTGGATGAATTAGGATATTCTGTCTGTCTGTTTGTCTGTCTGTCTCTAATTCTCTGCCTGTCTCTCTGTCCCTTTCTCTCTGTCTGTCTGCCTGTCTTTCTCTCTCTATGCATGTATGTTTGTGGGATTAAGAGAGAGAGAGAGAGAGAGAGAGAGAGAGAGAGAGAGAGAGAGAGAGAGGAGCTTGGTTTCAGCTGAGTTTCAGAAAGAGCACTGACTTTAAACAATGAACCAGGACAAACAAACAAACAAACAAATAAACAAATAAAGGAGCTAATGTGGGCTACCACTGTTGTGTTATGCTGTCTTTCTGTCTTTCTCTACGGTGGTCTTTTCGGCAGGAAAATCGATTAATTTGTGCGTTTGTCTTTAGAGGCAGAAGTGTAGAATAATAGGATGCGTTACATGGATGACTGTTGGCAAAAACTTGTTTGGAAGAGGGGGGACTTGGGGGGTGGGGGTGTATTTTGAAGCATGACAGAGCTGAACTGTGATAGAGAGAAGGCCAAGAGCTCATCGTTTCAAGAACAGCTTGCTGTTCTCAGCCCAGTCTGATATGCTATGCCCTGAGATGTAAAACGAGTTTAACCACCATGTGATAAGCCATCACAGTTATTTGTTTCTTTTCCAGGTTTTCTTTTCTTTTTGGGGGTGGTGGTGATGGTGGTGGTGGTGGTGGTGGTGGTGGTTTGATTTGCTTTGTGATGTGAAGTTGTGTGTGTGTGGGGTGTGTGTGTGTGTGGTGTGTGTGTGTGTGTTGGTGTGTGTGTTGTGTGTGTGTGTGTGTGTGTGTGTGTGTGTGTTGTGTGTGTGTGTGTGTGTGATTTGATGTTTCGTGTGTGAGTTTGACAATCCCTGACAAGGCTGTGTGCGATGGCCTAGGCTATAACGATTACAGCTTCAAACCTGAACATCATAGCTGAATGCTCTTCCACCATGCTTCTGTCTACCGAATGCTGGGGGTGGGGGTGGGGGAGGGGGTGGGGGGGGGGGGGGTGGGTGTTGTTAAAAGACGCAGGACAATGTGGGCTCTTCTGGATTTTGTTTTTGTTTTTGTTTGTTTGTTATAAAATGGCCAGTTATCGCTTTGTTTGTGTGTTTGTTCCTTCTTTCGTTTGTTGTGTGTTGTGTTGTGTGCTTCCGCAAGGAGCTGTCATGCACGGAATCGGAGCTTGTTGACCCATTGTTTCCTCTGTGTGCAGTTTTGCGCAGTTGCTGCTCAATAATAAGTTTGCTCTTCTTTGTTCCTCAAGTGAGCTTATCCTCCCTGTCTGTCTGTCTGTCCGTCCGTCCGTCTGTCTGTCTGTCTGTCTGTTTGTCTGTTTGTCTATGTGAGAGTGTGTCAGCAAGCCAGTCTGTCTGTTTCGATTCTCTCTGTCTCTCTGTCTGCTTGTCTGTCTGTCTGTCTGTCTCTGCGTTTCTCTGTCGCTGTCTGTCTGTCTGTCTGTGTATCTGTCTGTCTGTCTATCTGTCTGTCTCTGTCTGTCTGTCTGTCTATCTGTCAGTCTCTGTCTGTCTGTCTGTCTGTCTGTCTGTCTATCTGTCTGTCTCTGTCTGTCTGTCTGTCTGTCTGTCTGTCTGTCTGTCTTCTGTCTCTCCTCTCTCTCTCTCTCTCTCTCTCTCTCTCTCTCTCTGTCAACGCATGTGTGTATCTGTATCTGTCTGTCTGCCGTTGTGTCCTTCTCCCTTCTTGCCCCCACCCTCTCTCTCTCTCTCTCTCTCTCTCTCTCTCTCTCTCTCTCTCTCTCTCTCTTCCCCCTTTCTCTTTCTCTATCTGCCAATGCATGTGTGTGTCTCTGTCCTCCTCCCTCCCCACTCTCTTTTTCTCCTTTCCTAACACCCTCCTTCCTTTCCCCCTTTCTTCTCTATCTCTTTCCCTCCCCTCACTCCCACCCACCCTCATCTCCACCCCATCCTCACTCTCTTTATGTTTTTTTTCTTCTTTACAGATGAGAAAATAAACACATAACAAACACAAACTGCTGTCAACTCTCCCCTCCCCCATCCGAACTCTCGTCCACCCTCCCTCCCACCTCTTACAACCTCTACTCCTCCCTCCGACCTCCTCCCCTGCCTTCCCCCTCCCCCTCCCCTCCCTTCCCCACACCCGCCCCTCCTCCCACCATCAAACCGACGCCCAGTTTCCCTCCCCCTTCCCCCCCTTCCCCCGCCTAACTCTCTGAAGCTGACGGTAACCCTATCCGTTCCCTCATTACCAAACTTTTATTTGAAAGCGATTTTCTCGCAGAGGTTCGGCGAGATTTATTCCCATACCGGACAGATAATTGGAGAAAAGAAAAATCTAAGAAAAAAAGGCCAACACAGCCAAAAACACCACCTAAGCCCCCCAGCAAGATTTAGCATACAGCAGGTTTTTGATAAAGTAAATGAGATTTTGAAACCCTAATCTTGGCAGTGTGTTTCTGTCGCGTGTAAATCTTCCAGACTGGAGGCTGCGGGAATAAAATGTTTTTGGGACAGATTTAGCTGCGGCTGCTGTTGCCTCGCTCCGGGGGTATGAGTTATCAGGGGTAGGCAGGGAAGACGGTGATTTGTGAGTTGTTTGGGTGACTGAAAAATTAGAGGGAGGGGCGGTTTTTTTTTTCCCTGTCAGAGCATGTAAAAGAGAGAGAGAGAGAGAGAGAGAGAGAGAGAGGAGAGAGAGAGAGAGAGAGAGAGAGAGAGAGATCACATGTGTGTGTGTGTGTGTGTGTGTGTGTGTGTGTGTGTGTGTGTGTGTGTGTGTGTGTGTGTGTGCGTGTGCTTCTAGATGAATTTGTAAATCAACTTTAATATGTACGACAGCTTGTGAACTACGAACAGTAAGCTGAACTTTTTGCAACAATTAATTTTTGCTGCTTACAAAAAAAACACAACAACAAACAAACAAACAAAAACAAACAAACAAACAAAAAAAACCCCAACTCATTGGAACAAGAAATGAGTATTGCAACTGATTAAGCACATAAACAACTTATCAAAGGCGTTTTGATTGCGGAACCACTTGCAAAAATCACCTGGATGCACCAAAAGTTGTAAAGTAGCATTACTTGAAAGAAACAGAAAAGCAACCTGTCGTCCCTTAAGCGATTTACTCAGAATGTTGCTAAACTGAGGATGCCCTGTTGGCACAAAAATCTCCCTATATAAATATTAACACTGATCACATTTGTTCTTAACGCACTCACCTTGAACCTATCGGTTGAGTGAAGTATAAATCCTTGATTAGGATTAACCGCAGTGATAAAGGTGTTAAGTATGTCACCATCGGATAACTGGTGAGAATTAGAATATCTAAAACATCCGAAATCTTACAACTTGACCCTCGAGTGTTTGTAGCATGTAGTTTACAGGAAATTCAAGCCCTAATGGACAGACAATGGACTTACACAGAGTGCGGTCAGCTTATATTGTTCTCTTATTCTTACGGCTATTCTCTCAACCCCCTCATTCGAATGGGTATTGGCGACGAAAAGGAACCCAACCACAGAAACAGCTCACTGTAGTTTCCAAAATCGAGAATTGTAAACCCGTTCTAGGTACTTAATGTCAGAAATTGGATCTTGTATCTAAATCCATGATTCAAATGAGGCACCTTAAAGCCAATAAATCGACAAAAAGTGGCTGAAGTTAAAGTAGATAAGTCCAGAATGGCTTACAAAGCCATGGAGATGGCAGATCCATGGGGAAAATGGATCCGTTCTCTCTCCCAATCCACCTTACCCTCCCCCCTCCTCCATCTAATCCTAGGATATTTCGGATGTGCTGCTTTAAAGGACGGAATAACAAGTGCAGCGCCTGTTGCTTGGTTGCCTTGAGGGAGTCAGTCTGTCTAGATTTTAAGATGAACGGGGTATGTATGTATTGTGTGTATCTCCTTTTACTATTGTACAGATTATATTTTCACTGTTTTTGTTTTCAATGATGAGTGAACATTGTCAACGTTTTCAATCTGAAATTTTCCATGGTGGAAAAAAATAGGATGGAAAAGTCAGGTTTCGTTATAATTAATTTCTGACGAGCTGATGAAACCAGAAGTAATAGTCTTGATGGAAGGAATCGAATAGATCAGTTCTGTCCGTTTAGGGATGTTGTCACATTACACTTTCTGCGAGCTGCCAATGGTAATTTAACAGTAACACTCCTAGTGCATACCACATCGCTCAAAATGATGTGTAATCAGGCACACACAAAGCAAGGTCAAATGCCCTGCATCTTAAGTTTTACATTTTCTTAAGCAAGGATTCACGGCACTGATGAAGAATGACTGGCCGTAATGTGAATTTAGAATGCCGGACCAGAAATGAGGTTGTTTTTTTTTTGTCATATAACAAAATTTTGACTTTCATAGTGTGCGTGCGTAATTTTCAGATTGAAACGTTAAACAGCTTCTGTTAAAGAATGCTCAGTGCGATAGTTTCATATTAGATGTAAAGTCATACACAGAATCTCACTATGTGTTTGTATTAAAGAACTTCAATATTGATTTGATTAGTAGGTAAGATCCTAAGAGTAATGGATCTGAACCATTTTACGGGAACAAGTACAAAAATACTCATTTTTGCAAATAGATTTGTAGTCAGTTCACCCTCTATCAAGTAACTATTGAGAAAATCAGTTCGTATATGCACTCCATTTTCAGTTTCTGTTAGCTTTTGGATTTCGCTAATAAATCTATCAATTTGAGAGACAGAGAAAAGCACACACACACACACACACACACACACACACACACACACACACACACACACACACACACACACACACGCACACACTCACACACACACACACACACACACACACACACACACACACACACACACACACACACACAAGAGAGAGAGAGAGAGAGAGAGAGAGAGAGAGAGACAGACAGACAGACAGACAGACAGACAGACGAGACAGAGACAGAGAGACAGAGAGACGAGACAAGAAGGGCAGGAACAGAAGAGTACAAAACAAAACAAAAATAACAGACAGAAACAGAACCAGACGGAGACAAAGAAGATGCTGATTGTGAGAATTCTGTCGGTTGAAAACACACGCACAAGTCTGTTCAAGAAACATTGACATCTCCTCCCCCTAAAATGCATAAAAATAAAAAGAATAAGTAAATGAACGGATAAAAAGAATAAACAACAACAAAGCATGGCATGCAATGAGTTACATGTCTTCAAATGGGCGTATTTCAAAAGCGCGGAACTGAAATCAACTTCAAGCTGTTCATGGACGGAAAAGCAGATGGAAGTCTCCCTGCATACGGTGTGTCTATCCAAGCTTTTTGAAAAGACATAGTGAAATATTTTTAGTTTGTTTGTTTTCAACATACTCCGTAACAGTTTTTCAGTTCTTCAGTCACACACACACACACACACACACACACACACACACACACACACACACACACACACACACACACACACACACACTGAAGATCACGGCAGAAACAGTCTTTTGCTGATGCCTGTGTTACGAAACCATTTGATCCATTTCTACATGAGTTGGACCTGGAAGTAACTACTGTATGCTGGACAGTTATCCTGGATTCTTTCAGTAAAAATGTATTCGCTACTTCATGGAAATTCTTTGGTCGTAACCAACTCTTTCCTATCATTCTTGTTCATGGCTTAAACAGATGAAAGTGATCCATTTTTGTCTGACTTTATGGCCTTTTCACCTTTCTTTGTTCCAGAAAATGCCATTTTGTTTCTCTTGTAATAAATTACAGCAAGCTAGATTTCATGCTGAAGCCCGGCAATTAAGCTTTTGTTTTTCTTGTAACAAATAATAACATGCTTGTTTTTATGTTGAAATCCGGCGATTGAGCAGGAAGACGGGGCACTAGCTGATCGATGTGCGGTGTTCTTCGCTGTTATGGATTTTTCGTGTACTTTTTGTTGCACTGGAAAAATTTCTAAATGATGTTTTTGTTACGCTGAAAAATCTTCAATGCAAATGACTGCGCGAAATGGTTGGTCTTTGCACTGCTTTGTTTTATACGTCTTCAGGATTTCTCAATGTTCAGTTTGATGTGATAAATTTGTGTACGTAGTGTGTGTGTGTGTGTGTGTGTGTGTGTGTGTGTGTGTGTGTGTGTGTGTGTGTGTGTGTGTGTGTGTGTGTTCTTGTCTTTTGGCAATTCTTGGCTAGTTGATTGCTTGGTAAGCAGGAGAATATTCATTTTAATGTGACGACTGTCCTAAAAAGGCTCTTTGTTGTCGCTTAGGCCATTACGAAACTGAAACTGAAACGAATAGCAGCTGTACCTAAGCACAATTTACAGCACAGCCGTGTCCGTATTAAAGAGCAGGCCCTCCATGTAAGAGGATCAGTCTGCGGGTTGACAGCGAGGTTAGCGCATGACACACTCGCCTCACATAAATCGGCTTGGCATGAATAATCAAATCGCATTATTGTGCTCATCATTCATAACTGAGCATACTCATTATGACGCCGTCACTGTCTTCAGGATAGAATCAACTCACTAATCCCGCCAACTGCCGTGGTGCGGCGGTTAATGTCACGGGCTCCGCGCTTGAGGTCGTAGGGCCGAATGCCGCCAAAGGCATTTTAAAGCGTATTTATGTTAATCGACCTCGTATGAGTCGAGTTAAAAGTGCTGTGATTTGAAGCACCGAGTCGGGTTTCAACTTCTTTATGGAAACGTCTATGACAGAGTGGCTCACATGTCTTGCCAACTCTTCAGGTGTCTGAATGTCTCGGGTTGGGTTAACGCCAAAATAGATTATGAATTGAAGCGCAAAGTACAGTTCTTCATATAGTCTCAGGCCTGAGAGGGAACACCATAACACGATCTAGAACAGCCTCATTGATCATTACAAGAAAGAAGAATCACATTCCATAGCCTGCACTACCCTTCTCTCTGTTCTGATTTCGTCCTCAGGTCGGTGGCCGTGGTAAGATCATGTCAGGGGCGTCAGTGTTGTCATGGAATGGACGTGGTGAAACCATCCAGAGAGGGTAGAAGGTGTGTGTGTGGTGGGGGGGGGGGGGGGGGGGGGGGATGGGGAATGGCGCAAATTCATTTCGACTACGCGACAAAGCATCTACTGTCGTCAGTAAGGAATGTAGTAGGTGGCGTTCTGGGGATTTAGAAAGCGGCGTTTTGCTGCATAAGTTTGACCAGAACAGTCCACCACTGAAGATGACCGAACTGACTCAGCAGCAGTGCAGAGGCTCCTCTGGTGGGTTGTCTTACGACGGCCTAATGTTGATATTGCTCCCTGCAAACTGCTGGCACTGTGCCGGTGACTGAACGAACCCAGGTGTATCTGTGTATGGGGGAAGATGGAACGTGCTCCGTGGGAATAATAGTGCCAGTGACAGAGCACGGAAGATAAGATTATTTACACACACACACACACACACACACACACACACACACACACACACACACACACACACACACACACACACACACACACATAACACAGAGAACAAAGGAGAGGAAACTCGGTGGCGTTGTGGTTAGCACCATGTAGGGACGACTGGGTATTTGTGCGGTTCGATTCCCCTCATAAGCATCATCGTTCAGGGAAAGTTTGGCTCCCAGACCCAGAGCTGAGACTGTCTTAGGTTTAGGAGGAGGATCCGCGGAGCCCTTTTTGTTGCTTTCCTTTATGGGAGAGTATTGCTCGTGTTTTCTGACCAAACACTTTTACAGTTTTTGATCTCTTTGACTTTGGTAATTTTGAAACTCCATAGCACCTTCATCATCATCCTGGATCTCTCATTAACCACCAGAATTTAACAACTAATTATGTGAGACAGAGTGTTTTAGGCGCACACACACACACACACACACACACACACACACACACACACACACACACACCACACACACAGAGAGAGAGAGAGAGAGAGAGAGAGAGAGAGAGAGAGAGAGAGAGAGCTATGCCGTTGTTGCTTTTCCTTTTTTTAAATAACGGCGGCTATGCACTACGACCACCAATAATCAACAGTTTTTGGGTTTTTTTTTTTGTGGCATCAGTTCTCGGATCAATGGAGCACCTAAGGTGCTGATTTTCTTCTTTCTCTCTCTCTCTCTCTCTCTCTCTCTCTTTTTTTTTTTTTCTTCCCTAAGGCCAAAATCCACCTCTTCATTTTTTGGTGCTTCACACTGTCCTCTTCATCTGCCAAAAAAACAAAAAACAATAAAAAGCGAAAAAAAAAAAACACAACAATTTCCACTACTAGGTTTTTGCTCTCTCTCTCTCTCTCTCTCTCTCTCTCTCTCTCTCTCTCTCTCTCTCTCTCTCTCTCTCTCTCTCTCTTTTCTTTCCCAGCCAATCTCTTACACACCATGCATAGTCTGTATGTTCTCTTACAAATGGACATATTTTTTGCTGATTTTAGTGTTTTGGCAATTGATACAAAGTGTCTGGGTTTGTTAATGTACTAATGTGTGGTGTACTGGCACCAGAGAGAGAGAGAGAGAGAGAGAGAGAGAGAGAGAGAGCTATGCCGTTGTTGCTTTTCCTTTTTTTAAATAACGGCGGCTATGCACTACGACCACCAATAATCAACAGTT
>CM065725.1:43155071-43165071 GCA_033310375.1 Conus canariensis
GAAAAATAGAAATAAAAGGGGCGTGTTATTACTGATTCCTTCACTCACTGTGGCTCATAACATACTGGTGGAGGGGGGAGGGTCATGCTGGGAGGTGTTAGGTCTGTGAGAAAGCGTGAAAGAAGAGAGGAGGAGAAGGGTGCTGGAGGGGGTGGCGGGTTAGGGTGTGGGTGGGTAGGGAAGAGATGTTGAAGGGATGGTAGTGGGGTGTGAAGGCTGGGGTGGGGGTGGTGGGGGGTGGGGGGAGGAGGTGGGTGAAGGGGAAGGGGGTGCGGGAGAGGTACTTTAGGTGGGACTGGCATATCAACGTGAACTAAGTGATGAGAAGGGCGGCTGCCAATATCGGATTTCAAAAAACGGCGGGTCTGTTAAGTCCGATTTACGACTTCTTATAAAGATATACTGTTTCTACACATGGCAGCCACTTAAAGGCTGGTAGAAAAGGAGAGGAGAGAGAGAGAGAGAGAGAGAGAGAGAGAGAGACAGACAGACAGACAGACAGACAGACAGAGGGAGAGAGAGACAGACAGACAGAGACACAAAGACAGACTAAGGGGAGAGAGAGAGGGAGGGGGGACAGACAGAGAGACAGTCTAAGAGAGAGAGAGACAGAGACAGAGACAAAGACAGAGAGAGAGACAGAGAGAGAGAGAGACAAACAGAGAGATTGACTAAAGGGAGAGAGAGGGGGGACAGAGAGACAGACAGAGACAGACAAAGGAGAGAGAGAGAGAGAGAGAGAGACAGACAGACAGACAGGTAGACAGACAGACAAACCTACAGACAGACAAACAGAGAATGACAGGCAGAGACAGACAGACAAGCAGAGACAGACAGACAGACAGAGAGAGACACAAAGACACAGAGACAGAGACTGACAAAACAGAGAGAGACAGAGACAGAGAGAGACAGAGACAGAGACAGACATACATACAGCCAGACAGACAGACAGACAGACAGACAGGCAGACAGACAGACAGACAGACAGACAGACAGACACAGAGACACAGTTTGACGAGAGAGAGAGAGAGAGAGAGAGAGAGAGAGAGAGAGAGAGAGAGAGCGAGAGAAAGAGAGAGTGAGACAGACAGACAGACAGACAGACAGACAGAGACAGAGAGAGAGAAGAGAAGAGTAGAGAAGAGAAGAGAACACGCAGACAGCACAAACAGACGGAACTCTCCACCTGACGAACGACTGGTCAAAGGACTGACCAGAACAACCATTTGTCATAGCTGAGTGAAGCCCCTCTCATAGCTCAGCGGTACAGGAAGATTACGACTTGTCATCTACATCAGGAAGGATTTGAGGAAGGGGGGAGGGAGGGGGGAGGGGGGGACGGGGACGTGAGGTGGGGGTCGGGGTGGGGGGGGGGGGGGGAGGGGCGTGAGAGCTAGCTCGCTGGAGCTGTTTAGGAAGATCTGTTTCTTCAGCGGTCATTTGTGGACATGTAGATGCAGAAGGATTTATTCCCCATCCTGCTGAAGCTGTTTGATGTACATGTGTATCTTCATTAAGGATGACCACGGTCATTTAAATCAGGAGGGACTGAAAAAAAGAAAGATCTTTTCAGGGAAGCTGTTTAAGAAAGTTTGGATCTTTATAGACAACGGTCTCATCTGTCTGAATCAGAAGGGATTGTCTTGAACTGAATGGTTGTGGGAACAGTTTATGAATGTGTGTGACTTGATCGATAATGTCTGGTTATCTATGTCACGAGCATGTGTTGTTGTCGTCGTCGTCGTCGTTGTTGTTGTTGTTGTTCTTCTTCTTCTTCTTCTTCTTCTTCTTCAACAAAAATATTCAGGAGCTATTTAGGGAAGTTTGTAGCTTCATCAATAAATTTTCTGTCATTTACATCAGGAGTTTTGTTTTGTTTTTTTCTTATTTGTTTCTTTGTTTTGCTAAGAAAGCTGACTACGTGCATCTTACCTTGTTAGTTTGTATCTCCATCAATACTTTTCCTGTCATTTGCGCCAGGGCTTTTTCCGCCCGTTGTTTCTGTGTCTTCTGTATGTGTTTGTTTTGCTACAAAAGCTGACTATGAATATCTTACCTTGATAGATGTGCTTGCGTGGCACCCCTACTCCGAAGCCGTCTCTATGTTGTCTTTCAATTAATCAGTCGATCAATCAATAAGCGGATCAGTCAGTGAATCAGTGAATGAATTAATCAATCAGTTAACCTCCAGTCGATCCACCCAACCAACCAACCAACTAAGATTTCATAATACTTTCACAATAGGACACCTACCAAGGTGCTTTAGAGCAGAACTAAGTAGTTACAGATGCATGGCCAACAGAGCAACGTAAGCATGTAATAAACTGAACACGGTACAAAACCATATCAACAGCACAAGGAAAAGAAACAACATTAAAAAAAACGTACACGTTTCATAGAACATTTCTAGCAAGACAGGTACTACCTCGACGGAAAAAGGTAATGAGAGATATAAACTTGGCTTACAAACAAACATCTACTCATATATTACCGAGAAATCAGGAAAACAGTGATCCGAAAATTAAACAGGAAAAACAGTTATTAATCCCAAAGGAAACAGTTAGAATCCCAAGGAAACATTAGAATCCCAGGGAAAACAGCTGTGACCTCAAGGAAATACAGGGAAAACAGTTATAACCCAAGGAAATCGTTGTGATCCTCAATTGGAAAACACATTATTCCTGGAAACAGTTGTGATCCTTAGGAAAACGGCGAACTGTCATAATCCCGAGGAAAAAGAGTTGTGATCCACAAAGGAAATCATGGAAAACAGACATTACCCGACGGAAAACAGTTGTGATCCACAAGGAAATTAGGGAAAACAGACATTACCCGACGGAAAACAGTTGTGATCCACAAGGAAATTAGGGAAAACAGACATTACCCGACGGAAAACAGTTGTGATCCACAAGGAAATTAGGGAAAACAGACATTACCCGACGGAAAACAGTTGTGATCCACAAGGAAATTAGGGAAAACAGACATTACCCGACGGAAAACAGTTGTGATCCACAAGGAAATTAGGGAAAACAGACATTACCCGACGGAAAACAGTTGTGATCCACAAGGAAATTAGGGAAAACAGATATTACCCGACGGAAAACAGTTGTGATCCACAAGGAAATTAGGGAAAACAGATATTACCCGACGGAAAACAGTTGTGATCCACAAGGAAATTAGGGAAAACAGATATTACCCGACGGAAAACAGTTGTGATCCACAAGGGAAATTAGGGAAAACAGATATTACCCGACGGAAAACAGTTGTGATCCAAGGAAATTAGGAAAACAGATATACCCGGGGAAAACAGTGTGATCCACAAGGGAATTATGGAAAACAGATATTACCCCATTGAAAACAGTTGTGATCCTTGAGGAAAACATGGCAAACTGTAATAAACCCGGGGACAACAGTTGTGATCCTCAAGGGAATTATGGAAAACAGATATTACCCCATGGGAAACAGTTGTGATCCTTGAGGAAAACATGGCAAACTGTAATAATCCTGGGGACAACAGCTGTGATCCACAAGGGAATTATGGAAAACAGATATTACTCCATTGAAAACAGTTGTGATCCTCACAGAAAACAGGGAACACACAGTTATCTTCCCAACAACAACAACAACAGCAGCTGTGATGCTCAGGGATGATGGCATAACACAGTTTTCCAGAGAACAGTAGCTGCGTTCTAAGGAAAACAGGGAAACAGTCTGTTATCGGCTTATGAAGTTAACGTGCTTCTATAGTTCCCATGCCGCTCATTCCGGCTCTGTGACACCCAGCTCTTCCCAGTTTCGTACTGTCGCAACCTCCGTACCGAAGTCCACAAGGAGCAGTCTATTTTAGGTTGTCATGAGACAACCCACGTGAGGAGACACCGCACTGCTGGAAAAGTCACTAAGGCGGCAATGGCCATTTTTTACCTTCCGGATGTTGGAGTTCTGGCAAATCCAGCCACTTGCACGTGCATTCTTCATTAGAGAAGAGTTTTCATTCAGAAACTCCAAATCCAGCCACTTGCACGTGCATTCTTCATTAGAGAAGAGTTTTCATTCAGAAACTCCAAATCCAGCCACTTGCACGTGCATTCTTCATTAGAGAAGAGTTTTCATTCAGAAACTCCAAATCCAGCCACTTGCACGTGCATTCTTCATTAGAGAAGAGTTTTCATTCAGAAACTCCAAATCCAGCCACTTGCACGTGCATTCTTCATTAGAGAAGAGTTTTCATTCAGAAACTCCAAATCCAGCCACTTGCACGTGCATTCTTCATTAGAGAAGAGTTTTCATTCAGAAACTCCAAATCCAGCCACTTGCACGTGCATTCTTCATTAGAGAAGAGTTTTCATTCAGAAACTCCAAATCGGTAACCTACTCATCCCCCTTTCCTTCCGCTTCTTCGGTTTTAGCCTTGCGGATTCCTCGTCTTCATTCTGCTTGAGAATCACCTCCATTCATAGAAATCGTTCAGTGTGTTCTTATCAACGAAAAAAAAAAAGAGGGAGGGGAGGGGGGATTAAGGGGGAGGGAGGGGGATGGGGAAGAAGGGAGGAGGTCTGGGGGAAAGGGGCGAGGGAAAGGAGTGCGGGACGGGGGCGGGGTGGGGGAGGGGGGGGGGGTATACGCGTAATGCAGAATTCAAGTCTTTTGATGAACACATAACCGAATGCGAACTCTCTAAAAAAAAAAACGACACATTTTATCTAAGGGGTGACATGTTTAAGTCAGCATCAAAACTTTCCAACAGAGTGATCATCAAAGTGTGACGGACATGACCATAATCTCGCCTCTTTGGTTTTAATCAGGGATTCGTGGCTTTCATGTTGCTTGGAAGTTACCGCCAGTCACACAAATCGTCTGGTGTTTTCTTATCAGTGAAAGGAGACAGTGGGGGAGAAGAATTAAGCGGCATGGAAGGGGAGGGGGCGAGAAAAAAGGGGGAAAGCCTTTGGGGGTGGGGTGGGGAGCGGCGAGGGAAACGAGGGCAGGGGATGGGTGAGGGTGGAAGGGATATACGCAATGCAGAATTTAAAGTCATTCGAAGGGACAGGCCTACTTAATTGAATGCGAACTTCAATAGACATCACCCTATAGCATCGTCGTCATTTTTTTTGTTAATCGCATGACGCTCGAGTCACAAGACAAGTCAGTTTATGTTCGTTTTGTACGCCTCGGGCATACAGAGTGGGGAATCAGAGTAACATTGAGAAAAGGCTTGCGTCATTATGTTGTAAATCACTTTGTTCTATTGCCTTAAGTTTGGATTGCCTTTTTCCTGGAAACAACCCAAATACAAGAAAGGAAAAGATGGAAAAAAATAAAAGAAAGGAGAGGGGGCGGTGCGCGGGGAGGGGGGGGGGGGGGGGGGGGGGGCGGGGGGGGGGGGAAGAAAAGGAGGAAAAGAAGAGAAGAAAGAAGGACTGGATAGGGGAGAGGGAGGTGGAGAGGAGGGGGCGGGTTTAAGAAAATGGGGGGGAGGGGGTGGTAAGGGAGGGAGGGGTGGGGGGGGGGGGGGGGGCGGAAAAAACCCGCATCCGACCATTGTGAGCACAGTGTCATTATCTTACCTCCATCTTTTTTCAACATGCCAACCCTCATCCCAAGGACAAAGCATTTCAGAGCCTAAATTACATAGCGAGCAAATCTCCTTTTGGCAGTTTAATGTGCGTACACTGCTCGCCACATGTTAACGAGGCAAGTCGTATCGTCGGAATTCTCTTATATTGCAGCCATATTGTATCAGCCGTGCATATGACTCGCTTTATGGAAGAAAGAAGAAATCATATTGACAAAAATCTTATTGAAAGAATTTCATTACATTTAGAATGTAATTATGTTGTACGCAAATGTGCAAAGTCCTTTTTTTTTTCTTAAAAGTCTTCTTTAAACTTTTCTTTAAAAAAAAAATCAGTCTGAAGACAAGACTGGTAGACGTATGTTCACACACACACACACACACACACACACACACACACACACACACACACACACACACACACACACACACACACACACACACACGCACGCACACACAAACACACCGACACACATACATACAGCACACACACACACACACATACACACATACACACACACACACACACACACACACACACACCACACACACACACACACACACACACACCCACCACCAGCATAGCTATCTGTACCATAGACCTATGTCTGCTGAAACTTTCAATTCATAGGATGAAAAGGGTTAAGCCAGCTACACTGTATGCTCCCTATAGTTTTGTACAAACCTCTTTATGTTAGTTAAAGGTTGAAATTACGGGTAAAGTCCAGTAGACTAACTTTCATAGGGGCAGTGAACTGTCGGAGGTTCCCCATGTCTAGGGCACGGCACTATAGAAGGCGGAGCCCACCCTTCCCCCTTCCGCCAACATTGGCCTTCCCTGAACTGAATCATATACTCATTTTCTGCTGGGTGCCCAGAGAGGGATTTCAAGCCGAAAAAAAAAACCGAGCTCCACGAACGGTTCAAACTCACGACAGGCGAACACTCGAACCATTGGACTGCGGATGCACGGTAGATAATCATAGCTCCCAGAACGCCCACCAGAAGATGTAAAAGACGTCAAGAAATGAGCAGGTCTGCTGTAGCATTGTATAAAACTCACTATGTAGACATCTATACTTTGCAATGTGAAACAAAAGACAGGGAAGGGCGGCAGAGCTAGTATTTTTTTTCCTGGGCTCTGTGTCTGTTGTAGTTTTGTACAGATACAGACCTTTCTTTTCAGGTAGGTAGGCTCCCGTTTTCAATATAAAAAAAAAGAAAAAAGAAAAAAAAAGAAATGTGCGCTAGCGGTACCGCCTGACTGTCTGTTGAGGTTTTGTGCAGATTTCTATATGTGGAGAACAAAAGTTTTCAATGCCTAAAAGACAAAAAGAGCTGAGCTAACGGCACCATAATGTCTACTGTAGGTGTGTAGAAAACCTATGTATAGGAGATAACCTTGGTTTTTAATACCAAAAGACAACACACACACACAGACGCGCAGACACACACACACACACACACACACACACACACACACACACACACACACACACACACACACACACACACACACATACAAAAGGGCTGAGCCAACTGCGCTGTACGTTTCTTGAGCGTGAAAATGTCACACCACGAGTAGAGACGTGCTGGGAAGCGGTGTCCTGTGTCTTTTAATGACCCTTCATAATTGATCCCCGGGAGAGACACACACCCTCGGCTCATGCGGTGCCATCGAGTTCTGTTTCATATCGTATGTCAGCCTGGCTTTGTCTTGAACACAAAGCCTCTTCCTCGGGAAGGCATATTATTAATTCATATCCTGCTTTCAAGCCTCTCCTTAGGACTGGGCTTTGGCTCTGGAATTTTCTGTTCCAAGTGTAGGGGAGTGGTGGTGGTGGGGGGTGGCAGGAGCGAAAGGGAGGGAGGGAGAGGGGGGGGGTGGATGACCAAGGTGAAGAGTGGGGGTAATGAAGATTGAGGGTGAAGAATGACAAGTACCTTCATTATCGAACTATGGGTTTTATTGGGTGTTTTTTTTTTCCTGAACTGTTTCTTTTCTACGACTTCTCTTCATTCGTGGTGAGCAGGTATGTCAGTGGTGACTATGGTCACAGAACGGCTGAAAGAAGGACAGGAGATAAGAGATGACAGGTAACTATTTCTTTACGACAAAATGAATTGGTTCACACACAGACACATACACACGCACGCGCGCTCACACACACACATACTCTCTCTCTCACACAAACACACACTTACACACACACACACACACACACACACACACACACACACACACACCACACACACACACACACACTCTCTCTCTCTCTCTCTCTCTCTTTCTCTCTAAAGAGAGACAGAGCGACAGATAGACAAATAGACAGACAGACAGACAGACAGCAGACAGACAGACAACAACACATACATAACACACACGCACACAAACACACACGTACACACACACACACACACACACACACACACACACACACACACACACACACACACCACACACACACGCTCGCACACTCGAAAATGCATGCGCTTATACATACTTTTATGCACACACTCACACATACCACACACACACACACACACACACACACACACACACACACACACACACACACCCGCGCGCGCGCGCGCGCGCGCGCGCCCCCGGCGCGCGCCGGCGCCGCATGCCCACATACATTTACATGAACGATCACATTCGTACAGAGAGAGAGAGAGAGAGAGAGAGAGAGAGAGAGAGAGAGAGAGAGAGAGAGAGAGAGAGAGAGATCTGCTGAGCTTGCCGCCGCGTTGCGTTGTGTGTGTGTGTGTGTGTGTGTGTGTGTGTGTGTGTGTGTGTGTGTGTGTGTGTGTGTGTGTGTGTGTGCAGGGGCAAAAGCGCATGCGTGCGTGCGTTTCTGTTTGTGTTTGTGTGTGAGTGTGTGTGTGTGTGTGTGTATGCGTGTGTGTGTGTGTGTGTGTGTGTGTGTGTGCGTGCGTGTCGTGCGTGCGTGTGTGTGCGTGCGTGCGTGCGTGCGTGCGTGCGTGCGTGTGTGTGTGTGTGTGTGTGTGTGTGTGTGTGTGTGTGGTGGTGCGCGCGCGCGCGCAAGTGCATAGATCCATCTTCCTCCAGACAGACACCTTTGAACTCTACAGAACAGCGGATTCGGTCAAAAATGATTAAAAAAAGAATGGAAACAAAAGGAAAGAGAAGAATGAAAGATAACGGCTGAAAATACGACGAATCTACAATCACCTGATAAGTATGTTGAATGAATCTTTCGCTTTCAGTAAATAAGCTTGTTTTGCTCTTGTTGTACCCCCACTCTCCACCCTCATCTTCACTCTCTCCAACCCAATTCCTTCTAACCCCGTAACCACACTCCTTCCAATCTCCCAAGTATGCATTCTTTCGCTGTTGTTCACCTTTGCCTTTATTCTTATACTGCTATCAATTCCTCTCATTTTTGGAGTCATACCACTTCTCTTCTGTCGCGCCTGTCTCGTTTCCTATTTTTCCGTTCCCGATTTCTCATTCCACACGCCCACATTCCTTTTTTTCTTTATTCTGTTCCCAGCTTTCCCATTTCCCCTTCCCGTCTTTTCATTCTGATGGCCTTTTCATGCTTTTCCATTTCTCATTTCATATACTCATCATGCTGTCTCTCATGTCTTCTCTCCTTGTTCTGATCTCTCATGCCTCTTTCCTATCTTCTATTTCTCATGTTAAGCATAAGGCAGGAGATTGTCTACAAAGCTTAAGATCTACCAGGCTATAATCCTTTCTTCACTACTGTATGGATGTGAGATGTGGACCCTGCGTCGAAAGCATACCAAACATCTAGAACAAATCCATACGCGATCGCTGCGCATGATTATGGGCATTCGCTGGCAGGACAATGTCACAAACCAACAGGTGTTGGACAAAGCTGGCTTGACAAGCATTGAGTCAATGTCGCTGAAAGCTCAGCTATGCTGCACTGGGCACGTCATCAGAATGGACGACAGCCGCATCCTCAGACAACTGCTGTATGGTGAGCACAAGGAAGGCTCACGCTGACAGAGAAAACCCAAACTAAGATACAAAGATACCCTTAAGAGCTATCTCAGATGGTGCGGCATCCAGCCTCGCGAGCTCGAAACCCTTGCTGCTGACAGATCATCTTGGAGGTCCCTCACCTTCAAAGCAACAGCTGCCTTCGAAGCGGACAGAAGACTGCGTCTCGCCGCTGCAAGGGACAGACGACACAGGGCCTCGTCCTCCTCAGTCCCAAACTCAGACCATCGTTGTGTCATCTGTGGGCGTGTGTGTTTGCTTCCAGCTTCGGGCTGCGGAGTCACATGCGCTGTCATCGTCATTGCTGATTACACAGACCATCGAATTCGTCAGCTCCCGACGGTCTAAGCTTACTACTATCTCTCATGTCTTCTCTCCACATCCTAATCTCTCTTTCCTAGCTTTTCTTTCTCATTTTATGTCATAAC
>CM065725.1:43170071-43190071 GCA_033310375.1 Conus canariensis
TGCAACGCTTTTGAGATCAGAGCGCGAGTTGCGTAGGATTCGTGCAGGCTGAAAGGGGCAGAGCAGATGAGATTGACTCTGAATCGGCCTATGACAGACTTTGGGAGTGGGGGGGGGGGGGGGGATTCCTGAATGCTAAATCATCTGGTACTGAATTTTGGAGTGGGGTATGAGGCAGGGGGAGGTGTGAGGGGGGAGAAAGAGTTAGGGAGTGTGTGTGTGTGTGTGTGTGTGTGTGTGTGTGTGTGCGTGCGTGCGTGCGTGCGTGGTGGGTGTGTGTGTGGTGTGTGTGTGTGTGTGTGTGTGGTGTGTGTGTGTGTGTAAGGAGGAGGTGGGAGAGAGAAGGTGGACGGGAGGAAGTTGGGGGGTTGGGAAAGTTAGGGGTGGGGTTCAGTGGGTGCTAGAGAGTGATCTGGGTGTGGTGGTGTTTGTGTGTGTGTGAGTGTGTGTGTGTGTGTGTGTGTGTGTGTGTGTGGCGCGCGGCGCATGTGTGTGTGTGTGTGTGTGTGTGTGTGTGTGTGTGTGTGTGTGTGTATTGTGTGAGCATGCATGCGTTCGTGCACGCGTGCCTGTCTCTGTGTGTGTATGTGTGTGTGTGTGTGTGTGTGTGTGGTTGGTGTGCAGTGTGTGTGTGTGTGTGTGTGTGTGTGTGTGTGTGTGTGTGTGTGTGTGTGTGTGTGTAAGTGTATTGTGTGAGCATGCATGCGTTCGTGCACGCGTGCCTGTTTGTGTGTGTGTGTGTGTGGTGCGTGCGTGCGTGCGTGCGTGCGTGCGTGCGTGCGTGCGTGCGTGCGTGCGTGGTGTGTGTGTGTGTGTGTGTGTGTGTGTGTGTGTGTGTGTGTGTGTTAGGGGCCACCAAAGCAGTAGAAATTCTAAAGGGGAAAAAGCAGGAGCAAATTTTCCACGGGCCTCAGCTTTGTCAACGTTATGACCGCCCGTCAAATTGCAACATGGTAGGGCGCGAGAAACTGGGAATGGAATGGTAAGAAACGGAAACAAACAAACAAACAAAAATCCCGCAAAGGTGGAAAGAAGATCAAAGACATGGAAAGAACAGGAAAGAAAATTATGAGACAGGTGAGGGCGGGAAAATGAAAGGAAACATGGAAAGGTAGGAATGGAAAATGAGGACCAGAAAAGTAGCACAAGAAAATGGAGTCAATGGGAAGACAGGAAGACAACATGGGGAAGTGAGATATCAAATGACTGTATTGTATTGGACTGGTCTGTATTGAATTGGACAGGACTGAATTGGACTGGGCTAGACTGGATTGGATTGCATTGGATTGGATTGGATTAGATTGGACTGGATTAGATTGTGTTGGATTGGACTGGATTAGATTGTGTTGGATTGGACTGGATTAAATTGTGTTGGATTGGACTGGATTAGATTGGATTGGATTGGATTGGACTGGATTGGACTGGACTGGATCGTTTCGTATTGTATTCTTGCACTATATTGCATAGTTATACATTGTATTGCATCTTACCACATGGTATTGAATGGCATCGCGTCGCATCCCATTTGAATCATATTATATTGTATGATGTTGCATTGTATTGTATCATATTGTATTGTATTATATTATGTTGTATTGTATCATGCTGTGTCGTATTGTATGGTATTGTATTACATTGCATGGCACTGTTTTTTTTTTTTTCAAAACAGGTGATAGTTTGACACAAGTCTGCTTTTCTCGTGGAACATTCAAACCCATCTTACCCCTCTTTTCACCTCTCCCCTCCCTTCCCTTCCCGCCTCTCCCACCCTCCTCACCCTTAACCCTGCTCCACTCTCACCCCGGCCCCGCTCCCTTTACCTGTACGTGTATGTGTTTATGGTTTAATTCAAAAAGAACATTGCAGAAAACCACAGCATTCTTTACCCATCGACAGAGCTGCATCAAGGATATAGCTTATATCGCGTGTATTTATGAATGAAATGGGTTTGGTTTGTTTCGGTGCTATAGGTGGGAAAGGCTTTTGCCTTCGACTAATCTTTCATTGCCGTGAGATCTGTTACCTGCGTTGAATGCTGCTCACGTGGCTGCTGTGGGACATGCTATCTTCCAGGTATCAGGCCCTCCTCATGCTCTGAAAAAGAGGCAAACTCTTGGTGTGAATCGGGGGAACGGAGAGAGAGAGAGGAAGGGAAGGGGTGCCACCTCATGATTTCTCCCTCCCCCTCCCTCATCTCTCCAACACAAGCTCCATCCCACAAAGCCGCCACCACCACCCCAGCGTGTCCTCTGACCTTGTCGCACATGCTCGTGCTTCATACGCGGGCACGTGACAAAGATGACAACTGCCGTGTGTTTTGCGATAAGGAGAGGGGATTTGGGGGCGTGAGATGAAAGGGTTGGAAGTGGGAGGAAGGTGGGGGGGGGGGGGTTGGGGTTAAGGCTGGGGGGGGGGGGGAGGAAGGGGCGGGGGGTGAGGGCTAGTACCTGATACTGTTGTGTGATGCCGTGGGCCGATGACTGTGTTTCATTTTCTACACGTTAAACACACAGGGACACATTCTCTGAAGACGGAAGTGGAGTGAAGAATGGAGAGTGGGGGGTGGGGGGTGGGGGGGGGGGGGGGGGTATAGGAGAAGAGGATATGGGATTAAGATAGCGCGAAACGACAGAAGACATGGGAGAAGGGAGGATAGAAGGGAACAATTACCAATCAATTCCTTCCTTTTGATACTGCTGTGGTACCATAAACAGGCCATCGGGCACAAGGTGTACATGGAGAGAAAGCGCAGATCTTCATGACGTCGGTGGGAAGGCCATGTGTTAGGCTCTACTCTGTGTACACCTTGCTGGTCGTGCCTTTCGACTCACAATCCAGACTGCAAGGACTGACACTGTCAAATGATGTCCAGTTATTATCTTAATTGCCAAAATGGTGTTGCATAAACGATTTTATCAAGTAAATGAACGAATTCTTTTTACGTATGGTACGATTTTTTTTTTTTTTTTTTTTACATAACAAAATAATTCATTTCGAAAACAGAAAATAAACATGAACACTTTGTACTCAATGACGTGCAACCTTTAAGTGACGATGGACATTTTCAAACAAATGAAAATAGCAGTTTTGAAGAAAATTTGAATGTTCAAGTTTTGAAAGTAGATCTGGACGATATCGCCAGACATTTTGTAAATACAGGGATCCTGAAGCGGAAACAGCCGGAATGACCTGGGCCCAGTGGAGACAGCCGGAATGACCTGGGCCCAGTGGAGACAGCCGGAATGACCTGGGCCCAGTGGAGACAGCCGGAATGACCTGGGCCCAGTGGAGACAGCCGGAATGACCTGGGCCCAGTGGAGACAGCCGGAATGACCTGGGCCCAGCTGAAGAGGTCATTCCAGAACCCAGTCCACTGGAGAAGTGTTGCCGAAGTCCGAGGTTCTTTAAGGAATTTAAAGGCATAAATTACATCATTTTGGAACCTATGTTGTCTGGTAGGTGACACTTAGAAGTGAAGAGTACGGGGTAAACTTTTGAGAACGTATGCGAATTTTACCTCCAGTAAATCCAGCTGACTACCTCATCACCACACGATGGAGAAAGGTGAAACGGATACTATTGTCCTATAACACCCCACCAGCGTCAAACGTCCAAAATAACACGTTTCTCGACTTTCCTTTAAATTCTCGACTTTCCTTTAAAAACAAAAAAAAAAAAAAAAAAAAAAAACCACCCTGACAATTACACGCACAAATATTAATCACCACCGATGTTCTTGCTACATAATTATCATCATATTTTTGGTTTTGTTTTGCTTTTCTGCTTGGCATGCCAGACGATCTTGGCCATCCTGAAAAGAGTAATTATGACTCATAACATTAGGTAATTATGAGTCGAAGGCATTTACATGGGTATCATTGATTATCACTGCGCGGACGGCGAGACACTGCTCCGCCAAGGTGCCGAATTCACGACCCTAGACATAGTTTGGTCTCGACACGACTAGTCCCCACAGGCTAATACCACTTTCATCTCACCATTACCAGGTGTCAAATGCTAGAAGCCAGAAATAAGTGCCACGATTAATTATTTTCACTCCTCTCGGCTTGCAAGGGTCATAAAGTTCTTGTTTGTTCGTTTGTGTGTGTGTGTGTGTGTGTGTGTGTGTGTGTGTGTGTGTGTGTGTGTGTGCGTGTGGTGTGTGTGTGTGTGTGTGTGTGTGTGTGTGTGTGTGTTTACTGTAATCTCGTCACTTTATAACGCCAAATTCAGCGAAAATAATTCTGTTTCACGTGAAAATCGGTTTTCGCACTATGAACATCGCTTTCCTATTGTAATAATTACTGGTTTTTAACGTGGGTAAAATAATGATGACTATTTTTCTGGATGACAATTACTTTTTTTGATACAAACAAGATGCCTCACATCGCCCCCCAACTCCTCCACCTCCCTCCTTCCCTCCCTCTCCATCTTCCCACCGACGTCCACCTAACTCCTCACAGAGTGCAGAGAAGTCACGTGAGGGCAGCAGGGTCAGAGGTCAGTGGACTCATGCTGGCATTTCACGAAGAAGAAGCGAAAGGGTCCAGAACACACGAACTCGCCCGCGCTTGGAAATAATGCGCAAATAACCATTTGGTACAAACCGCGCCTTTGCCCTTTTGGGGAGAGAAGAGCACGAAATATTTCCCGCTAATTCCAACCTCTCCAGTGTGTGCACAGTCGACAGTCCAGTTTAAACAAGGAACCTGCTAGGGTACAGGAGAAATTTTGATTAAAAAAAAAAGGAAAAGGAAAAAGAGCATTCGGAGATCTCGGTGAAAATCCCACTTCAAGTGCTCTTTACTTCTGTCTGCCTCCCCCCCCTCTCTCTCTCTCTCTCTCTCCTCTCTCTCTCTCTCTCTCTCTCTCTCTCTCAGTTCCTGTTGCCTACCACCTTCCTCTTAATTCATGTCTCTTTGAGTCACCTACATGAAAAGTGACCGAAGATGGTGATATCACACACACACACACCACACACACACACACACACACACACACACACACACACACACACACACACACACGCACGCACGCACGCACGCACGCACATACACACATGCATGCACACACACACACGCACGCACGCACGCACACACACATGCACGCACAAACGCACGCACACACACATGCACGCACACACGCGCGCACGCACACACACACACACACACACACACACACACACACACACACACACACACACACTCATTTAGACTGACACAAACACAAACACGCGCGCAAGCGCGCGCGCACACACGTGCGTATTCAAGGGAATTCACACAAACCTGCACACACACACACACACACACACACACACACACAACACAACACACACACACACACACACACACACACACACACACACACACGCACACACGCACGCGCGCTTGTTTGCTTGCGTGCACAGATAAGTAAAGCTGCAGGCCCATACGACATTTGTGGAAATGTTTTAAAATCATGTTCAGAACAATTGTCATATGTTTTCTCTCTAGGTTGTTATCGTAGTCTTTCAATTGTGGAGTTGTGCCCTCTGTCTTGAAATAAAAAAATCAACAATTTGTCCTGTACCAAAAAACAAGAAATCCTCGCATTTTGAATGACTGTAGACCTGTTGCTTTGACGTCTCTTGTAATGAAATCTTTGGAACGCCTTGTCCTTCAAATTCTTCTTCCTCAAGTCATACAGCTTTGTGATCCATACCAATTTGTATACAAACAGAAGTATAGATGATGCAATAATCACTCTTTCAGACCATGCATACATGCATCTTGAAAACAAAGATTCTTTTGTTCGCATCCTGTTTATTGATTTCTCATCAGCTTTTAATACTATTCAGCCACACATTATGGCAAAGAAACTCCAAAATTGTCAACCCAAAATTGACTTTATGGATTGTGAACTTTTTAGTCAGGTTACAGTGCGTACGCTTTTAGGGAAAATATTCATTAGCAAGGAGCACATTTACTGGTGCACCTCAAGGCACCGTTCTCTCTCCTGTACTCTTTACTCTTTATACAAATGATTGTACTGGTTCGTTTGTCACTCCTGTCATAAAGTAGTCAGATGATTCTGCTTTAGAGGACCTGTCAAATTCAGATACCATTTATTTTCAAGCGGTGGAACGTTTTTGTACATGGATGCACAAAGAACTGTCAGGATTTGAATGTTAGTAAGACGAAGGAGATGGTAATTGATTTTCGAAGAAACCCAGCTCCTGTCCCTCATTTGTATATCGAAAACACCAAAGGGGAACGTGTAAGTGAATATAAGTATCTGGGTACTATTTTAGATGATAAGCTGAATTTTAACGCAAATACTCAATTTATCTACACAAAATGCCAATCTAGAATGTGCTGTCTTCAGAAACTTCGGTCTCTCGCTGTTAAAAAAGGACATCTTAAATATGTTTTATCGTTGTTTTGTAGAATCAGTGTTGTCCTTTGGCTTTTTGTGCTGATTTGGAAATCTTAGCGTGAAAAACAAAAACATTTTAAACAGAGTGGTGAATACATGTGGAAAGATTATTGCATAAAACAAGAACAGCTAGATAAATTGTATGAATGTCGTATCACACAAACAGCTGTGAACATTGCTGCCGACAGTTCTCATGTTCTTAAAAAAAAAAACTACAATGTTCTACCCTCTGGACGAAGATTCCAAATTCCAAATTCAAAGCAAATAGAACTAAAACAATTTCGTTCCCAATTCCTGCGAACTCCTAAATGAAAACTGAAATTTCAATAAGATCCGACTCAGAAAGTTTGTTTGTACATTTATATGTGTGTGTATAAATTATTCTGCGCCTGTGAGTGGGTGGGCAGGTGGATGGGTGGGTGTGATTCGTGATTTGTGATTTGTTGTTTTATGGCCACTCTTAATTTCTCTTTGGAGATAGAGTGTACTTGACTTGACTTGACATGACTTGATATAACATTTAATCACACTGAGAGAGAGAGAGAGAGAGAGAGAGAGAGAGAGGAGGGGGGAGGGAGGGAGGGAGGGAGGGAGGGAGGAAGAGAGAGATAAAGCGGGAGACAGAAGGGTAGGTGTGATAAAGTGGAGATATATATTAGGAAGGAGAGAGTGACGGGGGGAGGGGAGTGTTGAGGAAGTGTATAATAATACCTGCCTATCTGTTCCTTTTCTGACAAAACCGCACGACCCTTTGCGGTGGAAAAAAAAGGCTGCCAAGCATACAAAAACAAAACAAAAACAAACAAACAAAATTCGACAAAACAACAACAGCGACAACGACGACGACCACAACCACGACGACGCAGTGGGTGGGAAACAAAGGGTGCAGCGTATGACGTCATACATGGCATGTCTGTCAGTCGTGTAGGCAACAGAAAAGGTCAGTTTCACAGGTTGATGTCTGAACTTTGAGTGATGAATGGATCAAGTGCTCTCCCTCCCACCCACCATCCATTCCCCTCCCCTCCCCCTCTCTGCTCACCTTCTCTCTCTCTCTCTCTCTCTCTCTCTCTCTCTCTCTCTCTCTTCGTCTGCGTCTGCCTATCTGTTTGTCTGTCAATTTGTCTATCTGCCTGTATGTTTGTCGGTTCAACTCTTCTTTACTTAATTAGTCTGAGACCACCATCGGAAATACAATCATGTTTGCAATGCTGTTATGTTGAGTTGTGTGTAGGATGAATGTTAGTATTAAAGCCAGTTGGATGCATATGCTTAGGACAGATTGTAAGACCTAAAATCTTCATTTTTGAGTATCAGATCTCTCTCTGTCTCTTTCTATTTCTCCATCGAAGGTAGATTGCCGCTAATATATATATTACAGCTTACAGGATGTTGTTGGATCTAAATTCCAAAGGCAAACAAACATGGGTTGTGGAAGTTCGTAAAATGTTTTGTCAAAAGAGGTTTGGGTTGGTATGGTTAAATCAGGGAGTGCAAGGTATAAAAAAGATTCCACAATGAAATTCTTCAGAGGGAAGATCATAATTATGCATCGAAGTGAAAGATACTCTTGATACAGTACTTCTTTTAAATCCTCGAAAATTTTAAAAAGCTATTTCTTCTAGATGTAGACAGACATGTTAAGCAGCATTTGACGACGTTTCGACTAGGGGTTACTGATAAGACAATACATCGCAATCGTTATGAAAAGCGTACAGTAAACGATCTAACATATTCAGTGTGTGCAAGTGCAAATACATGAATTGCATATTTTACTTTGTTGTGTTGCTGACAACGTGCTGAGAAAAGAATACATTCCTCGTGCGTTTTATGCACACTCATGTCTGTTCCGTGTATCTCTACTCATGTCAAATTAGACGAACACGTTGTGACGAACTTGGCTTATATCTGCATAAAGTTGTCAAAAGACGCACAAATTTGGCAACGGAATCTGAAAAACCCGGCCCATCTTATAACTACTTCACTGATCTATGGACAAAGTGTCAGCATGCTGGTATTAGCTCTTTGTTTTGACTTTGTTCAGTTTTGCTTTGTTTGTTATCGTATAGCATTTCGAGGGTTCACTGCCAGAACCCAGTATCTCACTTATATATGTATATGAGGTACTGGGTTCTGGCAGTCAACCCATTTTGTGAAGTCATCGGCCTTCAAATGGGATATGGCCTTTACTGAATAAAAGTCCGTTTCCGTTTTCCGTTTCCGTTTCTCTGTCTCTCTGTCTGTCTCTGTGTCTGTCTTTGTCTCTATCTGTCTTTCTCTCTTTCTCTCTCTCTCCTTCAATACTTCTCCCGCCACCTTTCCCCTCTCCCTCTGTCACGAGCAAGCGCGCGCTTTCTCTTTCTCTCTTTCTCTTTGTCTCCCTCTCTAGTATATACACATTCTCCCTCTCTGTCTTAGTCTTGTGGTGTGTGTGTGTGTGTGTGTGTGTGTGTGTGTGTGTGTGTGTGTGTGTGTGTGTGTGTGTGTCTGTCTGTCTCTCTCTCTCTCTCTCTCTCTCTCTCTCTCTCTCTCTCTCTCTCTCTCTCTCTGTCAGTTTCCAGTCTTTTGCTATCCTCTGTAGTGATAGATCTCGGGGGCAGCAAAAAAAAAAAAAAAAAAAAAAAAAAAAAAAGAAAAAGAAAAAGAAAAAAAAAAAAAAAGACAAAGCAGGCAAAAGATAGCAGCAGCACCCATCCATTCCCATTCAGAAAATCACATTATCTGAACACAGGAAGACACAATTCATCTCACCTTGATGGCCGGACTGCGCACGTCAGCGAGTCCTGTGCGCGTGCACCTCACGCGCCGTGCACGTGCAGGGCTGTGTGCTGAAAGCGGCAGGTGCGTGATGACATTTATTGAGGCTTTCATGTAGCACCGCGAGTCTTTGACTGTCCGTCTGCTAATCAGACACTGAGGTATAAAGGGGAGAAGAGGGGAGGGGGGTGGGAGGGGGGAGAGGAGACGGATGGGGCGGGAGGAGAGGAAGGGGGTGCCTTGAAGACTTGAAGCAAAAGAGTTTAATTCTCTTCTTCACCTGCAACTCTGTGTTTGTCCCTTTCTCACTCTTGCCATCTGTTTTGGTCTTCTTTTCTTTCTGATTCCCACTCCCACCCCCGCTCTTTCTCTCCGTATGTGCCCGTGCGCGCGCGCGCGCGAATCTCTCTCTCTCTCTCTCTCTCTCTCTCTCTCTCTCTCTCTCTCTCTCTCTCAGACACAGAGACACACACACATGTGTGCGTGCGTGTCTGTTTAGGAATGTGTGTGCGCGCGCGTGTGTATGTGTGTGTGCATGTGTGTGTGTGTGTGTGTGTGTGTGTGTGTGGGTGCGTGCGTGTGTACGTGCGTTCGCGCGCGCGCGCGCGCGTGTATATGTGTGTGTGTGTGTGTGTGTGTGTGTGTGAGGGAGAAAGAGAAAAGAGAAGAGAGAGAGAGAGAGAGAGAGAGAGAGCGTATGCGTCTCTCTCTCTTTCTCTCTTCCTCCCTCCCTGCCTCCCCCCCCCCCCCCCCGTCTTCCCCCCCCCCCCTCTCTAGACTTCTTCATGTGTTCCCGGTCAGTAAAGGAAACAAAGAAAAAAGAAGAAAAAGAAAACCTCTAATATCTGGAGTGCTGATGAAAATGGAAAATACCATCCAATACATGATTACCTTAATACATGATGACATTCATACGTTATTAGCTTCGTATGTGATTACCTTGATACGCTTCCACCCCCCCCCCCCCCCCCCCTCCCTTAATATGTGATTATCTTAATCCCTTTTGCTTTCTGGGAAATGACTATTGCTGACTGCAGAGATTGGCAAGAGCATTAATTGATAGTGCTGCCAGACCCAGTACGGTACCATTCTCCATGATATGGACATGACTATTCCAGCATTCGGCCATAGACAATGCCTGTCAGTCCCTGGCAGTAATCAGCTAATCAAACAATAACTGTGATTGTAGGGCTCAACTGGAGTGCAGAAATGTAGGTTTACGCGCGCGCGCGCGCGCGCGCGGGTGTGTGTGTGTGTGTGTGTGTGTGTTGTGTTTTGGAGTACGAGTCTGGTGTGAGATTATTGTTTGGAACGAGTATTGTTTTGCTCTCTCTCTCTCTCTCTCTCTCTCTCTCTCTCTCTCTCTCTCTCTCTCTCTCTCTCTCTCTCTCTCTTCTCTGTCTCGTATCATACTGTATTGCATTATGTTGTGGTGCACTGACCGTACTATGACGTGTTTTCTGTTGTGTTGTTGGCGTGGCATGAGGGTGCGCTGCGTTGTATTGCTTTGCAATGCTTGGTTTATGTGTTTACTACATTGTATTGCACAGGCGAATTAAGTACTAATGGAGTGTGTGTGTGGGGGGGAGGGGGGGGGGGGGGGAGATTCCGAACTGAGGTCGGGGTGCAGTAACCTAGCAACAGATTTTGTCGAAGCGGGGAGGGGGGGGGGAGGGGGAGTGGAGGCGGGGTGAATAAGGTGCAGATTTTGTAAAAGCGGGGTTAGGTTGGGGGTGGGGGTGGAAAAAGGCGTACATGTGCTGAGAACGGGAAGGGGGGTATGGGGAACATGCGGATTTTCTAGAAACGAGGTGGAGAGGGATGGGGACCTTCGACAATAGTCACTAAGGTACATTGGAGCCTCTACTACCGTATAACAGTTATCTACCCTGTATGCGTTTGTAAATCTATTTTTAAAGGGGGGGGGGGGGGATCTGGAACCTCAGGATCCCCAGATCCGCCCCTGGCATTGTATTGCATTGCACTGCATAGTATTGGACTACACTGCATTGTACTGATCTTCATTGCATTTGATTTCATCATGTTGTAGTGTATGGCATTATATTAAGTTGCATTGTAGTTACACTGCATTGTAGTGGATTGGATTAAACTGCAATATATCGCATTGCATTGCTTCGTTTACCGTGGCATTGCATTGTATTCTATTGCATCGCACAACATTGGGATATACTGCGCTGCTTCCTTTTCACTGCATTGTACTCTATCGTCTTGTATTGTATCACAGTTTTGATATTGTACTGCATTGCATTGTAAACAATAGTCGAGAAGGAGCTCCATTATATGGCATTGTTTGCATGGAGTTGAACTCTCTCGTCACAACCATTTCCTCCAGTTCAGGTGGCCACACAGACCGCTTGGCCATTCTCTGCCACAAAGTCCAGCCATTTTGGTTTATGGTGTTGCCGATGCCGTTTATTCCATGTTCCCCAATGTAAATTCAAATTGTTCCTCCACACAACTTGTGATCGACAGAGATTCTGCCGTTGTTCTTCATGGGTTCTTTTACGTGTACAAAGTGTGCGCTGCACACGGGATCTTGGCTTGTCGTCTCACTCCCACCAAAAAACAAACAAACAGACACACTATCTAAAACCGTGATCGACCGTCACTCAAGTACTGGTAGAGAGGAGATAGAGCAAAACAAACAAAGAAACAAACAACAATAATAACAAGAACAAGAACTAGAATAACAACAACAACAACAACAACAACAACACACACACACACATACACACACAGACTGAAACACACACGCACGTACCAACGCGCGCGTGCACACGCACAGACACGTACGCAGACATACACACACACACACACACACACACACACACACACACACACACACACACACACACACACACACACACACACACACCACGCCAGGTATAGTTTTCACTGCTGACCACATCATCTCAGATGACAGCCGAAGCGAACTCTGAATTTAACCTATCTCCTCAATTTAACCCATCTTCTGAATTTAACCTATCTCCTGAATTTAACCAGTCTTCTGAATTTAACCCATCTTCTGGATTTAACCCAACTTCTGAATTTAACCCATCTTCTGAATTTAACCCATCTTCTGAATTTAACCCAACTTCTGAATTTAACCCATCTTCTGAATTTAACCCATCTTCTGAATTTAACCCAACTTCTGAATTCAAACCATCTTCTGAATTTAACCCATCTTCTGAATTTAACCTATCTCCTGAATCTAACCTATCTCCTGAATTTAACGCATCTTCTGAAATAAACTATCTTCAACCAGCACAGTGCCCTCTACAGGGGGACAGTCATTCATACTTGCTCCGCGATTAAACATTTACTGTGGTCAGTACGTCAGAACGGGAATAAAGAGATAACGTCCAGCGAATGCTAGCTCGGAACAAGCACTACCGAACACCATGATTAAGCAGTAGTGCAGTGTCTCCTCTGGTGGGTGCCCTATGACGACTCGTTATTGTCTGGCCTCTGCCGATGGAGAGGTGCGATAGGACCAACCTGGGTATGTGAGAGAAAACCGGAATGGGTTGCATAAGTATAATGTCAATGAACTTCAACAAACAATGGCGAGAATGCTTATACTTTCAGTTTCCTCTCGGTGGTATTCCTGTGTGCTAACCAACATACGCCGCACCTACGTCTGTTTCAAACCTGAAACCATAGAAGAAAAAGAAAACGTCCTGGAGGATAGTCGTGAAGTGGGGTGAGAGATGAATCAACCCTTGTGCATGAAGCTTAGCAGACCGCTTGACCTTCGTGTGACTTAGCACACTGGTCAGTTCAATTTAATTCGTGTTGTTTACAGCCCAAGCGATCGGTCGGGGGGGGGGGGGGGGTGTATTTAAACTGGTACAAAGGAGACGGATCCCGTCAGTAACAAAAAGTACCCACAACCACAAGCGAACAAGCAATGTAAAAACTGACGTGTTGGTGTGTTAGATCGTTTTATTGATGTCCAGGCGTCTCTTCTACCCTCTTTGTGAGGGGTGGGGTGGGCCGTTTCGGTACAGGGGGATTTTTCCCTCGGAGTTAACATTGGTTCTGACTCCATTTCCCATACAGTCCTTCGCATGAGACTATAAACCGAGGTTCCGTGTGTGAACGCACACATAACATCTTGCACACACGTAAAATCCCATTACCAACTTTCGGAAGAGAAGGCCAGTT
Organism: Conus canariensis; assembly: GCA_033310375.1. Lineage (NCBI taxonomy): Eukaryota > Metazoa > Mollusca > Gastropoda > Neogastropoda > Conidae > Conus > Conus canariensis. The sequence goes on from CM065725.1 coordinate 43,183,431, forward strand.
TGGCCGTTGGTATGGATGACACGTTGCACATAGCATGCACCTTCACCGAAGATGGAGTATGGTTGCCTTAATGGCAGGATACAAAAAAGGTCATACACACAAAACTCCACTCCATTTGTTGGGTAGATGGGATTAATCCTTGCCTGTCTACACAGGGAGTGTCCGCAGGAGTATCAGCCTGCGTACGCTAAAAATAATAATAATAATAATAAAAAAAAATAAAAAAGAGGGGTGGAGTGGGTGCGGGAGGAGGGTTTGAGGGGGGAATAGGTGAAGGGATTTCCGTTTCAACCCTTTCAGGTTCAATTACCAATCTTCTTCTTCTCCTTAATTCAGTGGGGAGTCATTGGGGTACCACACTGAAGAACATTGGGATACCACACTGAAGAACATTGGGGCTCCAGTTCTGTCGGTTGATGACCAAGGCTTGGGTCTCTGGAACATGTTTTCCCTGTCCGTTCTGAAATGTCATTGGTCCATCTTTATTTCACACATCTCCTCCACAAACTCTCAAATACAGTGGGAAAACAACGAGACTCAAAAACTCCACCCCACCCCTCCCCATCTTTCTCTCCCACCTCCCGTGGCATCTCCCCCCCCCCCTCTTCCCAACCCCACCATTCAGCCCACCAAGCACCACCTTACCCAGCCACCACCACCACCACCGCCACCCACTTCTCTATTTCCCTCCAGAGTTGCAGACAGCACCAGAGAGAAGCCGTCATCAGTGAATGACACACACGGAGCCACCGGCGGCTCTGGAGGTCGGAGTGGAGAGGGAGGAAGGAACCCCGGAGCGGCAACTTGGGCGGCGAATATGGCAAAGGGGGGATAAATCACACTTTCGCCGCTTCCCAATCGGAAGTTGGCATCAACGTTAATATGGCGAACGAGCCGAGCGGCAGTCTGTAATAGCATCGTTAGCAGGAGAAAGTCCCATCCATCACCCTCAGATCTTGATGGTGACCAGGCTGGGGGGTGGGGGGGGTGGGGGGTGGGGGTGGGGTGGGGTGTCTGGCTTTTGCCCGTGTTCATACCTTCATATTGTTGTCGTCGAGTCCTGGGTGACCTCTGTAGTGTTGTGGACGTGTGTGCTGATCTCCTGTCCGGTGGACAGATCGATGTTTTGCGCGTTCTTAGCGTCATTATTATTGTCAGGTCCCTGCACGACTTGCCTGTGTTTCTGTGGACGGTTATGGGTTAAGTGGTTATCAACAGACGGATGTTTCTCGTCGATGTAATGTGTCTTCTGTAATTTTGAAAAAAAAAAAAGAATCTTTCAGGGGGGAATGGAGGGAAAAGGAGATGTGGGGGGTGGGGCAGGGGTGTGGGGGCGGGCAGTCATGTTTTGACAGAAGAAAATAGGAATATACTGGGAAGTGGACGTTTTAGAGTGAATATGTACGTGTGCGTGGGATATTCATCGTCTATCCGCACGAAGTTTTGGTCTCTGTTTCCATGTCTGTTTGTCTGTCTGTCTGATTGTGTCTTTCATCCACACATCTACGCACACATATACGCGCGTGCGCGCACGCGCACACAAAGAAACACACATAAGCGCGCGCGTACAGGCTCACACGCACGCATACATTTTTTTTTTCACATTGCTTCATGCTAATCTGTGCTTTGATCAATATTTCTCCGGTGTCCGACAAATACTTGTTCTCTGTGCTCCAAGTGACACTTTTCACTTCTCATGTAAATACTTCTCCATGATCTGGTAAATACATCTCTGTGGTCTGATTGACACATCTGTGGTTTCTGATGAATACTTGTTCTGTGTGCTGTGATGGATATTTTTTGTTACACTCTGATCAGTGCTTCTTTATGCCCTGACTGTGCTCAGATTCACACTTGTCAGTATTCTGATTCACACATTTCCGCGCACTTGCTAATGGTTTTCTGTGCTTTATTTCATGGCTCTTTGTGTTCTGGTGATTTCTCTTTTTTTATTTCAGTGCTGAGATTCATGCATTTCTGTCTTGTTAATGTTTCTCCGTGCTCTGATTGATACTTCTCTTTGCTCTGATCAACGCTTCTATAATTTCTGGTTCATTCATATCGGTACTGTAATCAGTTACTTTTCTGTGCTCTGATTAATTCTCTTCTGCGCTCTGAACAGTACATTTTTTTTGCTCTGTTTAATAGGTCTGCTTCTCAGTACTCTTATTTGTGATTATTATCTATGATAAATACTTCAACGATCTCTTGTCAATGTCTCTCTGTGTCCTTGTCAATGCGTCTGTGGTCACTCATCAGCAGTTTCTTATGCTTTGGTCAATACTTCTCTAGTCTCTGATTATTACTTCTCTAGTCTCTGATTATTACTTCTCTAGTCTCTGATTATTACTTCTCTAGTCTCTGATTATCACTTCTCTAGTCCTCTGATTATCACTTCTCTAGTATCTGATTATCGCTTCTCTAGTATCTGATTATCGCTTCTCTAGTATCTGATTATCACTTCTCTAGTCTCTGGTTATCACTTCTCTAGTATCTGATTGTTACTTCTCTAGTATCTGATTATTACTTCTCTAGTCTCTGGTTATTACTTCTCTAGTCTCTGATTATCACTTCTCTAGTCTCTGATTATTACTTCTCTTGCATTTGATTATTACTTCTCTAGTCTCTGATTACTAATTCTCTAGTCTCTGATTATTACTTCTCTTGTATTTGATTATTACTTCTCTACTCTCTGATTATTACTTCTCTACTCTCTGATTATTACTTCTCTAGTCTCTGATTATTATACTTCTCTAGTCTCTGATTATTACTTCTCTAGTCTCTGATTATTATACTTCTCTAGTCTCTGATTATTACTTCTCTTGTATTTGATTATTACTTCTCTAGTCTCTGATGACTACTTCTCTAGTATCTGATTATTACTTCTCTTGCATTTGATTATTACTTCTCTAGTCTCTGATTATTACTTCTCTAGTCTCTGATTATTACTTCTCTAGTCTCTGATTATTACTTCTCTAGTCTCTGATTATTACTTCTCTGGTCTCTGATTACTACTTCTCTAGTCTCTTATTACTACTTCTCTAGTCTCTGATTACTACTTCTCTGATCTCTGATTAAAACCTCTCTGAGTTTTGAATAAGATCAGTCTGATTGCTCCTAGACTACGTCTACTGAAGGTTTGAAGACAACAAAATAATACTAACTTCGTTCTCTTCTAGTCTGTCGCATGTTACTCACAACCCGCACCCGATCCACCCCTTTAACCTCCTTCCCCATTTCTACCCTTTCCCCCACGATTCCACCCTCTCTTCATCCTCCACGGAATGTGCCAAACGGAAACCATTTCTCCCAACAATATTCACATCCATTGAGACAGAATGTCTGAACGCAGCGCACAATGACGGTCGGCAAGTCAGCTTAGCGAAGCGTTTGCTGCCGCTTCTGCTTGCCGCGGCCGCTGCAGCTGGACATGATTTATGATAGAATTTCCTCCTTCTCTGATCCCCACCGACCTGATTCGCTCTGTCTCGGCAGGTTTCCAATCCACCATTTTAACCCGACTCTCCAAACCGGAAGTTCCCGTCACCGGCAGCCATTATGACGTCACGTGTGAGCGATTCCCCCCCGCCCCCCCCCCCCCCCCCCTCCTTACAATCGATGTCAGTGCATGTCTTTCTTTCTGTCTCAATTCCATTCTACCCTCTCTCTCTGTCTCTGTCTCTCTCTGTCTCTCTCGCTCTCTCTCTCTCTCTCTCTCTCTCGCTCGCTCGTTCTCTCGCTCGCTCGTTCTCTCGCTCGCTCGTTCTCTCTCTCTCTGTCTCTCCCTCCCCAGTAAAAGCGAGTGCAGGGATATTTCTTCCACATTTCGCCCCATTAATAATCATAAACGATAACGCCTTTCCGGGAACACGACAGGGCGGCAGCACCGACATGATTGGGTTAAAAGCCAGCCACCTCGCAATTGCGGCACTGCGTGAGTGTCACACAGGCCAGTCGGTTCAGACAGCTAGAGTATTTTGGATGGATGAAGAGAGAGAGAGAGAGAGAGAGAGAGAGAGAGAGAGAGAGAGAGAGAGAGAGAGAGGCTGGGTCTAGAGATGGGAAACGAGGAAAAGGAGGAAAGGAGAATAGGAGCGGTAGATGTCCAGCGGACTCTATGCCTTTTAGGATACTATTTATTGTTAAGTTTTAAATTGTGTGATTTGGTTTGAAAGAACTAAACAAAGAGAATCTTTGATCCCCTTATCTCTTTTCTTTGATGACGCAGAAGTGGAAGAAGATACGAAGGGAAGCTGCAAGCGTGCGTGCACGCGCATCTGTGTGTGTGTGTGTGTGTGTGTTGTGTGTGTGTGTGTGTGTGTGTGTGTGTGTGTGTGTGTGTGTGTGTGTGTGTGTGTGTGTGTGTGTGTGTGTGCGTGCGATGCTGTAAGACATAAAAACAGAATAGACAGAGGGAGACTGGTAGCTATGATGGAGCGTTCTAGCTGCAGAAAGCCATAATTACTGTTTTACGGGGAATACCGTTATGAGTGCCGTTACCCAAAGTAAAGATTAAGCTGAAGCTTCTATTTTCTTGTGAAAATAAGTCATTATCGCCGGAAATAGTCATTTTCAAATGATAATTACTTATCATCAGGGGAAGAGAGCTTCACGTGAAAACAGCCAAATATCACGCTCAAACAGTTATTGATCATGTGAAAATGGATACGTATTACAGGAAAATAACCCTTTTTTGGTAAATTAAGTGTTGTCATGTACAACTCATCGTTTTCACATGATAATAAGATGTTTTCGCTGGATAATACCGATTTTGTGACTAAAATCATCATCTCGGTTTTCGAAATGAAACTCACTGTTTCAAGAGTGAAAATAGTAATTGATCTGTTTGAAACTGATTTGCTCCCACATGTAACAACCAGTTTTGTTCAATAGGTTATTTCATAGAAGAGTATTTGATGCAGTGTTCCACAAAATGGACTCTTGATTGAAAGTCACCATTGCCGATCAGTTAATTCTGTTCACAGAATTGCTTCTTAAAAGTCCCGATACGCTGTCACTCTCGTCAAGGTTTACTACTGTGGATAGGTACCAGGGGCCTACAAAATAGCCCTTCTGGCGTTGCGCCCTTTTGGTGGGTCACTTCCACCGTATTAATGTGCACTGCTCAGCGCATATGATTCTTCCCGTACACTTGTTTCGTCCAGAAGAACAGCTCTGGAAATTCCCAAGATGGAAACAAAGAAGACTGGAGGATGCAGTTTTAAGTCTTTCTGCACCACATGTTCGGAACTCCTTGCCATTTAGTCAGCGCAACATCTTGTCTTTGCCCGAACTTAAAAATAGGTACAGGGCATATCTGTTTTCACCAGTATTTCCCTGATCTTTGTTGTTAAGTTGTGTGTATTGGATGGGAGGTGAGGAGTGGGTGGGTTTCTGTGCGTTGCTGTGAGGTCGGGGAGGGAGGAGGGGTGGGAGGATGTGATTCTGGATGTTGGGTTTGTTCTGTGAAGAGTGAATGGGCGGCGCATTAAGAGAGAGAGAGAGAGAGAGAGAGAGAGAGAGAGAGAGAGAGAGAGAGAGAGATAGCATGTGTGTGTGTGTGTGTGTGCGCGCGCGCGCGCGCGCACACACACACACACACACACACACATACATACATACATACATACATACATACATGCACACACGCACACACCTTCCCCCCTTACTCTCCCCCTCCCTTCACACACACACACACACACACACACACACACACACACACACACACACACACACACACACACACACACACACACACACACACCCACAGAGGGACCTCCATAGAATATTCCAGTCGCGAATCGGAGGAAGGAAGCGCGTGTGTCGGGCAGCGAAAGTGATTAATGAGCGGGCACCCATAACTCCTAATTTACACACATTTCGCCGACACCTCCGATACTAATTCCATTTTTTGTCCCGTCCATCATTTCCTCCCTGAAGCCTGTGCAGTGGCGGCGTTATGTTGGCCCCCCTAGTCTAATGATAATGGCCGAGCGGGACTATTGGCCCGTGGTGAAGAATTGGCACTAACAAGTTGTTAACATGAGAAATTTCTGCTCGGATTCTTCAGAAAACTGCTGGAGACGCTGCTGGTCTCCTCCTGCCCATGTCTGTCTTTCTGTCTATGTGTGTGTGTGTGTGTGTGTGTGTGTGTGTGTGTGTGTGTGTGTGTGTGTGTGTGTGTGCTGTGTGGTGCGTGCGTGCGTGCGTGTGTGTGTGTGTGTGTGTGTGTGTGTGTGTGTGTGGTGCGTGCGTGCGTGCGTGCGTGCGTGCGTGCGTGGTGTGTGTGTGTGTGTGTGTGTGTGTGTGTGTGTGTGTGTGTGTGTGTGTGTGTGTGTGTGTGTTCGTGTGTGTGTGTGTGTGTGTGTGTGTGTGTGTGTGTGTGTCTTTCTGTGTGTCTTTCTGTGTGTCTCTCTGTCTCTCTGTCTCTCTCTGTCTGTGTCTAATCTGTCTGTCTGTCTGTCTCTCTCTCTCTCTCTGTCTGTCTCTGTCTCCGTCTGTGTGTCTATCTGGCTGTGTGTCTGTTTGTGCGTCTGTCTCTGTGTGTGTTTGTGTCTGTTTCTCTCTCTCTCTATCTCTCTCTCTCACTCTCTCTCTCAGTATTCAAAAGTTTCATTGTTAACGAAGGACTACAATTACAA
>CM065725.1:43200945-43203445 GCA_033310375.1 Conus canariensis
TTTGATATTGTTATCTTGATTTTGTTGTTGTTGTTGTTGTGATTTGTACTCTATTGTCTTTGTCTTCCCGGCGCTGTCAGTGGCATCACTGTTATCCTGCTCATGCCAGTTCTGCCAGGTACCACTAGGAAATCCCCAGACAGAACTGGCGGAAACTAACTGTCACACAGAGAACTATCAATGTCAGATCGCCATTAGGCTGCCACATTGAGAGGACGCTGTCGTTTTTTTTTTTCCGCCCTTGTTCTGTGACAGACGATCGTAGTTACATACATGCCATAACATTAACAAACTCATATATAAAATGACACGTTAACACATCAAATAACCAATTCAAAAATGCATTAAGAAAAAGACAGTGCATAATGAACTCATATAAGATGGCACATTAACATGTAAAATGACCATTTCAAAAATGCAATGAAAAAAAGACAACCTAATGCATAATAAACTTAACTAAGGTTTGGCACATTCACATGTAAAATGACTCACTCAAAACTGCAATAAAGAAAAAGACAACTTGATGCATAGTAAACTCATATAGGATGGCACATTAACATGTAAAATGACCATTTCAAAAATGCAATGAAAAAAAGACAACCTAATGCATAATACACTTAACTAAGCTTTGGCACACTCACATGTAATATGATCAATTCAAAAATGCAATAAAGAAAAAGACAACCTAATGCATAATAAACTTAACTAAGGTTTGGCACATTCACATGCAAAATGACCAATTCAAAAATGCAGTAAAGAAAAAGACAACTTGATGCATAGTAAACTCATATAAGATGGCACATTAACATGTAAAATGACCAATTCAAAAATGAGGTAAAGAAAAAGACAACTGAATATGCACATTCCATATTGACGAAATAGTACAGATGACACACACAAATGTGCTTAGGTGATACCTGTGTGAATGCGTTTTGATGAAGGTAGAGACAGTAATGAGGCTGGAGTGGTAAGTTGGTGTAGTACAGCTGAAATAGGTATGTTTCTAATGGTTTCTTAAATGCAAATTTTCATTTCATGTCACGAGCCTTTACATTTTCTGTTATATTATTATTATTATTATTATTATTATTATTATCATTTATTTATTATTTTTTGTACTATCGGTGATCCTATTATAGACACATTGACTGTTTAGAGCTCCAAAGCCAAAGATAGTGGCGTTCTACTCTCTAACATGAAGCAACACCCTCCTGCTGGATACTTACAGTTTTTGTATACGTGTCCTTCACACACACACACACACACACACACACACACACACACACACACACACACACACACACACACGCACGCACGCACGCACGCACGCACTCACACACACACACACACACGCACGCACGCACGCACGCACGCACGCACGCACGCACGCACGACCACGCACACACACACACACACACACACACACACACACACACACACACACACCTCGGTATAAGGATATGCCGGACAAAAAGATCCACAATGTCATTTAAACAACAGGGCGAGGATCGAACCCAATCTAAGAAGCCCGGCTGGCACAGCGGTTAAAGCATCATTTTCTTGATCCAAGAGTTCGGTGTTCAATCATCGCTTGAGACAGCTGGGAGTTGATCACTTTATGCAAACACAATTGCAGACACCAGCCTCTCTGCAGCTCTCTCTGAGGAGGCTTAAACCAAGATCCTAAGCGTGAATGTATGCAATACAAAAAGAACAAGAACTAGAACAAGAACAAAACAAGAACAACAAAAAACAACAACAATTTCAACAACAAAAACTTCCATGTACGTTAAATCCAATCTCATCCTTCGTAGTAGGATAGAAAACTCTCTCTCTCTCTCTCTCTCTCTCTCTCTCTTCTCTCTCTCCTCTCACACACACACACACACACACACACACACACACACACACACACACACATACACACACACACGCACGTTCTCTCTCTCTCTCTCTCTCTCTCTCTCTCTCTCAAACACACACACATACACACACACACAGAGGCTTGCGTAATGCTTAGAAATCATCCCCGAAGGCGAAATATGGGTTGTGTTAATGACAGGGGAGGGGGGAAGGGGAGGGGGAAGAAAGGAGCATAGATATACACAAAACCTTTACCAAACAGGAAACCTTGAAAGTCTGACCAATGAACGAATGAGAAGGAAGACGATTTCAAGGAAGCTTCAACATATTCCTGTTACTCCACTCGGTAGGATTCTCGCGAGCGGCAAGAAAGGTCAGTCCAGGAAAGGAAATGGGAAAACAAAAACACTAATGATAGCAGTGACACAATCGTAGAAGCAAACTGCTCACGGGTTGCTCTGAATTGGATAACATTGTGAAATCCTGCCAATAAGAACTGAAAGACAAACCTTCCGCACATTTTGAGGTGTGAATGTGTGTATGCGTACGCGCGTGCGTGCGTGCAGGTGCGTGCGTGCTGGTGTGTGTGTGTGTGTGTGTGTGTGTGTGTGTGTGTGTGTGTGTGTGTGTGTGTGTG
>CM065725.1:43218445-43222665 GCA_033310375.1 Conus canariensis
CATTAGGCCAAGCAAAGAAAATAACCAAATGAAACAAAACCGCAAAGAACAAAAACTGAATTGTGACGTAAAGAATCAAAGCAACGTCAAACAAGGTTCTGCGAAATTGCGTAACACATCTGTGGAACAAAAGATAGAAAACTCCAAGTCTCCACACAAACAAAACGTCAAAGAAAAACAGTCTGGCACAACAAAGAAAAACGTATCCCATTCTGTTTCTACATCTGGTGGCGACTTGCCACGTGTCCTCCTGATACATGACAGTATCATGAAGAAGGTTGATGCACGGAGACTTGGCCTGTCATACGGTCTGCAGGTGGCAAAGAGAAAAGCGTATCAGATTGAGCATTGCACACGCGCTCTGAACGAGGCAAAAGTATCTCTGAATCCTGAACCCGAATGTGTAGTTCTGCATGTAGGAGTGAACGATTTGAAGGGGAAAGATCCGGAGAAATGCAGCACGGAAATGCAGAAATGCGTCAAGGAGGCCAAAGGTCAATTTCCCAAAGCCAAAATCGTAGTAAGTCAAGTGGCTCCTGTCAAAAATAAAACACTAGACATTAAGAAAGATCTGTTCAACGCAATGACAAGACAGAAACTACAGACAGAAAACGACATTACTTTCGTCTCCTTTAACGAGTTGAGGATGGAAGACAGAAGAGTACTGACAGCTGACGACGTTCACCCCACGACCAGAGGAGCGAGCACCATCGCGAGGACCCTGGGCAAACACCTGCATGGAATGTTTTGGGAAAAGCCACGGAGGAGACCCGCAGCCTTTCGTTACAGTTGCCAAGGTTTTCACCCTCCGCCTTTTCCACGTCCTTGGTTCTACTAAACTGGTCGTACTTTGACTCTCAGCTGTTTACAGTCAATCATCAAGATTTTCTGTTTTCATCTATAGTCATCTCTAAGATAGTTAATGTCTAAATGATATCAATTATTGTGATATATAAATGAAAGCACATAAAAAGCCAAACATTACATTTCTACAGTGGAATTGTCGTTCTATAACAAAAAATCTATCATACTTAAATCAATATCTATTAGCAAATAAGTTTCATGTTTTATTACTACAATCTTTAAATGTGAGCTGTGATAAATTACCATATCTACCTGGATTTTACCACCCTCCGGTTTACGAACAATGTGGAGACAGAGTGCAAACAGCCATTTATGTGCGTGAAGACCTGGACTTTTGTGAAAGAACTCCACCAGTGTATAATATTTCCTCTGTGTCATGCTGTGCAGCTATGGTTAAGTTCACTTCATCCTTGATTCTTAATGTTGCTTCAATTTATCTTCCAAAAGGTCCTGATAATAAGAACACTGAATGGTTGAAAGGGTTCCAAGATCAAACGGATAAGTGGGTTATTGGGGGTGATTTTAATGCACATGCCCCTTTCTGGGATAAGAGTTGTTCCTATATTTCTAATAATCGTTTGTTAGATAACATAGCGGATTCTATTCTTTACATACTGAATAATGGAAACATAACTCGTATTCCAGATATATCTACCCATAATCCCTCAGCCATTGATTTAACTTTTGTATCTCCATCATTGGTAGTCAACGCAGTGTGGGAAACGGGAGATGACTCTTTAGGATCAGATCATATTCCAGTCATAATATCTTTAAATAACATAGCAGAAGAAGAAGAAAACACAGAAGATGTTATTCCAAAGTATAATTACAAGTGTGCAGATTGGTCACTGTTCAAAGACATCCTTAAAAACATAGATTTAGATTATTCTACTGAAGAAAATATAGACAATCAGTATGATAAATTCTGCAGATTTATCCTAACAGCAGCAGATAAATCGATCCCAAAAATAAAAAAAAAAAATCTAAAAAACACAATGGAAATGTGTGGTGGAACAAGGAATGTGAACGCGCAAATAACAAGAAAAAAGAAAGATTTAAGATATATTGTAAAAAAAGATCAGCAAGTAATCATGAAAAAATGAAAAAGACGGGTAAAGAAAGTGATGATGCAATAGAATATGCAAAATTGAAACATTGGGATGATTTCTGTAACTCTGAAGTAAAACATTGTAAGGATATGGGGAAAGTATGGGAAGAACTGAAAGCTATGAAAAATGGATTGACATCACCACAGTATCCCATAAAAATAGATAACAACAATCTGCCCACTACTAAAGAGAAAGCAGAAGTTTTTGTAAACTTATTCGCTGAAGTCAGCCGTCCTGAGGGTCTAACGAACACTGACCGAACTTACAGAGAAAAAGAAGAAAGTAATATAACATATGATGATCCACCACCTGATAATAGCATAAACATTAATGCTCCTATAACTGTATATGAAGTAAAAGAAGCCATTAGAGCCATTCCAATACGGAAATCATCAGTTGGTTTAGATGCAATATCTAATCAGATGCTAAAGAATTTACCTGAAAATCTTGTAGTTTTTCTTCATGCTTTGCTAAGTACTTGCTGGAATAGTAGCGACATGCCCAAAATATGGAAACAGACAATTGTTGTACCAGTTCATAAACAAGGAAAGTCTTCTAGTGATCCTAAAAATTACAGACCTATAGCATTAACATCACACGTCTGTAAACTATCAGAAAGAATTGTTTTGAATAGACTAGCATATTACTGCGAAAAAAATGACATCATTCCTATTAATCAAGCTGGCTTTCGTAAAGGGAGATCTACTACAGAAATATTAGTGAAATTATCAACAAATAAAAAGAAACAATTTGCAAGACGTAAATGTGTCCTGGCTACATTTTTTGACATAACCAAGGCTTACGATCAAGTGTGGCATTCACAGCTGTTAAACAAACTTAAAAATATTGGACTATCAGGAAATGTATACAATTATGTTAAATGCTTTCTGAAAGATAGGGTAATACAAACAAGAGTAGGAAAATCATATTCCACCAGTAGAACTCTGTCAATGGGAATCCCACAAGGGTCAGTGTTAGCTCCGCTTCTTTTCTCATTGCTATTGTATGATTTGCCAAATAAGTTATCTAAAAAGGTAGTTCTCGTTCAATATGCAGACGACATTTGCATGTGGACGGAAGTAACTCTTAAAAAGAAAACTCCACAGCGTGATATAAGTTTCATCAGAAAGATCTATCAAGACGAACTAAATAGGATGGCGGAATACATGAAGTTAAATGGATTGAACTTATCTGTTGAAAAAACAAATATAATTCTTTTCAATAGTGGCAATAATCCAGAAAAACTGCCTGTTTTTACATTGGGCGAAACACCTCTTAAATACGTGACAGAAGTTAAATTCCTAGGAGTCCATTTCACATCTAAACTATCATGGAACGCTCATATTGAATACTTATTAACAAAGGCGAGGAAAATATTAAATTTCCTTAAAATTATTTCTAAAGAAAAATGGGGACAGAATTCATCTACATTGATAACTCTATGTAAATCTTTAATGAGGTCGAAAATAACATATGCCCAAGAAGTAATCTTTAGCGCTCCCAAATACCTATTGAAAAAGCTTGAAAGTATTGAATGCAAGGCATTGAATTAGCACTTGGCTTCCGGTGCATGCATCATCTTCTCGTACGTATTATGAAGCGCAGATGCTTCCCTTAGATGAATACAGAGAGTTAGCGTGTTGTAAACTTGTTATCAAGAGTACAACTAATAAAACGCACATTAGATCTGAAATAAAAATGAGGTCAGATATTGATTTTCCTAAAAGAGCAAAATCTATAGCTTCTCAAAAAACACTGGCAACGTACACGTCAAAAAGTATTACTGATTCTGGAGTTCTAATCGATAACGATGCTCTATCCATTAGACCGTTATTTTCTCCTATACCACCATGGGAGCTTAATAAAGCACATTTTGATATTGAACATACTAATATGAAAAAAGATGAAAACAAAACATGTTAGCAAGCTGTATCAAATGCCATATTGAAAGAACTATTCAAATTATTTGAAAATATACACAGACGGTTCGTGCATTGATAAACAAACAGGTTGTGCATTCTTAATACCAGACTTAAGAGTAGAGAAATCATTTTATATCGGAATTAACAAATCGATATTTACAGCAGAATTAACAGCGATACTCCTGGCTTTAAATTATCTTTAAACTTTCCAAAAACAATATTTCAAATTCTGTTCTGTGTTGATTCTAAATCAGCTCTTCAGGCATTAAAAGTTTCTCAATTGCACACAAGACCTGAAATGGTCATAGAGATAATTTGTATGATA
>CM065725.1:43222765-43225265 GCA_033310375.1 Conus canariensis
GTCTTTTTTTTCTTAACATTTATTCAAAATAGACTGAATGTTTTGGGGTTTTTTTTTTTCATTTTTGCACACGCAATTCCGTAAAAAAATTTTAAAGGGGGGCGTCAGATCACGCAATTTTTTTGCGACGCTGAATGGCCGCAAACCCCCAACGCAAAAAGATGAAAATAACATAAAAACCAGGATTTTTTTTGCAAAAAGTGAGAAAAGCTAAAGTTCTTAGCTCAAGATTAGGGAATGCAAAACAGACCAAGAAAAACGGGGTTCGCGCCAATATCCTCTGACACCGACTGTGGCCGAAACCCGAATTACGACTGTGCAGTGACCAGAGTGTTTTTTCCGGCCCCCGACGAATTTGTGCGCAAGCTCTGAGTTTCCCCCTAGACCCCAAAAAACTTTTCCGCCCCGGAAAGTAAGGATTACAGAAATGATCAGGGAAAAGCTGTCCTCGTGAAGAACGACCAAACGATTAATTTAAAATATTGGGCCTTTTTTGTGATTTTTTTTTTCAAAATAAATCGTGGCCAACCTTTCCCGACTCCCCCAAGCCTTTTTATCTTGTGGTTTCGCCAAGTAGCGGGGAAAAACCGCACTCCCCCTTTTTTTTTCCCCTTTTTATTTTGTGACGGTAATCAAAATTTTTTTTGGGGAAATCATCACATCTAAAAAAGATTTTTTTGTGGGTGTGATAGTGGAATAACTCAAAAAAAAAAAAACCTCGATAAACGCATTTTGCCGAGAAAAAAAAAATTAAAAAAATTTTGTATTGTCGCATAGTGTTACCAAAAAAAAAAAAAAAACCCCCAAAAACCTGAAAATTTTTTAAAAAATCTCTCTTCCTCTCTCCCCTTTTTTCCTCTCTCTCTTCCCCCTCTCTCCTCTCTTCAGTTTTTTTTTCGATAAATGGTCACAGATTACCCCCAATAAAGGATAACTAAAACGTCGCTGTAATGAATTTCCTGCCCCCCTTATTTTCTGTAATTTTTTCAACCGAGGTTATTGCCCATACTCATTCCCCTCTCTCCTCTTCTCTCTCTCTCTTTCCCTCTCTCCTCTCTCTCTCCCCTCTCTCTCTCTTCCCATGTGTTTTTTCGGCAAATGGAAGGGGTTACTTTTAACATACAGAAAAGGCCAATCGCCATTGTAAGAAAAATTTGTCGTCCCCATTTTTTATTGTTCATTTTCAAAAAAATGACATTCAAAGAAATTTTTTTTTTTAAGGGAAAGGGCCAGGCCTAAACCAAAAATCTCTCTCTTCCCTTCTCTCTCTCTCTCCTCTCTCTCTCTCTCTCTCTGTTAAAAAGCCCCCCCCCCCCCCTTTTTTTGTTGTTGTTGTTTTGTTGAGAAGTTTGCACGGGTTTCCGCAAAAAAGATATCCAAAAAGCGGCGGAAAAAGCTTTTAGTTTGTTTTTTTTGGTTCTTTTTTTTTGTTTTTTTTTCCTTGTGTCATTTTTTCCCGTCGGCCATATCTTTCCAAAAAAAGGGGAAGAAAGTATCAATTGACTGGGTTAAACTGCCCCACTCCTTTCCGGGGTTGAAAGGGAAAAGGGCTGTATTTCATGGAGAGAAAAAAAAAAAAAAAAAACAAAGAAACCAAAACAAGAAAAACCGAAAGGGGGGGGGGGGGGGGGGGGGAAAAAAAAAACTCCCATTCACTACAATCCCCCCAACACCTCCCCACCTCACACAATTTTCCCGTGCTTACCACTCACTATCTTCCGAATCTAATCTCTCCCTTCCAAAAAATTTCCCCATTTCGCAACTCCGATCAGTTTCTGGAACATAACTTCGTGACGATAGCTTAACGTTTCCCTTGCCGGGGGAAAAAAAAAAACAGCAGAAAAAAAAAAAAAAAACCCGGGGCCGGCAGCCCAATAACGCAGTCCTGGCGTGTTTTTTTTTGAATAAAAAAAATTTAAAGACAAAACCCAACCCACACAACACCCCCCACAAAACACACACCCACACACACACACACACCCACACACCCCACAAAACAAAGAAGGCTGCAATAATCCAGATATTTCCCCCCGGGTGTATTTAAAGCTTCACACTCAAAATTTCCCCTTTTTTTGTTGGGTTATGGCCCCGGCATGTTTTTTCCCGCCTTTTGCCAGCTTTCTAATGAGTTTGAGGGGGATGGGAAAAGGGGAGGGGGGAAAAAAAAAAATCGGTGTCTGGAAAATTTAAATTAATGGGCGGCTGGGTTAAAAGTCACGATGGCAATTTGAAAAACGCTGAAAAGGGTCATTCCCCCCCGGATAATACACATCGGCTGCGCTTTGAGAAGAGCAAAGGGGGAGGGGGGGGGGGGGGGAGAGAGAGAGAGAGAAAAAGAGAGAGAGAGAGAGAGAGAAGAGAGAGGAAAAGAGAAGAGAGTTATACTATAAAAACACCACACACACAAACACAACACACACACACCCACACACTCACTCACTACCGAAAACACACACCACACAAAGGGCACATGGCGTGCACACATACATTTACACGCACA
>CM065725.1:43242765-43250265 GCA_033310375.1 Conus canariensis
CGCATTCTCATAAATATCCCCGAAGACCATCTGACTGCTTCTGTCTCTTTCACTCTCTCTCTCTCTCTCTCTCTCTCTCTTGACTGATTCGGTCTCTTTCAATCTCACTCTCACTCTCCCTCTCTCTCTCTCTCTCTCACACACACACACACACACACACACACACACACACACACACACACACACACACACTCAAACATGTGCGCGCGCGCTTGACCGCCCTTACAGCCCTGAAAGTAGCTGTGAAAACATGTGGTGTGTAAAAACGAAATTCCACACGTCAAAGGGGGTAGCGCAGCAATTTCTCGCCCAAATCCATCTTGCCAATTTTGCGATCTGATCGCCCAGGTTTACTGTCGACCGTAAACAGAATTTCCTGCACTTCCGGTACTTCCCGTCATCAGATTACAGGGTTTTCGCGATGAAGCGTTCGAAAGCATCGACGTCCTTGGCAGAAGCTGCTATTGAAAACAAAAAGAAAGAAAAAGAAAAAAAAAGGGGAAAAAAAAGAAATAGCCAAGAAATGTTCATTTAAAGTGGAAAACGTCCATGTAGTTGGTATGTAAAGAAACTTCAAAAATGGCGGCATGCATGTAGGTCTGTGAGTTATGTGTCAGTGGTAAAAATCAGTTATTAGAAGGCAAAACCGATTTTGACAATGATGCTTTCGTTAGCATCGACATGTGAGGCAGAAAGTTGTGAACATCCTTTCCCCCCCCCCCCCCCCCCCCCCACACACACACACAGAGCAAATGTTTAATCAAAATGGCTAGTACTGTATATCTAACAGGCATTTAACGAAAAGTCGAATATGGCGACATGTATGTAATCTCTATTTTATTTTACTGCTGAAGAGAAACCCGAGTTTTTCTTTTACCCACAGATTTTAAAGAAACATCTTGCCACAAACGAATGCGTATTCTACTTTTTTTTTTTTTTTTGCATTATTTTTGTCTTGTGTTCTTCTCTTCGCCCAAAGGAACATGCTTAATGTCGTCAAATGAAACGAGTAGTCTTTCCTACTTTTGTGCTTCACATGAAAACGGTATCTGGTCTGCTTTCCTGGCTTCCGTTTTTCGATGCGCGGACAACACATCAGCATCTATGACGACGTTTTGGAATGTGTTGGTGAGCGGTATGGAACAAAACCTTTCCTGCCACACCAGCAGAAAGTATTTACTATAGATTTCATGTAAGAGAGAGAGAGAGAGAGAGAGAGAGAGAGAGAGAGAGAAAGAGAGAGAGAGAGATGAATTTCTGAACGGTTGGAGTTAAGAGAAAAGAGAAGGGAGCGGGTGTCAGTACGAAAGCCAACATATGTATTTGCCGTTGACTCGACACAAGAGACTATTTGATCATACACTGCAATATATCATAGCAAAATAAGAGTATTTGTATTGACAATAAACGCAACAAAGTAAACAAGACGCAAAGCATATAAACGTACTCTCAGTTTATCTTGAATACGCGTGAGATATTCCATAAAGAGGAAAATCCGTTTTGGCCCGTTATAGCCGTTAGTAACGGCTATGCTGGTAAACATCAGTTATCATCTATGACCCATAACGAACATACCTACAAATTTACAGAAAGATCGGCCATGTACTTTCTGAGATTTTCCATAAAGAAGAAAATTGTTATGGGCCGTTACAGCCGTTAGTAACTGCTATAACGGTAACATAAAACATTGGGCATCATCCGTGACCCATAATGAACGTACCTACAAATTTTCAGAAACATCGGCCAAGTACTTTCTAAGATATTCCATAAAGAAGAAAAACCGTTATGGGCCGTTATAGCCGTTAGTAACGGCTATAACGGTAAAATAAAACATCGGGCATCATCCGTGACCCATAATGAACATACCTACAAATTTTCAGAAAGATCGGCCATGTACTTTCTGAGATATTCCATAAAAAAAGAAAAACCGTTATAGCCGTTAGTAACGGTTATAACGGTAAAATAACACACAACGGGCATGATCCGTGACCCATAATGAACATACCTACAAATTATGAGAGAGATCGGCCAAGTACTTTCTAAGATATTCCATAAAGCTGAAAAACCGTTATGGGCCGTTATAGCCGCTAGTAACGGCTATAACGGTTAAAATAACACATCGGGCATGGTTCGTGACCCATAATGAACATGCCTACAAATTTAGAGAGAGATCGGCCAAGTACTTTCTGAGATATTCCATAAAGAAGGAAAACCGTTATGGGCCGTTATGACCGTTAGTTTTTTTTTTTTTAAACCGTCCTAGCACTTACGTACGAAAGTATACGCCAATGGACACAGACTTGCCAAATTGGAAAACAAAAAAATGAAAAGAGAGTGGATTTTTTCCTTTGTTATCCTTTCTTTTTTTTTCTCTTAGATATTTCATAAACTGATTCTTTCAAAAGTTGTTCAAAAGCACCGTTTGGTGTTCCCTTTATTGGACTCCGCCTTTTTTTTCAACTGCCAATGATGTTTGTTGAAAACATGCATAATGAATTTAGGTAAGTAACCTCAATGATGAGGTGACCCCTCTCTAAGTAGTTTTGATAGCCTTCCACGTGAATTACCAACGGAGACGTAACGGAATAAATAGGATGACATTTCTCGGATATATTAACCTTGCCAATGAAATAAAACCCACTGTCTGATTCTGGCTTAGTTTTACGCACTGGAAATGAAATATTTCCCACTGTCATATTGAAGCAAGAACAATGCATATGTAGCTGGGACACGCCTATCCAGTGTACGTCTTTCGAAAGGCATGTGGTGTAGGTTTACCCGACAAAATATGTATAAAAAGCTAAATATGTATTCACCTTATTGGTCTCATTGATGTGAATTCTCCAGTGGTGAAAGAAAGAACTAGAGAGGAGAGAGGAGAGAGAGAGAGAGAGAGAGAGAGAGTTTTTCTCGCGTTTCCTTTCTTTGCTCCCCCCCCCCCCCCCCTTGACTTACCCCCAGAGGTGAAGAACCTCCTTGGTGCATTCCATGTCATGTACCACTCATAGTGAAACATCCTTTTGTTTGTTTATTGTTGTTGTTTTTTTTTTTTTTTTTTAGAGTGTTGGCATTTGCATGATGTGAGACATAAACGCTTTACAGAAGACTCCATGAAAACCCTGGTCAGAGATGTCCCACTTGACGTGATCTTTGAATTTCTGAAAGTGATTAACATTTTTCATCTGATCTAAGATTTTACGGATGAAAGGTTTTTTAATTTTTTTATTATTAATTTATTTATTTTATTTTTTTATTTATTTATTTATTTATTTATTTATTATTTTTTTTTTTATACAAAATTTCATGTGTTTTTAGAAGGTGTGTTTTCAAGAGTTGTGTGAATGACTTAAAAATTAATATAAAAAAATAATGTCTTGAGTTGACTCCAACATGATGACAGCTCTGATAATGGCCCTTTGCGGTTGCCTGGGCTATCAGCAACATTACCTTACCTTACCTTTCTCGCTCCAGCACTGTTTCTGGATCTCACTTTTCCTACGTCTCTCCCTGGTCAGGTAAGTACCTGATGGTACCAAATGGTAGAAGGCCGTTGTAGGACTGAGCTCTAATGGTACTGGGCCCTGTTGGTACTGGGCCTTATTGGAAATGGGCTCTCATGGCAGCGTATCCTAACGGAACTCTGACCTAACTGAATGGCTGTTATTGAGATTGATCCCATCGCGTGTGAGTCATGTTAAACCCAGTTCCAAAAGGGTCCAGCGCTGGGACACATTCGAACTGGGACTAATGGAATCAGTATTACAATGTTGATTCCATTAGGTCCAGACCCCATACCAAATTAGGTCTATTTGAACTAGGTCCTAATGGTGTTGGGTCCTAGTGGCATTAATAACCTCATTGAGGTTTGCTGTCCAATCTGAGCGAAATGTACTTGCTTAGAAGGGTTGGATGAGGCCGCTAGGATCCACTCACAGTAAAGTTTGCTCAGATTGTACACCCACGTCTCAGCTCTTCTCTTGGCAAGATGTAATAGTTTCGAAGTTCGATTTCAATCTAATTGTGTTCTGTAATAACGTAATTATCATTATGTTAAATTAAAGATTCTTTTAATCCGCCATGGTTCAAATTGTTTAGGGGTGGTATATATATATATATATATATATATATATAATATGTATTTGGCAGGTAAAGCTATTGAATCTCTGGGCAAAGGCTAACTGGCAAAAATACTTTCACAGAAGTCAGACACACACACACACACACACACACACACACACACACACACACACACACACACACACACACACACCACACACGCTTCCTCTTACACACGTATGTTGCTGGTGTTGTTCGTGTAAAATCCATACCCGGAATAGGTAGTGGAAAATAAAAATAAACACAAGGAACCCAGATTTTATATACAATACGAAACATACAAGCAAATTTTCGTCAAATGTGACTGTCATCTTCAAACGTCACAATTAACGGACTACACGGCACAAAACAATACTTCCCTGACAGCAGTAAGCAAGAGAAAGAATAGAGGGAGCAACGCAGTCCTCCTCATTTCCCCCTTCCTCCACCCCTAACACACACACACACACACACACACGCGCGCGCGCGCGCGCGCGCGCCGCGCACTTTTGTACACCACGCCCATATATGGCTGGTGTGTAAAGTAACGGGAGGTTTGCAGGTGTGGTAACCGGACTCTGATTAGACCGGAAGCACACGCATCCAGGTTAATTACCACTGTGTTTGTGGTAATCAATGACTTTTGTGTATGCTTTTCTTCTTCTTCTGTGATTGTCGCAAGATGAAAGAGTATATGTCCTAATTTGCTTGCATGCTCTGTAATTTCGCTCTGTGATTATGTTTTGCAATTCCACTTCTCTCGTGTTGACGCTGAGTTTGTAAAACGATCTGTATGTGTCCGCATTATTTTAGATTTAAATTGGAATCCTGATCTTACTTGGAGTCCGTTAAATATGTAACTTATCTTTGTTGACGTGTGTGTGTGTGTGTGTGTGTGTGTGTGTGTGTGTGTGTGTGTGTGTGTGTGTGTGTGTGTGTGTGAATCGTCTAATATCACTTAATGTGGAAAGACGTTAAATTGAAGACAACAACAACAACAACACACACACACACGCGCGCGCGCGCGCGCGCGCGCACACACACACACACACGCACGCACGCACGCACGCGCGCACGCACGCACGCACGCACGCACGCACGCACGCGCGCGCGCGCACGCACGCACGCACGCACACACACACACACACACACACACACACACACACACACACACACACACACACACACACATCCGGATATTGCACATATTGTAGCATTACATTCTACATACGTGTTTACATAGTTTTCTTCTTTACAATGTTCTTTCTGTTTTTATTCATAGATGGCTTGCCGCAGGAAGATTTCCTGCTTAATTAGTGTACTATCTCCCAACAAATAATATCTATCTATCTAGCTATCTAGCTGTCTGTCTGTCTATCTATCTATCTATCTATCTATCTATCTATCTATCTATCTATATGTCTATCTATCTATCTATCTATCTATCTATCTATCTATCCATCTATCCATCTATCTATACACGCATATGTATACAGAGAAAGAGAGAGAGAAAGAGAGAGAGAGAGAGAGAGAGAGAGAGAGAGAGAGAGAGAGAGAATGTGCGTGAGCGTGTGTGTATGTATGTGTGCGGGTTATGTTGGTGTGTGTGCGTGCGTGCATGTGTGTTCGTGTGTGTGTGTGTGTGTGTGTGTGTGTGTGTGTGTGTGTGTGTGTGTGTGTGTGTGAGAGAGAGAGAGAGAGAGAGAGAGAGAGAGAGAGAGAGAGAGAGAGCGAGAGAGAGAATAAGCGGGTAGAGAGGGGATGTGGCTTCTTTGTGGGCTTGGCACGACCGTAAGCCGTGACGAGGTGGGCAATGCACAGGTTAAAGCATGTATGTGCGAAACGAAAAGTAGTAGATATCCGACAGCTCCACACTGAAGGCTTGTCTTCGTTTTCTGTCTCAGTGTTGAGGGCATCGTTCTGACCTGAAGGGTTGGAGCACAGCCTTCCGCCTTTCCCAGTTCTTTTGGCAAAGGGAAAAAAAATCAGTGTTGACTGTGGCCATGCCTTGACAAAAAAGAAGAAGAGGAAAAAGTGAGAAGAAGAAGAAGAGGAAGGAGAAGAGAATGATACAAAAGTATCCGTATTAGTATCTCTTACATTTTGCTCTTTTTACCGAAACCTTTTCTCATCAAACTTCAACAGTCGACTGCATTTCTGTCTCGCTCTCACTCTGTCTCTCTTTAACTCTGTACACACACACATATACACACACTCTCTCTCTCTCTCTCTGTACGTGTGTGTCTGTGAGTGTGTCTGTGTGTGAGCGTGCGCGCACCCGTTAATAAAATGCATGCACACTGGGGGAGTGTTTTCTCGGTAGGATGACGAAGCAGATACCTAAACAACATCCCACTCCAGTCTTACATGTTCATCAGATGTTCTCCATTCAGTCGATTCCAGTCGTACTGAATAAGGCTTGATTACAAACTAGCAAAACATCCCATGTGTTGTCGTCTTCCGGGAACTGGTAACGTGAACAGCTGAACTACATATAGATAAAGGTTACCAAGTCACAGAGGAAGGTTAAGGCGTTTTTTTTGTTGTTTTTTTTTGGTTTTGTTTTGTTTTGTTTTGTTTTAACCGCGACTGTCGCTTCATCTAATTCCCAGTGAAAGACATCAGCAATCAGTTTCGCTAAACAGAACAAGGGTCTTGCCACTGGTCCACATAGTATGTTTTTTTTTTCTCCCTCCCCTTCCACCCGCTCTCCACTTCCTCCCCTTCCCTCCCCCCATCCATCGCTACCACCCCCCCCCCCCCCCCCCCGCCCCTTAAGGAGCAGGCCTGCCTCATTTCGGCCCTCTGCCATGATGACGTCGTGTGATAGATGTCTTTCTTTGTTACATCCGATATCGTGAGAACCGGCACATCAAACAGACAACGCGCTCTTTGCCCAAGCAGGCGAACAACGGTCGGGAGGGAGGGAGGGGGGAAGTTGAGGGATTGGGAAGTCTCCGCTCTTTGGTTTGACCTTAGACACCCTGATGTCTCTCCTCTGCTCCATGCTTCGGTCCAACAGTTCGCTCGTTTGCCTTTCCATTCCTCCGCACAGACAAGGTGGCTGCAGATGACTTCTCGCTTGGGAGGTTCGTTTGAGTTTTAGGGGAGTGGTGGGAAGACAGAGGAGAGAAGGATGGAGGGGACGTGAGCTGGGAGGGGGCGGGGGAGGGGAGGGAGGATGTGAGGGCTCAGGAGGGGGAAATTGGGAGGGGGGGGGGGTGCGGAGGGGCGGGGGTTTGGTGTTGTCAGATACGATGTTTAGGGAGGCGCAGGGTCCGGATTTGTCTTTGAGACGCTGTTGGTGGTGACACTTGTTTTCCATCTTTAGTGTGCGTGGATAATGAGGGCGAGAACTCCGCGGGTAGAGGGTGGCGCTGTGCACCGCACAAAAAGCCACTCCCA
>CM065725.1:43265265-43267765 GCA_033310375.1 Conus canariensis
ATAACATGCCTTTGTGGTGAAATGATAACAAATTCCCACATACTTTTCCACTGCAAACAGTTAAAACCTCATCTACCACCTCTACCTAATTGTTCTCTGGATACAGTTGTAACCGATTTACCACTAATGTGTAAAATTGCTGTTTCATTGCATCAAAGTCCTATGTTTTCTGTTTTGTAAAATGGGAACTGGTGTTTTAGTAACGTCCTTGTTATGACCGGTTATTCTTCGATGTTTTATAGTTAGTTATCCATTTTTTGCTGTTAATGTTATTCTTATAGATTAGGTTCGTCTAATATCACATAATGTGTATAGACGTTAAATTGAAGACCTAACACACACACAAACACACACACACACACACACACACACACACACACACACACACACACACACACACACACACACACGCACCACACACAGCACACACGCACATACACAGACAAAGAGAAAATGATAACTGCTAACCAAATGTTGTCCTGTGGATAGTTCTGACGAGGCTAAAGATTATAGTGTGTGCTAGTGTCACAAGTGGCACGTGACAGTTAAGTATGGCTTTGTTTTCAAATGCAAGGGATTCACTCGGTTGGGTTTCTGCCGTGGTTGTCATCTCCTGCAGACACGTAGACTTTTTTAAAACTTTGGTTCCCCCCCCCCCCCCTTTTTTATTTGTGTATGTGTGAGTGTGCATGAAGTCTGAATTCAGGCAGGTTTCTTGAGTATTCAAGCAAGAATGAAGAACGTGCTGTTCCGGAAGAAATCACGCTGTTGATGTACATGGACATGAGTTCACATCGGTGCCATTACAAGCAGCGTGTGTCAGCGAAGTGCCAGATCTTCAGGCCAAATTTTTTTTCTTTAACCCCGCCTACAGCCAGAGCCAGGGGATCGATGGGTTGCTTTGACACATCAGTTATGACAGTTGACAAATGACTTGTTGTAGCCTTTTTTTTTTCTTCGAATTCTATCAGTGGTTACACACACTCACATCTTGATATTTTCTTTCGTGACAAAGGAAAGTTAGGAACAATGGTGGGCGCACTCTTTACCAGACACGTTGCCGTTGTTGTTTCCTGTTTCCTTCTCTTTACTACATAATTGCAGTTCTCCTTCTGTAAGTCCTGTGGTTGTCGTTTTAACTACCTCATTTGTCTTTGATGCTGCCCCATCCTCCCACCCATCAAAACTCCCCTCATTTTATATCATTTTCTGTCTGTCTTTCCTTTTTGCTTGACGTTTTTGTTAAAATCTGGTTTGTTTCTTTCTCATTTCTCTCTGCTAATTCCTCTTTCATGCCAGCTCAGGACGCTGTTTCAGTGCCGTTTCCTCTCGCTCGTTGATCTTCGCTGATCAGTTTAAATCCTCCACCAATGTCGGCTTAGGGACAGACACAGAGGCAGCCCGTAGCGGTTCGGTGTTTTATTTGGTTGTTGTTATTAGCATTATCATTAGGTTACCTGACAGTGTGGAATACCCAACTGGATCATATAGTAATGGACTGACGCTTGTTAATTCCTGTTCTTTTTTTGATTTTATGTCTTTAAGTAAACGTGAAAATAGACGCCTAGGTTTCTGTACACTTGTGTAATTTGCCTGTTTACTGTCTTGAAAACGTTAACGAGCAATGACCTTGCTAATACGTGAGAGGAGTTATCTGCACACAGGCACAGACACACACAGAGACTCAGACACACACACATACACACGCACACACAAACATGCACGCAAGCACGCGCGCAGAGAGAGAGAGAGAGAGAGAGAGAGAGAGAGAGAGAGACAGAGACAGAGACAGAGAGACAGAGACAGAGACAGAGAGACAGAGACAGAGAGAACAATTAACATTTCATTTACAGATAAATGAGTATTGAAAAAGAGAGTTCAGGGGCAGTTTACGCTATTTTCATGTACTGATATGGAGAGAGAGAGAGAGAGAGAGAGAGAGAGAGAGAGAGAGAGAGAGAGAGAGAGAGAGAGAGAGAGAAGTGGGGGAGGGGGGGGCAGACAGAGACAGAGGGAGACAGAGACAGAGACACAGAGAAACAGGCGGACAGACAAATAGAAAGACCGACATACTGTGAGAAACTGAAAAACAGAGAACTGAAAACAATCTAATTAAAGTAACAGATGGTAAGCGCATCAGAGTCGGTCTTTTCCGAAAGTGACGGCGATTGAACTTCAAACACACACACACCACTCCCCCCCCCTCTCCCCCCACGAAACACAAAAGAAAGAATAACAGACAGTAATAAAATCAATCGCTTTTTTTTGCGCTGACACCCCCAAGCCCCTCCAAGCTGATGCTAGTCGTATGATTGGGGGAAAATGCACAATCTGCAAATGATAGCGGGCTTGACACCTCGCCCAGGGGGACCCCACTCGCTGTCAAGCAGCATTACGCCACGGTCGCCAGGGACCGCTCAGGTTGCATATCATATTCTTGGTTGTTCGCGGGGTTGGGTCTCGGAGGACCTGCTGGTCCTGGAGTTTTGTTGGCACCTTC
>CM065725.1:43280265-43287765 GCA_033310375.1 Conus canariensis
TATTTTTGTATTATACTGCGGCCGTCATGGTTTACCAGGCGTGGTGTTTTGGGTATGGTGTCTTCCGCACTCAGTGACACCTTTACAAAACCGAAACTCTCGACATTCGTGAGGAGGAACGGGGCTATTGAATGGAACATGACAGAAATTAGCAGGTATATCACCCCGAGGAATTTATAGATAGGGTAATGTGAACACATGTGGCAAGTTATTTGTACCTCTGAACAGACACGTGTGGATGAATCGAGAGAGAGAGAGAGAGAGAGAGAGAGAGAGAGAGAGAGAGAGAGAGAGAGAGAGAGAGAGAGAGAGAGATTCTGACAGTTAGACGCAGAGACAGCTCTAATGACGAAGCTCTACGGCAGTCCACAAGAGCTGGAGAAAACGGCACTATTCATCTCAAGGGCCGGACTGACCGTATAGTAGACCAAGGCGTTCGCAAAGAAGAAGAAGAATAAGAAGACTTCGTTGCTTTGACCTTTTCTTGTCATTACCTGGGAAGGTCTTTTGACAAGAGCGGGGGTGGGGGAGCAATAACAAAAGTTTGACATTTTTGGCGTTAAGAAGAGAGAGAGAGAGAGAGAGAGAGAGAGAGAGAGAGAGAGAGAGAGAGAGAGAGAGAGAGACAGACAGACAGACAGACAGACAGACAGACAGAGAGACAACCATCATCATTTCTTGCTCGTTGGTCTGCCATGACAAATAATTGGGTAGTCTTGACTCTCACCTGTTCTCTGTCAGTTATGCACAACAGATTTATAGATACTGCACCCAGTCCAGTGCTTCACGTTGTCCATACGGACTTCTTCGGTCTGTATTTGGGACGTTTATCTTTCTCTGTATTCTCTGTGAGATGGCATTGTTTAGGGACTGTTTTGTATGTATGCCCATCCCAGTTGACCTTTTTGGCCTGTGAAGACTGCGAGCAGAGCTTTCTTTCTATCCAGCATATGTCGTTCTGCTGTCTGACGGTCATGTGATCTGTGCATGGAACGCGTAGAAGTCGTCTGCGGCATTGATCCGAGAGCCCCGGGATCTTTCTGCGGTCAGGCCTGAACTGTTCCCTCCATCCATGCCAGTCACGGCGTTTTAATTGTCACGGAATGATTTGGTTTTACTTTTAACTACTCTTGGTGACGTGGACGCGACTGCAGTTCAACCTGTAGTGAGGCCTCCAGTTACCCATGTCACACGACACCTGCAAGTTGTGGTGAATTGTGCATAGAAGTTATCCACACGAAGAGGAAATGCGACGACAATAACAGAAATTATAGAAGAAAGAAAAAGAAGCAATATTGCTGCCGGTAGCAAATAACGAAAATACATGGTGACTATATGAATGTGTTGTTTTTCAAGTGGTGTCGGTGCAGTGTCGGATATACATACCCCTTCTTCTCCTTTAACCTCCTCCGACCGTCACTCCCCGCTCCCACCTTTCTCTCTCTCTCTCTCTCTCTCTCTCTCTCTCTCTCTCTCTCTCTCTCTCTCTCTCTCTCTCAGTCTTTCTCCACCCCTTCTCTCTTCTCTCTCTCTCTCTCTCTCTCAGTCTTTCTCCACCCCTTTCTCTCTCTCTCTCTCTCTCTCTCTCTCTCTCTCTCATCTTTCTCCCCCCTCTCTCTCTCTCTCTCTCTCTCTCAGTCTTTCTCCACCCCTTCTCTCTCTGTCTCTCTCACTCAGTCTTTCTCCACCCCTCTCTCTCTCTCTCTCTCTCTCTCTCTCTCAGTCCTCTCTCTCTCCACTCCTCTTCTCCTCTCCTCTCTCTCTCCTCTCCTCAGTCTTTCTCCACCTCCTCTCTCTCTCTCATCTTTCTCCTCCCCTTCTCTCTCTCTCTCAGTCTTTCTCCACCCTTCTCTCTCTCTCTCTCTCAGTCTTTCTCCCCCTCTCTCTCTTTCCCCCCCTCCTTCTCTCTCTCTCTCTCTCAGTCTTTCTCCACCCTTCTCTCTCTCTCTCTCATCTTCTCTCACCCTCTCTCTCTCTCTCTCTCTCTCTCTCTCTCTCTCCTCTCTCTCTCTCTCTCTCTCTCTCTCTCCTCTCTCTTTCATTTCCCACTACTTTTCTGGGATGGCCATTCTTGTCTTCAACTCATCTGAACAAAGTGTGGACGTGAATGCGTGATCTGATTTATCGCTTTTCGTTCAAACTTCTGGAGTTCCAAAATTCTCCGAAACAATGTTTGCTTTCCTAATTATCCCTTCCGCTTACCCAGCTCACATGCTTAGACAGCCGTATGCCATGTTCGGGAGTGGCGAATGCTGGAGATTTTTGTGCTTCTGTAATCCTCGGACACTGACATAGACTGCAGGATGGGTGACGTGTGTGTTCGATCTCCCTCAAGCTTACAAGAGAATTAACGCTGTATCACGTCTGCACAGGGACTACACGTTGACATGGATCACATGATACAATCTACAAAAGACAATCGTAAAACACCAGATACTGTTGAGGATCCGAACTATCAACTTCATCGACCGACCGTCACAACGGAAATCCGAGTCAGTGGTCACTCGGCTTACGTGCTCCTCGGTAAATGGAGGTTTTGCGTACTTTTTTTTTCTTTTTTTTTTTCGTCGTTGTTTGTGTCTAGTAAACCAGGTCTAAGTGACAGTCAGGGCTGATTCTAACTGTGACACGCTTAGTGTTCTGGTCACCCAGCCTCGCCATCGTTTGCCCATAGTTTTCACATGCCGTTCCATAGTCATACTTCCTTCCTTCCGTGCTCTCCTGTTTTTCCTTTGTGCTTGAGCTTTTCTCTTTTCTCTCGTTCTGTTTTATCTTCATGTACTGACGTCGGTGGTTTTCCTGCGTTCGTGGACCATTCGTCTGTCATTGCTCGAGAAAGTCTGTGCGCGTTAGTCGCTTCCAGTTACATACAGTGTGTATCGGTTTAGCTATATTGTTGTGAACTAGAGACTGAATCGTGATACTCTGAACACTAAAATCGGCACTTGCTGTCCGTTCTGTATTGTTATTAGCCAAGAGGGCTCTCTCTCTCTCTCTCTCCTCTCTCTCTCTCTCTCTCTCTCTCTCTCTGTGTGTGTGTGTGTGTGTGTGTGTGTGTGTGGTGTTTGCTGCATTTTGTTTTATTGTTATTGTCATTACAGCGCTTTATAATACAAGGGAAATGCTCGTGAATCTTCGGTGCAAGTTTGGTTCCCGCCTTCTGAAAGTTTTGTGGCAACTTTCTTCTTTTTTTTTCACTTTCTTTGACTCTGCATTTTTAGTTTCATTTGCTACTACTAGTATTATCACTTCTTCTGCCTCACCTTCCGTTCCATTTTAGTGGTATCCCCCGACACCGCTCATTCCGGCTCCCTGTTTACAGCCACATGCTTTTCTTCTCCCGTTGCAGCCTGGCAAAGGCAACCCACAGGGAGCAAACAATGTTAGGGCGTCAAGAGGCAACCCATCGGCGGAGATACTGCATTTTTGCCCAGTCACTTCGGTGGTGCCTAGTGGTGCTTTTCTGATTCAATATACGCAAGACACTACATACTAACCCCTATACTCATAGGAATGATTACATTGTCGCGGAGCCAGCATGAGAGGGCGTACCCACCGGAGGACGCCACCACGTCCGTTCAACGACAGTCCCTGTGAAATCGCCGATACCAGCAGCCTCGACACGAACTGGCAAAGGGCATGAACGTGCAGAGGAAATCGTAACTGAAATCACCATGACAGCAGGCATGAAGGACCACAGAATTTGAGATATTTAAAAAAAATGCTGATCGATTAGAATGATGACGATGAAGACGATGCTGTGGAATTCTATTCTGGTCTAAGACTACACATCAGGCTTGTGCTCTACACTTGTTTACATTATGTATTCCGGCATCAACCAGGTCCGAGAGATCCAGATACCTGCAGCGCTGGTCAGGAAATTGAGCAAAACACTCTAGGAACGCTTCCATTAAGATGATAGAACTTGACTGCGTTGTTCCAGCATTTCCCAACAGAGTCCACCACAAAATCAACTGCGGATAAGAGCCGATCGGATCCGAAAAAATCTCACAAATGCATTGCTGTCATTGGAATCGAACCCAAATTCCTTGCAGCCTGCAATCTGTGCTAACTACTGCGCTAGCATGTGCTGCATTAATTTTTTTTTTTTACTGTTGTATACTTTTTTTCTGCCTTAACTCCTGTTCTCCTCTCTTTGCTCCAGAAATTCTTTTTTTCTTTTTTTTTTTTCCCCTGCTCACAACATATGTCAGCTTTCTGTCGTAGTCTGAAGAGACTGTACACACTGTCTAGAGTGAACACTAGCTCTCCATTCTGCAGTGTGTGTTTGCCCATTTGACCTTTCCTATGTCTTTTTTTCCTTGGGTTACATTTACATGGTTTTTCTTTTTGTTTAGCTTTTGTTTTAAACAGGGAGAGAAAAATTAGACAGAATGGCCAAAGCTCTCGGCACATACCCTGGTTTATCTCCTTTAAGGATGTTAGTCGTTTAGCTACCATGTTTTAATTGATATGTATAGGTAGATACTGCCTTAGTTCTTTCTCTTTTTCAAGAGGCACCTCTTTTTGTATGTGCTGACAGCCATGAAGAGACCGTGTGTGTTAACTGGGCTATGATAATAAAACAAATAAAACAATAATGGAAAAAAACACACATTTTCTGTCTTTTTTGTTTTGTTTCTTTTTTTTAATTACTTGTTGTTTTGTTTCTTATTTTGTTTGTGCTTCTTCTTTAACAGGTTTACAGTCCAGATATAACCCTGCACGGTCAGTTGGGTTATAAGCGAAGAAATGATGAAATTAAAAAGTCCGTTCAGGTTTTTTTCTCTACTAGTGGCTTCATTTTACTGCACGAGCGGGAAAAACAACTTCAAAAGTAGATGTTGGCGATGCATGCGATCCACTAAACGACGTTTTTTATGACAGTCAGCTGTACATTACAAAAATGAAAGGCCACTCACTGTTCGAATCGAAACGAAACTTAGGTTTAGTTGCCTGCGTATTCTCATCCATTGCAGAGGAAAACGGTGGTGCGAACAATTGCAATCGATTAGTACTCTCCTGAGTTGCGCTGCCTGCCTTCCTGTGGATTATCTCCCCCACTTAAATCACCGCTGAAAGGCGTAGCAAACAGTACTGTCACCTGTTACCAACGGGAAGTTGTTTAGGTTATTAAGCTAAACAATATACATAGTTAACAAGAGAGAGAGAGAGAGAGAGAGAGAGAGAGAGAGAGAGAGAGAGAGAGAGAGAGAGAGAGTAGTGCTGTCTGAACAGTGCTCGTAGTATTGCTAGGTAAACGATATTACGTATTCACAAAACGGAAAGAAATAGCGCTATCTGAATGACACATGCAGTCAAAAGTAGGAAAAAAATAATGTTCATTGAACAATTAATATAGTTTAATAATAAAAAAAACACGGAAAAGATAGTGTTGTCAGATTAACGCATGTAGTTATACACACACACACACACACACACACACACACACACACACACACACACACACAACACAAGAGAGAGAGAGAGAGAGAGAGAGAGAGAGAGAGAGAGAGAGAGAGAGAGAGAGAGAGAGAGTGCTGGCTGAACAGCACACGCAGTCAAACGTAGGAAATCATGTTGCTGGCTGAACAGTTCATGTTGCTTCAACACGAAAGAGTAGCGCCGACCGACTGACTGAACGGCAACAATGGCCACGTCTCGGGTTTGAAATTCTTCCCTTCAAATAAACAAGGCCACCCAGTGATTCCCATATATTGTCCAGCCACCCGCGGTCAGTGTTATTACGCTGTACCCGGGGTAGGGGAGTGACCGCCGATTGTCGACCAAACGTATGATTAAGCCCCCGGTGTCACCTATCATGTAGGGGTTCTGGGTTACGCTGTCTTCCCCCTCTTGTCCCGGCCTTCCCCCGACCCTCCCTCTTACTCCAACCCCCTGGCCCTCCCCCCCCCCCCCGTGTCTCTCTCTCTTCCACAGAAATGAGATTGTTTCTCGGAGTGTATGTGTGGGTGTTTGGGAGTAGTGTGTATGTGGTGTGTGTGTGTGTGTGTGTGTGTGTGTGTGTGGTGTGTGTGTACGTGTACACAGGGGAGGGTAGTGTGTGTGTGTATGTGTGTGTGTGAGAGAGAGAGAGAGAGAGAGAGAGAGAGAGAGAGAGAGAGAGCGAAAGTGTGCGCCCCCCCTCCCCCCCATCTCTCACTCTGTCAGTCTGTCAGTGTATCTATCTGTCTGTCTGTCTGTCTCCCTCCTCCTCCTCCTCTTCCTCTCCCCTATGTCTGTCTGTCTGTGTCTGTCTCTCCCGCTCTTCCTCCTCCTCGACTTTGTGTCTGTCTCTCTGTCTCTCTCTCTCTGTTTTCCTCCTTCTCCTCCTCACCGCTCTTTTGTCTGTGTGATTGCCTACCTGCCTGCCTGCCTGCCTGTCTGTCTGTCTGTCTGTCTGTCTGTCTGTCTCTGCCTCTCTCTCTCTCTCTCTTTCTCTCCCTCCCTCCCTCCCACTCTGTCTCACTCTATCACATGCACACATGTATCGCGCGTGCATAATACAATATAATGCTTTATTTCTCACTCAGATCTATTCGGCGCTTACTGAATGGGCATCACTGAAATTGATCTTCTTAGCAGAGCAAAGAAGCAAGGGACTCGACGAATGAAAAAAAAAAAAGACAACCAGTGACAACTGTAAAATTGTACGGCTTGTAAGCCTATTTGTGCCAAACATGCTGAACACGAATTCTTTAAATCTGTCTAGACCTTAATAAAGCTGCTTACTTTGTACTAATGAACTGTATCCCTCTTCCTCTTTCATTGAAGAGAAGACATAGCCTTTATGAATCCGGATATGAATTTCATATTCTCTCTCTCTCTCTCTCTCTCTCTCTCTCTCTCTCTCTCTCTCTCTCTCTCTCTCTCCTCTCTCGTCCTTCTCCTCCTACTATTCCTCATTCTTTCTCCAGGCGCGCACGTGCGAGTGTGTGTGTGTGTGTGTGTGTGTGTGTGTGTGTGTGTGTGTGTGTGTGTGAGAGAGAGAGAGAGAGAGAGGGAGTGAGAGAGAGAGTGTGTGTGTGTGTATGTGTGTGTGACTCTGTGTGTGTGTGTGTGTGTGTGTGTGTGTGTGTGTGTGTGTGTGTGTGTGTGTGTGTGTGTGCGTTGTGGAGTGAGTGCGCACGCAACGTCTGTGTGCGTGTGTCAGTGTGTGCATGTATGTGTGTTGGGGTCGAGTGTGCGTGAGCGCGCGCGCTTGTGTTTATGTGCGTGTGCGTGTGCGAGTGCGCGCACGCGCGCGCACGTGTTGGTGTGTGTGTGTGTGTGTGTGTGTGTGTGTCCGCCCCTCCCTTTTTCCTCCCGCCCCCCTCCCTCCCCCCCCTCTCTCTCTCTCTCTCTTGTCTCCACTCTATTCTCTCACCCGCCCACCCACCTGTATCCAATTCGCGGAGGTCAGAAATTTATGTTTATGGACGCGGAATTAAACACAGGGTGCGAGTCGGCCGAGCGGAACGACCCGTGAATCGCACACACCGTCCATCCACGCGGAACATT
>CM065725.1:43302765-43307765 GCA_033310375.1 Conus canariensis
TCCGCCCGTCCCTTTCTCTCCCTCTCGCTCTGTCTCCGGTGTGTGTGTGTGTGTGTGTGTGTGTTTTGTGTGTGTGTGGGCGCGCGCGCGCGCGCGCGTGTGTGTGTGTGTGTGCGCTCTCTCTCTCTCTCTCTCTCTCTCTCTGGTGCATGTGTGTGTGCGCGCTCTCTCTCTCTCTCTTGCTCTCTGTCTGTCTGTCTGTCTGTCTGTCTGTCTGTCTGTCTGTCTGTCTCTCTCTCTCTCAGACACACAACCACATCAGACATGAAAACATGCTTACCTGTCATCTATGCAACATTGTTTGAGGAGATGAATTACACATTTTATTTTGCTGCCCTACCATGCGTGGTCTTAGCGAAAAATATGTCTAGCAAAATACCACAAGATTCCATGAATTTCTTAAAAAATAACTTTGCTTATATCAACTAGGCATCAAACTATAGCAAATAATTCAGCCATGTAATATGTTATATTATATATATAAATATATATATATATATATATATATTATATATATATATACCAAGCTCTCGACAGGCTGCAAATTGTGACTTGTTATATTTCAGTTTATACCAAGAAGAACGCTGATTCTTTTATTTGTACGCTTATATGTCATTGGATTCTTTTCTCTTGTTTAGTTGCATGTACACCCCCCTTCAGTAAGGGGCCTAGGCCTTTATCTGAGTAAAATTTTGAGTCTTAGTGTCTTGAATCTCTCTCTCTCTCTGTCTGTCTCTCTCTGTCTCTTACACGCACACACATACGCACACACATGCACGCGCACACACACACATACACACACGCACACACACACACACACACACACACACACACACACACAGACACCAACACACACACACACACACACACACACACACACAACGCACACACACACCATCGCGCCACTATAACCACCACTGCCCTATATCCACACATATTTACCAAAGCAAACCAAACTAAACTCCTGTCTCTGTCTCTGCTGTCTGTCTGTCTGTCTGTCTCTCTCTCTGTGAATCTCTCTCTCTCTCTCTCTCTCTCTCTCTCTCTCTCTCTCTCTCACACACACACACACACATCCCACCCACTCACTCCCCATCACCACCCCACAATAAACGGACACACCAGTGACAAGCCGGGGTAGTCAAGTATGGCCCCAGCAGAGATGGCCCCCACAATGGGCACTTTAGATATAATCCCATACTTCGGACAATGGTCAGCTCGATCTGAATGCCTGTCCACTTCCATTGCAACTGCCGCGGGGACTGTCCTAGTTTATGGGCATAACTTGTCCAAACGTAGATAGATTCTGTTAGAATGTATCAGGTTTCGCTTGGCTGGAGATTAGTTTGATGGGTTGGGAGATGTCGTCACACACGCAAGGACACGCTCTCGGGTTCCGACCGCACCCTCACACTCACACCCGTACTTATCCACCCCTTTCCTTTCCCTTCCCGCGCGGCGACCATGACTGTACTGTTAGGATATTCTTGTGAATTTTTTTCCCTTTTTTTTTCTAGTAAAAACCGACAAAACGTACAAAACAGTCCCCCCCCCCCCCCCCCCCCCCCCCCCCCCATAGCAGTTCGCATGAGAATGAGACAGGGATGAGAAGTATCAACTTTTTTTTCTTTCTTCCCCCCTCCCCCCCCCCAAAAAAAAAGGTAGGTCTGTGAAGCAAAAGTTAGTATACCTTTTGTTTACTAAATTGTTGTTTCGTATTTGATGTATTTGGGCAGTTTGTTCCTATGGACTGGATCTCTGGGTGCCTTTGTTGATAAGGATCTTTGTTTCGATTGTTTGTTTTTTGTTTTGTTTTATGGGTCGGCAAGGTACTCTTGCCCTTGGGTTGTTGTCTGGGGTAGTGGTGGCCGTCGTAGTTCATGCATTTGCGATGATTTGTGGTTTCATTTTCAAATGAACAAGGTCACGGTTGTGGTTAGCGTGATGATGGTGGTAGTGATAATGATGATGGTGATAATGATGATTGAGGATGATGATGTTGATGATGATGATGATGATGATGATCATCATCATCATTATCATCATCACCATCATCATCATCATTATCATCATTACCATCATCATCATCATCATTATGCAGCCACTGAAGATGATGAAGAGGAGGATGACAGCGACGTGGCGACCATGATTACGATGTTTGATCCTGATTGGCTGATTGAGTTTCTGACTGGCTGACAGGCTGGCTGACTGACCAGTTTGGGTTTGTGGAGTTATTCAGAACTTCTGCAGACTTCTTCAACTTGACAACTTTAGAGTTTTTTCCCCCAACAGTTTGTTGACTACTGCCATCAGCACTCCAGTCTGCTGTTCGTTTGCTTGTGCAATTGTTCGTTTGTGTGTTTATTTTTCTTCTCCTGTCTTAACTATCGCCACACAATTCTTGCCGGCCTGTCTAATTGTCAGCTTAACCCACTAAACAGAAAAGAACTGCAAACAAGAAACACAACTTCTTCAACTTCTGAACTTGTTCGGATCTCCCAAAGATCGATCGCGTTCCACTGTTTTTCGTTCCCTGCGCACAAAACTTCCCGTTTCTAGACAAATTGATTTTTGTTTAAAAACAAACGCTCTTTTCTCCATGATTCAGTTCTTCCACTGACAAGAGGTCCCACTCTCTGACTGACCGACTTTAAGATCACAAGCCTTCACGTCTTTTCTCTGTGGCCAGAGTTTGTGATCAAAACCCGGCCGACCGCAAAGACGTCTTTGGACCACCACAGGAAATGTTTATTCAGTGTCATTCAAAATTACCAAGTGCGCACTTGCTTGTGCCATTTTCTTGCGAATCCTCTCTTCTTCGTTGCGGTTTCCGCCACAGCATTCGCACGATCGGTTTCTTTTGTTTGCTTTGTGTACTTCACTTTTCAAAGGTTTCTCCTTGTCTAAACTGCGTGGGAAGTGCCCTTGTATGACGGTGTGCTTACATCTGCATCGGCACGCCCTTTGGCTCCGTGTCACTAGACGTGTGTGCACAAGCAGTTCTGTGGATTATTTCCCTTTCTGAGCGCGAGCAGCCTTGGTTTTGAGAGTGCTTCACATGTTGTGTCAAAAGAATCTCATTTGATGTTATTTCTTCAATATTTTGTTGAAACTAAGTGGTATGTGGATTGGCGGTCGGGATGGAAGGACAAATCTTTTTCGTTTGTATTTAGGAGGGAGAGAGGGATGAGACGAACAAGTCGTCGTCGTTCTCGTTGTCTTTGCTTATGCTGTCGCTAACGTCATTGCCACCGTTTCCTTCTCGTTTGCTCGTTAAGTCCTTCTTCTTCTTCTTGTTCTTGTTCTTCTTCTTCTCTTTTTCGAGTGTACTAGTTCCCTCATGTCCTCTTGTCTTGTCTGTATACCCACCCACCAGACCAGCTAGCATGGTGTTTGGACAGTCTCATTCTCCACCCCCACCCCACCCCACCCCCACAACCCCCCCCCATCCTCCCCACTCCTCCTCTGTAAGTCGACGACGACGGAAACTCGGATCATAGATTAAGGATGACACCCCGGTCTTGAGAAAAGACCGTGGTGGTCAATACATCACTATTGTTCCCCAGAGACCAATATCCTTGAAGCGGGGAACAACACAAGTAGTCAATACATCACTATTATACTACTGGCTCCAGAACACGCTGCAGCTGCGTTTGTTATTGCAACTTCTGCAGCCGTGGAAGCTGGCGATGGGAGAGGCGGTGAACGGAGGAGGGGGGGGGGTGCGAGGGAGGGTAGAGGGACGGGGAGGGTGGAGGAAAGAATAAGGCGGAAGGTGGGAAAGGAATAGGGACTGGGGTCTTCCAACAGTGGTTATAGGAGCCAAGGAGAGAACAGAAAGATAGACTTGTGTGAACGAAAAAGGTCATGTTGTTTCGGCAGTCCATCTGACCTCGTAGGACAAAGAACTGGGCTGATGGATGTTCGGGCGAGGGAAGGAAGGAAGGAAGAAGGTAGAGAGGTAAAAGGGAGGAAGGAAGGAATAAGAGAAGGAAAGGAAGAGGAAGGAAGGAGGAATAGAACAAGGAAAAGGAAGAAAGGAAGGAAGGAAGAGAAAGGAGGAAGGAAGGAAGAAGGGGGAGAGATAAGGAACGAAGGAAACAAGGAAGGAGAGAAGGAAGGAAGGAAGGAGAAAAGGAAGGAAGGAAGGAAAGAAGGGGAGGAGATAAGGAACGAAGGAAACAAGGAAGGAGAGAAGGAAGGAAGGAAGGTAGGTAGTAGGTAGGTAGGTAGTAGAAAGATAAGTAGGTAGGTAGGTAAGAGGTAGGAACGTAGGAAAAAAAAGTTTTCGTCACAACCGTAATCGACTGAATAAACGAACCAACCAATTAGTTGATGCTGTTCACGACAAAAAAGCAGAAGAGCACACAAAACAAAGTGTGAAGTAACGCAGTTTTAATGCACGACACAAAACAGGACAAGAAATTTTCGGCAATATGCCTTCTCAGCGGCAACAAAATACAGACATAAACATGCACAATACTCCCCTTGTGAAGCCAAAGTGGTCCATAATACTGTGGTGTTCTCACCACAAGGGTGCAAAATGTCTTTAGTTTTTCAGCAACTTTTTTCCTCCCCACACTTTCGTTTGGTTTCATTTACTACTCTTCGCTGGCTGCTTTGGGGGTGCTATTGGATTCTTTTTTGCACCCTTGGTGGTGAGAACACCACAGTATTATGGACTGTGGTGTGTCTCTATTTGACGCCAGGAGCGCAGACACAACCAGCCGTATCTCCCTGATGAGTTCCGACCCAGCAGACGAAAGGCCTCGGAGCAGGCAATACAAATATATCTGCCTTCAAAAGGGATTACGATGGTTCCCTTATGCAGCTAGTGAAGAGTTTTCATATTTGTAACATATTTTCTTAATTTCATGTTCCCAGTTTTCCCATCTTCAAACTCCCCCCCCCCCCCCCCCTCCTTAAGTCCAAATCTTTGCCAAATCATTACTATGAAGACAGTTCAGTTGTTGGCCTGCGCTTGTTTTTTTCCCCCCACT
>CM065725.1:43312765-43322765 GCA_033310375.1 Conus canariensis
TGGGTTCGGAAATGATAGGATTGAATCTTTTGAGATTTAGCTCCTATATTTGTGTGGAATCTTATATCATTGAACTTCTTTCAGCTATCGATGTTGGGGTCCCAGCTGAGGGTAAGCAGAGAACTAGGATGGAGGTTCTGTGTAGTTAGATTCCGAGTGCAACGCATAATGCAGTTATAGACCTGTTCCGGAGGAAAATCAGGGAAAGATAACGCCTGTCTGTTCATTTCAAATTAAACAGTTTTTTTCCCCAGCGTATAGGTCAAGCAAATAGGTCTGTGGAGTCAAATGTTTGATTTGAATCGCACACCAGGATAACGATCGGGATATTGACCATCTGCGTTACAGGCCCACCATTTCACATTCGTGTTTTGGCATTTTCTCTCTCTAATTGAACAGTTAAACTGACAGATGAGGCAAAACTGCTTTGGGCGTGCCCACTCGCGGCATCTATCCTATGAAAACTGCTGAACGCGAGTTTAAACACAGATGACCTGCTTTGCACATTTCATAGCATCGTCTGTTTTAAGCGGTTTTATCTGTGTGTGTGTGTGTGTGTGTGTGTGTGTGTGTGTGTGTGTGTGTGTGTGTGTGTGTGTGTATGTGTGTTGTTGTGTGTGGGTGTCCTCGTATTTCGAGTGGTTTTATTCAGTGCCTTCACGACATTCTGTACGGTGATGGCGTTAACTTCTGTCTTTTTTAAGCGGGGTGTTTTGCTTCATCTTTATAGCTTTACCTTGGTTTTCCATGCCGATATATTAACATTTACTTTTACCCCGGAGTTTCTGTGTGAAACCAAGCGTATAATAGTTTCTTTTGATCCGCACACGTGTCCTCAAACAAGGCACAAAGACCGCCTATGTAACCGAGTCCATTCTTGGGTTTCTCTGGGACTAATTCCGCTAATGCCTCTGCGCTGGATGACACTTTTATTTGGATGTGTCCCAGACTCCAAAATGAACATGGCCGTGTAAAGCGTCCGGGGAATTGTCTCACGGTTGCACAATCTCAATCACAGGTCTCGCCTACACCTCCGACGTCCAGAGACCGCCTCTTTCTCTTACACCTGTCAAAAGCCCTCCTCCGACACTTTTGAATGATGTCGTGTGAAAGGTCTTACACCCTCCCGCCCCTCCCTCCTTCCCCGTCCCCCTTAATCTGATGAAGAGGGGAGAGGAAAGTGGTAAAGGTGGTGATGGAGGAATGGGGGCAGGTGGGGTGGAGAAGGGATTGAAGGATTGTGAAAGACTGGCTAGGGTGAGGAAGAAGAGAGCGCGAAGAGGAAGCGAGGACAAACTGATGTTGGAGGAAGTGTGTGTGTGTGGGGGGGGAGGAACGAAGACGGCGAGAGAGAGAGAGAGAGAGAGAGAGAGAGAGAGAGAGAGAGAGAGAGAGGAGAGAGAGAGAGCAGAGACAGAGAAAACACACACACACACACACACACACACACACACACACACACACACACACACACACACACACACACACGAGAGAGAGAGAGAGAGAGAGAGAGAGAGAGAGAGAGAGAGAGAGAGAATATAGAATACAAAATCATCATCATCTTCACACTAACCATGATCATCATTATCATTATCATTATTACTATTATTGTTGTTGTTGCAGTTGTTGTTCTTGTTACTTAAGCATGAAGATTTTAACCAGTACCTAGTCTTCCAATCTGTCTTTTATATTATACTTACTATCTTTGAAAAAGAATTTTAAAACTAAACAAAACGAAACGGTAAAAAAACAACAAACAGAAACAACAGCAAAAAACAAACAAAAAAACCCCCACCTGTAGTTAGACCACAGGATGTTAACAACAAAGCGAATAACAGCAACACCAACAATAATGATAATGGTTAAATGAAGAACTAGTACAACTTTAACTACTTCCTCCACTACTACTACAACAATTACTGCTGCAGCTGCTGCTGCTGCTGCTACTACTACTACTACTACTTCTGTTGCTGCTGCTACTACTACTGCTATTACCACTACTACAACTACTACTACTACTTCTACCACCCACACCACCATCACTACTACTACCACTTCTACTATGACAACAACAACAACAGCAACAACAACAACAACTACTACTACTGCTACCACTACTATTACTACTACTACTACTGCTGCTGCTGCTGCTGCTGCTGCTGCTGTTGCTGCTGCTGCTGCTGCTGCTGATACTGCTGCTGCAAGGACAGTTAATCACGGTATAGTAGAAATATAAAGGAACAGACAGTATACATGTTGGTATAGGCACCAAAAAAAAATCACACGCACGCACGCACGCACGCACGCACGCGCACGCACGCACGCACGCACGCACGCACACACACGCACAACACACACACACACACACACACACACACACACACACACACACACACACACACACACACACACACACACATAACCTAAGATATAAAAAGAAGTCATGCCTTGAAAAGGCGGGCGAGACCAATCCCACAGGAACACCTTCCCAGGGCGCGCGACAGTCAGTGATACCGCGAGTTGAACGTTCCCCTAAAGCCAGTAATTCCAAGATACACTCGTTTCCCTCGTAGGTCGGTGATGACCAGTGGTCATCCTACGCCGATGACACGCCGATAATCAGATTTTTACGAGGCTGGTCAACTCGAGGTGGGTGGGCCTCCCAGCTATCGGTGCTGTCATTATCCGTCACACCCGTTTCAAGCCAGTCTTGGGTTAGGGGTAGGCCACCATTCTTCAGAGAAGGGTCGCTCCGAAGATGTTGAAGTCCTGGATAGAGAAATATTTTCTTTGTTCATTTACTCCCTTTGGCTTGAGGGC
This sequence comes from Conus canariensis, assembly GCA_033310375.1. Taxonomy (NCBI): domain Eukaryota; kingdom Metazoa; phylum Mollusca; class Gastropoda; order Neogastropoda; family Conidae; genus Conus; species Conus canariensis. Next base: position 43,315,586 of record CM065725.1, read on the forward strand.
TGTCTTTGACCCCCACCCTTCCTCCCCCCTCCTCACCTTTTCTCGCCACTCCCAAAGTGGCATTCCGCTCACCAGTTCATTCTAATTTCCCATAGAGAGCAACGTCCACTATACTACCACCATCAGTTCAGGGAGACCTATCAACGTCGGGGCACGACGAGGCCACGCACAGGAAGAGATCCTGCTCTGCCGATGAGTTGCTTCGGGATTCACTAGTGCCTATCCTGATCTGACGCACGGGGAACATCCCCTTAGCTCTGTGCTGACGGGAACTGTAGTGTTGTGACTTTGTGAGCGTCCCATAAAGAGTGGTGATCTCCAACAACAGTCCCTTTAAGTTATGGTTTAAATCTTCTTTAGAGAACACCATGCAGAATAAATGTAAATTTTCTGTTTTGAGAATTTGAATCGCATGTTTTGACACGGATGGCACATCAAAAAGTGGGAATTGGCGTGAAATTGTATAGTGTCTTCAGGCAATTGATAACTGTGAAAAAGCAGTGGCTTTTCTGGGGTATCGTCGTGTGCAAAACAAATAAACAAATAAACTAACAAACAGCAAGCGCGGATTTTCCCAGTTATTGAAATCGTACCTGGCCTAATAAAAGCAACAGCTTCACAGCGTTTATCTTCTGTTTTTAACGCATTCCATCAACCAAAACACATCACAATCAGAATCAGAACAGGCACTTCTGACCGATTCAGACGTGGAATGCGGCAAGAATCGCAGGATCACCTCTGACGTTCGGCTTCAGTGGTGCCTATCATTGATAGCTTCCTTTGAACTTCTGGTCACAGGCCTAGACCGAGTGTGACTGCATATGATAGTGAGTTGGAAGGCGTGCTTAGAACTAATACTCATTGGAGAAAGTAAGAGAAGCAGCAATGAAAGTAAAGAAATGCGACACTGAATTTCAATGCTTCGTGTCCTTTTGTTTGGTTTGATGGTGAAGTTTATTTTCATGGACCCATTCAGGTGTCTAGCTTTTCCGCCTAATACCATATCATAGTTTAAGTCCTCGATTACGGGTCACTCTCAAACCCAAACACGGTTGGGGAAGGATATTACCTTCTGGGTGGCTTGAATCTCTTAAGTGTCTTGAACCAAGATGCGTATTACCCTAATTCCTCATTCTCACATGATGAGACACATTACAATTTCCTCCCACCGTCGGATTACTGTGGCGTTGAGGTTATGTTTCCTTTAACTGACAGGGATCAAGGTTTGAATCCAGCTTGGAACAGAAGCTGCTGGTTTGGTTGGTTAACTCGCTATGACCGTAGAATATCGACGTAGAAATTTCAATAATGCGGTCTACTGTGTGAGTTTTCCTTCTTCTTATCCAAATTCATGTAATATGTGAGGGCGATGATAGGAGTTAATTTCAGTAACATTCAGTCCATTTAAGCTGTAAAAATTGGGATGTCCGGCTTCTCCACGGAATACCCCACCCCAGTTTCCAAAGATGGGTGGAAGTGATCAGAGCCTGACAGGGTGACAGAATCCCATTTTCGGTATGGGTGGCTGAAAGACGATGATAGTGGATTCAGGTGTCTTGAAGCTGTTCAAGGATTTAAAGAGGCCGTAAAGGCCATTGGAAGCAAGTATTGTGTTATTTGTCTAATACGTCATTCTCAGATGTCATGACAGGTGACCATTTACAGACTGGTGGATTACCATTGTGTGGTGGTTATGTTGCGGGGACAGAGATCGGGGTTGAATCCCCTTGGAAGAGAAGTGAAGAAGAAGCTGTTCTGGTTAATCGATCGATGTAGCCGCAAAATGTTTTCATAAATACCTCAATACGCCCTACTGAGAATTTTCTGTTTTCTCTTCGAGTTCGTATAGCTTTTTCAGCAGCTTTGAGCCTTTGTTGTCAGCAGAAGTTGTCTGAGGGGATGCTGTTGAGTCAATTTAAAGCAGCATACAATTCTTTCAACAATAACTATTAAAACGTCCAACTGTTCCACCTATCACCCTATTCCAGTGTCAAGACATGCGTGGAAGATCCCAGCAGAGTGGAGGAGTGTATTGCCTTCGGTATGGGGTGGCTGGAAGATGACGATGGAAGGAGGATTCAGATGTCTTCAAGCACTTCAGAGGCGTGAAGAGACCCCAAAGAAGCGATTTGGAGACAGATGTGTATCAGTCTAATCTCTCATCCCCGTGTGACACGACAGGGGACCAATTACGCTGACCGGTGGATTACCGTGGTGTTGTGGCTATGTTGCGGGAACCTCGGCTGTTGGACCGCGGGAACTGAGGCTCAGTGGGAAGGAAGTTGGCACTGGTGTGGCAGTGGCAGAATTGTTGAATGCCATCGTGAAGTCAGAATTTCAGTTTTCCAGATCCATCTCTCGGCCAGTCCACAGCCTCTCAAGCAGACAAGCGCGCATGCACTTGCATATACACGATGGCATGCGCGCTCGTGCGGGCACTTACATTTTTTGCGCTCGTACACAGGTGTGTGCACGCACGTTCGCGCACACATACGAACAAGATTGACCGGCCATTCCTTACTCCTTCCTTCCACCCTGTGACTTTCGATTGGATAGGAAATTCTGCTTTACAGATATTAAACATTAATATTTGTTCCACAAATGCTATGGATTAGTTTCTCCTGTAAAAGATTAAGGAATCGTTCGTTCATGTTTGTAGTGAGCTTGATCAGGTAATGCAATGCATACTTATTCATTTCTATGGCAAAGGGCATACGTTGATGGACAAAAAAAAATCCTTTTCTTTTCTTCACCTGTAGCATTTTTAATCAGGCGGAAAGAATAAACACACGCAAAATACATAAATAATAAACAATGGAATAGATAAATGAATAGGAAGATATATAAATGTATTGGTTAATAGATAAATGAATGAACATATGAAATAAGTAAATAAATCGACAAATGAAGTCTGTGTATATATCTGGCTTATTCTGATCCCTGATCACAATCCTCTCTCTCTCTCTCTCTCTCTCTCTCTCTCTCTCTCTCTCTCTTCTCTCTCTCGTTGCACAATCTTTGAAACATGTCAGTCTTGAAAGATCAGAATTCAAAGCAAATGTTGATAAAGGTAAGATCATTGTTTTTAGGAAAAGGGGTTTATCTGGCAGCGATGGATAGATGGCTGTGCGATGATTCTGTTATAACCGCTGTAAACGTTTAGAAATACCTTAACATAACTTTTTCTACTCGCCTGAGTTTTGTTGCTACATGTAGAGACGTACTAGTAGAGCTAGGAATGTGTTAGTATATGCTATGAAAAAATATTTATATTGAACAACAACCGCTTGGAAAGTTTTGTCAAAAATGTTTGTGTACAGATACAACCCATTGTACAATACGGACAGGAAATTGTAGGGTTTAGCTAAGAAAGCCGTTGTACATTGTGAATCGTTTCATTTGAATGTGTTGAAAATGTTTCCGAATGTTAAACTTTGGAACACCAAATAATCTTGCATACGGGAAAGCGATTAATCGTCCTAGATATGTACATAAAAGGTATCCGCCACTGGTCAAAGTTGTTAAAATAGTAACGATAGATTGCCTCCCAAAGCATGTTTATGCTTCTTGATCTTTCGTTTAAGTGAGCTGGGGCTTAGGTATGCATGGATATATTAAGGGGTAGTGGAGAAAGAATGATTGAACGAACTCTTCGACAAAGATTGATCGACAGTATCAGGCAAACAAGGGAATGCCCTATTTTGTCAAGTAATAGGTTTAATGTTTAAACTTGATAGTTCCTCACATTTAGTTAAAAAATATCTTTTGTTGAATATGCACAGAAAATCATACGGTTGTTTTTACTAGGTTTAGATTTGGAATATCTCTCAAAGTGAAGTACAAGTTAATCGTTACAAAAATCTACGCTCAGATGAATTGCGCTGTCCCCTTGGTAAAGAATAAGTTGAAGACGAAGTTCACTGTGCTGAGTGCATTATCCTGCTTTTTTCGATCCCTGTGTGCAATTAATGCTTAAAAGTATAATCATCATGTATGTTTCGTTTTTGTTTACTTATGTCAACAGAGAACGAAAGCGTGATTCACAGTTTAGTTTCATATGCATATAAAGCTTTCCATGTAAGGTACAATTGCATTGTGATTGTTTTAATACTGTAATCGTAAAGACTTGTATTACTGCTGCCTTTATGGTAAGGTTCTTACAATATTTTCACATGGGGCTATGGTTTTATAGAAATAAACCATCTGAATGAGAATCAGAACCTCTCTCTCTCTGTCCCCCCCTCTCTCTCTCCCCCTCTCTCCTTCTTCTTCTTCTTCTTCTTCTTCTTCTCTCTCTTTCCCCCTTTTCTTCTTTGAGTTGTAACGGGAGATCAGACTCGACACAAAAGCGTTCTTCTCTGGCTTCTGTTCTCACAAGGAGTCCCTGACAACGGCCAGTGTCACTGAGCTGTACCGTATTGACACAGCTCAGCGTCTCATGCCCCTTATCTCTCTCTCATAGCCCTAGATCATTGGCAGAAATAGTCGCTCTGACAGGCACTAAATCCACCAATATGTTCAATAAGGAAAGCCCGCAAAACTGGCACGGATGTAGCAGATGAGAAAGGATTAGGGAGACAGTGGGATCAAGATCATCATATCTCACCATGAAGCCGTCACGTCTGTGGAAACACCCGTTCTATAGTGAAATGGTAGTTTCAAAAGCCGTAAATGTAATTCTTAGTCCTTATGTAGAAAGCATGCCAAATTTCTGTTGTTGACTGCTTTTGATATGTATTAAACTTGTCAGAAACAAACAAACAAGCGAACAAACAGATACAAAATAAACAAAACAGAGACGATTAAGACAGCATCTTTTTGCTCGTGGATTTACACGAATGCATGGATTGCAAGTGTTACAATGTGTCCGTTCTGTTGGCAATTTAGACTCAGCATTATCTCTTGAACGCTTCATTATCAATAAAAAAAACTCGCCCACTCACACTTTTCTCTACAGTTCATGAATTTGTCCATTAATGATTTGGACACTCTCTCTCTCTCTCTCTCTCTCTCTCTCTCTCTCTCTCTCTGTGTGTGTGTGTGTGTGTGTGTGTGTGTGTGTGTGTGTGTGTGTGTGTGTGTGTGTGTGCGCGCTTAATGCCATCCATAATTTTTTTGGGGGGATGGGTTTTTAAATCTGTGGTTTGTTTTGACGATTTGGATGTTTGTAACGCGGAAAGGGAATCTACCTCTACCAAACAGCGCGAAAGATAGGTCTTGTTTGAAGTGGCCAGCGCTAAAACTATCATTATCCACTGTGACAAATGTTACAGGTTATGTCCTGGTGAACTAGAAGTTGTGTACCAGAAAGCTGTGTTGGATAAAGCATACACACACACACACACACACACACACACACACACACACACACACACACACACACACACATATATATATATAAATCTGTCTATCCGTGTGTGTGTGTGTGTGTGTGTGTGTGTGTGTGTGTGTGTGTGTGTGTGTGTGTGTGTGTGCAAACAAAAAAAGGAAACTTTCTGTCCGTCTATTGATATACATGTGGATATGTGGATCAGTATGCCGAGCAATAACTGGTTTTCATTGTGTGTTTAGGTTTCTGGCTTCATAGTTCTGTTAAAATCTCAGCAGTTTCAATCCTTGTAACATACATTTCTTCCACAGTATGTCATTCAGCTCTCTGAAACATAAGACAAGACAGATGTGTGGGTTCCGAGCAGAGTTTTGTTTTTTTATTGTCCCGGGTATTCTACCATAAACCTCCTCTCGGTAATAGAAAGTAGGGGAAGTTTGCGGATCAAAAATCCGCCGTTTGTTCACAGTATTTCAGCCACACATCCTGTCCTCTCTTCCACAGACCCTAAAAGAGGTTTCTTGGAATCACAATTGTAGTTTTTGTCTTTGGTAGTCCATCAGAATGCTTCTTAGAACTTTTCAGCGGAACACAAAATAGCACTGCGACTCAAAATTACAACCTTTATTCTTAGAATTTCGCCGTAACCCGCCACATTCTAACAGAAGATACGAGCATAGAAGAAGTTCGAGGCTTAAGAATACAGCTTTTACCTCTATAAATCTACCGTAAACTGCTTCTACCTGGAATAGAAGCTAGAACAGTTTCGAGGCTCTGAAATACATTTGCCACATTTAATTCACCACATTTCGGTTCTCCCCAACAGAAGATAGTTGAGGTTAAAAGGACAACTGTTACCTCTGGCATTCTACCACACCTGCCTTTCTCCAACAGAAGAGAGAAGAGATATTGGAATGGAATGAGCTTTTTCAGCACTCAGAATTCCAGCACAACTCTCTAGATTTCTCTCCGACAAAAATGAGAGAGTACTTTGCCGGAATAAACTGCACGTCGTTTGGCCATAGTATTCCAGTACAGCCCTCCTCTATTTCCAAAACAATACAGGAAAGTTAACAGGCTGAAATGACATATTTGTTCAAAGTATTCAGCTTCTACTCTCCACTCTCCAGCAGAACAAGCGAAAAGCTCGAATGTCAGAAACACAACTTTTGCCAAGAATATGTGACCCTACCTTTTCTCTGCCTGTCCTGTAACAGAAGATTGAAGAGTTTCGCGGGTTATGGATATGATGTGCAAACAGTTCGCGCTAAGCACGTTCCGCTTTGGAGGGCTCTCCACGAAAGTGGCTCTTCAGGGGCCTCCTTGCCGTATGAGCGCACGATAACATTGTTGCGTGTGAGCCTATGCATGCGACCGGCGGCTCTTTGATCTGGAATGTCGAGTGGGTACATACCACGTTGTTGTTATCATCGTCGCCGTCACCGCCGTCGTCGTCGTCGTTGTCGCGAATGGCGTATATAGCAGCAGCAGCAGCAGCAGCAGCAGCAGCAACAACAACAACAACAACAACAACAACAACAACAACAACAATAAGAACAACAATGACGACAACGACGACGATACGACAACGATGATGATTATGGCGAGGAGGACGCGGATGACGACGACGACGAGGTTGACGACGACGACGATGATGATGATAATGATGATTATGATGATGATGATGAAGTGAACACTTAGAAGAAAACTATAAATGATCATTATGTTAATAAAGTTTATGCTGTCTATAGCCAATTCAACAATGAAGCTTGTCACAGACATTTCAGAATGAAAATGAACGAACACACACGTTTGTTATCTCTCTCTCTCTCTCTCTCTCCTCTCTCTCTC
>CM065725.1:43332765-43367765 GCA_033310375.1 Conus canariensis
TGGGATTTCCAGATAATCGGATGACTGTTGCCTCCTCACGTTTCCAACACCACAGAAGACTGATGATACCCTTAATAAATGTTTCAGCAGACTCGGCCATTACCTGCTTGGTCATAGAATCTGCTTTAAAAATCCATTGTAGACTTTTTTTCATGTTTATACCTGAATCACATACATTTTTACACACACACACACACACACACACACACACACACACACACACACACACACACACACACACTTACACACACACACACACACCACACACACACACACACACACACACACACACACACACACAGAAGACTTCCACATGACAGAAGGCTTAGGCGCTGTCTCGAGAGTAAGCGGAACCAAACCTTCTGTTTCACAGTCTGAAATGAGTCACTGAAACACGCACACTATGTATGTCGCGTGCACGTGGCAGGCCAAGTGACATACTTGATATTTTTACTGTACTTCAGTGGTCCTGCACTTTTTTTGTGTGTGTGCAATACTCAGTATAAACTCAGCCCCGACACCTATTTAACAGAGATCAATTAATACCAAGTCGTATCGATGCATCCCAGTAGAGGAGAGTATTTCTGCGTCAGTTTGGTGGTTGGTCCTCAATGGTACCAGTTCTGACCCAGTGTATGCCGGGCACCACTTGTTAAGCCCCTTGCCGACGACAATCATCGCTCGGTCGCGGAGTCAGCTGCGTGAGCTCACCCTCATCCCTCGCCCCCCACCCCCACCCTCCCCCCCGCATCCGGAAAGCAATACCACGTCCGTCCAACACAGTTCCCCATGAACGTGCTGATGCCGTTCACTTTCACGCGATCTCATCATGGACGTGGACGTGGAGGGGAAATCGAAACTGAGGTCAAGACGAGAGCACGGCATGAAGGGGCTCAGAACTTTAGAGTCCCCCCTCCCCCCTTTTTTTAATTGTTATCAATGAGGATCATGATGGAGATGATGCTATGGGGTTGCATTCTTGGTCTGAGACTACATAACAGGGCCGAACTTTACCGCTTTTTTTCCCGTAATGTATTAAAGCGTCGACCCGACCCGAGAGAAACAGACACCTTCTGTGCTGGTCAGAATATTTGAGAAACATTCTCAGAGACTAATTTATAGACTAGACATCTAATAATCTGATGTTTCACAGGAAGAATGTCACTAAATCAACGCCTATGTCACGTAACCTCACGTGTGCATTAAACATCGTCCATGATGTTAAAATGGCTTTACCCAGCTTTGTGCCCTGTGCGTTGCCATTTGTTTGCGTTCGTGCATGCTTCTCCACGTTCAGCTCAGGGAAATCAACGTGGATCGAATTCAAGTAAAACAAATCAGAGAAGATCCCATGCATTGTAAGCGTTTTGTCATTCTTGAGAGAGGAGAGAGAGAGAGAGAGAGAGAGAGAGAGGAGAGAGAGGGGGGGGGGGGGGGGGGGGAGAGCGTTTTGGGCTCTTGTTTATTCAGGTTTATGAGGCATTCGTCTGTTTTCATGTTAAAATGATAATGGCCCTACAATGCCTGCCGCCTCCCCATCACAACCCCACATACCCTACCCCGTCCCTCGTTCTCTACCCCTTCCCCCATCCCCCATCGTTGTGGGGACGCCAAGGACACTAGCTGTTATTTCTATTTGCCCATTAAAGCGTTTTCGTTATGTATTGGGTGGCACCATTATGGTTAACATGTCTTTTTTTTTTTACTATAATTTTCGAACAGGGGATGATACATTAAGCGACTTGGCTGGTTATTTTTCCACTCCTACCTCTTTTTTTTCTTTTTTTTTTCTTTTTTAAAGTGGGGCCTCTAAACTCCTACTTTCCCCACTTTATTTCCCCACGAGCTAATTTACTCACCATGCAAAATCTGTGCGTTCAATTATTAACTGATCATCTCTTTTGCCTATTTTAATATTTTGTCGTTTGATACAAAGCATCTGTATTTCTCATGTGCTGATGTTTGAGGAATGGCTTGCTTAATCAGAACGGTCTTGTCTTTTAGGGATGTCAATAGATTACCTGTCATGTTTTGAATTTGTTATGAATATTCACAGTATTTATTGTTGGCAATTCATGTCAATCAAGAAGGGGAAACTCTTGCCGCCATCATGGGAGCATGAGTTACCGGTCTTGTTTGTTATGAATTGTTCACTGCTCCCTGGCTCATTTCAGATTTCCTTCCTGTTGTTGTTGTTGTTTTCAGGACAAGACTTGTTTCCCCCTGAAAAGGCCCTGTGTAGGCTGTGGCGCTAGAATAACATTGTAACTGAAACCGATCATACAGTCAAACGATCAGATTGGATTAGTCGCCCAACTATCACATTAGAAATATTAATATGGATTCGTTTCTTACGCTTTGGTAAACGTTTTCTCAGTCTCTGACTCGGAATCGCTGACTGATCAATCTTTGACAGCCGCGTCAACAAAGATTTGAACGCATGAGAACCGACATCTGAATAGCCATCAGAAATGAACAATCCCCTACCTTCTTATGCTGCGTATTCATCCCCCCCCCTTCCCCACCGCCCTCCCGGCCCACACGCCTCCATGTTCTTTCTCGTTGGCTTATGATAAGATTTCAGCGTTTCTCACGGCTGGTTTGGTGACCTGCGATTTAAGAGCCCGAGTGGAAACAACGCATTTTGCTTCTTCGACATCACAGTTAAAAAAAAGGGGGAGGCTACAATCCTGCATCTAGCCACCGCACGGTCGAAGAGTGTCAGAGAATAATCGCGAAGGTTGGCCCAACCCGGCGACAACAATCTCCCCCTCGCTCTCGGTGTGTGGGTGCAAATTTCATGGAAGAATGCGAAGCAGGTCAGGGCACGGTTGACGTGTTTACATGGCGCCCGGAGGTCGAAAAATTACATTTTGATTGGAGGAGATGCGGTCCACATCAAGCGATATGCCCGGGGGGACTCAACAAGGTGATAAGCTCTGCGATTTCTTCGGGAAGGTAATTGGAGGAGCGGTGGTGAAATTGCTGCAATCTTACAGAATTTCGTCTTCAGAAGGGTTGTGGAGGTGAAGGGAGAGGGGGAGGGAGGTGAAAGACCGGGAGGGGAGGGAGATGGAGGAGCGGAGGGGAAGGGAGTGAGTGGGTGGGTTTCAGGGTTCGGCTTGGGTGTGCGGGGCATATCAAAACGATCTACCTTGCATAACGGTCTTTTCACTGCTCAAGCAAGGCTCCCCATTTCAAAGAATGGGGGAGGACTATTTGGTGACTACTGACTAAGAGTGGGAATACAAAGGGAGCGTTTGAAGAGGGGACAAGTAGATCCGCGTCTTTACGCTGTTTGTTCGGTTACAGTGTTATTGAAAGATCGAAAACCCGTCCGCACGTATTAGTCGCCGTGGCGCAGTGGGTTTTTTCCGTGAGCGGCGTCTGGGGATCGAAGGTTCCAGTGCCATCAGATGCGAATATTTGTGAGTTTTTTTTCCGCACAGGTAGATCTTAAGCAGAGTTGTTGGTCTTAAATGGTAAAACTGGAACCACACAATCAGATTGCATCCATTTTAATGGACACAACTCTGGGAGTGTAACTTGTTTGTGAACCAACACTGCAGGTGTTAATCGGGTTTGACTGCCGCCAAGATGGCGAGAAAAGAAGCGAAGGGTAGGCTTCAAACCTATCATGTAGTCTCAGATCATGCTTCCATGACATGACCGTCTGTGGTGAACCTGCGGAGGTCTTCAGTGCTTGCAAGTTCATGGGAACTGTTGTTGGATGGACGTGGGACAGTGTCTACCCTCTCCCACCTCTCATCTCCAACGAGGCAGACACTCATTCACGCTGGCTCAGCGACCCAGTAACTGTTGTCTTCAGTAGGGAGGGCTTTAGTTGGTGGTGCCTTGTGTAGGTTGGAATCCAAATAGTTGTTGACGCCTTGTGTACGTTGGAATCCAAATAGTTGTTGACGCCTTGTGTAGGTTGGAATCCAAATAGTTGTTGACGCCTTGTGTATGTTGGAATCCAAATAGTTGTTGACACCTTGTGTAGGTTGGAATCCAAATAGTTGTTGACGCCTTGTGTATGTTGGAATCCAAACAGTTGTTGAAGCTTTGCGTATGTTGGAATCCAAATAGTTGTTGACGCCTTGTGTATGTTGGAATCCAGACAGTTGTTGAAGCCTTGCGTATGTTGGAATCCAAATAGTTGTTGACACCTTGTGTAGGTTGGAATCCAAATAGTTGTTGACGCCTTGTGTATGTTGGAATCCAAATAGTTGTTGACGCCTTGTGTATATTGGAATCCAAACAGTTGTTGACGCCTTGTGTATGTTGGAATCCAAACAGTTGTTGACGCCTTGTGTATGTTGGAATAGGAAGAATTGGTGATGCCTGTATATGTTGGAATCCGGACGGGCACGACTGAATACCACATGAGCAGTGCGGTGTGTTTTCAGTCTAGTGGGTTGCCTCGTTATATGATCTGATATTAATACTTTGCTGTCGACTGCTGGTTGTGTGTAGGGGAAGCTCGTCCTATAGCAGTTTTGGCACCAGCAGTCCACTGGGAGTAACTAATATCTGTTTGGCATGAGGCAACCCTCTGGAGCAGACACTGCACGGTTTTCTGAGTCACTTTGGAAGCGACAGTAGTACTGTTCTGATCCACCATACGCAGGATACCACCTGTCCTTTAACCCCCACATTTACTGCCTAATCGCAGAGCCAGTGTGAGGGAGGGTCCTCACTCCAGAAGCGCCTCCATCTCAATCCAAAGTAAACTTGTCAGTACCGAAAATGACACGATCTCACGGCGTGTATTGGTAATTGAGGTCTATGAGGACATTCTAGCTCCAAAAGGGCATTAATCTGGAAAACAATTATTTCCCGGCGAGAACAGCTAATCATTACGGGAAAGCAGGTATTTTCCCATAAAACAGCTCGGGAAAAAAAATCACTCTTAAACACGGCTCATTATCTCGGGTAAGCAGTTATTGTTCTGTTATTCTCTCTTAACTCTATGGGGAGTCATTTGGGCACCACACTGCGAAAAAATAAATAGCAACAAAGACAACAACAACATAACAACAACAACAATGACAACACCGGTTTACCAGGTTCCGCGTGTCCAGTCGGTTGTGCATGTTAACATTTGCAGAGACCCAAATTTGGCCCACAGGCCACATTTCCCTGTAAAATGATTAATTACCCCGGGAAACAATAGCATTCTCGAGAAAATGGCTAATTACAACCTACAAAAAGATTTCCCTGTGAGAACGGCTGATGATCCCGGGAAAACTGAGTTTCCATGGAAACAACTAATTCTCCTGGGAAAATAACTATTTCACCGTCAAATATCATCCACGAAAACATGCATTTCCTCCCGAAGCATTTCATTTATCCAAATTAAAGGACAGATTCGCGGAAAATGAAAACTTTTGCAGTTATTTAATTATCCCATGGAAAAAAATGAATGATTTTGCAAACGTCACCGTTTCAAGGGGTAAGCAGTTTTTAAGGGGTGGGAGGTGGGGACCTATCTGCTGTTTTCACGGAGAACTGTTTTCCTATGACAATACCCTTTTGACCAAGAACCGTTCAACAGTTCACTTACCCGGGATACATCACTGGCAATGAGGAATCCAAACCAGAAATCCTCTCAAGGGCTGCCTAGACAACATAAGCGCTATCCAGACTAAAACTTGTCTGGAAGGACAATAACATCTCCATGGAACAGACGGTCAGGCTGCTGCGTGCGTTGCTGCCGTCTATATTCCTGTATTCATGCCAGACACGGACTGCGACAGAGGATCTGGAAAGAAGAATTCAAGTCATGGAATTCAGTGTCACGGGAAGATTGACCAAATTCTCAGAAACACTGATCATATCGCCAGTAAACAAAGACCTTAACCCATCAGACTATTCGAAGATCAACTGACATCAGTAAAGAAAAGAACACAGCGTTAGTATGGCCAGGTAACGAGATCTGATAGTCTTGCTGAAACAGTCATGCAGGCAACGGTTGAGGAGGGAAACGGAAGGAAAAACAGGAAAAAACAAAACAAGCAAACAACCAAACCAAACAAACAAACAAGCAAACGATGGACTGACAACAGATCAGACTGGACAGCGAAAACAGTTTACAAATGTCCAAACCTCGACACACGGCCGTCAGAACTGGCGAAACCTGGTGACCTGTTTTTCCGTGTGGTGCCCCAGTGACTCCCCTCAGAGATAAAGGAGAAGAACACTCTTGTGAAACTGGTACACTGCCATAGAGGTCACCAAGTGAAGAGGATACGCAGACTAACAGAAGCTGACATGTAAATGGAAAGGATGACCAGTGACGTTGATGATTGTACCAGTTCCAGTTTAGGCTGAGACTAAATTGAGTACAAGACAGTCTTGTACCTTACGCTTTCTCTCATAAGATAAAGAGGAAACAAACTTTTAGGGTATACTACTACTTTTTGGTGAGGGAGAGGGGATGGGCTGCAGTTTTTTTTCTCCGTCTCCTTCCACTTTTATAGGTGTGGGTTTCTTAATGTACGTAAGAAAATTCAATGACAATCTGAGAAAAAGAAAAAAAGTAATTTGTATATGACAAAACATCGTTTCTGATTGATACGCAAAGTGCGTATACCCACTTACTTGAAGACAACCATCCTTCGTGCTTACCAATAAATCCACCAACCAACCAACCAGTGAATGGGTTGCATAAATAATGTTCTCCAATATGCTCTAACACGCATACTTACACGGAACCGTCTTGATTCCGTCTGTTGTACAGGCAGATAATATGCGCATGTTGTGTTTTACTTCTTGTTGAACAGTTCAATAACGCGCTCTTTCATCTACATCATGATATGTACATCAGCTTCAAACGAACAAACAAACATCATGATGTGTCAAACAACTTCAAACAAACAAAATAAACAAAAACATACTAACTGTCAAATCTTCTTTAAATTTGGCAGAGAGTAAGAAATACACAGGTTCTGTGCAATCGTCAGACACAACATGCTGCAAAAGCAGGGAGGAAAGTTATTCACACACACACACACACACACACACACACACACACACACACACACACACACACACACACACACAACACAATACACAATCACACACACACACACACACACACACACACACACACACATATACACACTCTGCAAGCGCTTGTCTTTATACGAACTTTCGTGTCTCCACACGCACTCTACACGCACGATTGCGCGCGCGCGCACACACACACACGCACACCACACACACACACACACACACACACACACACACACACACACACACACACACACACGGACGCACACGCGCTCGCACACATCCGCGCGCGGCTATCAACTTTTTATTACGGTGCAGGTTTGTAAAGGCTATAGTATAGTTGTAGGACACCGATCAATTTACTACCACACCAGTCACGAATTAGACTAGGCGACTTCAGTCAGCCCTGATGAATGGGGTCCAGATAGTATCAACAATTTCCTGCAGTTCAATGTTCAGCTCTGTTCAACCACAGTTATAATAGTAAGTCCGTGTCCTAACTCTTTTCCCCAAATCTAGACCTCGTGAAATTTGCCCCCGGGGCGAAAATGTAAGTCGGGGGAACTCTGTGCGGGCCGGTCCCCCCGCTTGTTATCGCTGCCCGATTTTGATTGATAAGAAGACGCAGTGACGTGGAACGCAATTTTCCCTTACGTCAGAAGGAGCGCGGGGCGAGAACTAGGAGGAAATTGGACGGCCATTGTGAGGTGGTGGGAGATTTTGAATATTCCATCTTCCCGGCCTGTCTGGAACTGTCATTGGAAACGAATCAGCTTTTCTTTGTATTGTGGAAGGGGACTGGAAGAGAGGGTGTTGGAATTGACATGAGCGGTGTAAGTGATTGCGTCACTGGGGGGACAGTTATCAATGACGTTAGAACTTGCTCCGGGCCTGTCTTCCCTCCAGCTACCTCTTTTGGCGGAATGGTGATGATGCGCGAATTTTTCCTTCCTTTTTTTTTTCCCCTCCCGGGTTGTTGAGCATGCGCGGCTGATGTCCGTCTTTTGTGAGTCTGAAGGGTTGTGAATGAGGCTTTAGGAGGGGTTGTCAAGAGTACAGTTTGAGGAGATTTCATTCCACCCCCCCCCCCCCCCCCCCCCCCCCCACACACACCCTCCACTTCCTGCCTCTTACAAGGGAAGTGCTCTGTTGGTCGTATTCCTCTTTTTTTAGGGGTCAGAGTTGTGCGTACAGTTTCAGTGGTGTGTATTATTTGTATTTTGCCTTTGTTTCAGTCTCATTCTTTCTGTCCGTCCCATTCTTGCTTTCTGTATTTCCTCTTCGTCTTCCTGTTCTCCCACTCTCTCAACGACTCCGTCCAAGACTTCCCATCTGTTTATCTGACTTCTGCGTCGTTTTTTGTCTATCTGTCTATACCCCCCCCCCCCCCACACTTCCTCTCTGTCTCTGTTTGCCTGTCTATCTGTCTGTCTGTTTGTCTGTCTGTCTTTCTGTCTCTCTCTCGCTCTCTCTCTCTCTCTCTTCCCCTCTCTCTCTCTCTCTCTCTCTCTGTGCGCCCCTCCTCCCCATCTCTCTCTGTCTATCATTTCTTCCCCACTTTCTTTCGCTCTCAGCCCACCCCATCCCCTCTTCCTCCCCTCCTCTCCCCTCCTTCTTTCGCCTTTTCTGAAATTCGTTCCCTCCTCCCTTACCTCCCCCTCCTTCCACCTTTCCTTTCACAACTACCCTACCTTTCTCTTTGTATGTATGAATCTCTATATCGCTTGCCTCTGGCTTTACCATCCCCTCTGGTTCTCCACCCCTCCCCTCTTAGCTTACTTCTCTCTTCTCTCTCTCTCTCTCTCTCTCTCTCTCTCTCTCTCTCTCTCTCTCTCTCTCGCCTGCACTCAGCTGTTTTACAGTTACCAAGTGCAAAGCAAAGTTACTAATGAAAGCCTCTCCCGTGCCACTCCCATCCGCACCCTGCTTTCAACGACGTCCAAAGAAGCACGTCATTTATAAAAGATCATCATTTCTTCACTCTCCACACCGGAGCATGAATAATTCCTGCATGCACTCCCGCTGTCTTCCATTTTCCACCATGTCTACATCAGGTTCTTGCACTCGGCTGCCGCTTTAGTCAATATTATCGTACGCTATAAATGTGCGCTTCAGAAATCTTTCACATAGAATGAACAGGCTGCAAACAAGTTCTTCCCATAATATATACCTTCTACAGAAGAAACACTTGAAACAAAAATATCGTAACACATTTTTCTTTTTCTAAATTAAAACTATCCACGTGTACAGAAGTACAAGTGTCAGTAAGTGAATTATTCAGTTGGAACAAAACCGACTTCACAAGGTACCATCTTGAGAACACATTCATATGTCCAAAGCCTTGATGATTTTCATTTGCACAGTCACTTACAAGGAAACAGCCTGCTCGTTTCACACTGTTTCGTCATTCAAGACAAGCTGTCACAGTCAAATGAAAAAAGAAAAAATCTGCATTATTGTATATGCAATGCATGGCACTCTCTTTTGTCTCTTGTCTCGGATGTTCCCAAGCTTTTGCTTTGATGCAACTGTAACGACTGTCTGCGACATCTTTGTTTAGCACAGAGTCATCACTTGGTAACTAGCAGTTCTGTTAACTAGTCAGGCAATCCGTAGTCATGAAACGGCAAGAAATACTACACTGTACCATCAGCCGAATGCAGTCTCTCTCTCTCTCTCTCTCTCTCTCTCTCTCTCTCTCTCTCTCTCTCTCACGCACACACACAACACACACACACACACACACACACACACACACAGAGTTACACACACACTCACTCACACACACACACACACACACACACACACACACACACACACACACACACCACACACACACACACACACACACACACACACACACACACACGCTCTCTCTCTCTCTCTCTCTCGCTCTCTGTCTCTCTCGCTCACACACACACACACACACACACACACACACACACACACACACACACACACACTGTCTCACACACACACACACACACACACACACACACACACACACACACACACACGCACTCTCTCTCTCTCTCACACACACATACACACTCTCTCTCTCTCTCTCTCTCTCTCTCTCTCTCTCTCCACACACACATGCATGGAAGTTAAGTAGAATACCGTAGAGCAGTCTTCTATCCAGTTTTTCAGGTTGGTATCGAGTGTCAGTATTTGCAAATGACTACAAGCTGAAGCCTCAAGGTGTAACACTGATTACAGTGTCGAAAAATGGAAATCAAGCGAGTCAAAACCGTCCCCAGAGAGGGACCCGATTTCCCACTTTGTGCAGGGCATTAATTAAGCGCACAGGATTTGCGTCGCTCTCCTTGTCATTGTTTCGAGCGAGGGACGCGATTTCCCACTTTGTGCAGGGTATTAATTAAGCGCACAGGATTTGCGTCGCTCTCCCTGTCATTGTTTTCGTTTGTTTCTGAGGGCTGGTGCAGGATGACGTAATTTTTCTTTGTGAAGGCGATAGCTTTAGTGCTCAGGATTTGTTTATTATTCTGCTGTTTTTTGCTCTTCTCTCCTTGTCGCTGTTTTCATTGTTTCTGAGATTAGTTACTGAATCTAGGGAATGCTGTTTCCATTTGTGCAGGCGATGGCTTAAGCGCACAGTTTTTTTTTGCTAACCCACCTCGGTCGCTGTTTTCATTTGTTTCTGAAGTCAGATACGATGTTTGCTTTACCCGTAGAAAATCGACTTTTGAGCGTGTTAGTGAAACCACAAAGTACCACTAGAACGTTTCAGCGTCGTACTGCCGAACGAGACTGATGTGTACCCAGCAAGCGGTTTAGACGACTGCTAGACATGTATCCAGGGGATTCTGGTGTTTGCTTATACCCCGGCAAAGTCGACTCGAACCACGAAAGAGTGTGATTAGAGCCCGAGTCGCAGACGAGCAAGGTAGTTGTCGAGTGTTTGATTTCCGATCGTTGAGCTCGAGGGTTGTGGAGAGAGAGGTTTTAAGCCTTCGGACATCGATAAGCGGTTGACTGCGAAGGAACCGGTGGGCGTTCAGCCGTGCACAATAACCAAACAGCGTTTGGGCCTGGAATCGCTCCGTAATGATGGCAGGCCAGCGAGGAATTGGATTAATTGTTGAGCGCGAGCATGGGAACTGAGCTCGGAATTTCTTACGGAGCGCTTCGTTTCCTGGCGCCCGTAACCCCCGTATTGAAGAGAAGGGCGGGGGGGGGGGGGGGGGGGGGGGGTGGAAGGGGGGTGAGGAGCGGGTGGGAGTGGGGGTAAGTGGTGACTGCACGTGTTGGGAGTTGGAATACACTCTTTTGAAAGACTCTATCATCAGGAAAGCGCTTTTATTTTTTTTTGTTTTTATGATTATTATCATTTTTATTTATTTATTTATTTATTTTGCCTTTTTCGTCTGTTGGTTGTGATGCCTGAAGAAATTGATCGAAAATGTACATCTCTGTTGTACTAAATATTAAATCTATGTTACTTTATACCTGTTTGTGTGTTCATTTGTAATTTGCCTTTTCTGGGGAGTTTCCCGGTTTGATCTCCGATTGGAGGAAAAAATTCTCGATCAGGTGCGATTGTATTTGAAGTCACTGTATTCATTGCACCTTCTTTTGGGTTGTCTTGTCAGTTTTAGGAGAATTTATTTACGGTTATCTTCAGTGTGTGTGTGTGTGTGTGTGTGTGTGTGTGTGGAGAGAGAGAGAGAGAGAGAGAGAGAGAGAAGAGCGTGCGTGTGAATGACAGAGAGAGAGAGAGAGAGAGAGAGAGAGAGAGAAGGGGGGGGGCGGAAGGAAGGAGGGAGGGGCGCAAAGGAAGAGGGAGATGTGGGATGAGGGAGGGGGTCAGGGTGGGTGAGAAAAGGGGGGGCAGGGGGAGGGGGGATCGGAAAGTTGGAAATGGTTTAAAATGAAGCCGTGCAATGGCAGACTTTGTTTCATTAACACATGGATCAATGCCACGTCGGAGTCACAAATCAAACCAAAACCACAGCAAGATCATATCCTTTCCTTGATGTACGCTTACATATATACTACAAACCACTGGCGAAGAGTCTCAACATTTCAGCAATGAATTGTAGCCTTGAACTCGCCGACAGATTTCAGATCATTGGTTCCCGACGTCTTTTCACCGACGCAGAAGCTTTAGAATATGATAATTTAAAAAAATAAAAAGAAAAAAACGAAAAAGAAAAAAGAAAATGGTCGGTGATTTTTTTCCCCAACGATTATTCAGGTGTAGCTGTAGAATTAATCACAGCCTCTTCATTCTGAAATGCTGCCCGTAGCCCCAGTGGAGCCAGCGAAGGCATGTTTCAGCCTGAGGCCAATTATGTTGACTTGACCCAGTTTCCCAACAAGCTGGATGAAGTCGAGCGAAGAAAGCAGACACTGCTAGGGCAACAGACAGCCACGCGAACCACGCCATCTTTCTGTCCCAACGTTGATTGCAAGACGGAACAATAGCCATCACTATGAGTATCAAGTGTCACCCGACTTTCAAGCCGTTTCCCACTGCTCCCCAGTCGCAGCCCCGGGGTGTTTTGCAGCGACCCTCAGAAACTTGGAGGGTCCCCACAGAAAGGCCACAATGGTCGCTAGGTGTGGCAGGAAGCATTCCGAGAGGACCTAACAATCTCCACAGAGCTCCACCACAGTCATTATATTCCCGGGCTGGGCTGAGTCAACAAATACAGGGCCAGCTGAGTTGGCTGGCTGGAGGGGCAGCGAATCCGTGTTGCATTTCTCTCGTTGGGGTCTTTCCACAGTCAGGCTGCGGTGAAAGGGGGCCGGGGGATGATCAAGGCAAAGGTGTCCCAGGGCTCCCACTTCGGTGCTGTTGGAGCACAAAAGGGCGGTGACTAGTCTCGGCAGTTTTTCAGTCTCAAGGTGGAGAATAACCCGCCTTGCTGTGACGTCATTTTCAAACGGCCTGCGGCTGGGGAGGCGGGGTTCTTTGTCTGTTTTGAAGAGTGGGGAAAGGTTTGAAGTGGACGCGTGTGTCCAGACATAGAGTCTACAGCCTCCTCCCTGTGCGGGGGGTCTAAAGCTCTTGTCGCACGAGGCGATTCTCGCTCAAGTGCAGGAACAATAGTTCGCTCTTGCTCGTGCTCTTTCGCGCGTCTCGCCACTTTTGTGCTCAGACAAGGCCAGTTGGCAGACATATAGAGGGTGCAGATCGACTGATAATGGTGACTGAGACGCGGAAATCATTCGTCTCTTCACCGGTTCACTGTGTACCGTTTACTCATTGCATTTTGAGGCACCTGATTTCAAATGTATGGGTAGACTGATACATGACACAGTATGAAAGCGAGAACGAATATTTTATTACTTTATTTACCATGACACACAGTATGAAAGCGAGAACAAATATTTTATTACTTTATTTTACCTTAACTGTCTGAGCACACAACACACACACACACACACGCACGCACGCACGCACGCACGCACGCATGCACACACACAACACACACACACACACACACACACACACACACACACACACACACACGCATCTATATGTGTGTGTGTGTGTGTGTGTGTGTGTGTGTGTAGATAGATAGATAGATAGATAGAGAGATAGATGTGTGAGTGAGTGAGTGAGTGAGTGTGTGTGTGTGTGTGTGTGTGTGTGTGTGTGTGTGTGTGTGTGTGTGTGTAGAATAAACCAGGTGTGAACCTAAGACTGGATCGTCCGTGACATAACACCGTCTCAGACAACATGACTGAGAACTGAACCTGTCCAGCAGTGCCGTTGGTTTGCAGTGTGATAGGCTCAGCTGGACACGTTTCTCACCCTCCATGAAAAACTGTCCCTGCCGCCAGGAAGCATGTTTTCGGTACCACCTGAGACCCAGTGTGAGTGTGTGTGTGTGTGTGAGTGTGTGTGTGTGTGTGTGTGTGTGTGTGTGTGTGTGTGTGTGTGTGTGTGTGTGTGCGTGCACGCGCGCGCGCGCGTTTGTGTGTGTGTGTCTGTGATGCAAAGCAGAAACAGCAAGTGTAATGACCTGTACTTCAGCTTTCAGATTACAGTTCTGGAAGCAAGGAAGTTTTGTCATCTGTCCTTGCCCTGCTTCTCTCTCCATTTTCATCCTGTCCCTCTGCCTCAC
The DNA here is from genome assembly GCA_033310375.1 of Conus canariensis. Lineage (NCBI taxonomy): Eukaryota > Metazoa > Mollusca > Gastropoda > Neogastropoda > Conidae > Conus > Conus canariensis. The sequence goes on from CM065725.1 coordinate 43,346,877, forward strand.
CCCTTCCCCATTTTGTCATTTATTATCTGTCTGTTCAAACTTTTGACGCTGTGTTTGTTCTGTCTCTGTCTCTTACTGTGTTTCTGTCTCGGCTACTGCATGCGTTTGTGTTCGAGAGTTGTGTGTCTGTGTGTGTGCAGAGAGAGAGAGAGAGAGAGAGAGAGAGAGAGAGAGAGAGAGAGAGAGAGAATGTGTGTATCTGTGTGTATATATGTGTGTGTGTGTGTGTGTGCGCGCGCGCGCACGTGTCTATGTGCATGTGCGTGGTTACTTTGCATATGTGTGTTATGTGTACGCGTGTGTCTCTGATACACACACACATACACGTACAGAGAAGAGAGAGAGAGAGAGAGGGGAGAGAGAGAGAGAGAGAGAGAGAGAGAGAGAGAGATTCAGATTCTGAATCTGAGAGAGAGAGAGAGAGAGAGAGAGAGAGGGGGGGGGGGGGGGGCGCTACAAAAATACCGAATTCCCTGAAGTTGGGTTGCAGTTCTTGTCTGTCGGCAAACTTTTGACACTCCTTGGCTTCGTCTGTTTTGGTAGAAGACGATGGCCGAGTGGCTAGGTTGTTGTACCAGCGCTTGGGTGGAATCGTACATTTTTTGTTGATTTTGAGAGAGAGAGAGAGAGAGAGAGAGAGAGAGAGAGAGAGAGAGAGAGAGAGAGAGAGAGACAGACAGACAGACAGACAGACAGACAGACAGACAGTCAAAGGCACACACACACGCAGGGGGGGGGGGGGGGAGAGAGAGAGAGAGAGAGAGAGAGAGAGACAGACAGACAGACAGACAGACAGACAGAGACAGAGACAGAGAGAGAGAGAGAGAGAGAGAGAGAGAGAGAGAGAGAGAATTTATCATTTTTATCATTGTTTCAGGCATTTTAGATCAATTTTTCACACAGGACATTCATGTGTGTGACTAATTAGTTTTTGCACACTTTATGTATAGACATATACTGCCAATCTTGTGTGTGTGTGTGTGTGTGTGTGTGTGTGTGTGTGTGTGTGTGTGTGTGTGTGGTTACCCCCACCCGTGCGTATGTGTTTATGTGTGCATGTTTATGTGAACGAGTGCATGCATGCTTGTGATGCGTATTGATACAGGGTTGCTTATATGTTTGTCTCTATTTTGTCGCTCATGTGTCTGTCTGTCTGTCTCCGTCTCTCTCTCTCTCTCTCTCTCTCTCTCTCTCTCTCTCTCTCTCTCTCTCTGTCTATCGATCTGTGACTGTCTCAGTCTGTCTCTGTCTCTGTCTTTCTGTCTGTCTGTCTGTCTGTGTCTCTCTGCGTGTTCCTCTATTTCTCTGAATGCTCCTTTTGACAAGGTGTTTCCTCTGTCTCCTCCACCCCTCCACCCCCCTCCCCCAACCGTTTTGGTATCGTCGTTATGTATGGGAGTACATTATGTTTGTGCCATTTCGAGCGCATTTATGTGTTCAAATGTTCTGTGTTTGCTCCGCCTTCATAAAACTGCCTGCGCTCATGCCCATGCTTTTTTATATATAATTTTTTTTCACGAGTTTGACCATTTTCTTTCGTCTTCTTCTGCTTCACGTTCTTCTTCCTCTGCTTCTTCTTATGTTTCATGTACTTCTTCTTCTTCTTCTGATTCCTCTTCTTCAGCTTCTGATTCTTCTTCTTCAGCTTCTGATTCTAATTCTTTTTCTATTTCTTCTTGCACGTCGATGTCGATCATCTCCTCAAATATTGAGTTCAACCCGTCGGTCAAAAGACACGGTAAGTGTGCAGCAGAAGTTATTTCGGGTCCCTCCACCCTGAACGATAGAGAGGTGGCCCAGTGGATAACGCACACACTCAGCTTGGAAGTGAGAGAATCGCAGGTCTGTGGATCGGGTCTGGAACTGAAAGTGGTTGGAATTGGGGAGGGATGGAAGGGTGAGGGATGGGGGTTGGGGGTTGGGGGGTGGAGCGGAGAGTGGATGTCAGGATTCCCCCTTTCAACACTTGACCTTTCTGTGGTTCTGAGAACTACTGTCTGGGGTGTGGCGATAAGCGGAGGTTCCATGTACTGCGTATGCATCACACATGTAAAAGAAACCACGGCAACGAAGATGATCTTGACAAAATCGGTAGGGAATAAATAACATCCACTATTAACTGATGAACATAGACACACAGGAAGACCAAAAGAAGAAGAAGAAGAAGAAGAAGGAGTGGCACTGTACCAAGACGACGTGGTCTGGCCGAGATCATCTTAAATTTCACGCAGGAAGTCTGTTGTGACTATGATGTTTGATGAAAGAAAAGGGTGGTAGGGGTCGGTGGCCATGTCTAGGCCTGCACAGACACGTAGGCACGGGGTGGCGTGGTGCAGCAACAATGTTTGGAATGTTCCGTTGGACGCATTCGCGTGCGTGTTTGAGCATAGTAATCATATTTGTTGCGGTTTGTTCTGTTGGCCGGGGTATAAACATCGGTGTGTTTTTTTTTTTTAAGACATTTTTTTGCATCTTGGCGTGAGAGAGAGAGAGAGAGAGAGAGAGAGAGAGAGAGAGAGAGACAGAGAGAGAGCGTGCACAGAGAGAAGGAGAGAGAGCGTGCACACACACACACACACGCACGCACGCACGCACGCACACACACACACACACACACACACACACACACACACACACACACACACAGGAACGAACGAACGAAATTTTATTTTTCCAGGGTAATGAGATAATCAAATTGTACATGCTTTTTCCACCCAACCCTGGGGAAAACAAAAAAGAGAAGAAGAGAGAAAAGAGAAAACAATGGAAACATACAAGTCACTATAGCGACTACAGGGAAAAAAGCGAATACACAAATCGATAATTAGACTATGAAAAAAGTACTGATACTACAAACGCAGATAACAGAATCCTGCATGCATGCACAAGTGCGCGCGCGCGCGCGCGCACACACACACACACACACACACACACACACACACGAGAGAGAGAGAGAGAGAGAGAGAGAGAGAGAGAGAGAGAGAACCCTTTGTTTCGGGTGACCCAGTTGACAAGTGTCGAAGACGCGCAAAACTGACGAAACAGAAGCAAGCACCAACGCGGACCCCGGGAATAAATGATTCAAAGCGCTGCCCCGCTGCATGCGTGTCACCATTTCCCTGAAAACAAGCGACACGAAAGTGGCATACCCGGAGCACACTTGATAAGATTTTCACAACTTTTTATTCCAGTCTTGGCTGGCATTCTTTTTTTTTTTTTTTTTCCTTTTCTTTTTGGGTTTGCTTTTGTTTGGTACGTACGGTTACTGACTGCAGGAAGAATGAAACTTAATTAGCCAGGGTCAGTGGTTTCGCTGAATGCTAACTTTTTCTTTTGTTTGTTTGTTTTGTAGAATTCGGTGCAGGTTGAAGTTAAAGGGAGAGAAAAGAAAGCTGGCCTGGATGTTTGAAGGTGTTTGTTTGAGCAGTCGCCTCAAAAGCCCCGAGTGGTTGCCATGGAAATACACTTCAGAAGTACTGACCTCCTTCAGGGGGAAGGTTTTCAGTCCTCAGTGGAGGGGAAGAAAGAAAGGGAGATATGGGTGGGAGTGGACATTTTTGAGGTAATTAGTTTGGACAACTTGTTCAACAGAGGTGTGCCGGGCCGCACAGGACGTCAGCTGCGATTGTTATGGAGAGAGAGAGAGAGAGAGAGAGAGAGAGAGAGAGAGATGCCGCCCGCAACTGAATTTCAAATTTAATTAAAACCAAATTTAATTTCCAGGTTCCCCCCCCTCTCTCTCTCTCTCTCTCTCTCTCCTCTCTCTCTCTCTCTCTCTCTCTCTCTCTGTGCTGCTGCTGCTTCTGCTGTACTTACTTCGTTCACCTCGGGTCGTGTTGATGTATTCAGTGGGTTTGAAAAGGCAGTCTCGGAAATGCCAGCTAAAGAATGGGCGGATAATTGAAGGCCGTTCTTGCGTTGTGTCGACGGGTCGGGGGACTGAAGGCAACTGTCAACTGTTTCATGACTTGAGACAGCTGGACGGGCTTTTATTGTCAGGCTGATTTTGGTTTTTGTATTTTTTCAAAACACGACGGGTGGAAAGGGCCGTGTTGGTTCTGCAGAGTGTCGTGTCGTGTCGTGTCGTGATCAAGCTTGCGGTCGTTTGTTACGGGGTTGGCACGTAACTGATAGGCTCGACTGTTGTTCACCGTTGAGGAATTGGGTGGTCAGGAACGAGGGGGTTAGCACACGCGTATGAAATCGGGGAAAGGAGGGGGTAAGGGTGTGTGTGTGTGTGTGTGTGTGTGTGTGTGTGTGTGTGTGTGTGTGTGTGTGTGTGATGGGAAAGTAAGTGTGTGTGTGGGGGGGGAGGGGGGGTAAGTGTGTGTGTGTGTGTGTGTGTGTGTGTGTGTGTGTGTGTGTGTGTGTGTTGTTGTTGTTGTTGTTGTGTATGAGTGTGTGTGTGTGTGTGTGTGTGTGTGTGTGTGTGTGTGTGTGTGTGTGTTGGAGGGAAGAGGGTTGTCGGGGTGGGAAGGTGAGTATTTGTATATGTGTATTAAGACGGAGATGGGCGAGGTTTAGGGAGTGGAGGTTAATCCTCTCTGTCTTTTTTTCTGCCTCATCCCTACCCTATGGTGTAAACCAGAGTTTGTCAACTTTCCTGGTTAAAGACCCCCCATCAGGGCATTCGTAGGTCAAACTTACGGTCGAGAAGACTGACTTAAAGGCTAAAACAAAAACAACATTGAGAAAAGAAAACAGCTGAATTCGAGTCCCTGAGTTTTTTTTTATCAACTTACAAAACTGAGGTTCACATCCAGCTTTCAATGAAGTTTCGTTTGAAAAATCACACACAAAAAAAACTTTTTAAAAAGAAAATGATGAATAAGATGTTTTCTTATAAATGTCATTGATGAACCTACGCAGCACAACGAACACAGTCAATACTCACATCTGCAGACATCAGTACAGAGTGGATTCAACCAACAAGAGTCAACTGAAATGAAATCGTGCACATGAAGCAGTAGCTCTCCTTTCATGGGACATAATGTGATCGAAGGAGGTCATTCATTTAGAGCGATTACAGTCAAAATAAGCAACACGGACACGGTAACACACAATTAGCGTATTGATTGTTTGGTCTGTGCCTTTTATATTTCTGTTGTGTTTGGTATCAGTGCACTTGTTTTATAGAAAGTTACAACATCTTTACATGCTACGCACATCTATGATGCGTAGGACATTTGTTCGTTTACTCGATTCGTTTCATACATTTTCACCAGTCTGAGTTTAATGTACGTAAAGTCGCAGCGATGCTTATTTTGTTGTTTTTTGTCAGAGAATCTTGAAGTATCTTTTTTCAGCTCTTCAGTGATTTGATGATATGATGGGAACTGTCGGACATCCGTCTCACACGATGGGATGGGATACAGGATGGGGTTATGTGGGAATTCCGAAAAATCGTTCCAAATGTCAGACAGGGTATAGGGGAGGATTAGGGTGGGATGTAGGGTGGGGTGAGGGACTACTCAGTAGATTAAGATTCTGGTCAACCAGCGGTTAGTTCCCTTACTGTGTGGATCACGCGTGTCTGCCAAGAAATACCCTCTGGGACGTTTTACGGTTGGGCAGTCACCGCGGTCACTCCGCTAGGTAGGCCAAGATGGTTGGGGTTCGCTGCAGTCCGATTTGTCCTATGACTCACTTTGGCTAAATGAACAACTTGGGTTTGCAATAGCCGGCGGATTTGTTCAGACATATCGATTTTTTTCCAATGTTTGCCCAAACCAGGCAGGAATGGGACATCAGCTTAATTCATTTGTTTCTAGCAAGAGTATAGCCCTTAGTGCTGGCTTAATAAACGAACAGTAAACAAGTGGGGTATTTTTTGCTCCCATAAGAAAACCTAACACAGAGTAACTTTTGTTCAAGACTGGCACAGCCTTTTAAACTTGAATAAAGTCAGACAAATACATAGACGAACAATCTAATAGCGGGGGAAAAAAACAAGCGCAGGCCAACAACTGAACTGTCTTCATAGTAATGACTTGGCAAAGATTTGGACTTAAGGAGGGGGGGGAGTTTGAAGATGGAGAAACTGGGAACATGAAATTAAGAAAATATATTACAGACATGAAAACTCTTCACTAGCTGCGTAAGGGAACCATCGTAATCCCTTTTGAAGGCAGATATATTTGTATTGCCTGCTCCGAGGCCTTTCGTCCGCTGGGTCGGAACTCATCAGGCAGACAAGGCTGGTTGTGTCTGCGCTCCTGGCGTCAAATAGAGACACACCACAGTCCATAATACTGTGGTGTTCTCACCACCAAGGGTGCAAAAAAGAATCCAATAGCACCCCCAAAGCAGCCAGTGAAGGGTAGTAAATGAAACCAAACGAAAGTGTGGGGGAGGAAAAAGGTTGCTGAGAAACTTAAGACATTATGCAAATAGTATAAAATGTAGGGGACAATCTTTGAGCCTACGCTTGAGGATCCACCCAAAGATGCAAGGGAGATCAAAAGACAAACACACAGACGGACAGAAACAAATACAAATAACCTCAATTTAATCAAAACAAAATTGGAAATGAAATGAGGCAGGGAACAGCAAACAACAAACAGTAAACGGAGCAAAGGTTACCCCACTTGTTTACTGTTTGTTGTTTGCTGTTCCCTGCCTCATTTCATTTCCAATTTAATAAACGAAGTTATAATATTTTCTGTCACAGTCTCAGTCAGTCTTATCGTTTGTCTTGTCTGTCTGTGTCTCTGTTTGTGTCTTTGTATCTGTATCTATCTATCTCTCTATGTCTGTCTGTCTCTCTCTGTCTCTCTCTGTCTCCTGTCTCTGTCTGTCTGTCTGTCTGTCTGTCTGTCTGTCTGTCTGTCTGTCTCTCTCTCTCTCTCTCTCTCCTCTCTCTCTCTCTTCCTCACTCACTCGCTCCCGCTCAGTCACTCGCTCGTTTGCTCTCTCCCTCGATTTCTCCCGCCGTGTCTCTTCGCCCTCTGTCTGTGTCTCTAATTTTTGTGTCAATCTCCTGTTTGTCTTTGTCACATGTCAAGACTGGCTCTTGCTCTGCACTTCTATCCAGCCTTTCCCCACTAATGTGAACAGGGAGATCTTATGAACAGCTGTAAACCGCGAAGTCTCGATCCGGGTCATCATGACCCATTTTGGTAATCTGACCTTGAACTCGACCTTGGTCACCACGATCCATTTTGGTCACTTGACATTCAGCCTGCTGTAGGTTTTCCTGACATTTTCAGCCATCTGGCAGTCAACTTCAGTCTTGCTCACCATGACCCATTTTGGGTTATCTAACCAATAATCTTGATCTGGATCACCTTGACACACTTTACGTCACTTGAGATTTACTCTGGATTTGTGTCAGCCTGACCCGCTCTGGCCACTTGACATTTAACCTTGCTTCGGGTAACCAGAACCGACCTTGGTCTGTTGACCTTTAACCTTGCTTCGAGTCACTCGTCCTAATCTGGGTCACTTGACCTTAAACTTCATCGGCGTTACTATCATGTTTGGGTCACGACGTTCAACTGTTTGGATTAAAACTGTCCTGGGTCTTTTGACCTATAAGATCAATCTGGGTCACAATGACCACTTAACGTTTAATCGCGAAGAGACGGGGAGGGGGAACACTTTTTCTCTCCATCTCTCTCTTCTCTCTCTCTCTCTCTCTCTCTCTCTCTCTCTCTCTCTCTCTCTCTGACTGCTTATGGTGCTTTCCAGTCAAATTCTGTTGAAACTTTGGCAGAGGAAAATCTCTTTTGTTACCATGAGAATAAGCCACTAGAACTGCTTGTTCTATCGAACCATATCTCCTCACTAATATATTCCATTTTTAATGCACTGACGTTTGAACTCTGTTTTAATGAATTCTGTGCGCATCTGCGCTGCTACCTCCATTTGCTTAGGAGTTTGGGTCAAAATCAGAATGAAGACTTGAGCCATTTGTGACTATCGGACTCCTTTCTCTCACAAAACAAAACGCATTATGTCGTGGAAACAGCCAGCACGACGCCTCATGTCACTGTTTTTAAAGAAAAGCTTTGCTGTAGTGTTGTTCTTCAATCAAATCGTTGCATCAGAACCTGTCGCCACACAAAGGCCAGATCTACCTCCCACAGACCCGCGTCGCGGCAAATCGCCTGCCAGCACGAGCATCAAAGCGCCCCCTATCAAGACTAGCTCATGCCCAATCACCTCACAGACCTGGCACCATATTTGTGCCTACAATCTTATCAGCCAGCCCACAGTCCCATTCTGCTGCGGGTCAACGCGAGGGACTCAGAACGTTGATATATTATGTATGCCCATTATCAAAATCTCGCCACAAACGTGATTAATTAGCCGACGAAAGCGAGAACAACGGGAAACAACTCCCAATAATGCCAAGCCGCTCAGTAGACGGGACTTTTCTGGCTGCGATCTTGGCAACCGTCAAGGATTTATGAACTCTTTATCGAGGCAGAAAATTTGACTAATGTTAATCTGAATCTGCCGACTGACGCGGAGTTTATCGACAGCCGATAGCCGTTGCTTTGAATATAATTTCGCACTGGACCGTATTCACGTCAGTCGTTGACTCTATTGTGTCGTTTGACGGGGTAGCGAGTTGATACGCATTTCTTGGAAAAAGAGCTTTGACTCCCTAAGACTGATTTTTATTGATTAGGTAGTAATGGGTCCGCGGTTATCCGGGACTTGATGTTTTTGAAGTGATCGGTTTCTTTCTTCCAGGAAACCTGGCAACACCGCACCATTTTGTTGATGGGATAATATTCTTGGCATGCCACTGGAATGGCGGTCATTGATTGGCGTTTAGGCATTGCCAGGCTGTCGCGTGGAAGAAAAACGCGCATACCAGCACGCAGGTATGCCACGAAGGCACGGATATACACATGCATGTGCACAGGCATGAAAGAGCGCACGCGAGCGTATGAACGCGCGCGCGCGCGCACACACACACACATGCACAGAGAGAGAGAGAGAGAGAGAGAGAGAGAGAGAGGAGAGAGAGAGATAGAGAGAGTAGAGAGAGAGAGAGAGAGAGTTTTTATCAGTGGTAGTCTCTTTTTGTTGTATGATCCGGCCATTTGGAAATTTTCGGAAAAAAATTGAAATGAGTCCAAAAAAACAAAAACAAAACAAACAAACAAACAAAAAACCCACTGCAGGCGTGAATATTAAAAAAAATCAAGAACAATAATCGAAAACATTAAAAGTCCAAAAGTGTGTGTATATGTGTGTGTGTGTGTGTGTGTGTGTGTGTGTGTGTGTGTGTGTGTGTGTGTGTGTGTGTGTGTGTGTGAACACATCGACAGAGAAACATCTTCACAGGTTATATTCATTTATACATAGTAATATTATGTGTAATGTTCACATCTCCGTTTGGAGATTTTGTCCGAAAAAAGAAAAATTCTACTTTGGACAGGATACGACTTTTTAGGGAGTCCCAGTCATTACTGAGCAGGGATTTTTATGTTAAGAACTCTGTCTGAATGTCTCAAAGCAGTTTTGTTTAGTCAGTACGGGAGGGAATCTTAAGAAGAGGAATGTCTATTTTACCGAAATTTCAAACTTTTTTCTTTTAGAGAAAAGTAGAAAAATATCTTACCCAGCATGTGCGTTTATCCCGTTGTTCTGTTTCAGCGCTATAGAGATAGACTGCAGATTTGACTAAACAGGAGAGATGGCACTCCCAGAAGGATAAAGGATGTATACATTTTCAACATGAACGTCATAGGTATGAAGTTTCCTTTTATTAAAGGAGAGTCAAAAATATCATGCGCTACGAACGGCACCTCCACTTGTTAGCCGGATATAGATATCTGTTTTAGTTTTTGCTATGTTTCATGGTCTAGAATGAAAAGAAAAAGGCTCTACACGTTCTAGCTGATATTCTAACACGCTCAGAAAGTGGGCCAGTGTCATTAGTGGCTTTCAACTTTTTGTTTTGTTTTCTTGCTTACTTCTTCTACATGATCCAGTCAACGGTCAAAGGAGAGTAACTGTTGAATGTTGAATCGCGCTCGCATGCGTGTGTGTGTGTGTGTGTGTGTGTGTGTGTGTGTGTGTGTGTGTGTGTGTGTGTGTGCGCGCGCGGCGTGCGTTAGTATGTAAGTGTTCGTGCGTGTGAGGGTGCACGCGCGCGCGCGTGTGTGCACATGCATGAGTGCGCGCGCGTGTTTGTGTGTAATTGCGTGCGCGTGTGCGCATATATGTGTGCATTGGTCTATGTTTATGTGTGTATGTGTATGTACGTGCGTGCGTGCGTACGTGTGTGTGTGTGTGTGTGTGTGTGTGTGTGTGTGTGTGTGTGTGTGTGTGTGTGTGTGTACAGACAGAAAAGCATTTTCTTGCAAATCATATTCACCAACACATAATTGTTGAATACGTAGTATATAGTATCTCCATGGTCGGATTATGTCTGAGAATTACTGATTGAGGCTGGATATGATTGTATTGGGGAGTTTCAATCATTTGTAAGCTCAGATTTTATGTGTAGAAATGCGTCTGAATCTCTCAAAGAAAGCCATTTTCAGTGCAGGAGTAAGTCTTTAGAAGAGAAATATCAATTTTACCGAGCTTTCAAATATCTTTTTTTAATATAGAGAAAAGTAGATGAATATCTTTCCCGGCATTTATGTTTATTCTCTTGTTCAGTGTCAGTGCTGTAATGATAGACTGCAACTGAATTGGACAGAAGAAATGGTATTGCTAGAAGGTATAGAGTATGTGCATATTTTATCGTGAACGTCATAGATGGTAAACTGTCTTTTATTGTGGAATGTCCAAAATTCGATTCGCTTCTAAAGACACCTCTACATGTTGCAGCACAAACTGTCGTTCAGCACAAATTGTCGCTGATGACATGTGTCTAAATTTTAGGCACAAATTGTCATCTCGGATCACATTGTCTCTAGCTACAGTTTGTAGCTAACCTGACGGCACATTATGTTATTGTCGCCCCCACATATATTGTGTAGCAGTCGTAGTATCTGTTTTTTCGTTTGTTCGTCTGCATGTGTAGTTTTGGTTTTTGAACAGTTATTGAAATTATTTCTATAAAAAGGATTTAATACCAATCGAGATAAAATCAGGATTTATTTAGCTACCACATCTATCTACCTATCTACCTACCTACATATCTACCTATCTACCTACATATCTACCTATCTGTCTATATATCTATCTGTCAACATACAGGCACTCCGGGCATAAGATGTCGCTCGGGCGACAGTATGTGCTGGAGGCGACAGTTTCTGCCTCCACGTCCGACAGAAGCTGTCCCCGGAGACAATTAGTGCAGAGGCAACAATTTGTGCCGTAACATACCTCTGTTTAATGTTAACAGAAAAATGGTATCTGCTTTCATTTTTTGCTATATTTGGATGGTCTGAAAAGAAAGAAACGTTTCTTTTCATTTTACTGGCTAAATTTGTCACGTACAGAAAGTGCGCTCAGGTCATGCATATCTTTTAACATTGGTTTCTTGTGCTGTGTTTACTTTTTGTGTTTAGTCTCTTAAAACATGTTTACCACATCGTTTCGCTCATGGACCAGTCAACAGTCAAAGATGAATAACTCTTGTATGTTGACTCGTGTGTGTGTGCGTGTGTGTGTGTGTGTGTGTGTGTGTGTGTGTGTGTGTGTGTGTGTGTGTGTGTGTGTGTGTGTGTTGGTGAACGCGTGTATCCGCGTTGTGTGTGTGTGTGTGTGTGTGTGTGTGTGTGTGTGTGTGTGTGTGTGTGTGGTGGTGTGGTGGTGGTGGTGGTGGTGGTGGTGTATGTGTGTGTGTGTGTGTGTGTGTGTGTGTGTGTGTGTGTGTGTGTGAGAGAGAGAGGAGAGAGAGAGAGAGAGAGAGAGAAGAGAGGAATTGATGATGATGATGATGATGATGATGATATGATGATGTTTTATTTTAAAAAGATCGACAGTTAAAGGGGAATGCTTACAATATATATCATGTGAAGATAAGAGAGAGAGAGAGGGGAGAGAGAGAGAGAGAGAAAAGAGAGAGAGAGAGAGAAGAGAGAGAGAGAAGAGAGAGAGAGCAAAAGAAGAAGAGGAAGATGACGATGATGAAAGAAGAGCAGGAGAAAAACGTGCGCATGATCAAGGAGATATACATCGTGTTGACGATTTTTCTAAATGCAAAAAACACCGCATTAAAACGAAAAGAAAAAAAGATTGTAGCAGTCAGCACAGAAAGAGCAGCAAAGGCCAGCTCCCAAACGCGGCAAGCAAAAGCAATATCCATAAAACATCTCCGCGCAATCCGCCCCGGCTCAAAAGAGCTTCATCGCAGATCGACCCCCATCCAGATACAAAGCCGAAAATCACCATTACTCATTCGCCGACGCTGCCCTCTTCATCCTGCATCCAACGGACCCCCTAATCCCTCCCATTTTTATACGATCTTCATAAAACCTAATCCCGCACTGGACAGAGAGAGAGAAAGAGGGGAAAACTTGCAAGCAACTAAGGGAACCCCCAAACTAACAGCTCTCTTCGATGTATCAGGCTGGAGATCTGGTATCGTGTCTGCCGCAGCGCCAGAAATATCAAGATGATCCGGTGCCCTTCGCTTGCGGGAGGCCGACCAGATATGAAATTGCTCGGCCGTCCCCTGGGGCAAGCCCGTGTGAATGGGAGAAAATGTGACGATGGTCATAACAGCATTACAGAAGAGGTTTTGATGCCTCGGCTGCCTCGTTCTCCTCATGATGAATGGTGAGAGTCCGGAGGGAGGGGTCAGGAGTCACTGAGGGGGAAGAGTGACAGAGGCGGCGCGGGAGACGACAGTGGGGGCCTGGTGAAGGATTTGGCTATGATTAGGTTCTTTTTTTTCCCCATACTTTATTATCATATCCCCCTGATCACATGAAAGCGGAGTGGCTAACGGATGCTGCAAGATGGAGGCGCTCGCTGCAGGAGAGAGCTGCTGCTTCTTGTTCTCGTCATGGACTGATTCATTACTGAGATATATGTTTGTTCGTTAGTTGTGTATCCGTTTGTTTAGTTGTTTTTTTTTTTTCTGCAGGAGATTGCTTGACGCGTAGATTGTACTGGAGCTATAAATGCTTGATGCGTAGACTGTAGTAGAACCATAAATATTAAAGAAGCGCTCCTAGTAAGCCCTGTAATAGGACTGAAGCAGTCTGTGTTTTCATCTCAGTGGACAATCCTGCAATAGATGGCTACAATGACATTGTCTAAGATCTTTTCATTGATGGCTGCCTTAATATGATTTTAAGATCTTATGAGATACGGAATGCCCGAGATTATCTTAAGATATTTTGATAGTCCTTTTCCTGGAGATGATCTTAGTGTCCCTCGAGTGATGGGTGTTATCAAGTTATCTCAAGATCTTTTGGATGATGGGTTCTTATCGACTATAGCATGATCCATAGAGAGATTGTTACCTTTAGATCATATCAAACATTTTTTAATGATGTTTATATTCGATAATCGTAACCTTTTTTTAAGTGACAATTGTCGTTAGATTGCCTTCAGATATTTTGAATATAGGTTGTATGTTCTAAGACTTAAGATTTTTATAGAGATTTTCTTTGTTACATCAAAACAATTTGTACATGATAGCTTCCTGTGATTGTTTCATGCGGCGTATCTTTGGCAAATGGATTCTAGCGTCGAAGCCCATTCCTCTTCAGGTCCGATTTTCGTGTGGCAAGTAGTTTTGAATTACGCGTAGCAGGGGAGAACCTCTCATCTGAGTTGTTCGAGCCAAGAACGTCAGGTGTTATCGCAAGATACCAAACATCAAATATTCCGATCCTATGGCCAATGAACAAGTGTACCAAACCATCGAGCACAGCATCGGACCAGAGGAGGATCTGTTGAGATTAGTCGATACGCCCACATAAGATCCAGTGTCCATACCGAAACAATCCTCCAGGGATCCGTTGAGGGATGCAGACAGTGGGGAAAACTGAAGAAGCGTTGGACTGACAACATTGCAAGATGACAGGCAAGCCATTCGTGGAGACCCCGGGCGAGGTCACGGCACGCAGTCCACCAACCAGGAGGAATCTGGAGAATGGTTCTTCAGTGTGATGCCCCGGCGACTCTCTGCAGATATAAGAGAGAAGAAAAAGCAAGCCTTGTGATTATCAGTTTCGTTGTTGTTCGTTACCAGTCCCGGTGACTCTTCACAGAGATAGCGAAGAAACGAAAGAAGAAGACCCAAGTGTCCAAGACGGGGGAAATCGTGATGGTATTGCTTAAGTGCACTAAGTTGATGTATTATTGGTCAGGCTTAACACATAAAGGTTATCTTTGCACTCATACACGCATATGCACACTCATGCGCCCACCAAACATTCACCCCTCTCTGGGAATGGGATGTCACGCATTCGTTTCTCTCCTAAGACGACTGAGCACAAGAAATCCAATTTCTATGCTACTATAATCAAACATGAAAAATCCAATTACACAAAATGAACAAATCAACACATAAAAGATCAATACTTCCTAATCCCGGGTTATAATAAAAATGACTTCTTACCTGGCCAGGTTTTCCCACACACAACCACGCTTTCACACCACACCACAGTTCTTGAAAAGTCTCTTCACGTCTTCTTCAGCACTGCTTGATGGTGAGGCCCTTGGTTGACTGGCTCCAGGTTTCAGGACTGGGTCTTCGTGGTCGTCTCTGGAATCTCGACGTAGAACTCTTCTTCTTCGTCTCTTTCACCCACCTCTGGGTTCAATTTCAGTTTGTCTGTCTTCACCCACCTCTGGGCTTCAAACTTAGTTTTCTTCTCTTCCAGCTTGTCTTTCCCTAAGACTTTGCTGTCTCTTCTATCTCCCAGACCACGTTTCTCTCGACCCGTTCTCTGTCCTGCCCACCCTTCTCTCTTCTCTCTCTCTCGTGGTGTTCTTCTTTCACGTTGTTCTCCCTCAGTTTATATAGGGATGGAAACAAAGGATTCCCCTTCGGGCCATGCCTTTGTCCATGCTGCTTCTCAAACCCCTAGTTCACAAGTACCCTGAATTCCCCATTCGCTACGTTCTTCCACACATCAGCATTTACACACATCCCTACCTAATTGATTAGCAAACAAACACTTGGCACCAGATGGACATCGAAAATTCCCGCCGACTTCGGAGGCCACTTTAACACAGTAATTATCTTAAAGAGGGCTACGATAACAACATCCACGCGCGTTCAACCAGCCTGACAATAGAACCAACCCAGTGACCCACGGCAATACCATCCGAACGAGTCCAAGACTCCTGCTCTTCACTGACTGTTTACAAAAGAACCTCAGCTGACTGAGTATTTAGCGCTCACTTGGTGCACCGAGGTCCTAGTGGTTACGTTCCTCTCCCCTTTCGGTGTCGGGCAGGTCCGAACTCCTTACTACCTTAGGTGCCATCTGTCACCTGACCGCTTCGTCCTCCTTGACACGGTTCGACCGTGTGCGATGGGTAAGGCATACTTGTTAATGGTTCTATTACCTATTTGTATACTACGTACAACGTCCCTTTTGCCTCTAAGCGTTTAATGCCTTTTGTGAGAGGTTTCACGCACTTGACACCAAGATTAATATTTTTGTTGTTGTTCGTAAGTAATTGCCCAGAAAATACCTTCGTATCCTTCAAGCAATGGTTCTCCCGAGATTATTTTCAGATCTTTCGAATGGTCTTGGATGGAGATTATTGTAAGATACTTTGTGTGATGGTTGTCTTGAAATGTTTCGTAGGATGTTTTGACTGATAGTTGTCTATGAATCATCCTAAAATATTTTGAGTGATTTTGAGATTATTGTGAAAATTTGGTTTTATATAATTTCTGAGATTAAGTTAATCAATTTTGAATGCGGATTATTTTCATTATCTTTAATCTAATTGTAGTTATGTTGTTTTTTTTTCATAGGAAGAATTGGATTGCAACAAAGTTATTATATGTACTATTTGCGAAGAAACACTTCCCAGTTTGGAACCTGACAGCGAATGGTCGTTGTTTGAGTTTACTGGACCTCACAGACAAACATACAATCAGTTAGACTAAGAGACAGACACGTATGGAAAGGCAGTTCAAGTACATATGTACTCGGTCCTGAATACAAAAGAGAGACAAGATTGATTTGTTTGTGATATTTCATTTTGACTGACATCATCATCACATCCTCCTCCTCCTCCTTCTCATCATCATATCATCACCACCACCACCACCACCACCAACAACAATAATTATAAGAAAACACGTTCTGATGAATGAAAATGGAGTAGTTTTTATGTACCTTAATTTCATTTTCTTTGTTCATTTGTCTTTTGTTTTTATCACATTATTTGCTTTGTATGTAGTGATTGAGCATTCAAGTGACTAAGTGACTGACTTTCTTTCACACATGTTGGTAACGAAAATGAAAGAACAGCTGTGAAATGAAGAAGTACAGAGACTCGACAGAAATGAACTGGAGAAAGCAAACAAAAGAGAGAAAAGGCGTAACGATGAAAGTAACAATAGTGATCAAGTGATAAGGCAATAGTATGCAATAACAACAAAAACATCAGCACACACACACACACACACACACACACACACACACACACACACACACACACACACAGCGCGCGCGCGCGCGCGCGCGCGCGCACGCACACACACACACACACACACACACACACACACACACACACACACACACACACACACACACGGAGAGACAGACACACTCAAACACTCTCTTTCTCTCTCTCTCTCTCTCTCTCTCTCTCTCTCTCTCTCTCACACACACACACACACACACACACACACAGACACACACACACACACACTCACACAGACACACAGACACACACACAAACACACACATGCGCACGCACGTACTCACGCACGCACGCACGCACACACATAACGTATCGCTTTCTCCTTTCTCAGTTCTGATACTGGTAACGCCGGAGCTGCCACTGCCAAGAACTGGGCGATCTGATAAAGCTGGCGAGAGACGAATCGAAAGGAGAGTGACGCGAGTCGATATGAATAACATAACTTGGCTCTGGCCACTAAATTCTCTGCCCTTCCCGACTGCCTTCCCGCCTTCTGACATTATCGGAACAGCATATCGCCTGAATAAGCAAAGATTATGCCCTGCCTCTGTTTTTCTTCCTGTCAACGCCCATGGCCGGTTGAAAAACGAGACAAAAGGTGGTTTCTCGCGATAACACGAGATATGACGAAAATATTCTATGGCTTTCTCCAACGACGTCCGGGTAATGGCCGGGGACATGATGCAGTAGGTGTGGGTGTGGGTGGGGGTGGGATGTCACGGAGTCCTAGACCCCTGGCAGGAATGAGAGGGCAGGGGAGGAAACGGAGGGAGGAAAAGGGAGGTCGATGGGAAGGTGGGATGGGGGATGGGGCAGGTTTGTGAGTGTGCGTGTGGGGGTAGGGTGGGAGTGAAGTGGCAGGGATGATAGGGGCATGTTTGTTTTCAATCCTGAGGATTTTCATATGTTGTCTGGCTAGGCACCGGTTTGGGGTCGTTTTGCTTGTTTGTTCTGAGAAAGATCCTGTAGTTGTGTGTTTCCTGTTGTGAAGTTGATAAGGGTGATGGAAGGTAGATGTCTGAATGTCTTATAACCGAGGATTTGAAATGTTTGGGCTGGCATGAAATGAATGCCGCTCCTGTATTTGTTTGTCGGGGTAGAATGGGAAGGTGGGGATTGGGGTGGGAAAGGTTTGTTGCATTCCAAGTGTCCACTTTAACGCATATGAATAAACAGTTGAAATGAATACATGTGGCTTTGTGCAATCTTGCAGCTCTGGGAGGTACTGCAGAGACCTTTATACAAAATGACGACAAATACAACTACAACACGAAAAAATCGGAAAGAGATTCAGCAAGCTACGTGCGTTACAGAAAGCCTCTGCAAGAAGTGAACTCACAACCGGAAGTGACAATACCGAAGCTTGATGCATCTGCACCTAAACGGGACTCGTCATATTTCGTACCCCTTTTGATGGGGTATCGGAAGCGTAATGACCAAAAGAAGAACAACTCAGAGATGAATCAATTGCACGGATTCAAACAAACTGACCGAGGGAATTCTCAAAGTTCTGGGAAAAAAGCCATTTTACAGGTCTAGAATCCGCCATGATCCCACTTGACAACCCGATCTGTTCCTCAAAGGTCTGGCGTGATGGTGGATTCTGTATCGTTAGGTTCCACGTCCGCCTGGTATGAAGGCATCTCTGGCTGTGACATCGATCACTGGTTTTGTGTGATGCTTATCACCGCCAAAATGGATCCAAATGAATGTAGATGTCTATACATTGTTTGTAGATTTGTAAATACATTCCAAAAAAGCTTCTGTCGAAATTTTTTTTTTTAACTCAGCAATGTCTGATTTGCATATGCGCACAAGTGCTTCAAAAGGAACCAAAAATTTCATTCTTTGTTGTTGTTGTTGTTGTTGTTGTTGTTGTTGTTGTTGTTGTTGTTGTTGTTGTGTGTGTGTGTGTGTGTGTGTGTGTGTGTTTTAATGTTTAGCTGGCTGTAGAAATATCCACTTACCCGGCCCATTAGCTACGAGTGCAAATGGCAGTGGTCACATTGCCGAATTATCGACGACAGTGACTTATCATTAGAGACTAAGGGTTGAGCGATTTGTAAGATGGTGCCACAAACAACAACAACAACAACAACAACAACAACAACAACAACAACAACAAAACCTTTATCTGGTTTTGAACTTAAAACAAGTATAACGTTTATTTACTTTAGGAAAAAACTGAGTATATAATCTTGGAACTTGACATGGTGATCATGGGAAGGTGGAAAAGTATATACTGACATCATTTAAAATGTTCACTTTCGTCTGAATTATTTGAGAAATTTAGAATTTAAATTCTTCGTTGGGCGTTGGGGGATGGGGGTGGGTGGGGGATCTTTAACAAATATACTTTAACTACCGTGACAAGTAGGATCATTTTTGGTTTGGCCTGTTGAGAAGAGACTAATTCGAGCAGGATGCATTATATACTGAACAAAGGTATTCTGATGGCGGGTTGGGTACATGGGTTGGTGGTGGACGATTGATACAGAACATGCAATAGAAATGTGACAGGTAAATTGGCCCTGACCCTGAGAGACGACTCGCGTGCTCTACAATGTGAATTCGACACTCAGGTCCGGACAGATAAATTGAACTGACAAAAATTAAGCAACATTTATAATACTGGTACCCATGGGGTTAAAACCAAAAGCAGCAGACGAATCTTTGTTTACATCAATCAAGAAGATGGCATTGAACAGATTAAAAAGATTATGTGCATTTCATCATCTTTCACAACACATCAACATGGGTCGGAAACACGTATGAAAACATCACAACTGTTCGTTACATATCATTGGTGATTGTTTGAAAATAACGAACGGTCTAGTTCCTACACAATATTTGATTTCATTACAGTAAGAACAAAAGAACTATATTTGTTTATGTTTAATGGAAAATAAAGTGCTCACTTTAACAAAAATCTAAACAGCCTGAAAGGCACAAACTACAACACTAAGAAAATGTCTTCAGACGTTTTAACTTAATCAAATCCCACGCCAGCAGACATTCCCTTAAAAGTTTGTCGCAGTCTAAGAAAAACAAGGCAGGCCCAGCTGGCAGGTACTCTTCTTTGTTTGTCTGTAAAGCACCGGCCAGTCATGAAAAATAACAAGGAAGAACCCATTGAAGCCATCTGTGCTCTGTTTCTACATTGCTACAAGGACAAACGTGTGGATGTGGTGATGTTATCATTTGTGACCACGAGTGAAACAGCACGCATATTTGACTTCATCGGCTTCTATCAATGTAATGTGAATGCACACTTGGAACACTGCTGGCTTTCCTTGTTCTTCTTACTGCTTCCTGTCTCCCTTTTCCCCACCTTCCTGTCTTGTTTTGGTCACTTTACCTTTTCATGTGCTTGCTTCTTAGTAGTTACGTTTGTGTGCCAGTGTCTCTGTCTTACTTTGTGCTTCATGTAAATTAAAGTGATTTTTTTAAAATTTCAGTGCGGAAAAGGAGTAGCAAATGCAGATTTCCTCGTGCATGAACACAATGACGGAGTAGGTCAACACTGAAGAGCAGATCAGTTTATGGTCACCCAGTTGCATAAGTACTGAAATGGCTGTTGAGCTGAATTTCGTGTTGGAGTGCGTGCGTCATGGAGACAGAGCAAGTGATTACTGTAACTGAGGTAGTGTTTGTTTATTATGGGATGGAGGCGTGCCAACTTTCCCTTTTTGTTACTTTGTGTTTCGTTTTGAATTGTATTTGTCAATCCGTGTGTCGCAAATGTTGTGATCGAGGCAGATGTCTACACTTCCAACAGCGGATTGATAAAGTGTTGCGCTGTCTGTATCTGACTCTCTTTGATTTTCTGATCGTCTGTCTGTCTGTCTGTCTTTGTCTCTGTCTCTGACTGTGTGTAGTGGTGTGTGTGTGTGTGTGTGTGTGTGTGTGTGTGTGTGTGTGTGTGTGTGTGTGTGTGTGTCCGTCTGTCTGTCTGTCTGTCTCCCCCTCTCTCTCTCTTTCATGTGTGTGTGTGCGTGCGTGCGTGCATGTGTGTGTGTGTGTGTGTGTGTGTGTGTGTGTGTGTGTGTGTGTGTGTGTGTGTGTGTGTACGCGCGCGCGCGCGCGTGTGCGCGACCCCATGCTCACTAGAGGAGTCAGAGGAATTCTACGTTGAAGGTTCTCGCTGCTACTGCATGCATAAGCAGTCTAATTTAATCATTTATTTTGTGTGCCGGCTATCAGGTACGAAGAAACTATCCTGAGCATGATCGAAACGTCTGGAGTTTTTGTTCGAGACAGGTTGCTATTGTCTAGCTCTGAGACCCTAGCAGATGGATGAATTTTACCACTGATGTGTAGAAGAAATCCATTTCGTTCGTAAGCTGA
>CM065725.1:43370265-43372765 GCA_033310375.1 Conus canariensis
AGTCAGTCTGTCTGTCTCTCTTTCTTTCCCTCTTTTTTTTTTTCTTCAGACCTGAAAAGGCCCAGTGTGGTCGGCTGGGTTTATCCCTTTTATTGATAAACAGAAATAATCTTTGTCGGACAATATAGTTAATGACTAAACCAAAGAAGCACAAACCGGGGAGAAGCCTGTATCTGTCAGACGAGCGATTGATCTTGCGCTTGGTTGAAAATTCATAGATGTTGTGTATACATCAGGGTGTTTTCCTGTGTTATTTGTCTGTTTCTTTTATTTCTATTTATTATTTCTTCGCTGGGGATTGCCGGCACTTAAAGTGCAGCAGAGCAGCATTAGGTGTGGCTGTGTTGGAGGAACTGGAATGAGCGGGGTGGGAATCACGCCGCTGAACAGACACGAAAGACGAGACAGCATAATGATCTCACAAGGTTCATGCTAGCATTCTTTCTGTTGCTTTTTCTTTGGGTTCTTTTTTGTTCTTGGTTTTGGGTTTTTGTTGTTGTTGTTGTTATGATTATTCATATGGAGTGTCTTACAGCACAAAACTATCGACGTGCATTGTTCAGTTCACTGAACAACCAAAAAGTAAATGAAAACAGTCTTAGGATATTTGACATTGTGTAGAAATTCTCAGAAAGAGCAGAATTATTAAACAGAAGAAAGAAGAAGATTTACGCATTTTTGCTGACAGCCTACTGGCAGTATCAAATTACTTTCGGACCAGGATACATATATCATAGGCATACCATGCACTCCCCACCCACCTTTTCCCCAAAATGGGGACACGCTTTTGGCACTTCAGCAGTCCCATCCTCAAGGAAAGCTTTTTGTTTGGTCTATATAGGGTGGGCGGATGCTTCAGAGCTAAAGGTCCTCTTTAAAGGGCTCAACAGTTCAGTTCAGTTCAGGGGTTTATTTAATGTCTTTTCATCGCCAGATGATATTAGACACTTATTTAAAGAAAAACAAAAAAAACACCCTCCACACTTAACTTATCATCCACTGGGCTCAACGTAAGGCACAAACGTGTAGGCCATTGAGACCCAAACAGATAATGACTTCGACTGCAAGATGGCTTGAATATTTTTTGTTACATGTTTCTCTTTCATTTTTTTTGTAATGCAGCTCCTAGTGAACAATAAAATGCAAGAAAACGACAGACAAGTTAGATGCTATATTCTCTAGAATTTTGCATGGTCTAGGGTGTGCCGTGCCCTGTCCACCTCAACTACTCCCCCCCCCCCCCCCCCCCCCCGGGTGGTTCTAGGATGGATTCTTGCCCTCGATTTCTTGGTAGAGCCACCCGGATTTGAGATCACGTCAGTCCATTTAAAGCGTATGTAGGATCTGGTGAAGGTTAATGGACTCAGTTCAGTTCAACTCGTGTAGGTTGTAGTCCAATCAACAACGTGACGCCGTATCAGGACCGTCTCATCGTTATCACGGTCGATTCCAAGGAAGTTTATTATAAAAAAAAAATCAGTAAAGCAGTCTATTCTTGTTATACTCAAAGCGCCTCAAACTAGATCGATTATCCACAAAAATCTTACGTCAAATGAGAGGAATTATCTCTTTTAGAAACTCAAAGAAAAAAAGAAAGAAAATAAAATCACATTTAATGATTCGCCTCCGAGCAACTGAACAAGGTCTTCATCGAGAGTGCTGTAAAGTGGTTTTTGTTTGTTTGTTTGCTTTACAAATGTTATGTCAATCCCAATACTTACTGCACAATTTTTACAGCGCGGGTTTTATCACATGGTATGCACCATGGAGCCCTTATACTGGCAAGAAGACTAAAAGTAACACGCAAAACGAAGAAAGAAAGAAAGAAAGAAAGACCAATGATTTAGATGTAGTTTTGTTTCTAGCGCGTGGAACTGAAGAGGACCTCAGGGTTGAAACGCGTTACTTCCGCGTTGTCATTCTTTCTTCCATTGGTTTAGCGGTCTGAGAACACAACCTGTTTCGAATTCTGTTTGTCGTTAGTCGACCCTTAATCTAGCCCATCCCTCCTGGACAGCAAAGGCATGATGTGTTTTCTATCTTTTAGAATTTCACATCTTCGCCTTCCCCCATCCCCTCCCTTCTTTCACCTCGCTCCGTCCCCGTCGGCCTTTTTTTTTATAGGAAGTTTGAAAAAAAAATGTTGAAGGCTGCTCTGTTCCTGCATGTTAAAGAAGTGATCAGACTTGCACCCTCCTTTCCTTTTGTATTGCCCACTACCCCCCCCCCCCCTCTCTCTCTCTCTCTCTTACTCACTCCTGTCTTTCTCTCTCTCTCTCTCTCTCTCTCTCTCTCTCTCTCTCTCTCTCTCTCTCTCTCTCTCCTTATCTAAATGATTTGCCTAGGTCATGTTCATGTGTCCGGGTAGGGTTTTTGAAATAGCAGTAACCTTGTATTATCATTATACCAACGACGCTGCAATGAATCATTCCTCGAGGACTGGATGGCAGTAGCTGGTTGTGTGGTGGTAATGCATGTGTTCTTGGTGTGTGTGTGTGTG
>CM065725.1:43377765-43382765 GCA_033310375.1 Conus canariensis
GTGTGGACCTCAGTGTTGATTACCTCTCAGCTTCCACACCTTGTCCAAGTACTGCTGTTTCTAGTGCTGCTGTGCTTAGGCTTTGCTGAGTTCGTGTTCAAGTCATCAACACTGGCAGGTTCGTTGTGACTGTCACTGGGTGGCTCCTCTGGCGGGTGGCTTTGTGGCGACCTGATCCTGATGGTCTGTTACGGACTGCTCACACTGGGACTGCAAAGCGGTGAGCCAGGGTCCTAATGTGCGTGGGCGAGGCTGCATGAGCGCTGTGGGAATAACGCACGCCATTTATACGGTACGATACTAAAGTCGTCCCCTCCCCCCCCCTCGCCCCCATATCACTGTAAGTGGTGTTAATGGTGAAGATAGTACTCTGTAGTGATAGAGCTTCTCGAATAAGCTCGAGTAAAGGTCAAAGTCATAGTGAAGATTTTTCTTTCTAATTGAAAAACAGATTTATTTGTTTTTCGCGGTTGGTGGTTTTGTTTTGTTTTTGGCAATTCTAGCACGCCAATGCAGTTTGATTTAATATCTGTCTGATTCTTCAAATCAAAGGATTCAAAGTACACATCATAATATTAAACCAAGTCTTGCTCAGAAGTGAAAAAATGAAGCAAAGTGATTCCATGTACCGATAAGATTAGATTAGGCTCAGAATTAAAAATTTTACCGTAAGCCGTTCCTTGTGTTATATAATTATGTTGTTTGTATTTTTCTTAAGCTGATCAAATTCAATGTGATAAATTATGTTGTTTGTATTTTTCTTAAGCTGATCAAATTCAATGTGAACGCACTGATTCATTTGTCTTTTCACCGTTCTGTTCCCTGCATTGTTGTTTGCCATCTTGTTCCTCGTGCTGCTGTTTCTCCTACTGTTCCTTCTGCCGCTGTCCTTGCACTGCTCCTTGTGCTGCTGTTGCTTGTACTTTTCATTCTGATGCTGTTTCACACACACACACACACACACACACACACACACACACACACACACACACACACACACACACACACACACACACACACATGTGCGCGCAAAAACACAGATGCACACTCGTACAGAAATACAGGCCTGCGCGAGCATGAATACACAATCACGAACACACAGACAACGGACAGCCAGCCAGCCAGCCAGACATAGACACACACACACACACACACACACACACACACACACGCACACACACACGCACACACACACACACACACACGCACACACGCACGCACGCACGCACGCACGCACGCACATCCCCCCCCCCCCCCCCTCTTGGCCTAAATTTCACGTGCTTTTTGCCCCGGTCCCAGCTGCCAAGCCCGGGGTGTGCGGGGAGGGGAGGCACTAAGGGGACATTTTCTTCCCGTGGGACAGAGAGGAGACGGCCTGTATGTGTTTATCTTGGGGAAACCTGCGGCCCACGAGTCACGAATGATCGACGGTTTTCCTCTGAAAAGACCTGTTTGTCCTGCTTGAGATTCTGGCCCAGAAGCCAGAGGACTGTGTCCCTCTGTCTGCCAGTCTGTCTCACTCTGTGTGTGTGTGTGTGTGTCCATGTGTCTGTTTGTCTGTCTGTCTGTCTCTGTCTCCCTCCCTCCTGCTCTTCCTCCTCCTCCTCCTCTCTCTCTCTCTCTCGCTCCCTCCCCCTCCCTCTTCTCTCTGTCTCTGTCTCTCTGCCTCTGTCTCTGTCTCTGTCTCTGTCTGTCTGTCTGTCTGTCTCTCTGTCTCTCTCTCTCTCTGTCTCTGTCTCTGTCTCTGCCTGTCTGTTTGTCTGTTTCTCTCTTTTCTCTTTATTTCTCTCTGCGTCCATCCGTCACCTTCTCTAATTTTCTTTTTTGGAGAGAGAGAGAGAGAGAGAGAGAGAGAGAGAGAGAGAGAGAGAGAGAGAAAGAAAGAGACAGAGAGAGAGAGAGAGAGAGAGAGAGAGAGAGAGGGTATTTCTAATAGGATTTTTCTTTTTCTTTTCATGTTGGTCTACTTCTTTGTTATTTTTTTTTCACCTTCTCTGCCTCTTTATTTTCATTTATTCATTTTGTACTCTCATCTGCCTCCTCTTCCTCCTCCTTAATCCTTTTGCCCCTCCTCCTTCTCCCCCCCCCCACCCCCGTTACACTTTTTCTCTTTTTTTTCCTTCTTCTTCTTCTCCTTCTTCTTCTTCTTCTTCTCCTTCTCCTTCTTCTTCTTCTTCTTCTTCTTCTTCTCCTTCTTCTTCTTCTTCTTCTTCTTCTTCTTCTTCTTCTTCTTCTTCGTAGTTTCTTCCTCTCAGTCTGGTACTTCTCCCAGTCAATCTGCCCTTTTGCATATGCATGTCAGTACGCCTGCTCATCTGTCTGCTTGCCAAGTAGAAAGCAGCCTGTAATGTGACCCCCTCTTCCTCCCGCCCCTTCCCTTTTCTTTCTCTCTTTCTGACTGATATTCCTCCGTGTCTTTTACTATTCGAATATCACGGTGATTTGTACCCGAGAACATGTAGAAAGTTTCTTATTCCTAGTTTGTTGCTCTGTCTCTGCCTATGTCTCTCTGTCTGTCTGTCTGCCTGTCTGTATCTCTCTCTCTCTGTGACACAATTGTCAGTAAGTTAGCATAAGTGTACGATTTTTCTAATCTTGTTCACTTCATTGTTATGGCCGTTATCATTTATTTTCATTTAGTCATGAAGTAATTTGTAAAATATGCGCAGATCCTTTACTTTTTAGGTTTGCCCTGTTGATCTCGCCTCCCTCCCCTCCACGGTCCCCCCCCCCTCCGCCCCACAGCCAGCCCTCTCTCGCATAATAAAGTTTAGCAAAGACAGATTCAAAGTATAGTCTAAGCAGAAAATCTGAATCCGTCATCTCTCTCTCTCTCTCTCTCTCTCTCTCTCTCTCTCTCTCTCTCTCTCTCTCTCTCTCTCTCTCTCTGGACAGTAAATTCAATAAACCAGAAGGTTCATGCTTTATGACTGCCACGAAACTCACAGCTCTGAGCATAATATATAATATGAGGGAGAGTGACCAAATCCTTCCGACAGTGACAGAGGAAGAATAGTGATGCCCTATCTGTCTGTTTGTTTGTCTGTCTGTCTGTCTGTCTGTTTCTCTCTCTTTCTGTCTTTATCTCTCTATGCAGGCACGCACACACACACACACACACACACACACACACACACACACACACACACACACACACACACACACACACACACACACACACACACACGCACGCACGCACGCACGCACGCACGCACGCACACACACACACACATATCATGCCCTCCCCTTCTTTTCCCCTCACTCGCCCCATCTCACAGTTACTCACTTCTCTCCTCCCCCCCCCCACCAACCCGTCATAACCACAAACCCGACTCCCTACCCGTACCTCCAACTGCCCCTCACGCCCTCCATACACACACAATGCACTATATCACGCATGACAAAAACAGCTTACTCCAAGAAACCCATAGCTGCTCTTGCATATACAGTAATCTTACAACTGGGCGCATCAGCACCAGTAAGACTACAGGCCTTATTCTTGTTTTCTTTTCCCCCAGTGACTATCACAACGTGATCTGGTCACATGGGTTTTAAAGGCTTCAGAAATATACTTACCCAGTTCAAAATAATGCTTCGACTGATATAACCTGGCTATGCTGAACATATTGGAGGGGGAGAGAGAGAGAGAGAGAGAGAGAGAGAGAGAGAGAGAGAGAGAGAGAGAGAGAGAGAGAGAGAGAGAGGTGATGTATGATAGGTGACGAATTAAACTGAAGATCCTCCCACAAACACAAACGTCTTTGTCTCTGTCTCTTTCTCTGTCCCTGTCTCAGTCTTCCTCTCTCTCTCCTCTCTCTCTCTCTCTCTCTTGCAAATCCTCCCGTCGCCTCCCTCCCTCCTTCCCTTCATCCGTCTCTGACTCCTCCTTCCCCATCTCTCTCTGTATGTATGTCTGACTCTCTCTCTTTGTCCCTGTCTCTCTTACTCTCCCTCTGTCTCTTGCTCATCCTACCCCCCCCCACCCCCTCTCTGAATCCTTCCTGTCTGTCTGTCTGTCTCTCCCTTGCTCCCTCCCTTTCCATCTCTACCCTCCCCCCCCCCTCTGTCTCCCCCTCTCCTTCTCCCTCTCTCTCTTTTGTATAATTTAACATGGAAAATTTTTATATTTCGCTCATACTGTTTTATGATGAATCGAGAAAGAGAGAGAGAGAGAGAGAGAGAGAGAGAGAGAGAGAGAGAGAGAGAGAGAGAGAGAGAGAGAGAGACGGGTGGGATGGATGGTGGATGGGACATATGCTCACAGCATTGACAAAGTCGCTCGAACTCCCTCCGTCTTTCTTTGATAAGGCCGGACAGTTCTGTGTCGCTTCCCCGTTTGATAGACAAACAGTCAAAAGAAAAAGGAAGAAAGAAAGACAGAAAATTCCAGGGATATAACATGGACCTGTCATCGCCCTTGCCCTCTCGTATATGACGTGAATTATGAACGACACACGTCAAAAGAACACAGCCCGGTTACGTCTGATTTGTTATCTGAGCATCTCTCTTGCCAGCCGTAAGAGACCTTCTGTTGGCACAATTGTCACAACACTAAACGCAGCTGTCAACAAGCAGCACGTGTGAGGTGGGCGAGTTCGAACGGTACCGTTCGCCCGTTCGCTGGATGAAAAAGCCTGTCTTTGCGCAAGGATGGAGGTGTGTATGGTCTGAAAGATTGATGAGCTGGTCCGGGGGGGTTAAGTAGCTCTGTATTATTATAAACTGTTCGTTTTGAAACGTTTGGCAGATGTCTTCGTCTGGTTTGAATGTAGGTAGAATGAATCTTTCATTGAACGTGTTTTCATTTTGTTGTGGTGTGACACGGAAGGAAACAAATCGACAACCGAACAACATTAAAAGAAACACTAAACACCGATGTTATAAAAAAAAAACCCCAAACAAACAGAATGTTGAAATACAAGAAAGAAATCATATTTGAAAACCAGTTCTTTCTGTGCAAAAGATCTTCAGCCATTTTATCTGGAAGACATAACCTATCA
>CM065725.1:43390265-43392765 GCA_033310375.1 Conus canariensis
TTCAGATTCAGATCTTTATTCTGTTGGGCCATAGCCCCTCAGAAGGGGGTACAAAGACAGAACAATATTCTGTAACCAAAGCAAAGAAGCAAACAAAATAAAGCATAACCACAAAAACAATCTTTTTAAAGTTTAAACCTTCGAAGCATTAATTAATTTCACTGCACATAGTTTGCTATTTGCAAATGCTACAACACAGAAATAATCAAAAATACACTGATGAAAAATTTACCTATGCTGCGACAAACCTCCGAATCTTAAATGCTTTGCTCAAATATAATGCGAACTGCTTTAGAAGTGTTTCATACCTTGATGTCATTAACATAATTAGCTTAAATACGCATTGTTATCTATAGTATTTTTGCGGAATGAACTCTTGTCGAACATTACTTAGTTCCAGGAGAGACGACGGAGAGAGAGAGAGAGGAGAGAGAGAGAGAGAGAGAGAGGAGAGAGAGAGAGAGAGGAGGGGAGTGTGTGTGTGTGTGTGTGTGTGTGTGTGTGTGTGTGTGTGTGTGTTGTGTGTGTGTGTGTGTGTAAGTAGCGTAAGAAGAACACGTAGGATTAAAAGTAAGCCTTTTTTTTTCACTTTAATTTTAACCCAAATACAAAGCGAAGTACCCAGCACGCACGAAGCTATTCGGGAAGAAGATGGTCTGCGCCAAGTATTTCTTCCCTGCCTGTCGGGATGCCGTGCCGGACAGTATACAGTTCGGGTTTTAACTTTCAGAAGCTACGAAGTCGTACGTAGTTCTGGTCTGATCTGGCTGTTAGTTAGCGAGACCTTTCCATGATGGCTTCCTTGATCAGCTGGGCTGTGAACAACATGGCTAGCGCTGCACTGCGCTCGCTCAAGTCAGCGATCCAGCTGACTGTGTATGAGAAGGTAGCGTCCATCCTAGCGTCTTTACAGGACTGCTTCACTGGTTAGAGGGTTGTGATATATGATTGTCTAATATCTACGCGCATCCTCCCTCTCCCTCCCACACATGCATTATTATCTTTGAGTGTGTGTTTGTGTGTTGTGTGTGTGTGTGTGTGTGTGTGTGTGTGTGTGTGTGTGTGTGTGTGTGTGTGTGTGTGTGTGTGTAGACAGACATACACAGATCTACCAGCACACTGATGCTTGCACACATTACATGCTCACACGCACAGATTGATACATAGATACATTCACACGAGGCAATACACGTATTTTAAGCACAAACATACGTAAGCGTATATGTATTTACACACACACACACACACACACACACACACACGCGCGCGCGCGCGCGCGCGCGCGCGCACATACACACGCACACACAAGCACGCACACACGCACGCACACACATACACATAATTATGCACGCACGCGCGCGCGCTCATACACATACACAAGCACGCACGCATGCACGCACGCATGCACGCGCACTGACGCATAAACACACACACACACACACACACACACACACACACACACACACACACACACATTTATGGATACATTTGATAGCTATCAAGCCATGTTGTTTACAGTCCACCCAATCGCAAAGGAAGACATTATACGGGAAACAGCCAATGAAGTCACAGCACTCAAAACAGCAGTCAGGATCCACCCACCTGACAGAACACCACACAGACGTGAAACATCGTCCTCACTCTCTCTATCGATGCCCGTCCCTCTCAAAAACAACACAACACACACAACACCACACACACACACACACACACACACACACACACACACACACACACACACACGCACACACGCACACACACACAGAGAATCGTTGTTGTTCTCACTAATCCTTTTCAAAACCCTCGGAGATTTCCACAAGTGGGTTTATCTGGCCAGACGGTAAACTGGGCGTTGGCTTTTGGAACGAGAACAGCGGAGCCTGTCCATACCACTCCAGACAGATAGCCATGCAGCCAGGTCAGTAGCCAGCCGCTGCAATACTTGAGGAGTGTTCAGTCCTTGCTCTGTCCCATCAGGCAGGTTTTGTGTTTTATCAGACAAGCACCAATTTGTCCCATTTGGGGAGCTGGTCCCTCTTCTTTGTCTTGACAAACAATTTGACTGCTCACGCTGACCAAATTAATGGAGACGGGTGCTGTGGTGTGATGTTGTTGGCCGGTGAAGAGGGGAGTAAGCTGAAAGGGGTGGGGGTAAAAGTTGGAGTGGTGGGTTGAGGGGGGGGGGGGCGGGCGGGGGGAGGCGGCTAAGGAAGGGGTGGGTGGGTGTATTCTCACTGGGTACTATGTCTGTGCGTGCTTGCGTGAGTTCGTATTTTAAAAGGGTTGCATCTATGACTGTGCGCATGCACTTCCTTGTCTCTGTATCTATCTGGCTGGCTGGCTGGCTGGCTGTGTGTGTGTGTGTGTGTGTGTGTGTGTGTGTGTGTGTGTGTGTGTGTGTGAGAGAGAGAGAGAGAGAGAGAGAGAGAGAGAGAGAGAGAGAGAGACTCGGAATAACGCTTTAATTGCAACGAAAACCATAGAGTATATTTACAGAGAA
>CM065725.1:43397765-43402765 GCA_033310375.1 Conus canariensis
CACACACACACACACACACACACACACACACACACACACACACACACACACACCTTAATATAATTCTTTGTTCACAGATGTATACACGGGCGGGTATGCGCGCGCACACACACACACAGACACGCACATAACGCAACGCAAACATACACACACACACACACACACACACACACACACACACACCACACACACACACACACACACACACACACACCACACACACACACACACACACACAAAACACGCGCGCGCACGCACACAGACACATACATAGACACACACACACACACACACACACACACACACACACACACACACACACACACACACACACACACAGAGTGCTGCTTATTCACTTATTCACACGAAAAGGAACAATTGCAACAAAAATATTTTAGCAACAAACAAACACACAAACTCAGTTTATTAGTCATCTATCCAAATCACTCAATCAGTCAGTCAGTGAATTAGTTCTTCAATCGATCATTACAGAAGCGAAGAAAACAAAACACAGAAAGAATCCAAAAACAGTCATTGGATTTCCCTCAGCGAGTATGAGAAAAAAAAAACGTCACGCGTAACCCAAAAACATTCGAGGACACCTGCGCACAAGAGAAGATAAAGGACGAAAAATGAAATGGCCTGACGATCTGACAGACAACTGGTAGCAGTGGAGACAGGTGAGAATGACGTCGGGGAACGATGGTGATGAGATGATGATCATGATGATGACGATGACACGGTAACCACTCACTTGTCCGTTTGAAACGCAGGTGAACAGACCTCGCCTGATGATTTCTCCGGGGATGTCATTTTTTTTCTTTCGGTTTTTTTTTTCTTTGTTGGTTCGGTTATTATTGTCATACATTTCAAAAGGGGTAACCGGGGACACTCTGCTTTTAATTAGGAAATGGCATCGGTGGGTTCGTTTTATTGAAAAATCAGGAGTGGAAAAACAAACAAAACAAAACAAAACAAAACAAAACAAAACAAAACAAAACAAAACAAAACAAAAAGAAAACCGGAATGAAAACATGAACTATTGTGTATGATTACTCTCAACAGCATAAAACAGAATAATCAATATCCACCAGAGGATTAGACTGTGTGTCAGAGTAAACAAAACGGGATATAGTTGTTTCTACAACCTGACTGAATTGACATGTGGCACATTAGGGGTGGATGCATAATACATAATGTTGCTTTGTTCACAGGGAAATAAAAACTAAGGAAAAAAGAAAAACGAAAAGGAAAAGGCCTTATATCCTCTCAAAGTTTCATGACCGATGTTATGAAGTTTCTTTTTTTAATTTTAAAGATCGTTAGTGATTAGTTAAATGCTGTATTTCTCTGTGTGTTTATCATTAATTCATCACATCATATTATTGAACATTTTCTGTCTGTCTGTCTGTCTCTCTTTCTCTCCCTCTGTATGTATGTATGTATGTATGTATGTATATGTATGTATGTATGTATGTATGTATGTATGAGTATGTATGTGTGTAAGTACGTATATGTATATATATATATATATATATATTGTGTGTGTGTGTGTGTGTGTGTGTGTGTGTGTGTGAAGGAACATAGTCGACCTGACCTGTGCCATGCATATCCTTCAGAAAAAAGGAAACAGCAATACCTTTTACAGCAACTCATATACCAGTTTTCATTAGTACGCAGAAAAGAAGAAAACTGACCTTTTTTGCTGTGTGGATGATTTTGAAATGATTTTTTTTTTTCGTATTTATATCTTTAATGTGTGATGACGGACAATAACGGAAAAGTGGTTGTTGGAGACTGGGGAGAGGAGGAGTGGAGATGAATGCAGCGGAAGGAGTATGGCGACAGTGCGTATCGAAGTAGACTTGAGGCTGAAAGAAAATGTGTGTATTTGATGGTGAACGGTTTCTGATGGATGGGAGAGAAGGGAGAGGCTGGATATGTTTTCACCGCTGTCTTTTCGATTTTACATTGTCTTAAAAACAGTTTTTAAATGTGATTAATAGCGAACCGCCAAGAGAACGTAGACAAACGAATCACAAGACAAAACATGACGCGTTTTTCATTCAACGTCCATCTTGCACTGAAGAGAATGAAGATAAGTGATTGCTCGTTCATTTTCGTTGTCCTGAGTGTTTTGTGTCTTGCCTGAAGAAGACCTAAGAGGTCGAAACGCGTCGTGTTTAGTCTTGTGATTTGTTTGTCTACGTTTTCTTGGCGGTTCGCTATCAATTACATCTAAAATTTGTTTAGATTTCCGCCTGCAGTCGCCTCACTTTGCAATTAAAAACAGTTGTTTTATTCCAGAATTGCCATGCTTTCAGGAATCCCCAAGCCTAAAGATTCTATGACATTTTCACATGGGTGATATTTACTCCTAATGCATGAGTTTTTACGAACTTTGTATCCACTTTATAGTCAGTATTTCCTCCCCCCCCCTCCCCCCCAATTTCTGCCCCCATTAGGACATTCCTTCCCCTACCTTCTTGCTTCCTGTACCTGGATCTTCTTTATCTTCTCTCTGTCTCTATCGCTCTGTCTGTGTCTGTCTGTCTGTCTGTCTGTCGTCTGTCTGTCTGTCTGTCTGTCTGTCTGTCTCTGTCTCTCTCTCTCTCTCTCTCTCTCTCTCTCTTCTTCTTCTCTCTTCTTCTTCTTCTTCTTCTTCTTCTTCTTCTTCTTCTTCTTCTTCTTCTTCTTCTTCTTCTTCTTCTCTTCTTCTTCTTCTTCTTCTTCTTCTTCTTCTTCTTCTTCTTCTTCTTCTTCTTCTTCTTCTTCTTCTCTTCTTCTTCTTCTTCTTCTTCTTCTTCTTCTTTCTTCTTCTTCTTCTTCTTCTTCTTCTTCTTCTTCTTCTTCTTCTTCTTCTTCTTTCTTCTTCTTCTTCTTTCTTCTTCTTCTTCTTCTTTCATGTCGTGTCCCCTTCTCCTTCAGTGTTTCCTCCTCCCCTCCCTTATTTAGTCGTTACCGATAGCCTCTTCCCCTTCTCTCCTGCGTCCCTTCTTTATCCCCCCCCCCCCCCCCCCCGAGTCACTGAGCATGTGTGCATGTGGGGTGGGGGTGGGGTGGAGTGTTGGGTGTGTCTGTATATGGGATGGAGTGAGGGTGGGGATGTGGGTGTAAGGGGAAGAGGTGGGGGTTGGTTTTGGAGGGTCGAGATGTGATGGTGGGAGTTGTGTGTGAATGATGTGTGTAAAATATTCTACCTCATTACATCCATTAAAACGTGTCTTGTTTTGATTGATTTTCATTCCTGTATTGTCGTGTCTTAGACATGTTTTGAACGTAGATTTTTTACACCTTGATTTCCATTTTTTTTTTTACATTACATCTCGCACAAGTGTTACACAGTATATATACAGTATTGACACCACCGTTTTCCCATCCTGCATAACCCCATCTTCACCCCCTTTTCATATCAGTTTTTGGCCCCACCCCCTCTTTCCTCCCACATCTGCCCAGCCCCTCTGTCTTTCTGGCACCATGTACCTGTATATAGTACCGCAATGCCTCCTTATTTCCCAATATTTACTCCACGCTCGTCCTACCTTCTCCCCTACCACCCCAGCCCCCTCCCACCTCTCTCTCTATTTTTTTCCTTTCCGAGTCTTAACCCACTCCCCTCTCCTATAGTTTGTTTTTAAGCATGTATGCTTAAAACAATGGTTGTGTGTACAATGTATATTGATTGTTGTATACCCCCTCCTTTCTGACTCCCTGAATTTCCTCACCTGACCTTATTCCGTTCCGACATTACCCCATCCTCTGCTCTCTTTCATATCTTTCCTGTGGCTATTTGAAATCCGACTTTGATTTTGACTAAGCCTGTTTCAGGTATCTGTGTTTGTTCCACGATGACAAAATGTACATGGTGTTTGGTTGGTTTCCTTGATGTGGGTCACAATTCATCTTTTGAATGCAGCTTTTCGAGGCTGTCTTTCACTTTTGTGCTGTTTTAAAACAATTTGAAACAGCAGAGATACGTGGCATTAAAATTGTAGATTTGTAATGATTACGTTAGCCTTGATTCTACTCTTTCTTTGCTGTCTATGCAATACATGTAATATTTGTTTCACCCTGTAACAATCGACTCACTACCCCCGTGCAAGTCTTTTGTTATCTCTCTCTCTCTCTCTCTCTCTCTCTCTCTCTCTCTCCTCTCTCTCTCTCTCTCTCTCTCTCTCTCCACCACTACTTTCATTTTAAACCCTTTTCCTTCACTAATTCTCTTTTCTCTAACCCCCCCCCCCCCCCTTTGTCCCTAGATCCAGCGCCTGCCATTTTGCCCCCTCCCCCGCCCCGCCCCCCCCCCCTTCGCCCTCTCTACCCATACCCATTCCAGGCCCCTCATTACAGGTTCCTCGACCCCAGCTCCAGCAATCCACATCCACCATTTGGCACACTAATATGTACTGGGTATACAGTACGTCCATATGTCCGGCACTAGGTACACCTTTATGACCTGTCGACTCCACCGCCCTTCCGTGTGTATTCACCTCTCCCGCACCCTTCGCAGGCCCAGTACTGCGATAGCTTCCTTCCCCACCCACACCGCCCCCGCCTTCGACCCCGCTTACGCCATCCTGCCCCCATCTCCCTCATTTTTGTGTGTGCTTTTTTTAAAAATAATTTTAGTTTAAGTTTATTTCTTGTGGTATGTTTCACGTGCATTCGATGTCTCCTCAACAATGCCAGCGTGCAGGTGAGGTGTGTGTGTGTGTGTGTGTGTGTGTGTGTGTGTGTGTGTGTGTGTGTGTGTGTGTGTGTGTGTGTGTGCGCGCGCGCGCGCGCGCGTGCGTGCGTGCGTGCGTGCGTGCGTGCGTGCGTGCGTGTATGTGTGTGTGTGTGTGTGTGTGTGTATGTGTGTGTGTGTGTGTGTGTGTGTGTGTGTGTGTGTGTGTGTTTGTCTCACGTAGCTTTTTCTTTGATAACATTTTTAATGTTTCTCGCTTTTGCTGTTCCATCTTTTGTACCACCTCAGTGGTTCCACTCCCATGCTAATCATT
>CM065725.1:43417765-43422765 GCA_033310375.1 Conus canariensis
TTTGATCTCCCTTACATCTTTGGGTGGATCCTCAAGCGTAGGCTCAAAGATTGACAGGTTCGATCGTTTCTCTGTTACAAATCCTATGAATATAGTCCGCGTGTTTCCACAGAAGTACTTGACTTTGTCTTTCCATTTTCGATTCTTAGCATTGGAGCAATATTTCAATGCTTCTGATATGATGAAGTTTGTAGCTTGAATTTTTAGGACATCGTCTCAATACAAACTGGTTATTTGTGTTGCTAAAACGGTCACCAGGATGGTCATGAAAAAGACTACAACCTGTTTACAGTTTTTTTTCCTCTCTTAAACTGGACGAAATATGCTGACTGTAATTGCGAAATCATTATCCCCAGTCAGCTTAATTAGGTCTTACCCTGGCGCCACTATTTCAGTGCTACAGCCATGTGTGTGTGTGTGTGTGTGTGTGTGTGTGTGTGTGTGTGTGTGAGAGGAGAGAGAGAGAGAGAGAGAGAGAGAGAGAGAGTGTGAGAGAGTGTGTGAGTGTGTGAGTGAGTGAGAGGAGAGAGAGAGAGAGAGAGAGAGGAGAGTGTGTGTGTGTGTGTGTGTGTGTGTGTGTGTGTGTGTGTGTGTGAATTTGGTTGCTGTTATCAGGACAAGAAAGCATACCACCACCACAGTGCAACACTAATGTCGATTTCCCAAATGTGGGAAGTAGCACTACATTTTTTAATGAAGCACACGCTATTATCAACTGCAAATGGAACACAAGACACTGCTGGTACAGTTAAAGTATTTCCTTCATCTGACAATATTCCTGCAGAAACGTATGTCTGGATATCCAAAATTGAGGTCAGTATGGACCTGAATTTAAGACGAGGAATTTCTGTCTTCATTTGTTTCAGTTAAGGTCGTTTTGCATATGTTAAAAAACAAACAAACAAAACCAAACAAAAAATGGCAACTCCAGCATAATAATCAGTCATTTAACTGAAACTGTGCACTAACGTGGACTCTGTGGTTGGCTAGACTATACAAACATGTCTGGCTTTTCGCAGTTTTAACTGTTCAGCAGAAACCGTCTCATTCCTCTCCCCTTAGCCCCCCCCCCCCCCCCCCGCCCCTCCCCCCCCTCCATTTTCTTCTTTTTATTCAAATTCCTTCCTGTTAAGTTTTGAGCACGAGCCATGATGGAAATTGACACAAACACCACATAAAAAGGTGCCATTAGAAGGAAGCCACAAAATGTTTGGAACATTCCCACCCAAAACGTAAAGAAAATTGGTGCTTGATGCCGTTGAATTGTACGGGCTATAGCACGTCTTTTTTCAGGGGTGGGTGGGAGGTGCAGGATGGAGATTGGTGGAGGGGAGGGGGGGAAGGAGGCGGTAGGGGGGGGGGGGGAGGGGGGGGGCATTTCCGTTTCCGTTTGCAAACAAAAGTGACTTGCGGGCAACATTAACTGTGACTCACAGAAAAGTCGTTATTCTTCTGCCCACGTTCTGTTAGAAGACCACGCCATTGTCCTTCCTTGTGCGAAAGGTGAAATGTTACAGCCAGGAGAATCCTTTTGTGGTTTTAAGAGCAAGGGAAAGGGTTTAAACCATGTGGTATCCGCTCTGTGATGCACAGTCTCCAAGTGTTCATCTGTTTCCCTTTTGAAGTGAAAGAACTCCCCTGAAAAATGAAGGACAAATGTACTTCTTTCCTAGACTCTCATCAAACTCCTCTTTCTTGTTCCCAATCTGTTCATGCTTCACGCTTTTTGAACATCACATGTTAAAAGAACAAGTCAAAGTCTTCCTTCCAATACAGTAATGGTTCTCAACTGCATGTGTTGGCTTGTTTGTCTGTTAGGAAGACAGTGCAAAAATTGCCACACCAATTTTACCCAACTTGATGGAAAGGTAGACTGTAGCCCAAGGACGAAATCGTTAATTCTTAGTGTAGATCCGTGGCTCAGATCCAGATGAAAGAGCAGATCCAAGATCCGTTTAGCAAAATGATGCAAAACCTACGGAACCGATTTCAGCGCAACTTGGTTGAAAGATGGAACGTGGCCCACGGACTGAGTCATCAAGGTTTGGTGCGGATCTAGATCATCAAATGGCGGATCCTGGATCCTGTCGACTTTGGCAGGGGCCTGGGCTCTCCAGAGGGTTTTTTTTCCAGCTTCTACTCCAATGATTTGGCCATGGAGATGGTGGTCAGAAATGTGTTGCATGAACTCTTCACACAACTCGTGTCTTCAATGACAGGAAGAACAGCGATAAAACAATAGCTATGGAAGAGATGATGTCGTTACATTATTTGTGGCAATATATTTACAGACCAGGCCAAGCCACCCCCTCCACCACTCCTGCATCAAACACTTTCCTGCCCCTCAACACCCCCTTCACTATTTTTGTAGTCTGCCTGTCTTGCCATTACCTCAAGAAAACAAATAATTCGTGCTTACGAATGCAAACATGGACATACTCGCATTCAATACACATGTCAGAGAGAGAGAGAGAGAGAGAGGAGAGAGAGAGAGAGAGAGAGAGAGCACAGGAACCCCTATCCTTTATCATTCAGTCATCTCTGTTCACCCCAGCCCCCCCTACTGGCTCTTTGCATTCAGACCGAGAGGAGAGAAGCAGATAGGTCAATACCAGCCAATAAGGCTCCGGGATTGCGGCTGACAGGAGCAGCATACATTGTGGGGGGATGGGGAGGGGGTAAAGAATGAGTGGGGGGTGGGGGGGGGTTATGGAGGGATGAAGGTGGAATTGGGGGGGGGGGGGTGTAGAAGGAGAGGAAATATTTCCCCCTTTTCCCTTTCCACCATAAACTCTTATTTCTGGCTTTGGGCCAGGGCCGCTCGGCACGCGCGTCCACGTTCCATCAGCATGGGCCGCGGGACGGACAGATGACCATAAACATACACGAAATGGCCTCTCGCCATGACAGCCGTCCTCGTGGCTCGCGCATAGCCACACAGTCAGGGGTAGCGTGGAGGGGTGGGGGTGGGAGTAGGGGTGGGGGTGGGAGGAGGGGGGTGTCAGTCTCCTGCTTCTCCTTCCTTCACCCTTTCCATCCTCACCCTCTCTCTCTCTCTGTCTCTGTCTCTCTGTCTGTCTGTCTCTCTCTCTCTGCAACTGTCATCCTCTGGATGCTGGCTGTTCTGAGATGAATCCCTCCCCTACCCCCCTCTATTCACGTCATCCCCATTTTGCTCCCCGCCTTTATCCTTCCTTCCCCTTCCTCAGCTGAGTTTCAGGAGGACCTTCGGTAGCTCCAGTGCTGGTGGGGCAATGCTGATGAGAGGTTTAGTGTGGTGGTCGTGGTGGTCTTGTCTGCTCCTGGGTGCTTGCTGGGGTGGAGATGGAGAGGGGGGAAGGAAGGAGACAGGAAGGAGACGTAGAGAAAAGGGGGTTGGGAGGTGTTTTGAGAGAGAAAGAGCAAAGGGGGAGGAGTGACGGGTCCTGCAGAGGTGTTCCAGATTGCCATGTCTGTTCGTCTGTCTGTTCGTCTGTTTGTCTTTATTCCAAGACATATTGATCCAGATTCAATATCCGTGGTGTGCAGCGTACTATAATCTTCCCTCTTTCCTGCCACCGTCCGCTGTCTTTCCCTGGCTGTCGTGTTCGACTCTCTGTCTGTCTTTGTCTGTCTGCCACTCTGAACGAAAAAATTTTGTCAGCATGCACAAGTCATTTTCAAACTTTTCGCTGTTATAATGTGTTGTGATCTTTTGATATGTGCACTATTATGCGGTGACCTATGCTGTTCTTTGCTGGGGTATGCTGCAATA
The DNA here is from genome assembly GCA_033310375.1 of Conus canariensis. Classification (NCBI taxonomy): domain Eukaryota; kingdom Metazoa; phylum Mollusca; class Gastropoda; order Neogastropoda; family Conidae; genus Conus; species Conus canariensis. The sequence goes on from CM065725.1 coordinate 43,421,520, forward strand.
TGTGATGTGGTGCACTGAACTCGGCTGTCTAGGGCTGTGTTATGTTAGGTGGGTTGGTTTGATTTTTTATCTTGTAGCATATTACTCTTAGCGTCGTTTTAGTTGTTTTCGTAGGTATTGCATAGCATTGTATTAGATGGCGAGCAAATTAAGGACGTCTGCCCGATTTTTGTTTTTTGGAGGAGGAGGAAGGGGTAGGAGGTAGGGGTTTCATTTGGTTGATAAAAGCTGTTAGTCTGGGGCTGGTTTGGATCCTGAGTTACCCAGTTTCTATGAGACTTTCGTTGGAAGTATAACAATCTTTATTTTCCACTGCAAACAATATGATTTTAGTAGCAGTATGATAAAAATAGTTATCACTGCTGTATTTCTTTACACACACACACACACACACACACACACACACACACACACACACACACACACACACACACACACACACACGCATACACGCACGCACGCACGCGCGCGCGCACACACGAGAGAGAGAGAGAGAGAGAGAGAGAGAAGAGAGAGAGAGAGACAGAGACAGAGACAGAGACAGAGACAGAGAGGGTACAGCTAAAAAGAAAACATGAGAAAGGGTAGTACTTGTGGGGAGGTCTTCAGTGGTCAGGGCCAATAACTCCACATAGAAAGGTGCCATCACTTGGCTGTCAGTCGCCATTTTCTCTCTCATTGCCTGCTTGTCTGATGGGCGGTTGGAGTGAGGGGAGGGGAGGGGGGGGGTCAGAGGGATTTGGCCACATCATTTACATTATTCTCCCCTTCTCTGCTCTCTGTTCATGATTGATGTACGAGCGATGTGGGACGGACCCAGAAGAGAAGACCGTCCCCTTATGGGTCAACTCGTTTTCGATCAACACTTTCGATAAATATCAGGGACTTGTTCTGTACGGACAGGGCAAGGTGGGGCCCAGGCGGGGATCCGGTCGGAAACCGGGCTGTCTCCTGGCTGGAATGGCCATCGCCCGACTTGGTCGAAAGGGGAGAGCGAGGGTCTGCTGGTGAGTGGGGTTCTGAGAATACATGGTGGAAGGGAAAAAGGTTTATTCCCTCTGGCTTCCTTTTGTGGGTATAACGTTCTGTATGCAGACTAGAGACGAGACAGCCTGAAAATAAAACAAACAAAGAAACAAAAACAACAACAACAACATTCAAACAAGCCTGCGTGTAAACCAACCCAGCAGACAAAGAAACAGAGCAAGAGCGCCAGAGCTGCAAAGACGCAAAATTATATTAGCGA
>CM065725.1:43427765-43450265 GCA_033310375.1 Conus canariensis
TCCTCCGCCATCCCCCATTCCTGTTTCCCGTCCTCCCAAATTGTGTGTTCCGACAGGGGGGAAAAATAATGTTCGCGCCCCGGTCGATGGGCGAGGAGTAGGGGGCCGGGACCTTGTAATTGAAGGCTAAGCTGTCATTTTTCAAAGTTGAATACCGAATATAGCTGCAAATCTAATCGGAGCACGGGGCAGCCCGCTCGGCTGAAGGGGAGGGTGAGGCAGGAGGGTGAAGGGTATGTCGGGGAGGGGTGGTGGTGGTGGTTGTGGATGGGGGGCGGGGGAGGGAATGAGAGGGGGGGATGAAGGGAAAACATTATTGGACATTTTGCTCACGCGATGCGGCCCCCCCGTGCATATAATGAGATTTGCCTGTGCCGCTCAGTAATGTTGTTTATGAGGGCAGTGTTTTGTGTCAGGCACCCGTCAGTAATGCTGTTTATGAAGAAAATGGTTTATGTTGTCGGAAGGCCCTCTGTAATGTTGTTTATGAAGACGTTAGTTTATGTCAGGGAGGGGGTCGGGACCGGCCCGGGGCCCGAAGGCAGCGAGGGGGGTCGGAGGGTGGAGAGCGGGGTGGGAGAGGAAGTTGGAACCAGCCGGTTGGCGGCGATGAGGTCAAGCCTTTGAAGAGCCCGTGGCATCAATTGTTAGTCATGCGAGCCCCGTCAAAATGAGAGCGTGGGGGGAGCGCTTCCTGCCTCCACCTTGTTCTGCCCGCATTGGCTTTGATTGTAGAGTGATACGGCTGCCGTGCTGTCAGTGGCCTAGGTCTGTCTCTCTCTAAACGGGTCGGAGATGGGGACCAGAAGCAAAAGTGACAATAACGCTGTTGAAATATGGCAAGAAATTCACGAAAGTAAATAAATAAATAGAAAATAAATTGATAAATAAATGAAAAGAAAAAAAGCAAATAGATCAATTGATAAATAAATAAATAAATTCTTGAAGTGTGTGTGTGTGTGTGTGTGTGTGTGTGTGTGTGTGTGTGTGTGTGTGTGTGTGTGTGCGCGCGCGCGCGCGTGTGTGTGTTAGTGTGTGTGTGTGGTGCGTGCGTGCGTGCGTGCGTGCGTGCGTGCGTGCGTGCAACTACAATCTTTCACATTTTGGGCACAAAAGAGGACCAAATTGAAGTTTGTGGCACAATCTTCTGCATTTTATGCTTTCCTTCTCAGGAATGTCGTACATATGAATGAAACAGGAAATCTTTTAAAGCAGGGACTGAGTGCATGTTTTGTTGCGATGCAAATAATTCAGTAATTAAAGTTTATTGTTTCGTTTTTTTAAACGTTTGTGTGTTCATTCTTTTCTTCTTCTGCATAATTTAACCGAGAAATATCTGCCTTTTTTTTTTGTTCAAAGCGACTTTATTGAATACTTTCCTTCTGCTTGATTTGCAAACCGCTTTGGAGTCGTCGCTATGTAATGAGGTTTGAAACAAGAAGAAAGAACAGTTGCCTTGAATTACACAAATCCAAACTGCTCTTTGTACATTTTATTTCAAAAGAGTTTAACTTACCTGTACCAGTATTGTATAATGGCACGGTTTCACTGCAAGCTTTTCTTAAAGGACTATTATCAGATAGTAATTTTGTTAAAAGATGAAGTCTACATCCATCCAACCGGGTATTTTAGTCAGTGTACATATAGTAAGTCCACACCACTTTACGTTGTCTAAGCGTCTGTTTATATCTTGTTTTCCTCCACATGCTCCATACATGCTTGTAAAATTGGTAAATTGCACGTAGGCTCTAGACTTAAGTGAGCTACGATTTCTAAATGAAATGCCCGTGGACACACTGTGTCTAAGTGATTACCCATTAATTTCTCCAAATGTTGCCATCGTGTTGCATATCATGACAATGGACTTCTTCAAAACTATAAGGGATGTCAGTAACAGTGAACTCTGGAATTTTACCTATAAAAACGTCAGTAATTCGGACCATTTCAAATTTCTGCATGATCGGAACGTCGGATGTCATTTATGTGTTTAGATGTACGGGAGTGGGGAATCCAAATGAGATTGCTCAGAATTTGTGTTTAGATGTACGGGAGTGGGGAATCCAAATGAGATTGCTCAGAATTTTTCAAAGCTTTGCGTACCCTAATTAATTCCCTGTTCGTAGGCTAGAGATGATCAAGAATCCCTTAAAGAGATGCATGCCTAAATCCAAACCCGCATCCCTGTGTCGAAGATGGTCAGGAATACCTCAAAAGAACTGCATGACTAAATGCCAGTCCCTTATCATGTGTTAGAAGTGGCCAAGGCTTCCTTAAAGAACTTTCTGTCCAAACACTTTCTCTGTTATCAGGTCACGCATCGTTGAGAAATCCTCCCCTCCCCAGGTCTGCTTGTCATGAATTATGAAGAATCCCTAAGAAAACTGCGGTCTTATCTTCCGCTCGTAACGTTATGGCAGGGAATGCAAGGCATCCCATATAGATCAGCATTCTCGTATCCTATATCTGTGCCTATGTTAGAACTGCCAAATGCCAAAATTTCTCCCGGAACCTGCATCCGCAATCCCATCCCATGTCCCCATGTTCAGGACTGCCAAGAAATTCATCGAAGAACTGCATGCCCCAGTCCCACACTATGTCTCTGTGTTAACGGCTGCCAACGATTGTTTCAAAGAACTGCATTCCCAAATCTACCGTGTGCCCCTATGCTAAGGTTTGCTAAGAATTAAAAAAAGAACTGCATCCTTAATTTCACCCTTTGTCCCTATGTTCAGAATTACCAAGGTATTTTCAAAGAAGTGCATTCCCAGTTCCACACCGTGACCTTATTTTAAGGATTTTAAAATAACCTCAAAGAACTGCACCCCAATGCCAGCCCCATGTCCCTCTATTAAAGACTGCTATGAAAACCTCAAAGAAGTGCACCCCGATCCCACATCTTGTCCCTATGTTAAGGACTGCCAAGAATTCTCCCCAAACCCCCATGACCCTCTGTTCAGGACTGCCAAGAAAACGTCAAAGAGCTGCATTCCTAATGTCCTATCCATGTCCCCATGTGAAGGATCGTAAGAAATGTCTGCATGTTAAGGATGATAGACACCCATGTATCCTACCCTGTCCAGAAGTAAGGAAATTTGCCGTGATCTGAAGACCAGCAGGCCGAATCACATCCCGTTTTCCTTTGATAGGGATTGCCAGGAATCCCTTAAAGGTCTGCAGTTTCATATCCCACTTCTTGTCCCCACAACAAGGATTCTTCAAAGAAGTTCATTCCGAATCCCATTTCTTGTCTCTGTGTTAGGGATTGCTGAGAGTTGCTCAAAGAACCGTGCATTCAAACCCAGCCTCTGGTCCTATATTACAGATTTAACAGCAGTCCACAAAGAACAGCATTCTCACTCTCAGCCATTCCTCCTATGTCAAAGATGATAAGAAATCCCTCAGTGTATTGCATCATAAATTCCAACCCTTCTCATCGTAAATTCTTTACCGAAGTTTGAAAGCCCGTTCTCCATCAAGTCCTCTTAATGGTCTCCTGCAAATCCACTTTTGTCTGACGTGGAACGCATTTTGAAGCCCCCCCCCCCTTCTTTCTCTGCCTCCCTCCCTCTCTTTCCCTCTTTTTCTCTCTCTCACCACTCCCTCCTCCCCCCTCCTCTCTCTCTCTCTCTCTCTCTCTCTCTCTCAAATTGTAAAACAGTAAGCTATTTATTTGTGTAAGTTTTCAAAAGGGCAAGTATTATTAACAGAATGGCATCATAGTTGAAGATGCAACTTTCATGATCAGTAATATCTCTGCTAAGTGCTAAGAAAGAATAAAGCATCTTGATTTTTCTGAATGTTGAAACTCTGCCTGTCTGCGTGTCTGTCTTTCTCTCTGATCTCTTCTATCGTTCTCTCTGTCTTCTCTTCTTCTCTCTCCTCTCTCTCTCTCTCTCTCTCTCTCTCTCTCTCTCTCTCTCTCTTTCAAAACTTCAGCAACTCCTCACCATAGTCAGTGACTGCCGATGAACTTAAAAGACCTACAAGAGGGAGAACTGGAGGCAGGCAGAACAGGAAGAAAAAGCAGACAGAGAATGGGTTGGGGGGTGGGGGTGGGGGTGGAAGGAAAGGCACGGGAGTAAAGGGTTGGGGCGGGGGTGGGGGTGGAGGCCGGCAGGGCCGATGTCGCAGTGACAGAAATTGGTAACGACGATGACAGGAAACCAGACTGATGATTGGCACCCCCCAGTGCCTGCAGATTGCTAGGGAGGGGTCTTCCACTGGACAGCCGACGACGACGTGGAGCAGAGAGTCGCGCCTGACATGACGGGAGGTGGAATAGAGAGTTGGGTAGGGAGGAAGGAAGCGGGCTGCCCAATTTGGACCCGGAGAATGAAGCTGACTGCGACCCTTGCTTCTCGGGGAGGCGGCGGCAGCACCAGAGGTCGGGAGAGGAGAAGGACAGGAGGGGGTAGAGTACATCGACAAAATGACAGTTCCACAGTCATGATTGCCATAAGGTTTTGGAGGGAGATTGCCAGGGTGGGGTAATATGCGAAGGGTCTTATCGACAGGGCGCTGGGGACGATTTGACAGCCGAGGCTAAGGGGGTCGAGGGGCTTGTCTGGGTGAGATGACCCCCTCCTCTTCTTCTCCTTCTGCTTCTCCCCTTCCTTCCTTCCTCCGCGCTTTTCGACATATGCAACATTTCAATTACGTCCCGGAACTGGCCCCGATCGTTTTATCAAGTTGTCGATCAAATCTGCAATTCCCGACGCCTTCCCTGATCGATTCTGAATTTTTGGTCTGTGTGTGTGTGTGTGTGTGTGTGTGTGTGTGTGTGTGTGTGTGTGTGTGTGTTGGAGAGAGAGAGAGAGAGAGAGAGAGAGAGAGAGAGAGAGAGAAAGTGTGTGTGTGTGTGTGTGTGTGTGTGTGTGTGTGTGTGTGTGTGTGTGTGTGTGTGTGTGTGTTCCCCCTTCTATCACCTCAAGAAAGAAGTTTTTTTTCTGTCTCGAGTTCGAGGTTTTAAGTGGAGTAACTGGTATTCCACTTCTCTCTCCAAATCTCCGATACAGAGAGGGAAAAAAACTTCATGAATATATTGAGAAAAAAAAAGAAATAAAAACCCCAGAGTGGGAAAAGGGAGATAAGACAAACGGACATTCACCCATATTTAGAAAAAGAGAGTGTAATGGAACGGTTCCGTTTTAATGTAAGCGGTGCAAAGTTTCACTGCTTTACATTCCGCTGATGTGGCCCTGAACAAAAAATAGCTAGAACTAATTACAAACAGATATTTAAAACACTACGAGTTTTTGGGAGGTCAGAACGAAGACTAAGACGTCCTCATAAAGAGGAAATGGTAAATTAACACATTGATTAGCATAGTATTTCGATTTGAAACGAACAACCAAAGTGCTATCCTAATTTGATCTCTTAATATTTGAAACACCTATACAAAATCATTACATTCTCAAATATATTCATCACACATAAAAAGAATTAAACACACACCACACCACACACACACACACCACACACACACACACACACCACACACACACACACACACACACACACACACCTACATGCACACAGACGCGTACGCGCGCGCTCGTCCACACACACGCAGCACACACACACACACACACACACACACACACACACACACACACACACACACACACACACACACACACACGTACCGATGGTATGGGGAAACACCACACACACACACACCACACACACACACACACACACACACCCCGATGAAAACACACACACACACACACACACACACACACACACACACACCACGCACGCACGCAGCACGCACGCACCAACACACACACACACACACACACAACGTACCGAAGGTATGGGGGAAAAGAAAAAGATAAAAACAAGAACAAGTACTGTTCTGGCCGGTTTTTTTTTTTTTTTTTTTTTTTTAATTTTTTTTTTACTGGTATTGTTGAAGTATTGTTTTTGCATGTATACTGCACCATTTTCTTGTAGATTAAACCACTTAATTTTCACATGGCCGCACCTATTGACGAAGCATGCCATCTTTCAAGAAGACAATGACCCCGACCTTCTGACCACTGTCTGTGTCCCCAGCAGTGTCATTAATTTGCTTCCTGAACATTGAAAATTGACAGCGAAGCGACCGCTTTAAGTACACACAGAACTCAAGACTTCTGCATTTTCGGTTTTTGTAGTCGGTTCGAATGTCTTGCTTATTTTCATTCCCTCTTCCATTGATTTGCCTGTGTATTCATTTAAGCCAGAATCGTATCTATGAAATTGGTAATGATCACGCGAATGAGGTTTGTTTTAAGCTTTCTTATGTTTCAAAGATTCGAACGATGCCGTTGTTCTTATTCTTGATTTACTTTTTTTTTTCTCTTTAGGTGTTATTCTTTTTTTTTCTTTTTTTTTTGTTTTTCTTTTGCTTTCCTGTTTCTTTTCACGTACATTTTCTTGCAATTTCTTCTTTCCCACCTCTTGGTTTCGCCTTCATTTTCATTGCTTGTAATGGATACTGTTGCTGTTTTTCCACTGCTTTTCTTCGCTATCTATTTTCTTGCAGTGAAGGGTTCACTTCGAAAAAAAAAAAAAAAAACTCACACGAAGCGCATATGGAGTCCCACACAGGAGAGGGCCTGCTTGAGTAAGCAAATGGAGAGACCTGAAATAGTATCCCAGTCGACAAGTTCAATGTCCCCATTCCACCCTTGAACGTCTGCCCGGAGTCCTGTTTTATTAAAACTGAAATGGGAGCAGGAGAGGGGTGAGGGAGGCGTAGGAGGTGAAAGCAGAGGTGGGGAGGGAGGGGGAGGATCCGGAGGTGTGACGGGTGGTGGACAGAAAGGAGCCCTCAAATTCCCTATAGATACTACTACTACTGCCACTTAGAATTTCTCCCGACGCAACTTACGTCCCCTTCCTGATCCTCCTTGTCCTTTCCTTCTAATGTTGTTCCCCCTTCCTATGTCTCTGTCTCTGTCTGTCTGTCTGTCTTTCTCTGTCTCTCACCGTGTCTGTCTGTCTGTCTCACTGTCTGTCTATCTGTTTCACTTTGTATGTCTGTCTCTCTCTCTGTGTCTCTGTCTGTCTCTCTCTCCCTCTGTCTATCTGTCTCAGTCTCAGTCAGTCAGTCTGTCTGTCTGTCTCTCAGTCGATACTCTCTCTCTTCTCTCTTCTCTCTCTCTCTCTTCTCCTCTCTCTCTCTCTCTCTTTAAAGGTTCCAACCAATATCCCTATAGTCATTGGACTAGGTGTCTTACCAGTGTCCTGTCTCCCCGGTGAAGTTGAAAGTCGCACTAGCATCCTCCATTTGCATCAGACTGGAGTTTTTCTCCATTTAACCACCGTCTAACTTTCACTTCTCATTTCCATGGAGAGTTCACTCTGACTGGTTCTCTCCCCCCCTCCCCTCCCCTCTCCCCTTCCCCTTACCCCCCCCCCCCCCGCCTCCCCCACCCCATTACGCCCCTCACTCCCTCCCCCCTGACATCTTACCAACTCACCTCTCCCATTATATACCCTCCTCCTTTTCACCCTACCACCTCCTCTCCTCCTTGCCAGAGCCAGACCTATACTATTAGCACGGAATCTAGACGCGGTACCTTATTTGGACAAAGACAGAGACACACTCTCACACACAGAGAGATACCTCGGGGAAGGAAGAAAGGAAGGAACGTAAGTGGGAGAAGAAGAAAAAAAACAAGGAAAGAAACAGGGAAAAGACGAACAAAACGGCACGACCAACACTGTTTATATGCATGTGATTTTTTTTTATTGCTCTTCCCTCCATCCACGCCATTAGACAAAAAAAAAAAAAGTAAACAAATGCCGTTCATGTTGTTCATAGTCCAGTTGTCGGCGGAGGGAGGGGTGGGTGGGGGAGAGATACCAGTGCTGTCTCCCCGTCGATTCCTTACGATAAATGAATAATAAATTGAAAGACATACACAAATAATAATAACCAGTACAGTTTTCGATGGTTCCTGTTCTGGTGGAAGTGGTCGTGTATTACCACTGTGAGATTAAGAAAGGAAGAAAGAAATAAAGAAAGAAAGGCACTACAAGAAAACTGAAAACTAGTAACCAATTAACAGTTCAGTCAACGACTCGCTAACACATGTTCATTTATTTGCTCGAAACAAATAAACGAAACGGTATTTCAGAAGGAAGAATAAAAAAAAAAAAGATTAAGAAGACAGTGGAGAAAAGGACAAGAAAGTATCTTGGAGAAGGATTTGGAAGACCAAAGAAGTCTGGAATAACTGGGGAGGTGGTGATGAGGAGGGGGGGATACACGACTGGAGACAAACGAGGAGAGAGAGAGAGAGAGGAGAGAGAGAGAGAGAGAGAGGAGAGAGAGAGGAGAAGAGAGAGAGAGAGAGAGAGAGAGAGAGAGACATTCATACATACATGCATACAGACAGACAGAGAGAACGAGAGAGAGACAGACAGCGGTTGGCCAATCAAGAACAAAGGAAGGAAGGAAAAAGAAAAGTGAAAAGGGCGGCGAGGTGCACTGGACATTAATGCGCGGGATGGTCGCAGCTGCCGCTAATACCACACCATCGCTCGGACGCAGACACAGATTTATCGAGGCTGGTCCTGGGGCCGAGGTCTTCAGTCCCTTTGCAGGATGCCACAATCCTTGCTTTGTGTCCCCCAGGGGCAGGCGAGGAGGGGATGGTGATGGGGATAGGGTGTTGGTGGAGGACGAGGAAGTAGAAGGAAGGAAGGAAAGGGGAGATGGAGGGAGTGAAGAGAAAAGGGGAGGGGGACTCTGAGCAAGTTTTGGGCGAGGTTAGTTTTTGAAGTTTTACGCTCTCTGCCGTCGAAGGTGGTGTTGAAGGAACGTGGAAGAACACGGATACTATTGACCCTAAGAAAGGGGAATAACATATTAAAAGAATAAGATCGGGCGATTATTCCCAGTTACATAATCAACAACGTACTTTACTGTACATTCAAGACCCTAGAAGGCATTCCGAACGCTTCACAGAGATAAACTGACAGTGTTTTACTGAGTGAGTGCCTATATTCCCCCCCTGTAATGAGCAATAGTAATTCAGTCTTACCTTCATTTCAGTCAGATGTAATTGGTACATACTGCGTCACTGGGTTAAAAATGCGACAACATAAGATAAAAAATGAGCTTCATTGTACCTCCAGCTCTGTCTGTCTGTCTGTCTGTCTGTTTGTCTCACCCTTTGTCTCACTTTCTCTCTCTCTCTCTCTCTCTCTCTCTCTCTCTCTCTCTCTCTCTCTCTCTCTCTCCCTCCCTCTCTCTCTCTCTCTCTCCTCTCTCTCTCTCTCTCTCTCTCTCTGCTCTGTCACTCAGTTTCTCTCTGTCACTCTGACTGACTGTCTGTCGGTCTGTGTCTGTCTTTTTTTTTTAATTACACAAAATTTAAAAGATATGTAGGTTTAGTCATTCACTTGAAATGAATGGGAAATGTCTGTTTTACAGATGTTTTATACTTTAGTTTTGCGTGGAAATTGTACCTAACAACCTCCAGACACGTATCTGTTGAAACACTGTTCTTCTGGTGGTGAAAATGACATGTTGAAACAGGCTGACAAGGAGAGAGGCTGGACAGCGAAAATAAGAAATGTTGGAAATTGAGGACGAAGTTTACGTACCTTTTGATACAAAAATAACTGCGCTTCGAATCAAGCGGATTCCAAGAAATGTTGATTATACATATGGAGGCTTATTCCGCGCACCATGTTTCACGCTTGAAGGAAAGCACGACGTCATTTTGGCGTAAATTCATAAAATATGGGAAAGACGCATGATTTTAATCGGAACAGGATTTTCTTCTAGCAAGGAAAGAGCCTTTAATTCATATTCGCTTCACGTCTTACTATTATGATTATTTTATTTTGATTACTTTACAGTGATCCAGACCTATACATTTGCTATCTCTTCCTTGCACCAATAGATAACACAATGAATATACAACCTTAAGGTATATACAAATCCTGCCAATGACAATCATCCATCCCCTTCTCCCCCCTCCCCCCCCCAACAGTCTACGTTCTTAATGTAGTCCTAAAAATAGGAACTATATGCATATCAAATCGGTTAATGAAGATGAGTGTGGTACCAGCCATCGCGGCGCATTGTTGGCGTCGGGGATTCACGGTTGGGAGGTTGTTGGTTCAGTTCTCATCAAAGCGATTTACGTGTGTGTGTGTGTGTGTGTGTGTGTGTGTGTGTGTGTGTGTGTGTGTGTGTGTGTGTGTGTGTGCGTGTGTGTGTGTGTTTCTACCCCGATCGGCACCTACCCTGATTTGAGTTTGATGTGGGCTCAGCTCGGAAGACCGAAACACATAATCGAATGTCATCCACTAAACGGATGCGGCTCTGCGGTGTTATGAAATTTCTTGACCAGCTTTGCCGATGTCTCTCAGGCGTTGCTGGCGTCGGGATAGATCTTGAAAGTCAGCGCGGAGTACAGCCCTGTCATGCAGTCTCAGACCGGAATGGAACTTCAAAGTAGCATCATCTTCATCACCATCATTCTCATCGATCAACATCAAAAGGATCCCAGTTTGTGTGGCCTCTCACGCCTGCTTTCATGGTGACTTCAGTTTGTATTTCCTCTCCACGTCTGTGCCCTAGATGGGATCGCGTGGATGTCACCGGTATAAGCAAGCTCATGGGAATTGTCTTTAGACAGAGTGGTAGCGCCCTCTGGAGGGAGAGCACACTCACGTTTACTTTGCGACTGAGCAGTTCTTGTCATCAGAGGGTACTTTGTAGGTGGTATCCTGCGGATATTGGATCAGAACAGACACCGCCGAACGCCACCGAATTGACTCGGTAACAGTGCAGTGTTTTCTCCGGTGGGTTACCTCATGACGACTTGACATTGCCTGTTTCCTGGTGCATTACCGGTGCCGGGGCTGCGGCTGGTTAAATGCCGTGGTGTGACTGTGATGGTGTGGGTGTAATGCCACTAAAGTGGCACAAAAGATGAGAAAGAAAAACATCAGAGTGGCGGTGTGGCCTGGTCGGTCCAATGGCGTATGTGTAACTAATTACTGGGATAAAGAACAATTTCATGACCTTTAGGTTTTTAAAAAAAAGTGGCTTTTGCTCCGGTAGATTAGCTATGCATGTTTCCTGTGCATTTTCATTTGGACCTGATATCTGTTGGTGAAGAAACACTTTTAATGACGATGTCGAATCAGGTGTCCTCAATAGCAGGCTGTCTACATTGTTTGCTGGTCAAAGAGGATGCAGGCAGTGTTACCCTGTATCTCCTTACTTTTTCATTCTGCTTAAACGTTGGCTTCCATGACACAGCACAATGAAAATGCTAAAGGTAACAAACTAAGTAATACTGAGCACACGATCCCTCAACCACTGGAGGAGACAAAACACTTTCAAAAGGGAGATTCGGTTTCCTTTGAAGAGACAATAGTCACCATGGAATAGAGTGGTAAACAGATCAGGTTTTCTCTTCTTGAATAGGTGGAAAACCAGCACCTTGTGTTGCGAACGTACACCACATTCAAATGTAAAGCACGTGCCAGATTTGCACATGCACTGGAATGCCCCCGGAATTAAGAGTTCTTTGAAAGTTCCAACAAACAAATTCAAGTTTACGAAAAAAAAAATCCATCAAATGAACAGCGTTGTAAAGACAACAATCATTTCTCTTGACAGAACTAGAGTACCAAAACCTCTCCAAGGATCTTTTGACCAGATTTTCTAGATACTAGAGTAATCAATTATTTTATTTCGTTTTGGACCGACTTAGGAGATATACAGCACGTAGAATATTGCAAATAGCGGGGTCGTATTATGTAATGTCAGACAACACAGCAGTACCATAAACGTAGTTGAACTGGAAAACTAAAACAAATATCTGTTGTGATTACAAATCGGAAACAACGATTGCAAACACGTATCCATGATTAATCAGTTAGGAGCGAAATGAGCTTCGCGTGGATTTACTCTGAATTCTGTTTGGGCTAAAAAAAAAAAAAAAGGAGCTCTGTAAGTAGAAGATTTGATGGTAAATGGCAATACACTATTGTCTGTACAACAGGTCAAAGGTAAAATCGCGAAATCCCCTTCACTGCTGCTAGAATACAAAGTGGTAAAGTTGGTACTGGGTTCATTCTGGGCGAGCAAAATTCCTCCTAATAAAGTATTTATAGGAAACGAAAATAAACAAATATTTGACTACAAGGCAACACAAACAACAACAAGATTCAAATTACTTTTTGTTAACAAATCTTTTTCTTAACAAATCTTTTTTTTAGCCGTGCTGTGTGATTTTTTCTCTCAGTTACTACAATATAACTCTTTCAGCTGGCACTGGAAAATCATCCGGACTGTTTCAAAAGTATCAAGATTCTAAGAGAGCTCTATTGGGAAACCCCTTTTTGTACTCATTTCATAAGGAATACACTTTCCCAATATCTTGATATTGCTACTATAGTATACTGGTTCTGCTGCAAACTTTCCGAGTCTTTTGGGTATATTTTTTTCATCAAAGAATCAAAGACTTCTACAATATCTGCCCGAAAAAGAGAGAAACATGTTTTGATATTATACTCATGATTGTTACTGAAAGAAACATGTGAGAAGTAAATCCTGATATCCAACACATAATTGTGAAAGATGACTCTTACACCACCTTAGATAGAAAATTATCGTGGTCAAAACATCATTGTTAATGAAACTACTTGCACTATTAACAGAGAAACACATAATTATGTTCAACTCATAATTGTTCATGATGACTTTTGCTTATTCTATGAGAAACAAAAGATAATATTCAGAGCAAAATTGTTAATTAAGATACTTCTACTGCTTGTAGAAAAGCACTAGAGAAGCACATGATGATATTCAGCAATGATTGTTAATGGAGAAACATGCCTTTTGCGAAGAAGCATATGATAATGTTCAACACATGATGGTAAATCTAGATACCACCATCCTTTTTTAAGAGAACCACATGAGAGTATTCAAGACATAAATGTCAATGAAGACACTTGGACATCTTTCTTTTTTTTAACGGAAGAACATGATAACATTCAACACATAATAGTTCATGGAGACACTTAAACCTTTTGTTTGGGAACACATCAGAATGTTCAACGCATGACTGTTTCCACATACATTGGAACCTTTTACTGGGAAGCACTGGATGAGGTTCAACACGTGATTGCTGTTAAAGATACTTGAAGTTCGTTTTGATATCCAAAGCATGACTGGTAACAACATTGGCACAGTCTGTAAAGAAGTTTGCGTTGATATTTTACACTTAATTGTTAATGAACATACTTGCACTACTTGCACTTATTGACAAGCACACAATGATATTGAATGTTGTTGAGGACACTTCCACCTTTCGTTAGAAGCACATGGTGTGGAACTGTGTGCGCACTTAACTGCATTTGCATGAAATTTGTTTAGCCGCTAATTACTTTGAAGATACTACATTAAATACTCAATATGAGAATGGCCTATGCTTTCTGGCCAAATACACAGTTTGGATTTCATCAAACCTTTTAGTTTATATTGTTACAAGATTCATCTTTTTCTAACTAACATGGAAAATTGATCAATGTGTTCCACCGTCCAATACCTTCAATCAATATCTAAAAATGGTACGATGAAACAGAAAAGGCATTATTTCAGTATTCATCCTGAAGTATTGAATTGGTAATAACATATTTGTCTTAGATCTAAACCCCGATAGACGAATGAATATGTTCCAGATAAATATTGAAGCATTAGCTATCTGCAGTCGCTCTGAATCAAAGTTATTCTCTGGCATGTATGCTTTAGATCGCTTTAAGGTTAATAAGGAAGAAACGATGTTAGAAAGGAAAAATACAATTTGCTTACTTTTCCTTCACGCATTTTTTTTCTTGGCTTGGGGAATGGATTGAGGGGGGGCGGGGGGGGGGGGGGGTATGTATGATTATGGTTTAACTGCAACTAAAGATATGTGTACATTTGATTTTGTTGCTTCACTCCGAACAAATGTGTTTGTTTAGCATACGCATTATTAGCGAGCAAATAAAGAAATATGTGTTTTGTTTTCATTCTTTGTTGAAAAACTACACGGTGTGATAATGCATTTATAACACATTTGTGATTTGATGCAAACTTTACATTGAAAAAAAACACAACCTTATTTGCAAGGGTAAAAGAGAAAGACAGAAAAGACCGCTAAAATAAAGAACAGGAACAGCAGCTTTAGACAGGAAGAATGAAAAAGAATAAACGCCATTAAAAAAAAGGTTCAGTGGTAGCCAGTGCTTCTCAACATAGCGTTTTAAGGGCAAGCTACCCGTCACAGGTTCTGCTACTTGTGTACGGCTCGTTACTTGTATTTGGCATGCTGCCCATGCAGAATATGCGACTCCTACAAAACATGCACAGGACGTGCAGTTTGTATGGCTCGTGCTAACAGAATCAACTACTTCGTGCGCAGATCGAACATTCTGGACGCTCTCCAATAGCCATGTTGTGTGTGTGTGTGTGTGTGTGTGTGTGTGTGTGTGTGTGTGCACGCGCGCGCGCGCGTGCGTGTTGACACTGCTGCCTCTTCCTACTAGTTCTCATCAACTGTATCTTCCCCCTTTTGCTCAGCCTAGAAGCTGTACACAAGTATCCTCCTCTCCCTCCCCTCCCTCCCCACGCTCTTCTTTTTTTTTCCCCTACCCCCACCCTGTCCCTCTCCCAGCCCGACGAAACCCTTCTCGCTTTCTGCGAGACAAGCAGCGACCAACAACAACCCCGGCTACTCCATCGCTTGTCATAAAAAATCAAACTGTCAATAATTCATCCCAATTAACCCCTCGGCGGCCTTATCCACCCAGCACCACCACCCACCCCAACCTCCACTCCGCCTCCCATGCCCTCGCTCCCTCCCTCCCCTTCCCCTCCCCAACCCAACGTCCCCCATAATATGTGTCTGAAGAGATCGATCGTTGGCGTTCGGGCGTCATCGCCCGTGAGAGGGTAGGTTCGCCCTCCTTCGTTTTCTGACCCCATCCACCACCATTACCACCACCACTATCAACTCCTCTTCTCCTGCGTCCTCTCCTTCCCCACCCCCTCACCCCCACCCTCACCACTCCCCTCCGTCCGTTTCCCGGGACCCCTCACCTCCCAATTATTCATCTGTAATAACCCCTGTCCTCCCTCAACGCCCAGCTCCCCCGTCCCCCAGTGGAACCAGTCATCTCCAGCGCAGCACGCACGGCATGGATAGGGGGTGGGGGTGAGGGGAGGGGGGGTCGGGAGGCGGGGAGGGGGAGGGAGGGGAGCTAAGGGGGAGGGGGATGAAGGGGGCGGGGAGATTCTTAATACTCGCACGTGCATAGGGACGTCCACTGCGGTGCTGACATGAACGATGGTTGGGATGGGGAGGGGGGCGTCATTTTCTCCATGATTTATGATGGTCGCCAGCCTACACCCCCTTTCGCCCCCATCATCTTCACCCTCTTTTTTTTTTTTTTTTTATTTGGAGGGGGGGGGGGGGGGGGGGGGCGGCTTTGATTTTCTCTTTTGCAATATTTCTTCATGTACCCATTCTTTCTTTCAATTTCTTTCCTTCTTTTTCTTCTTCTCTTTGTTTCTTACTTTCTTCTTTTCTTCCTTTCTTTCCCATCCTTATGAACCTCTGTCTGTCTGCCTGTCTGTCTGTTTGTCTGTCCGTCTGTTTGTTCGTCCGTCTGTCTGTCTGTGTCTGTCTGTCTGTCTCTCTTGCTTGACCTTTTCGTTCTCCATTTTCTGTTATTTTTTTCTATTTGATATGCCCATTTTCTTTGTCTGCGTGAAAAGTAGCTTTTCATATTTCTTTGATTCGAGTAACAAAAACAACTATAATAATAATAATAATAATAGTAACAACAACAATAACAATAATACTAATAATAACAATGATGATGATGATGATGATTTGATGATGATGATGATGATGATGATGATGATGATGATGATGATGATGATGATGGTGTGTGTGTGTGTGTGTGTGTGTGTGTGTGTGTGTGCGTGCGTGCGTGCGTGCGTGCGTGCGTGCGTGTGTGTGTGTGTGTGTGTGTGTGTGTGTGTGTGTGTGTGTGTGTGTGTGTGTGTGTGTGTCTGCGCGCGGTGGATTGATCAGACCATTGCTGAGTACATTCTCTAGATTTTCCTTTCAAACACAGTATTTGTCATAGGATGGAAAGAAATCACTATATTTTGTGGAGCTCTGTATCTGTGCAAACGTTACGAACACGTTTATGTAGATTTTGTTCTCTCTCTCTCTCCTCCTCTCTCCTCTCTCTCTCTCCTCTCTCTCTCTCTCTCTCTTCCTCACGCACGCGTGCACGAATGTGTTTCAAATCCCCATCCATCAAAGTATTCAAACATTCCCCCATCTCCGTGGCCCCGACTTTTCCTATCCACCGGGCCGTATTCATCCGCTGGTCTATCTATGAATCCATCCATGTATCCATCCACTTATTCTCCTTTACGTTTTTTTAGTCCACGTTACTCCGACACCCACGAACTGTCATCCGCAAGTGTCAACCCTCTGTGCCACAGCCGACCCCCCCCCCCCCCCATTCCCTGTTCCTCTCCCCCTCCCCTCCATCACCCATCCAGCTACCATCTCTTCTCAGTCACCTCCCTCATCTCCCCGTTTTCCACAAAATGCACCCCTCCCGTCCCCCCTTCCACACCATCCTCTCCCTCCTTTCTGCCTCCCATCCCTCTCTGTCTCTCTTCTGGGCCGCCTCAACTCCCCCTCCCTCCTTCCCCTGCCCCCGCCCTGCCCCTCTCCTCCTCTCTCCACCGGAAACTATATCGTCCTGGTTGATGACAGCGGCAATTGATCCGTCGACCTTCTGTGGCCCCCGTGTCGCGGAGGTTCGACCCCCGTCGCCCTACCCATTATTCGGGGGCCGCGCGGGTCACCCATGATGCCACGCGGAGGGCACACAGCGCATCATCACCACCACCATCACCGCCGTCACCACCACCACCACCACCATCGTCATCATCGTCATCGTCATCGTCCTCTTCGGCTGTCGTGCGACTGGCGGCGGTGGCGCGGTTGTCTGGCGCGAGAGGAGGCGGTTCGGGTAGGGTTGGTTTGTTCGGCGACGTTGTGTGAGAAACGTAGAAACATGGGGGAGGCGTTAGAGGGTTTTCGTTGTTAGGGGTTATGTTGGAATGGGGTGTTTTTTTGTTTGGTTGTTTGCTTGTTTGTTGTTTTTGTTTGTCTGGTTGTATTAAGGTGTTTGGTTTGTTCAGTATGTGTAGATTGTTTGGGTCTGTCGAGTCTTTAAGGCGGTCTGTATGCGGTGGCTTTGTTTGTTTGTTTGTTTTTTTGCCTTTTTGTGCTGTTCTTTCGGTTTTCGTTTTCTTTTCTGCTTTTCTTTCTTTTTTTTTCTTCTTAGAGACGAAATATCTGTAAGAGAGAAAGAAATTATTCTTAACAGACTACTAAACCCTGTATAGCCTAAGTAAGTCGGGGTCATTTAAGCAGCTAGCTATATCTATCTATCTATCTATCTATCTATCTGTCTGTCTGTCTGTCTGTCTGTCTGTCTGTCTATCTATCTATCTATCTATCTGTCTGTCTGTCTCTCTATCTATCTAGAGAGAGACAGAGACAGAGAGACAGACAGACAGATAAAAAATGAACAAACATATATGTAATATGCGATTCTTTTTCATCTTTCGTACTCTGCTGATGAATTAAACTCACTAAAATCGTACAGAAAAGCATCCAAAGCTTGACATTTCATCACTGGTAGCCTACAAATTGTCAGGAGGCGGGAGTGGGGATGTAACGTTTTAAACTCCATTGATGGGGTCATGGGCGAGGATGAAAGAGTGGGCGGGAGTGGAAATAGGGGGAAGGGGGAGCGGGGAATGTGTGTGTGTGTGTGTGTGTGTGTGTGTGTGTGTGTGTGTGTGTGTGTGTGTGTGTGCGTGCGTGTGTGCGTGCGTGCGTGTGTGTGTGTGTGCGCGCGTGTGTGTGTGTGTATGTGTGTGTGTGTGTGTGTGTGTGTGTGTGTGTGTGTGTGTGTGTGTGTGTGTGTGCACGCACGCGCGCACGCGTGTGCTTGAAAGCATTATACCCGGGCCAAGTATGGATTTGTTCTGGAGCGTCTTTTCCCGGAGTGTGAGTCTTTCTTCATTTGCCCTCGGCACTCCTGCAAAGCCCATGGCAGATCGAAACTGCCTCCCCATCCCCATTCCAATTTCTCTACGCATCATGCGAAAACGCCTTGGATTCCTGCTGCGATTGACATGCACAGCCTAGAGATAATAAAACGATGTTCAGGTCAGTACCAGGAAAAAATGTAAATAAATGAAAAAGAAGAAGAAAGAAAAAACAACCTCAACAACAACAGAAAGACGCAAGAGGAGTAAACATAGTAAAAGGAGAAAGAGAAGAAAATAAAGAAGCACCACCGAAAGATTCTGCGACTGTAAACCCGAAAAGATTGCGACCAGGTAAAAGAAAGACTGCCACAATTAAAATGATATCGGCGGAAACATTACAGGGGCGGATCATTGACTCCTTATTTTATAGCCGGCGATAAAACCGCTGCCGGAGGAGGCCCCGCGTCCGATATTAGTTACCTTCAAAAGTCGAAGTCTCCCCGAGAAGCCGTAAGAGGACAATCATCATCGGCGTGATTGTCCTCCTCATCGAAACTCTATGCAATCCTAAAGTTTAATTCAAATGTTATGGTCATGGAACGGAAAGGAAGAAAGAGGGAGACAGCCCCGGCAAGGAAGGTAAAAGAGGGACAGCCCACAAAAGCGCCAATCGACGAATCACAACGCAAGGGGAAAAGGCTGAGATGTCAGGGCTTTATGCTTTCTTCTGGAGACAAAGTGTTCTTTGGAGTTTTAATACCTTCGAAAAGGCCGGCGGCAATTCGCTGTCGCCAAAGCAAAAACACAGCAGTATGCGAAATAATCCCTGGGAAGGCTATGATGCAGTTTGATGAAGGGAAAGGACCCGAAGACTTTTCGGTTTAGATCCCTCCAAAGACGGCGACGAAAGCGCTTTTGATTATCCTTTCGGGTTCGCGAACGTTTTTCTTTCTTTCTTCTTCTTCTTCGTCCTCTTCTTCGTCGTCCTTCTCCCCGGCTGGAATTGAATGCTTTACTAGTTTGAAAAACGATAAACTCTTTGAAAGGTTTATGGTATACAGGGCAGCCATTACCAGGAGCTCGAGAAAACTTCAAAGGAGAAAAATAATGATGGCACGAATAGGAGTAGTCTGATTGGAGGAAACGATCGGATTTTTTTTTTCGGTGCGTGTGTCCTCTCTCTCGCTCTCTCTCTCTCTCTCTCTCTCTCTCTCTCTCTCTCTCTCTCTCTCTCTCTTGTTTTTCGATAGAGGCTCCTTACCTTTTTCGTGCGCAAAAATGTTTCTATATAAATTGGTTGTAGATGTAAATCTATTCCTAGAGGTCGACGGTTTTGTTTTTGTTCTTACTCTGTCTGGCTTTCTGCTCTAGAGTACGTTTTTTTTTCTTGTGTATGTGCGTGTCTATGTCTGTCCGAAGTTGATTTTAATCTCAACGGGTTTTTTTTCTTTTATTCTGCCTTGCTGTCTTTGCCTCTTCTGTATTTTTCTTCTTTTTTTTCTTTTCTTTTTAGTATGATTTGTATCTCTGTCGTCAGGATGTTCTTTCTTTCAAACAGCTTCCTATCCTCCTTTCTCCCCTTTGTCCCACATCTTGGAAGAACCCCTTCCCTCCTCTTCAGCCATCCCCCCCCCCCCTTCCCTCTCCTGCACACACAATCCCATTCTCTCTTCTCTCCCTGAAGCTGATTTTATCTTAGTCTTTCGCTTGTCTTGCTGTCTCTTGTCTCGCCATTGTGTGTGTGTGTGTGTGTGTGTGTGTGTGTGTGTGTGTGTGTGTGTGTGTGTGTGTGTGAACCTTTCTCTTCCCATTTCGTTTTTTGTTACACCTGTGTATTTGTCATCACATAGTGTTGTTTAAAACTTGTAAACTCATCCCTTTCCCTCGCATCCTCTCTGTCTGTCTATATGTCGGTCTGCCTGTCGGTCTATCTGTCTGTCTGTCTGTCCGTCTGTCTGCCTGTCTCTCTCTGTCTCTCTTTCTCTCTCTCTATTATGTATGTATATATATATATATAGATAGATAGATAGATAGATAGATATATGAGTGTTTGTGTGTGTGTGTGTGTGTGTGTGTGTGTGTGTGTGTGTGTGTGTGTGTGTGTGTGGGGTGTGTGTGCGCGCGCGCACACACACATAGTATTTCTTCCACTTAATGGCTTGTACATTATCGATTATACCGACCGAACCCCATCCGCCATATTCTCATCCTCTTCTTTATTATCTCTGTCCTTTTATTCTCACCCTCCTCCCTGCAGCTCCTCCACCCTCTCCTGTAAGTGCCTTCTCCTTTGTAGCTTCTATTGCCCCTGCACTGTAGCCTTCCTCGTCTCCTACTCTGTGTGCAGCATACCTCTTCTCCATAAGCGATGGTTTCTATGCTCTTTAACCTCTTAGTCGCCTGTTCTTCAGCCTTTCCTGCTCTCCTACTATGTACCCCTCTGTCTTCCCACTGTGATTTCCTTCTGTTCTCCTACTCTGTGACCAATTTACGGTCCTTGTCTGTGGCCCTTTGTTCTTCAAGTTTGCCGTTCTCTACTCTCGGCCTGACTACTCTTCTAGTCTGCGGCCCTATATTCTCTTATCCTCTGGCCTTCTATTCTTTTCTTCTGTAGTCCCCATATTCTTCTACTCTGTTGCCTCTCTGCTTTGTTATTATGTAACCCAGTATTCTCCTAGGTTGTAACTTCCTAACTCGCCTGTTCTATAGCTGAGATCTGTATCCTACAACATTCCTACTCTGAAACTGCCTGTTCTTCTACGCAGTATCCTGCCTAATACAAAGCCTCTCCTAATTTGTAGCATCTCTACTCTGACGCCACCTATTCTCCTACACAGTAGAATCCCTACCCTGGAGCCTTCTGTTCTACTTTTTAGCCTCCGTATTCTGTAGCATTCTGTTCTTCTACTCTGTAGTCTCCCTATTCCGCAGTCTCCCGTTCTCCTGCTGTGTTGCCTCCCTACCCTGAAGCCATCTATTCTCCTACTATGTAGCCTCTCTACTCTGAAGCCTCCTATTCTCCTACTCCATCGCCTCCCTGTTCTGTGTCTCCCCTTCTCCTTCTATGCAGCCTTTCTTCTCCGTGGCCTCCTGTTCTCCCACTCCGTAGAATCCGTATCGTGAAGCCCCCTGACATGTTCTCCTACTCTGTCGCCTCCCTACTCTGAAACCTCAAATTCTCCTACTCTGTAACCTTCCTACTCTGAAGCGTTCTATTCTCCTATTCTGTAGGCTTGCTACTTCCTTACTTTGTAGCACCACTCTCCCTCTCCTTCTGCTCTGTAACCTACCTTTTTTTTTGTAGCGACTTATTTTCCTACTTTGTAACCCCAAGCTCTCTGTAACCCCAAACTCTCCTACTCTGCTGCCCTTTTGTTTTATTCTCTTGCCCTTCCTCTGTTCCGTGATTCTGTCCCTGCTGTTCTGTTCTTTAACTTCTCTACTGTCCTGCTGTGAAGCCCGCCATCTTGTTACCCAGTCATCTACTCTGCCCCACCCTCTCTACAGTCTTCTTCTTCTTCTCTTTGTAGCCCACTTCAGCATACACCTCTTTCGCCCCTTTCCCCCCCCCCCCCCCAACTCCTTTGTCATTGTACTCTCTAGCCTTCTCTTCTTCTCTGTAGCCTGCCTCTTCTACTTTGTAGCTTCCATGTATTCCCATAATACCCTCTCTCTCTCTCTCTCTCTCTCTCTCTCTCTCTCTCTCTCTCTGTGTGCACTCGCCTGTCTGCTCCCTTATAATCGCTCCCGCTGTAGATTCTTCTCTGTGTACCACCGCTTCTCTTCCGCACCCTTCACCACGTCAACTCAGTAGTCTCCACCTCTCCCTCCCTCTATCTTCTCTCTTGTTTTCTTGTTATTCATCGCTCTTCTTCGTAATGGAAGTAAACAGTTTGCATCTTTATGCGATCGACCCGTGGGTCTTGATATCAAAAGTGTGCTTTAAAGTGGTCCTTTTTCATGATTTGAATTAGGTTTGGATTTTTTTTTTTAAATTGTTAATGATTCTGGTTGTACCTTGCAGTCAGTCTCACGTGTGTTAGGATCGGCTATGGAAACCGTGATTTTACATAACTCCCTCTTTCCCCGTACAGTTCTTCTTCTTCTTTCTCCTTCTCCCCCCCCCCCACTCTCTCTCTCTCTCTCTCTCTCTCTCTCTCTCTAACTCTCTCTCTAACTCTGTCTCTGCTGTCTGCTGTCTGCTCTCTCTCTCTCTCTCTCTCTCTCTCTCTCTCTCTAACTCTGTCTTTTGTCTCTGTCTGTCTGTCTGTCTCTGCCTCCCTCTCTCTCTCTCTCTCTCTCTCTCTCTCTCTCTCTCTCTCTCTCTCTCTCTCTCTCTCTCTCTCTCATCGTCGAGATTCTGCGGGGGACTATCAGCGTTCAGTGCCTTTCAGACAGTC
>CM065725.1:43455265-43472765 GCA_033310375.1 Conus canariensis
TCTTGACGTTTGGCAGATTTTACCTTTGTTTTCGCTCCAAGATTTCTCAATGATTGCCATTTTTCATACGTCATTTCTCATTCCTTCTTGTACCGCCTAAAGTAATAATCGAAAACATCTCATGGATCACATAAATGAAGCATTAACCTTCAGTACATTTACTGAAGTAAGAACATCAATTTTTGGTATGTTTTATGTGGTCCCAATCTACTTTCATCTCGTTTCTAATCATCCTCTTATTACGTATCATGATTTATGGATTTTAAGCTTGTTACTTAAATAACTGAATGTTGATATTTCTCATGATCAAAATGACAGATTATGGACGTCATAATTATATTTACCATCAGATGGAAGGACAGCAAAATCTTTAACTTTCACACGAGGAAAGAAGAGCCAACAACATAATCAATAATCTCTGGTAGTGCACAGCTCGATACTAGGTACGAGCAGAGTTCTGTCACTGAAAAAGACATTTACAGAAATCTAACATACGGCATCTCAGTCACTATATCTACCTTTGTCCTCAGAATATATCAACGGTGGCTTCTCTCTCTCTCTCTCTCTCTCTCTCTCTCTCCCCTCTCTCTCTCTCTCTCTCTCTCTCTCTTCTCTTTTCTCTCTCTTCTCTGTCCCCTCTGTCTCTCTGTCTCTCTCTCTCTCTCTCTCTCTCTCTCTCTCTCTCTCTCTATATATATATATATATATATATATTGTCAGGCATATCCATACTTCTGTAGTAAGAAGAACCTTGTGGTAAAAAAAAAATACACCGATCCAGGCAAAGCGCACGGTTCAAACCGTGCAACGTTCCTTTTGAGGGGAAAAAAATCAATACATATGTTGTGTGTCTTTTCTTTTTAAACTTTGAACGTGTATATAATATATATATATATATATATATATATATATATATATATATATATATATATATATACAAACAGGAAGTGAACGGGATTAAAGCGCAAACAAAACGCTAACAGGGACAACAGCGCAAACAGGAAGCCAGCAGCACAAACAGGAACATAACAGGGTCAACGTCACAGGCACAGGAAATTAACTGGACCAGCAACACAAGCAGGAAGTTAAAAAGACCATCAGTGCAAACAAACATTGAGAGGGCCTCGCTTTAACTTGAACATGTCACCGGGAGTCTCCGCTGTAACTACAGGCAATGCTGAAACATTGGTTCCAGAGCTGGTTTCTGTTCCGGCTTCATGCGGTTGAGAATCATCCTATCCTGGCTAGTTGATGCAGAATTTCCATGTTCCGGTTCTGCGCCACACAAGTTTGACAATTTCATTGATGTCAGATCGTCCTTGGTGGCAACTACCTAAAGGGCACACTCGGGCCTCGTTCGTGACTGAGAGCTTGTCCTGGCTCGTGGCTACCAGATCTTGTCGTCGGTAGACATTCAAATGATTTCATCTGCAGTATATAAAGAAAGATCTTTTCAGGACTGTGTTGAAGAGCAGAGGTTGACATTTACATTGATTACAAAGTTCGTGAAGGGCTTCGTCCCTAAAGTTAAATGGGTAAACCAGTCAAAAGACGGTTCCTGTTATTCACCTAGTCCAAACGCGCGATGAATTCATTTCATTCGTTGTAGGCCAGAAATGACAAATATGACAGTCATATATGTATTGTTGTGTGTCACATTAGATTTCACACCAAAAGTCGTCATACTTGTCGTCGACACAGGAGTTTCAGACATCACACACCCCTTATAGGAAGGTGGTAACTCAAAGATGTTGATAAGGCTTCGATTGTATTACGACGACCGTCCAGTGAGTTTATTGAAAGGTATGGTCAAGCCGTTCAGTCACAACTGAGTGGTGTGCACCTAAAGTTACAAACAACTCTCAGAAGCATGCGCCACGAAAGAGAATTTTTCAGCCCTCAACGTTGCCATTCTACTTTGTTAGTTTTAGACTGTCGCTTCAAAAAAAAAAAAAAAAAAAAAAAGGGGCTAGATCCGAATTTTATGTCGTCAACCGCAAAACTACAAGAAAATACCAAATATTAGCCAGACAATCAGAAAAGCTGCTTCATGACTTTAAACAGCACAACTTACAATGTTAAAAAGAGAAAAAAAAAAACAGATAAAGGACCCCCGTACGCGCGCGCGCGCGCGCACACACACACACACACACACACACATACACACACACACACACACACACACACACACACACACACACACCTTTCCACTCCCGATATCATTAATAAAACGAAAATAAAACATACGTTACAGTATCTTTCTCAGGCAATCAAGTTCCGAAGGGGGGGGGGGGGGGGGGGAGGTTGAAACAGACACTAGAGTAGGATGACTGGATCGAAACAGCCGCGAGAATTTGATGTAGTGAGGAGCAACAGGCTTTGTAGTCGCTTTCATGTGTTCGTCTTTGGCGAGATAAGATTTATTCCTACTCTTTCCATTCTTGTCTTGTTCAGAGGAGTTTTAAGAAACAGATTGTGATTAAAAAATTGAAAATTTTTGCTAATGGACATTGTGCAGACACACTAAATCGTGACAAGCTGCAAAGGCGAAGGGAAGTTTTCACTTTAAAACAGTCAGGCACAGAGGGCATTTTCAGCAGTACTTCAAAGATTGAGAGAAATCTACTTTTGTTACCAAGCTGTTCAAAGTGCGACCTGTTACACGCCAGTAAACACAGTGAAACATTGGAAATATCTCCTTTCGCCATTCCCTCAATGCTACCCTTGCTCTCCCTCCCTCCCTCTCTCTTTCTCTCTCTCTCTTTCTGTGTGTGTGTGTGTGTGTGTGTGTGTGTTGTGTGTGTGTGTGTGTGTGTGAACCTCCACGAGAGAGAGAGAGAGAGAGAGAGAGAGAGAGAGAGAGAGAGAGAGAGAGAGAGAGAGAGAGAGAGAGAGAGAGGAGTCCAGTGGCTAAAAGAAGGTGAATTTGTTTGGTTGTTTTTCTCAAGCAGACGTAGCCGCGTTTTCATTGCGGGCCCTTACTACGATTCCTTTGCTGTTTTCCAGCTGTTTCTGTTCTGCGCCAGTTTTAGCAGAAATGAAATTCCTGATTTGGGGCAGACTTCTCTCTCAGTAAAACATGTCTTCTACTTTCCAAATGACCCCAGTGTCAGTGCACGTTGCAAATCTTTTCTTAAAGGTACTAGAATGTTATCCTCATCTCGTCGACAATTGCAGTGACATGAATTGTTTCCAGACGCTGATAGTGTTATATTCCGTTCACTTTATGTCTCAGCAACACAGCATAGCACGGACTTTTTGCTGACATTTTCCTTATTTCACGCGTAACACCCTGAATGTTCCCCCTCTCCACCTTCCCGCATCCGTGCTCACTTCCACTCCCTTCATCTCCGGGGATCCTCAGACTGCTTGAAGTAATGTTAATGAATCCATGAAGTAGCTGTTATGTGAAAAACTGGCACAAATTTTGTTCCACAGGTTTGGAAAGTACCTCAGTATCAAGTTTTCCTGATTTCACAATTCTTACGTCGCACCTTTTACAGATTTTTAATGATCCTTTCTACCGCGAAATGGGAAGCACTTCAGTCTAGGTACGCAGAACCACGTTGTCTTTGATTTCAGCATTCTGAGGCCAGACTTCTTTGAGATTTTTGCTGCAACTTTCTGCCACAGGTTCGGGAATTACTATAGTTAAAGCATGCAGGACCAATTCTTCCCTTGATTTTTTTTTTTTAGCGGACTTATGACTTCGTTTTTTTGCAGATTTTCACCAAAACTTTATACCTCAGATTTAGGAATTATCTCAGTCTGAGCATACAGCATCAACTTTTCCTTCATTTTCAGGGTTCTTGGCCCTTATTTCAGAATTTCCCTGAAACTCTGTTTCATGCGTGATATCTTCTATTCAGTTTTGAATGTCGTACCCTCAGCTCCCTGCCCTCTCTCCGGAGGATTCTATTGTTTCTATATAATGTTAATAAATTCAGGACATACCTGCTGTGGAATGATTCAGGTAACTTTTCTTTCACAGTTTTGGAAATTACTTCAGTCTAAGCACACAGAATCAAATTCCTAGCGTTCTCATCACTTCTTACTCACATTTTTATTTTCAATTATTTGCTTTTCCCTCAAGTTTTTTTTTGTTTACAGTTCAGTTCGTTCTGAACACATTTTTCAACATTTCCAACTACTTCTAAACGTGTATTGCACTTTTTCTTAGAAGATCAGAACATCATCCACAAACAGTAGCTTTCCTTTGTTGAATGCAGTGCAATCAAACATACAAAAACCCCGTTGCACGAAAAAGAATCCATCTTTACAACAACGTTTTCAGCTGTTTCGCACAATGCTTTGCGCTGGTATACTGGTAACACAATATCCGAAGAGGCTATTCAAAACTATTTTGAAGAACAGAGGGCAAATTTCATTTTGTAGGCTCACTAGTCAACGTCTCCATTGTGACGTTGCATGTGCGTGCGCACGCACCTCTCCTCCCCCTTCCCCACACGCGTGCGCGCGCACACGCACACACCACACACACACACACACACACACACACACACACACACACACAAACACACACACATACACACACACACACACACTCTCTCTCTCTCTCTCTCTCTCTCTCTCTCTCTCTCTCTTTCTCTCCCCCCCCTCCCCTTTTTTCTTGCTTTTATGTTGCGGAGAGTGAGTATAGAACATTCAGCGCGTGCAGCCTTTTTTCACGTTTGATGTTTGACCTTCGTCACCGTCTTGCTCACATCAGTGGTGTTTTTTGTGTTGCTTTCGCGTTGATACTACAACTTGCATTGACGTTCGACTGCAGTGGCGTATTTCAAAAGAGGACCAAATTGGTGGGAAGGGCAGAGAAAAAAGGGAGGGAGGGGGATCCTAAGAGTCTGGGAAGCATCCTGAAAAGACATTTTATGTTTACGTGTTTGTTAGTTCGTTTGTTTTTAGATAACCTGTGACGTAAAATGCGTTTTTTGAAAGTTCTTATATAGCTAGCACTACTACCAAGTGATATAGGTCTGGCATCCATACTGCTAACATGGTTGTAGACGCTGGTTCTTTCCGGTCAGCATATAGCAGTTCTAGTACGGGAGGGAATCCAACAAAATTCTGTATTTGTACATTGAAGAAATATCGAAGAGACTGATAATAGGAATAATGATAATGATAACAATAACAACAACAACATCAGTGTAGAGTAATAATAATAATGATAATAATAATAAACATGATGATGATGATGATGATGATGATGATGATGATGATGATGATGATCATCATCATCATCATCATCATCATCATCATCATCATCATCATCATCATCATCTATCATGTCTCTGTTTCAATTTGTTTCCCGCACACTGCTCCCTCCTTTCCTGCCCCCCTCTCTCTCTCTCTCTCTCTCTCTCTCTCTCTCCCCTGGAAGTCTGTCTCTCCCCTTCCTTCCCTTCCTCCCATTAACACCAGCAAAATGACCTCACCCGAGATCAGTTATCACCAAATGGCACACTTCAGATTGCAGACGACAAGACGGATTGAAGAACCCCCCCCCCCCCCCCCCGCACACACACACACACACACATACACGCACGCGCGCGCGCGTACGCCCGCACACACACATGCACGCATGCATGCACAGGTACTCACGCGCGCGCTTATATACATGTTCACACACACACACACACACACACACACACACACACACACCACACACACACACACACACAACACGTGCGCGCGTGTTGTGTGCGCATGCCCACACTCACAAATAGTGACCAAACCAAAGAACTGTAAAGCAGAAGTTGGGTAATGTTGAGAGAGAGAGAGAGAGAGAGAGAGAGAGAGAGAGAGAGAGAGAGAGAGAGAGGAAAAGATCGTATGTTTTGGAAAAAAAAAGGGGGGGGGGAGACAGAAAGAAGAGCAAGGGCAGAAGGTGGGGGGGGGGGGGGATTTTGAGCGGGGGGTGGAAGAGGAGGGGTGCGAGAAATCGAGCAAAGAGGTTGAGCTGGAGACGACTGACTGGCCGTGATGGGAGTGATGGTACGAGGGGTCAAGTTTTCCCTTTCTCATCACGCAGAACCCGGAATCGTCAGTTTCAGTTGTCTGTCCACCTCCTGTCCAGACGACATCTGTGACCACACAACTCCCCGCCATTAAATAGACACCCCCCCCCTTCCCAGCATCCCACCCCCGCTCTTTATTTCCTCCTCCAGCTCCACACCCATTCTTTCCTCTCCCCGGTCCTCCAAACCCCTTCACTTTTTCTGTCGGATCACGTTTTGTTTGTTTGCAAGCCAGTTCGTAAAATCCCGTGGGGCTGTACTCACCGTCTTCGTGGATTGTTCGTCATCTGTATAATTAGTTCTGCTGTTCGTTCGTTTGTATGTCTTATGTATTGTTCATCCAATTCTCTTTTTTCATTTTTCAACCGTGTCTTGTGGTCTTGTTAAGAGGCTTTTTGTTTGTGCTGTGTTCTGCATGTTTCTTCTACTTTCTTTTTTTCCCGCTTATCTTCTGCATTAGGTAATATTCTCTTCTCGGCTTCTCTTCAGTATTCTCCCTTTTCTTTTCTTTTTTTTTTCCATTTTTTTTCTAAAAAAAATATTTAGACTTCGTATTTTGCGTTATTTTCTTTTGCGTCTGTACCATTCATTCTGTTTTTCTTTCTTTCTTTCTTTTTTTTTTTTTGCTTCGTTTTGTTTTGTTGTTGTTGTTGTTTTGTTTGTTTGTATATGGTATCTTCTACGTGTTTGTTTGTGGTTTTATATTCTGTTTTCTCATTTATCTTCTGTATAATTGATTCTCCTTTCCATTCACACATGTGTATTACCTGTTCTTTTTTCCACACGCACATCTCATCTCCACATCTCTGCGCACGATCATACGTATACTCATCATCAAAGCTTGTGCACATTATCATTTTGACACATAGACTACCACCCACCCGGCCACATTTGAACACACCCGATTCCCCTGCCTTAGAAAAATCATAATGTGTAAAACTGGATGAGCACAGGTGTTCTGCCTAAATTTGATTCAGACTTTGGCCGTTTTCTGCTAGCTTTTAAAGGCATCGTTTTTCAGTGGGGAGATTCTGGCTAAAATTTGAGGCAGACTTACAAACTTCTTGTGGTTTGTGACTGACGGGTTCTTGAATGAGTGGCATCAGCAGCAGCAATAGTACCACCAGCAGCAAACTGTATAGCAGCAAATGGAGCGAGAGTGAAGACAAAGATGACATTAATGGTACTGCTGGTGATAATTACAGTAAAATCTTTTATAAGTTCTATTACAATAACACTATCGACAACAACTGCAATAAAACAACAACAACAACAACAACAACACTATTACAAGAAAAGCAACAACATCAACCACCATCACCACCACCGCCACCACCACCACCACTACTACTACTATTACTACTACTACTACCACTACAACCACTACTACTACTACAACCACTACTACTGCTGTTGTTGTTTCTTCTTCTAATACTACTATTTCTAATCATCTACTGCTACTACTACTATTACTACTACTACTACTACTACTACTACTACCACCACTACTGCTAGTGATGCAGCTGCTGCTACTACTTCTGCTGCTAAGAAGTTATCAGCTTGCAATTCCAAGAACACAAATCACCTGTGAAGTTTTCTCACTGTCTGTCTGTCTGTCTGTCCGTCTCTCTCTCTCTCTCTCTCTCTCTCTCTCTCTCTCTCTCTCTTCTCTCTCTCTCTCTCTCTCTCTTCTCTCTCTCTCTCTCTCTCTCTTTGCAAAGAGACCAGTGATCATGCGCATCATTTCTGTTGGTACGTATCGCCATCGATTTTTCCCCCAGAAAACCTCGACAGTGACAGAATCATTACCGAGGAGATTGTGGTCCTTGTATTGTGTGGATGATGATAATGGTATTTATGATGATGATGATGATGATGATGATGATGATGATGATGATGATGATAAAATTATTCACTCGGGAAGACCAGTGTTTACAAATGCACCATTCAGCTACATAAAAATATGCATGTGTGCGCGTGTATGCACGCATAAAGCCCACAGATATAGACAAATCAGACAGAGAGAGAGAGAGAGGAGAGAGAGAGAGAGAGAGAGAGAGAGAGATAGAGAGAGAGACAGAGACAGAGAGACAGAGACAGAGAGAGAGGAGTTCTCGCATTTTATGAAAGAGGACTCTCTCTTTCGCCATTCCTGTCTGTCTTCTTGTTTTCACGCCCCCCCCACCCCACCCCCACCCCACCCTCTTTCCTCCGCTTCCAATTCGACAACTCGCATCCTTCCCCAGCCACTTTCACAATCACCTCTGTCGATCCCCCTCCCGATCCCCCTACTCCCTTATCCTTTCACCAGCAACCTTCATTTTTCCATCACCACCCCTCCCCCCCCCCCCCCCCCATGTCCCACTCTTTCTCACACACAACTCCCGACTTCTATTCTGGCCTGGAGAACTTTGCAATCATCGAGGGCACAGAGCATGCAAAGCCACTCTTCTGCTTCGCCGCCTTAGACACCGTTTGGAATATCTTCCATTTGGAGAACACGAGAGCCCCAGACTGGCTACATAAACTTTTATTGACGGTCGAGGCAAATTTCCACAAACCAGCTCGGACTTATGACTGGAACCGACCTCTATAGGTGGCTGCCTTCTGATTCCGGGATCGTTAGGAGCTGGCGCGGAATTGTATTAGAACGCAAATGACATCTGTCTTCTCCTCTGGCCCCCTCTCTTCCTCCTCCCCATTTTTTTTTTCCTTTACTCCTTCATCCTTATTTCTTTTAACCCCAACCTCACTCCTCCCCCTTAGCCCCCTTTCCTTCGTCGTCCTCCTTTCCTTCCGTCTGTCCTTAAATCTCGTAGAATGTGGACTTGGGGTCAGAGCTCCATTTTTTTTTCTTTTCGGTTTCCTCGACTAAATGTTTGGTTTGGGTGAGGTTTGGTAAGGATGAGATAGATAAAGTAGGTCATGTCGGGTCTGGTTTGGTTTATGCTTGGGATAGAGTTCGGTTAATGTAGCCTAAAACAGCCTGACGTGGAGCCGAAGGATGGAAAATTATGGTAGGAGCAGGTTTCAAGAGCGAAACCCATCTTGCAGGCGCGGTGCCCGGCAGAGGAAGAAGAGATGAGACCACAGCATCAAGCTTGTCCATCACCAGCTCTCAGACGGGAAAACAGAACCACAACAGATGGAGAAGGACTTTGTCAGGAAATGATCAGCGGTGCCTCAGCAATCGCTAACGTACGCTATGAGATGGGGAAAACAAGGCAAGCCTGACCAAACCTCCCCAAGATTAGGCTCCACTAGGTTTTGCTGGGTTTCTGATAGTGTAGATTGTGTAATTTCAAACTCAGTAAGCCTTCCTACCAAAGAGAAAGTGCGAAATTAGACTAGGTCAGAGTAGCCAAACTATCTAGACTTGGTTAATCTAGGCGGTTGGTTGGGCTGGTTTAGGTTTGATTGGATTAGATTATATCACGTGACGTGATGTGATGTAAATTAGAGTAAATCATGTGAGTTTAGCTCAGGTTGATGTAAATTAGCACATTTTAGTTCGGTTGACTTGTTAGGTCTGGGCTGGTTTGGTTTTGAAATCATCTGAGATGTGTGTGTGGTGTGTGTGTGTGTGTGTGTGTGTGTGTGTGTGTGTGTGTGCGCGCGCGGCGCCCCGCGCGCGCGTGTATGTGTGTGTGTATGTGTGTGTGAGTACTAAAGTTCTTGTGGTTTGGTTAAATTTCATTTTTGCTCAGACAGTTCTAGTTTATCATATTTCAGGTACGCTTGAATTTGGCACAGAAAATATGAGTATGTAGATTCAAACTATTTATTTCATTTCTTATATTACTATTCATTCACACAAAGATGTTTATCCGGCAGTGATAAATGAGGGAAATGGCAGGCATAAAAACGAGCATGCAAATGTGCATTATTTTATTTATTTGTTCATTTGTTTTTATTCATTTGCACAAAGATGTTTATTCGACGGTTTTGAATGGGGAAAATGACAGGACGCATTTCTGTGTTTGTTTGATTTTGTTTTGTAAAGGTATTTCATTTTTTTTCCGGGGGGGGGGGGGGGGTGTCACAGGTTCAGACATAGATTTTGACTATGAAATGAAACACTCAGGCTCTGTCTTTCGTCCCAGGCGCCATCGAGGCTTAAACCCACGACCCTTAGTGTGAAAGTCCAGTGTTACAGACACTCAGCTATGACACCTGACACAGGAAGCTACACTGACTCGTTCTCTCGCAGTGCCTGTGCCAGCAATTTTCAGGAAACTGTTTTGTCACCATGAAGCCACCTGTCAGGGGAGACACCGTCACTCCAGGCTCAGTAATACTTGATCTGATGTAACGTATTCTGGACACGTTCAACTAAACCATTTACTGATGACAAAAATTGTTCCAAGTGGGGTATTATGTCCAAAGAATTTCAGACTTTCTTCTTATTTTATTGCAATCAATGAAAATGACGCTGGCAGTGTGATGTTCCTTTCTGAGCATGAGATTTCATGACAGAACTGTGCTCTATTCATCCATATAGAACATATCCCTGTGCCCTGGTTAAAGCGATACAGACACGTGCAGTATTGATCATGAAATTTGAGAACCACTGTCAGCAGCCATGAGATAGATACACTCCACCGTGTGGTCCCTGTCTTTTTTTTTTCCATTTCAGCCAACGCTGCGCTTAACTCCGTGAACGATCTCGCTTGAATATCCCCAAATCCCACAATGATGATGGCCCCCAAAACAACGTCGAAGGACGTGGAAAATGACAGAGCAACACTGTGGTTGTTTGGACAATTTGTGTACTGAAAGACTGAATGACCAAACACATGAGATGTGTGAATACGAAGGATACGTGTAGTCAGCCACTTGATTACATTCCTAAACATTTGACTTGTCAGTGTACTGAGCCACCATGGATCCTGGACTTAAATTAAAGGTAGCTGAACAGTGAGGTTCAACGTGAAACCCCTGCAATATAGCATTTTTTTCTGATATTATGTGCCTTCTTCGTGACATTACTGTCTTTACTCATTCCCACTTCCCTACATGTATCCACGCCAGAACTTTACCTGTCGCCTAAGTATCGGCTATTCACAAGAAGCTATAAGCAGATCATCAACAGGTCACCCACCGGGAAAAAAAAACCCGCTGCACTTCTACTGAGTCCGGTATGGTTTCTGTTTAGTGCTGTCTGTAATGCCTGACAGCCCTTTCCACGCCTTTCTGACATTTCCAGCGTGGAATTTACGGTACAGAATAGGCTGACATGTAGTCGACTGGATTTTTGCTTATGACTTTGGTGAATATCTACCAGAGTAACATGAGCACACTTTGTTAATTTCATTTAAGAACGATGGTAGTAAGAGTAGTAGTAGTAGTAGCAGCACCAGCAACAGCAGCAGTAGTAGTAGTAATAGTAGCAGCAGTAGCAGCAGCAGCAGCAGCAGCAGCAGTAGTAGTAGTAGCAGGAGAAGGAGGAGGAGGAGGAGAAGAAGAAGAACGAGGAGGGGGAGGAGGAGGAGGAGCACGGTCGTGCTACGTATTCCTCTCCCATTCCCTCCTGCACACTTCCAACCGTCCCCTAACCATGATCCATCCATATCCATATTCCCAACAGTCTCCCACCCAAGTCATCCAAGTCTGTCTTACCCTCTGCCTTTTTTACAGTGACGAGAGACGGCAAAGCTGAACAAACTGCCGAGCACCGGGCTCTCCCAGCCAGCCATCAGAAACGGCAATGACATCTGTCGCTACTCCGAGCCGTTAGTCTCCAGCCAGGAAATGATTTGAGAGCCCGGTTCCAGAGTCTCCCGGTTCCCCCTCCCCTCGCCCTCACCTACCTCTTCCCCCCCCCTCCCTCCTCCTGCCCCTCCCCTTCCTTCCCCACCACCCCCTTTCTTCTCTCGCCCCTTCTCCTCTGTCCCTCCTTCCCAGAAAACCTTAGAAAATTCGCCTCTGATTGCAACTGAGGGGCCCAGACACAAAATGAAATCGCCCCTCATTTTCATTCGGCCCGTCTCGGAGCTCTTTGCTTTTGCTTGGCCGCCTTGGTTCAATTTTCTCGCCCGTCCCGGCCCCCGATAGGGGTGGGGGGGTCGGTTACAATGTAAATTTGGACATCATATGAAAATCGAATTTGCCTCATACTAGGGCGACTCCTGACCCCCTCTCTCCCCTTGTCCCCTGTCCCCTCCTCGCTCCCCCCCCACCCCCTTCCCCCCAGTCCTGACCTCACTCTTTCACCCACCCACCCCACACTCCCCCAACCACCGCCTCCAGACATTTAATCGCGAAGTGCCCGACTTCGGTTTGTTTGCGCAGGAATGACTTTTGCCATCTTGAAACTTTTTTCTTTTCTTTTCTCTTTTTTTGGGGGTGGGTGGGTGTGGGGGTGGCTGAGGGTTGGGGTGGGTAGGTTGGCTGGGGAGAGAGGGTTGGGGAGGGAAGGATAGATAAGTTGATGAGGAGGGGAGGGGCTATTTTTCTTCTTCTGAGTCCTCTTTTTTTTTTCTTCCATTTTCTTTGTCCGCGACGGTGGTTAGTGGTGAACTACTGATGGTGGCTGCTTCTTGTGAGGTAGGGGTGGTGGTGGTGGTGACAGGGTGGTGGTGGTGGTGGTGGTGGTGATTGTCATGGTAGTAGACCTGGTGTTTGGGGAGTAGCTGACGTAGAAGGGAAGTCTGGGAGGCCGGGGCTGGGGCGGTAAATAGGGGGAGGGGGGATCTATCCACAAATTGGTGGTACTGGTCACTAAGCGGGCCGGGGGAAAAGACAGACACACAGGGACACGTACTCTCTGTCTCTCTCTGTCTCTGTCTCTGTCTCACACACACACACACACACACACACACACACACACACACACACACACACACACACACACACACACACGCATGCACGCACGCACGCACGCACGCACGCACGCACACACGCACACACATTTACCTTCAGTTAACTGTCTCTGTCTCTCCATCTGTGTCTGTCTCCTCGTTCTGTCTGTCTTTTTGTATTTTAACTTGAATTTTGACGATGACTGTTCAATAAACAAAAGTAACTGCCCCTTACATTATGGTACATTTGGACACACACGCATACACACACGCGCAGCACGCGCGCACGTGTTTTCGTACACAAATTCATGAAATTAAAAAAATAAAAATAAAAAAAAAAGCTTGGATGCTATTCAGTGTCTGGCTGGATACGTGTTCTTATGTACAAAGATTGCACGGATGGATGATGGTCTGATCGGTGGAAGCTGTGTGTTGGGTGGACGACTGAAGAGAGAGGGTAAAACAACGCAGTTCGCTAGGTCCTTACCAGCCATCCGCGGCATGCATGAGACGATTTTGCTTTTAGAGGTAGGAAAGAGAGAGAGAGTTGAAAATGTGCATCTGTTTTAATCTCTGTCTGTCTGTCTGTCTCTCGTTTTGTTTTGTTAGTTGGCAGGTTTTTTTTTCACATTTAAATAAATATTTTCAACAGCTTTGCTTCCGCTGAACAGTCTCAGCTCTCAATTTGTCAGTTCACAGGATTTGTAATGGTGAAAGACTGTGATTATTTGGTTCATCCAGGAATATATAGTCTGATCTAGGAAACAGTTTTATGATACTTTTTTTCGTGTTGATCGTATTCTTCCTCCCACTGTTTTGGAGTTGATCTATTCTGTTCTCTCTATTGGTTTCTGAATGGATATAACATATACATATAATATTTGGTGTTGTGTGTGTGTGTGTGTGTGTGTGTGTGTGTGTGTGTGTGTGTGTGTGTGTGTGACAGGTCTGTCGAGTTATGCATCATTCTGGTGCGTAATTTGTTTTATTACGTCATATTGAAATCTTTTCATCTTTTCCCTCACTACCTTACCTGCTGGCACTCAGGGAGGAGGTTAATAGCTGACGAAGGCGAATAAAACCGAAAAATTTTATTATAACCACATCAGCTTGTTGTCCTTATTGTTCTTTTATTTGTGTGTGTGTGCGCGCGCGCATGTATGTGTGTGTGTGTGTGTGTGTGTGTGTGTGTGTGTGTGGTGTGTGTGTGTGTGTGTGTGTGCGTGTGTTGTCCTTTCGGTTGATATATTCCATTTTCTCCATTGTTGTCGAGAACGTGTATGTCTTTTTCTAGTAGGCAAAATATAAACGAACATACAAAACAATGCTCAAAGTAACGCTTAATGCACGATACAGAAGTGAGCACACAAGATGCAAAGTAATGCTACAGCGTGTTTTCGTCTTTTTTTTTTTTTTTTTTTTAAATACTTTTCGAATTAATCGTATACCTTTTCTTTTATTGACAGTATGATATGTTCCTTTCTCTGTTTGTTTTCGAGTTGACGGATTCCCTTTTTTCTGTTGTCTTTAGCTGATCATGTTTTTCTTTCTTTCTGTTAATTGTGATACTTATTTCTCTCTTTTTAGTCAACAAATTTCTGTATTCCTTAATGCTCAAGTGGATATAACTAAATTCATCATCAGTTCTTTCTCGATTTTATACATCCAATTTCATTTGGTACTACTTTGATTTATTTCTTTCTGTCTCGTTTTCGGGATCGATGAATCCTTTTTTCAAACTGATCTTTTGTTTTAAATTATTGTCTTTCCTTTATCTTTCCCTTTCTGTGGCATAACGATTGATTTATGGGGAGGCGTGTGCAAGCTTGTACGTCTGTTCTTGCTGTTCTTTTTTTTTCTTTCTAAAATTTAGTTTATGTTTTCTATGTAATATACATACTTTTATTGAGAACAAAAACATCTTTTGTAATAAGGAAAACCACAAACTAATGTTGTCTTCATGGTACTCTATCTGTTTTCTTCTATTTTCCAATTATTTCCGAAATTATCGTTTAGAACAATCCACCGTTCGCAGATTTTGTTTGTTTGTTTGTTTGTTTTTTTTGTTCTACTGAGAAATGTTCCTGGATTGTTCTGAACTCGAAAGTTTTTAGTTTGAATATGCTGAGAATACACAGCCATAGACATTTTTCCGAAGCACGAAAGCGCGACCACTATTCTTCCTTCCTGGTTGTCCTGCTTTGGTTGCCTGTATCTCAGAAAGTGGAATACAAGATGCTTGTATTAGGTGCAGTATGCCCGGCTCTGTACACGCCTGTCTTCACAAATACACTATATCTCAGTGTGCTGATAGCTGCATCTTTTGCCCTTCCTAACAGATGCAAGGAACTTTAGGGGCGGCGTGCCTTTTTCCCTGCCATCTGCAACTCTTTTCTTTTTGCCATCTCTCCACTCTGCATTTAGAACCCACCTTCTGCCAGTAATTATGATTAGTTCTTTCTGTGCCATGAACATGCTTTCTTCTACCTGGCCTCTGTGTGTGTGTGTGTGTATGTGTGTGTGTGTGTGTGTGTGTGTGTGTGTGTGTGTGTGTGTGTGTGTCCGTGTGTGTATGTGTGTCTGTATGTGTTGTGTGTGTGTGTGTCTGTCTGTGTGACTGTGGCGTGCGCGCACGCGTGCGTGTGTGTGTGCAAGTCTCTCTCTCTCTCTCTCTCTCTCTCTCTCTCTTTTGTGTGTGTGTGTGTGTGTGTGTGTGTGTGTGTGTGTGTGTGTGTGTGTGTGTGTGTGTGTGCACGCGTGCGCGATGGGTGTGAAATATTGAAAGCATGAACGGTGTACAGTTTCTTGAATTATTCAATTTAAATTACACGTACGTGTGTGTGAGTGTGTGTGTGTGTGTGTGTGTGTGTGTGTGTGTGTGTGTGTGTGTGTGTGTGTGTGTGTGTGTGTGCACTTTATGTACATGTATATAAATCAAGCACACACAAAAAGCAAACAAAAGCCTTCAGGTTATTTTCTGACTTGGAAAGGAAACGTGTGATATGCACCTAAAAAGGTGTTACAGCGCTGATAATTTCCTGTCCTGACTGTAAACAAATCTTCGATTAATGTCTTCCGCTGTTTTCTTCTGCCATAGTGACCCATTCATCTTCGTTCTACAACGTCTTCTACCCTTTTCTCTCCTGTCACATTCGTTTGACACTCCACGTGATTTTTTTGGTTCTGTAATCAGGCTACACAGTTGTGAGACTGCAGAGGTTGTCGACAGTGGATACAAGCTGTCTGTTTATCAGCATTATTTGCCTCATATGACCTTTTGCGTGTTTGTGTGGGATTGAAATGCTATTAAAAAAAAAATAAATTGATGAAAATTGGAGCGAAATGTTGATTTGTGTGTGTGCGCGCGCGCGCACACACACACACACACACACACACACACACACACACACACACACACACACACACACACAGTCACACACACATACACATACATCACACACACACACACACACACACACACAAACACACACACACATACGCGCGCGCGCACACACGCACAGACAAACTTACACACATAGAAACGCGCACATACACATACACACCATACATACACACATGCATACACACACATACACACGCACACACGCACACACACAGATAGATAGATAGATAGATAGATAATAGATAGATAGATAGATGGATAGATAGATACATACATACATACATACATACATACATACATACATACGTACATACATACATACATACAAATACATACATACATACATACATACATACATACATACATACATACATACATACATAGGCGGGCGGGCGGGCGGGCGGGTGGGCGGATGGATGGATGGATGGATGGATGGATGATGGATGGATGGATAAAGAGAGAGGGAGTGAGTGAGGGGGAGAGAGAGAGAGAGATTGTGTGTGTGTTGTGTGTGTGTGTGTGTGTGTGTGTGTGTGTGTGTGTGTGTGTGTGTGTGTGTGTGTGTGAAAACAAGGCGATAATCCTTTCCCCCAGACAACAAATTTAATGAAGATTTAAGTTTTCGCCGCAAAGACGTCTTCAGCAATATATCCGTATATGTTCATAATATTATATTTTGCCCTTAACTGGCTGCGATGAGAGACTATCGAATTGTGATGAAATACCATGGATGGACCGACACAGCCAGGCTGGCTCAACCGATCAGTCTCTTTCTGGAGTTGAAAGTCCACTATGAACGGACGTATTAAAATGATTCTTCTACTATAACAAAAGGACCGTTAAAAAAAAAAAAAAAGGATTCGTCTGCTATCAACGGACGTAACAAAAAGAGCTTCTTCTGCTATGAACGGACGCAACAGAAAAGTTCTATTCAGAAATAAAAAGTTGGTGGGTCCCACATGCTGTCGGTGAAAGGTTTAATACGTACTATACACTTCATCGCTCCTTTCTTCTCTCCCATTTCCCCATAGTCCCCCCTCCTCCTCCCCTGTCGTCACCATCCTCATCAAATGTCTCTCTGGGCCACTCTTTTTTTCATCTGTACAGAGTCATTGTCACAATAAAGGAAGAATTGTTTACCTGTATTCGTTTCCCACGAATTTGTTCCAGTTCATCATTTCTTGATCTTGTGGCGCGTTGTGTCTCTTAGGTGATACCAGTAAAAATGTTGTTTTGCAGCAGCCGAGTTCTTAGCCGCT
>CM065725.1:43475265-43477765 GCA_033310375.1 Conus canariensis
TCTCTCTCTCTCTCTCTCTCTGTCTCTTCTCTCTCTCTCTCTCTCTCTCTGTCTCTCTCTCTCTCTCTCTCTGTCTTCTCTCTCTGTCTCTCTCTCTCTCTCTCTCTCTGTCTCGTCTCTCTCTCTCTCTCTCTGTCTCTCTCTCTCTCTCTCTCCTCTCTCTCTTCTCTCTCTCTCTCTCTCTCTCTCTCTCTCTCTCTTCTCTCTCCTCTCTCTCTCTCTTCTCTCTGCTCTCTCTGTCTCTCTCTGTCTCTCCCTCTCTCTCTCTCTCCTCTTCTCGTCTCTCTCTCTCTCTCTCTCTCTCTCTCTTCTTTCCTTTCTCCCCACCCCCACACATCCACGCACACGTTCGCGCACGCGCACACACCGGCACATCCTTCCCCCCCCCCCCCTCCTCTCCCCACCCCTATTGCCACCACGTCCCCTTGCCAACCAACAGCAACAGCATCATTCTTAAACCGTCTGGCAATGTGGGCTCTGAAAAGGAAAACCCCGAGACGTGTAATTGAATGGGGGCAAGAAATGCCGAGGCGCCGTTTACCCCATAATTAATAAACAGCTCTCTGCATCTCGATCAGTATCTTCGTTGGGTGTTTGAAGCACATAATCACCCCCTCTTTTGTAACGACCTCCGGTTAAAGTTGACGCTGCCGTTGAAATGAGAAAAACCCGACTTTTAATTTTTTTTTAACCTACTTGCGGATAGAGATGACATCAGTAGTTTTTGCTTTTAATTTGATCATTTTTACTCTGGAAATTGTAGTGGACTGATGAAGTGAGGGAGTTTTTTTTTTTAAGTTATGCTTTGGTAATATGATTTTGAAAGTTTATTCAATGTGCATTGTATTGTATTTTAGGGACACACAGTCAAATGATTATAGCTCCGGCCAGGGAACTGATGGTCTTGAGTTTACACCGCGCTCGAGATCGGATTTGTATGTCTTGGAAAACATTTCTGTTCTCCCAGCTGTAGATGGATACCTGATTCAGTGCAGAGAAGGTTAAGGGGGTGGAAGGAGAGGGGTAGCCTCCGCTTTCTGGAATGCCGTACCATAAACAAAATAAATCTTTTATAGTTTATTGCCCCGGTCGCATGTGGGCTATTTGGGCTCTAAGTTGTTAATCTTATGCGAAACAATGTCTGAATACTAATTACTAGTCAGTCGCTCTTTATGTCTTTGTGTCTGTCGTTTTCTCTTTCAGCCCTTTTTGTCCTTCATTATACTTTCGACAGACAGTGTACTTTATTTGTTTTGTTTTTGTTTTTCGTTTTTCTTCCTATCTTTTCCAAATATTTTCTTTTTTTTTTCTTTTTTTTTTTAGTATTCTTTCAATATTCTTTTCTTTTTTCTGTCCCTGTACTTTCAATTAAGATTTATGCCCGTTATATCATTCACTATTGCCAAAGCTACTAGACCCATCCCCCCATCCCCAAAGTACTAATTAGCGAACAGCTGATGAAATTCACGGATCAATGAAATTGACTAACTGAATAAGTAACTGATTTACCGTAAAACGAATCGTAAACTAATTAATAACCAACTGATTAATAAACTAACTAACTAACTAACTAACTAACTAACTAACTAACTGACTGACTGACTGACTGACTGACTGACTGACTGACTGACTGACTAGCTAACTAACTAACTAACTAGCTAACTAACTAACTAACTAACTAACTAACTAACTAACTAACTAACTAACTAACTAACTAACTAACTAACTAACTAACTAACTAACTAACTAACTAACTAACTAACTAACTAACTAACTAAACTAAACAACTAACTAACTAACTACGATAAGATAAGATAATGTTGCTTATAGCCCAGCCGACCACAAAGGGCCACATCAGGGCTGTCACCACGTTAAAACCAACTCACAAGTCATTCATTCAGTTGATGTAACTAACAAGATGGGGGTTCAGAGGTGTGGATTCTGCACAGAATGTGACTCTGAGCAGATGTCCTGTGCCCTGACTGGAACCCGCGATCCCTGAGAGAAAGAGAACAACGAATTCTTTATCCACAAGGCCAGCTCGGCCTCACGCTCAAAATAAAGCCGGGGGGAGCTGGCATGGTGTGGGGGTCACTCTGCTGCCGTGCACACCAGACCCCCTGCCTGAAGCAGTAGAGACCTGAGATAGAGAGAGATGTGAATCTTTGCCAGCCCGCATCTGTAATTTCTGAAGAACTGGATCGATTTGATTCCTCCTCTCCTCCTTCTCCTCCTTCGTCCTCTTCTTCTCCCGTCTTCTGAGCGTATTGCAGAATAGAAGACGGTGGAAAGGAAGGAGGTGTGTGGGGAGGAGGGAGAGAAGGGAGAGAGAGAGGAGGGGAGAGAGAGAGAGAGAGAGAGAGAGAGAGAGAGAGAGAGAGAGAGAGAGAGAGAGAGGCAGAAATGTTGGGAAATAAAAATTGACTGAAAGAGAGAAAATTCGTGGGATTTAGAGGGCATATGTGGAGGGAGGGGGAGGGAGAGTGACCACCACCCTCCC
>CM065725.1:43482765-43487765 GCA_033310375.1 Conus canariensis
TTTTTAGATATACCACACTGAATATAAAAGGTTCAGGAAAAAGCTACAGGGTGAGAATTAGAACGGCGAACTCCCTTTCAACAGAAAGGTTCAAATGAGTGCATCACTGGTACACTTCAAGATGATGATATGGTTCGTTTGAACAATCTTAAACAGAAGACCTCACCAGAAGTAGGGACATGCCAGATTAAGGAAAACAATTGATACTGTATAAGAAGGCAGTGAGGACAGATTGTTTTTGTTTTGTTTGTGTGTTTGTTTTTGCACGCCCCCAAGTCTACATTGCGAAATCATATTTCTTCTGTAATTCATCCGAAACAATTCAGTCTGGAACAAAAGATGGTATAAAAGATAACAATAGCTAAAATCGAACACGTTCGTCATTTTTTAGTTAATACTCATAGCTTAATAAAATCAAAAACAAACGGACTGTAATGCCATTTAAAAAAAAAAAGAAAAGAAGACAAAAGAAAGACAGAGAATGCCAAAATTCAGCTAAACGCACAAACCAGAGCAAAACAGTTTTTAGAATGATTCTTATGCTGGCCCAGATCTGGGGAGCATTGTTCAGTGCATGCTTCATGTCTGGGTTTTGTTAGGCCTGGAGAAGACATTTGTCAGAAAGCCTTTTACCTGTTTTTTTTTTTAATTGCGCATATTGGGTCGGCTCAGTGGTAGAGCACCGGATTCGTAATCTTGGTGATCCTGGGGTTGCGGGTTAGAATCTTCGCCGGACCGTTTCGGTACAGGGGAATTTTTCCCTCAGAGTTAACATTGGTTCTGACTCCATTTCCCATACAGTCTTTCGGATGAGACTATAAACCGAGATTCCGTGTGTGAACGCACGTATAACATCTTGTACACACGTAAAATCCCATCACCAACTTTCGGAAGAGAGGGCCAGTTTGGCCATTGGTATGGATGACATATCATAC
Source organism: Conus canariensis (assembly GCA_033310375.1). Lineage (NCBI taxonomy): Eukaryota > Metazoa > Mollusca > Gastropoda > Neogastropoda > Conidae > Conus > Conus canariensis. Next base: position 43,483,701 of record CM065725.1, read on the forward strand.
GTAGCATGCACCCTGCGTGAGAAATGGAAAGAATGAAGGAAGTAAGGAAATTGAGTGAACGATATTGAGCAATATTGACTGAATGACACGGCAAACGACTGAATGAAGCGCCAGCTGGCAGCTCTTCAGTCGGAACTACCCTCGTGGGCAGCCCGTTGTGTAAACGAGTGTGGATTGGAAAACGCTTAGAGCTTGGTCTCTAGCCGAGGATAGGCGCTAGATAAGTATTCATTCATAAATTACGTAAGCGTCACTTTGCATTCTGTGTTCTTAAGAGAATCTGTCTTCTAAGCCAAAGTCCTCGCCGTAGAGGTCGGAGCAAGGGGCGGTGAAGGCTCACCAGACTATGATCTCATGAAACGGCCTCTCGATTTCTCGTCAGAAGAGGACCAGAACCCTAAAGGCAACGGTAGAGGCAGCCTCAAAAGAGTTCCAGCTAGGTCTGGTCGAGAAGGAAGACAAATGAACTCAACAAGGCTTACATTTCCCCAGGTAGAGCAGGTGTTGGATAGCCATGGTGGTAAGACACCCGTCAAAGAAGGCACGCCTTGAAACACCCCACCATCCAGGAGATGAGGGTCCGAGTCCTGGCGACGCGGAAAATGTTTCTGATAGCAGAAGGACATCTAGGAGTCACGATCTGGATGGGGTCTGGCCCATGTAGAGGATAGGGAGTTCAGAGCCGTAACACTCGTCTGAAGGGCTTCTGCTGCCAAACTCTCCCTGGAGTTTCTTTCCATTTTCTACAGTATTAGACATGCTCACTTTTCGCTCTACTTTATGTGGGTTCAGTTGTGTTTGGGGGTCTTCTGGTTTAATAGCTTCTTCATTAATAAAAAGTCCGGATTTGTCACCAGCTTTAAACCGTACATTGCTTAAGAATAATTTGTCAAAAGTGTGTTTCTCCTTTTCGGTAAATATTCCATAACTGTCTAAAACTGTTCAACCTCGACTTGTTTATGCATGAGTTGTAATTTCGCCTGTGTAGATCGTTTTTACCATTTCTTTTACTCGGCAAGAAAATTGACGGAGTTCTAGTTTTATCAAAATGATGTCTTAGTACTGTTTGGCTGACTGTGTGTCTGTCTCTGTCTGCCTGTCTGTCTGTGTGTCTGTGTATCTGTCTGTGTGTCTGTACATCTGTCTGTGTGTCTGTCGCTCTCTCTCTCTCTTTCTGTATGTGTAAGTGTGCGTGCGCGCGTGCGTCCGCGCGCGCGCGTGCTCGTGTGTGTGTGTGTGTGTGTGTGTGTGTGTGTGTGTGTGTGTGTGTGTGTGCGTGTGTGTGTGTGTGTGTGTGTGTATGTGTGTGTGTGTGTGTGTGTGTTCCGCTCCAGAGCTACCCTACCCCACCCTCTTCCCCACAAGAAAACGCACATATCTGTCGATGGATTTGTTCATTTCAATCAAAACATTGTCGCGAACTAAAGGAAGTAAAGGAGACAGGGTTCCGGATCCGGCGAAAACAGCCAGAGCTAAAAGCTGGGTCTGGAAGTTTAGAGGTCGTGTGGTATTTATAACCAAACTGCACAGATGGAATAAATCTTGGTACTCTCTTCCCCCCCCCCCCCCCCCCCCCCCCCCGGCTTACTTAAACCTTCCAAAAATTTTGAATAAATAAGAAGGTAAGGGCAGTCTGATATTCACAGAAGGAATCGATTGGAACGAGAAACTAAGCCAATACAATGAAATAGAACTGAACACAGCACAACACACCAAGTCATGTTGTTTGTATGCTAGTAGACCCACCGGGGCCACATTCGGGCTGGAAGCAGCTGGACAAAAAGTCATTGCTACGACTAAAATTCTAAAACAAAATTATGTTCTGAAAACTCAAAGACCGACCACGCTTTACAACACGAGACAAAATCAAAAACGAAGAACCCCGATAGCAACAAAATACAGTTCATTACAATGCGACACTTTGTTCTGAACAACACACACACACACAACACACACACACACTGAGTCGGTCGGATTCTCATTCAGAGCAGACGGTGTATAAATGGAACAGGAGGCTGCGGACTCTGCTGACCTTTCAACGACGTAGACAGAAAAAAAAAGAAAGGAAACAAAAGAAAAAGAAGGAAAACAGAGAAAGAATACACCAGAGTTCAAGAGTCGGACATGATCGCTTCCTCCCGATAAGAAAAATCAGGCAAGAGAGAGAAGACGAAGCTTACAAGGGAGACAAGACAACCCCCCCACAATTTCTTCGCCGAGGTGTCGGTTACCGCCGCGGCTGCGCGCGGGGCTCCCCCAAGCAATTGGTCAAATTGAGGCGCGAAATAGCCCTAGGCAACTTTTCCTTTTCCACCCCCCCTCACCATAACTCGCCGAAGCGGACTCCTACCGGGCAGAAGGGGGCGGGGGGGGGGGGGGGGGGGGGGGTGAAAGGGGGGGTGAAGGGAGGGTGGGGGATGGGGGGGGGGGGGGGGGGGGGTTGAAGTGGGACTCCGCCCAGGGCCCAATGTGAGTGGGGCGGGAGAAATTTATCAGTATTCCATACCACCTTTATCGTTTGTAATGTTGCAAGGGGCTGCCAACAAAACCCAGTCGAGAGCGCAAGTCCGCGAGAGAATATCGGTTTCGATTGACTTTAGCTTCTCTCTTTCATTTCGAATGTCGTGGGTGAAGAGAAGTGCGTGTGTGGGAGTTTGGGGGGGAGGGGAGGGTGAAGGAGGAGGGGAGGAAGGAAGGGAAGGAGCAGGGTGGATGGAGCAGGGGTGGACCCGATTCTCTTGCCGCAGTGAAACCGACCTCCTATTCCGGCCCCTTTTTCCCCCTCCACCCCTACTCACCAGCCCACAACCCCCCCCCCTCCCCGACCTCCACGACCCTCTCCCCACTCTCCCGGTTCAATCGAAGAAGCCACGGGCAAGAAGTTTTCAAACTTTATTCATTAACAAATTTGTCCGCAAGACGCTTCTCGCCTTTCAGGACAACACTTTAATCCAGAGAGCGAAGGCGCTACGCGATCGCGGGACATTACTTTTGCTTAGATCTAATAAAAGGGGAACGGGGGGAAACATGGACGGAAATTTGGCCTACACTGCGCAAGGATCTTAAAGAAGAAGAAGAAAAAAAAAGAAGAAAGGAAGAAAAAAAAAGGAGAAAAAGAAGTGGCAAGATGTACTGTCACAGGAGATGTTTATAGAGCGTGTTGATGAAATGAGAAAACTTTTTAGGTGGCATTTTTTTTTCTTTTTTTGCACCTCTCCGTTTTCTGTTTTATTCGTTGCTGTAACTGCACTATCAAATTGTATAGTTTAATTCTGCTCACTACTGTATGTTTTGTTCTTTATACCATTGTGCTCAGGGGACTGTTAAACATCTCTCTCTCTCTCTCTCTCTCTCTCTCTCTCTCTGGTGGTAGTAGTAATTGGTTTCTTTACGGCTTTCTAACATATTTTATGCCTTTGTTTTGAGTGAACATGTTTGCTTGTGGGTCTGTTGTCTTCTTGCTTTAGTGTGTGTGTGTGTGTGTGTGTGTGTGTGTGTGTGTGTGTGTGTGTGTGTGATATTTTTCTTTTATTTCGTTGTTCTTACAGCGGGGATGTGTTTGTGATATCTATTTCTTTCAATGTATACAGACTCCAGAAAGTTCGAAACATTTACTTTTCAAACCCAAAACGATAGAACCCACATGCTGCTGGGCCTCTGCGCTCTCTTCATCGATTATCAAAAGCTACGCGTATTCAATACACAGCTGTTGCTCTCAGCTTCAAATCCATTCAGGCGACCGTACTCTTTCGAATTTACACAACCCACGCGCCACCAGAGATCATGTTCCGACCCACGAAGGTTCCTTGCTACTCGTGTAGGAAGTAAAACCTTCCGTGAGTATGCATACTCGGGACCATCTATAGAAGTCTACCTTGCGATCTTCGTCTCTCTTCTCCGCTTAAGTCTTATCTTTTTTTAAACTGGACTGAAGGGCATCGTTTTGTAACTGCCTAATGATACCGTTCACTCAGTTGTAACACGTAGTTAGGGAGCGTGCAAATTGTGTGTGTGTGTGTGTGTGTGTGTGTGTGTGTGTGTGTGTGTGTGTGTGTGAGAGAGAGA
>CM065725.1:43500265-43502765 GCA_033310375.1 Conus canariensis
TCTGTCTGTCTGTCTGTCTGTGTTTTTCTGTCTGTCTGTCTGTCTGTCTGTCTGTCTACCTGTCTGTCTGTCTGTCTGTCTGTGTTTTTCTGTTTGTTTGTCTGTCTATCTCTTTGTCAGTTTGTCTTTTTATGTATGCGCCTCTCTCTCTCTCTCTCTCTCTCTCTCTCTCTCTCTGTCTCTCTCTCTCTCTCTCTCTCTCTCTCTGAAAATCCCGGCCACGACCTCAATGCATGTTTTGATGAACTTCTCCATCACGTTTAAGCCCGGTAAGCCGGTATTTTCAATTTGAAATACTATCCATTCTCTTCCCACCCTTCGTCTTGTCGGGCGAGGGGGGCCCCTTGAAAGGATAAATGGACTACCAAAAGATCCCCATAATGACCCAATGCGCACGCAGACATTCGTAATTCCCACGGCCGAGGCTCTCTGTCATGTGACGGCAGCTCGAGATCTCGCGTGATAACTTTGCCGCCTCGTGACTGTCCCGAAGACAGAGTCCTGAAGCCGGGGCCCAGGCGATTAGGGGTAGAGGTTGACAACAAAATTAAAACTATCTCCGTTTGTTTCTGAACGCGACTAGCGTGCGGGAGCAGCACGGAAGAAGAACGGGTTTCATCAAAGTGTCTATCAGACCGTCGTGGGAGGGGAAGGGAGGGGACGGGGTGAGGGGAGGAGGGATGGCACGAGAGCCAGGAAGACAGACTTAAGGTGAAGGAAGCTTTAATTACAGACGTCATTGGGCCAGAGGTTCCAGAGTCATTTTATAAACGGATTTTGGGAGGGGGAGGGGGGGGGAACCGCTTGCCCACCTCCTCCCTCCTTCTCCCCCCCCCAAACTCACCTCCCCTCTCTCACATCCTATCCTTTCTTCTGCCCACTCCCCGTCCCTCCCCTGTCTCAAATCCAAGCCGATTCATGAATGTCGGCTCCTACCGATGCTGATGAGGTAGGGAAGACCGGGAGGAAATAGGACAAGGGGTAAAAACGAGTCAGAAGAAAAGAAGAAAGTCAGTCTCTAACTTTGGAGATAAACATGACCTAATCTAACAGGGTTTTTCTTCTTAGTCTGGAATGTTTCAGCCTGCACATTTTCTGTCTGCACATCTCAATTTTTTTTTTGCATCAAAAATTACCGTAGAACACAGACTACTTTTGTTTTTAGTCTGAATTCTTTAAAACAGACTACGTGGTTGTTTTTAAACAATATGGGTTTAATACTTGCTGACTCTGGATGAGTTCAAGTTTTATTTGAAAGTTGTTGCCAGTATGATGTTGTTTTGTCTTACGAAAGAGGATAGGAGCATACCAACGTGGAGGATTTGACATTTTATTCAACTGCTTAGACGCAGCGTCGCAGGAATCGAACACAAATTATTAGACCAGACGCAACATAAAAAAAATTCTGCAACACGTTTTATATACTCTTTGAACAAGAAACGTATATCCGCCTGATCCGAAATAACTTTCACAATAGCATTAATTACGTGTCTTTGTGAGCGTCGGGAAAACTGAGACAATTGTAGAGAATGTACAAGCTCTTAGAATTCAATTGCCATGCTGGCATCCCCCTTAATGTTAGCGTGACCAGCTTGGAATCTGTTCTCCCTCCTTCCTCCCTGTCCCTTATCTTCAGCCCCCTGTCAGTGGCACTTTGCCCATTCCCCTCACTGGGGCTTTCCGTCTACAGCCACATCCATGCTCGTTCTGTCTTAGTCTCGTGGCCAGCAATTCACAGAGAGCTTTCATTATATAGTCGTTCGAAGAAAGTCCAGCAGAGAAGACACAGCTCTGCTTCTGAGTGTCTTCTCTGATGTTCTGACTCCAAGCACGCAATGCGCCATGATCTGCTAGGCCGCTTGTTGACGGACAATGACTGCTTCGTCGAAAAGCTAGCGTGAATGAGTGTCACCTTGAGAGGAGGGTGCTTCATGTCCTTCCAACGACAGTCCCTGTGAGTTCGCCCAGTGTAACAACTTTAGACGAACTCCTCACAGCAAGGATGTGGAGGTCACCACGAGAGCTGAAAGGTCTTAGAACATGAGACACATTTATGATAGTCTGTGAGGATGAGAGTTGTTATGACGGTCCATTAAAAAAAGGTCTGACTGTACGTGACCGAACAGAACTCTACGTTTCATTTCAAGGCTCGAGACACACAGACATGTGCAGTGTTCAGCTGGAAATTTGAGCCACACTGTGAGAGAGGCATTCGTGAGGTGCACGAAGCTTGACCGTGTGATTTCGGTCTTCTGATTTAACGTGTCACACTCAACAGCCTCTAGTTGGAGCAGAAAAAATGCCATTATTTCACCACAGAATACATATGTTTTGTTGACACTTGTCGGTTTGTCATTTTTATGGGGCAACGTTTACTCATGTTCTTGGTGATGAGTTAGATATTACATCCAAACCAGAAACAAACCGCTCTGCGCAAAAAAAGGACTTTTCATACACAAGTATTAAATGTCGAAATTTGTGAGACCAGATATTAGAGAGA
>CM065725.1:43510265-43515265 GCA_033310375.1 Conus canariensis
CCCCCCCCCCACCCTCATATTCCCCCTCGTTCTTCCGTTACTCCTTCCGTGAATTCTCGTCCTCCTTCTTGAAAATTTTCCTCCCCCTTTTCCCCTCGCCTTCTTATTCTCCTTAAAACGTTTCTTCATCGTGCTCTCCTTATCATTCTTCTCCTCAAAATTCCCTTCCTTCGTAGCCTTCTTCGGCCTCTTTTTCCAAAAATTCTCCTTCTTCATGCTGCTTCACACTGTTTCTTGTATTCTTCTTCTCATCACCTTCTCCTTCTTTGGCTCTTTCCTGGCCTTTTCTTCTGAAAAAGATCTTTCTTCATGTTCTTCCTCGATTTGTTTTTTTCTAGAGATTCTCTTTTCTTTCATACTCTTGCTCGTCTTGTACTTGGGAGGTCTGGGCTCTCCGAAGAAAGTGCGTTTCTAGTTCACCTGACAAATGGGTAAGTTCATGAGGTATTGACTATTTAATTTTTCTAGTTTATCAGACAAATGGGTAAGTTCATGAGGTACTGACTGTTTAATTTTTGTAGTTTACCTGACAAATGGGCAAGTTCGTGAGGTACTGACTATTTAATTTTTGTAGTTTACCTGACAAATGGGTAAGTTCATGAGGTATTGACTATTTAATTTTTCTAGTTTACCTGACAAATGGGTAAGTTCATGAGGTATTGACTATTTGATTCTAATTACAATGTCTTTTCTCATTTCGCACTGCCAGCGTTTAAGTGTCAACAAAACTGATATTGGATCAACACCTGGTACTATATCATAAACAGCTGTATGAGGGGTAGACAAGCAATTCAAAGGCAATACGATTGTGCGTAATTTCGATGTGAATTATGGAAAACCATTTCCTTGAATTGCAAGATTTTTTTTTTTTCGCTATCAAATCCAGAATAGTGATATACAGTCAAATCCGGAGTAGCAATATTCAATCATACGCCTTTTGGAAATCCAGTAAAGAGAACATTGAAACATACGACTGTCAGGCAGAATGTAACCTAGAATACAAGAACTTCTCTCCGCGGTTATCAAGCACTTTACGCTTGCCTTGAACGGGCATATATCTCGCCATGACTCTCTGTCCTAGACGCTGCAAGTCACAGTGGAGGATGGACAACACAAACATAACACTGCCAGGCTGCTTCATCTGTGCCCTGCGGCCTGTTGGACATGACTTGGGAAGGAGAGCTGTGGAGAATCAGGACTGCTTTAAGGTTTCAGCCATCTTGTTCGCTCACTGTGTTTGTGTCTATGCGTGTGCCTCTATCTGTCTGCCTGCCTGTCTGTTTGTCTCCTTTGCACTGCCTGTTTGTCTGTCTCTCTGTCTTTATCTGTCTGTCTCTCTCCCTCTCTCCCTTCCTCTGTCTCTCTGTCTTTCTGTCTGTCTGTCTGTCTGTCTGTCTGTCTCTCTTAGTCACACACACACACACACACACACACACACACACACACACACACACACACACACACACACACACACACACACACACACACACACACACACGCACACACGCACGCACGCATACACACAAGCATACACACAAGCACGCGCGCGCAAGCACACACACACACACACACACACACACACACACACACACACACACACACACACACACACACACACACGCACACACACACACACTCACACGCATATATACATACACATATGCGTGCGCGCAGGCACACACACACAGAGGGTTTCATCCCGGTATCATGGTCATTATTTGCATGAAAACAATATACTGTTCTCTCTCTCTCAGTCTCTGTCTCTGTTTCTCTGTCACCCTGTGTTTTTGTCTGTCTGTCTCTCTCTCTCTCTGTCTCTGTCTGTCTGTCTGTCTGTCTGTCTCTCTCTCTCTCTCTCTCTCTCTCTCTCTCTCTCTCTTTCTCTCCACACACACAAAAACATACACACATACACACACACACACACACACATGCACGCCGGCACGCATGCACGCACGCACACATAACACACACACACACACACACACACACACACACACACACACACACACACACACACACACACACATGCACACACGCGCACATTACACACACACACACACACACACACACACACACACACACACACACACACACACACACACACACACACACAAGTTTCCATCTCAGTATCAAGGTCGTTATTTCCATCAGAACTATGATATACAATTCACTGCTGCCACCATCATGCGGGCAGTTTATCTCTAATGTGATCGGAAGGGTGTGCGATCCTTAGGTATACTGCTTCAAATTCGCTTGTCTGTCTGTCTGTCTGCATGCCTGCCTGTCTGTCTGTAACCGAAACCGTATCATGCTTACATTTCCAAAGCAATCGACCTGAAATTGGACGCGCTGACTTCTGCGACGTCTGATGTTTTTTGTTTGTTTGTTTGTTTGTTTGTTTGTTTGTTTCCTCCTTTCTTCCTTCGTTCCTCCTTTGTTTATTTCTCTCCTCACTCCCCCTCCCCTCCCCCTCCCAGCCCACCCTCACACTCGCACACCTCTCCGCCTGCCTTTCCAATATGGAGTAGAGGCCCGGCTTAATTCAGAAATGATGGCTAACAGCGATTAGCAGGCGGGTGATGGATGAGACAACACTAGTCGACCTGACGCTTCAGGTCAAGTCAATGTAGTTTATAGGAGCGCTCAAGAAAAAGGAAAAAAAAAAAGAAAATCTTTGAGGAAGAAATGACTTTGGCGGAGGGACAGAGCGGTGAGTTTGAAATCTGGCAATGCTGGGAATTATTACGTCGATACTGGATCCACGGGTTTGAATTTATTTGGTTTATTGAGAGCCGCCAGCTTCTTTGTCTTGTCCTTCATTTGCTTCATTTTTATTGATTTGGTTTCCTCTGTCTCGCTCTGTCTCTCTCTGTCTCTCTCTTCTCCCTCTCTTTCTCGATGTGTGTGTGTGTCGCGCGCGCGCGCGCGGCGCGCGCGCGCGTGTGTGTGTGTGTGTGTGTGTGTGTGTGTGTGTGTGTGTGTGAGTGAGTGAGTGAGTGAGTGAGTGAGTGAGTGAGTGAGGAGAGAGAGAGAGAGAGAGAGAGAGAGAGAGAGAGAGAGAGAGAGAGAGAGAGAGAGAGAGAGTCAATCGACTGTCCATTCTAGTTTTCCACATTTTCAACCTTCAAGAGCTCATCATCGAAGATGTCGAAAAGTAATTCAATTTCGATGTGCAGACGGCACGCGCGCGCGTGCATATGTGTATGTGCTTATCAGAGTGAGCCTGCGTCTGGGCCTGGCCTGGCTGTGTGCGAGTGTATGCACCGTCTGAATAATAATGATGGACTACATTTGTTCGAACCAGTAACGTTAGGACTGATTTTACAGAGGAACCTGGCATTGTATACCAGGTGCGTGGCTTGACACATGTAGCTGAATGATGTTTTACTCTATCGAGACGTATATGTTAGTAGCCAGGTGAACTCAAACGTCCTGCACCATCTTTCAGCCTCTCCTGGGATACAATGTTGTAGACTTCAGATCAAGGCTCTTTTATCCGCGATTCTCTGCTGCCTTGTTCACTTTGCAAAGTCTCTCTCCCCCCCCCCCCCCCCCCACCTCTCAACCGCGTCTGATATTGAATTTATTTCACTCAACGGACAAGCACGAGTTTGTGACAGGATGAAATCCTTAACTGTCGATCGTCGACTTCTCTGGCCTTAGCTATTTGATATGCACACTCAAGCCCTTCGAACCACAGTTCTCTGGTGCCTTGCCAAATGCTGGCAATGTCCCAACCGCACTGATATTTGAGTTCTGATTTACCCAGTAAAGAAATATAACGTTAGTGACAGGTTGTAATCCTCCGTCGTACGTCATCATTAAATCCTGGGCCTTATCTGTTTTAATATTCAGACCTAAATCCTTCAATCCACAGTTGTCTCTTTGGCGCTTTTCATGTTGGCAACAATTTCCAGCCGCCTAATCTTGGTGATTTCGCTCTCCATCCCTCCCCCTCCCCCCGTCCCTCCACGACCGCCTCCCCCCTACCCCTGCCGCCTCTCCCCCACCCCCTCTTCTCCCTACCCCCCCCCCCCTCTTCCTACCCGTTCTTTCAGCCCCTGCAGCTGCCTAGCATTCAGCAGACGGGTCAGAAGGCAGATAGAACATGCAGCATGAGCCACTTGATACACCCTGGGGCTGCGCCTACACAAAGGATACCCAGTCTTTCAAAGTCAACTCCCCTTCTGGCCCCTCCCCCCCCCTCGCCCCACCTCCCCCCCCCCCCGCTCCTCGCCCTCCCCCCCCCTTCACCCCTCCCCCTTCCCGCCAGCTTTTGGAACGGCGGGAAAGGAGGAAATCAACGTTTCACATCTCATATATATTTTGCCCCCAGTGTTATGCGGCCGCTGCCTGTTATTTGCCAGGAGGGCTGATATATCTGGCAAACGGAGAGAGACAAAGAGTGGAGAGAGAGAGAGAGAGAGAGAGAGAGAGGAGGAGAGATGGGAAGATGGAGGGGGATGGCTGGTGGGAGGGCTGGGAGGTGTGGTGGTGGTGGTGGAGGGGGGTGAAGGGATGGGGGCCGGAGACAAAGAGAGAAAAAAAAATGATCAGAGAGTAACGGGCGTCGGACATACAAACAGAAGGAGAAGTCAGATCTGACGCGCCAAGCTTTCCCTTTGAAAACCCGCGTTGCCCTTTTGCTAACCGGCTCCACCGAAGATGCCATTGGATACAGCGACTGGGAGATGAAACGGCACAATACACAGATGATATCGCTCTTCTCGAGCCCCCTCTCCCACCCCCACCCTCCCACCCCTCGCCCCCCAGCTTCTCTCCCCCCCCCCCACCTACCCCCGCCTGCTCCGCTCCCTGTGCCGATATTTTATCTCTCTGCCGTTGTGCTCCTGATGCTGCTTTCGACCATGGTTTTTGTGGACATGTTCTGGAAAAATGAGTGGCGCAGAGAAGCAGGTGGTGAATTTTCTACTTCTGTTGTGGTGGTTGTTGCTGTTGCTGTTGTTGTTGTAGTGGTCGTCGTCGTCGTTAATGTT
>CM065725.1:43527765-43532765 GCA_033310375.1 Conus canariensis
CTCCTCTCTCTCTCTCTCTCTCTCTCTCTCTCTCTGTCTCTTTGTTTCTCTGTCGCTGTCTATCTCTCGTTCTCTGTCTGTCTGTCTGTCTCCTCTCTCTCTCGTCTCTCTTTCTCTCTCAATCTCTCTCTCCTTCTCTATCTTGTCTTCGTGTGTGTGCGTGCGTGCGTGCGTGCGTGCGCGTGTGTGTATTGTGTGTGTGTGTGCGCACGCGCGCGCACGCGAGAGAGAGAGAGAGAGAAGAGAGAGAGAGAGAGAGCACAGTGTGTGCGTGCGTGCGTGCGTGCGTGTGTGTGTGTGTGTGTGTGTGTGTGTTTAAGACACTGGTCACAGAGTGATTCAAACTCGCACTGTCTGTCTGGGAACTCGACGCTCCACCACTTTGCCCCATCACCGTATCAAACTCATTTACATGCTACATCCACGTTTGACGTCCACACCAGTTGATCCTCACGTCACACCAGTTGATCTGACATAGGAGAGGAGAGGGGGGAATAACCATCTTAGGAGAGCGTCCAGCAAGGCTTAATTCAGCACTACTCAACTTACCACCCAGAACGTCGACACATTGATATGGGTAACGAAAATGCCAAAATCTTCGGGTTTGGCCTATGTATGGGGACTGTTGAGGGATACACGTGATGGCGCCCAATGGAGGGGGACGCGTTCAAAAGGGCTCCGCGGGTAAGCTTTTACTGTTGTCAAGAGGAGGCTTAGTGGCTGTTGTGTCGCGTATGCTGGATCAGCACAGGGACCTCTGAACACTGTCGAAGTGATTCAGCAGCGGTGCAGTGTCTCCTCTGATGGGTTGCCTCATAGCTACTTGATACCAATTGAGCCCATTGGACCGTCGGTGCTGGATGCGACGGAACGAGGCTGAACGTGGTAGTGTGGGCGGGAGCTGGAATGCTACTGAGATGGCACGAACGATCACACACACACACACACACACACACACCCCGCGCGCGCGCGCGCGCGCGCGCTGGCGCACGAAATGAGAAGCATGCCATTTAGAGCCATTGTCAGGGCACGGACGATCCAACGCGCACGCACCCGCGTGCACACACACACACACACACACACACACACACACACACACACCACACACACCACACCGCCGCGCGCGCGCGCGCGCGCGCGCGCGCAATGCGCTGGATATCTGTTCTGGATATGGCTCTATCTACATTGTCCGTTGTTATTATTTGTAATCAATGAGTGTACGTCTAACTCTCTTTCATGCAGCAGTCGCAGATTTGGTGTCTGGCGAGTTGCGGGCAGGACACGTTTGCATTATCTCTCTGTGTCTCTCTGTCTCTGTCTCTGTCTCTGTCTGTCTGTCTGTCTGTCTGTCTGTCTGTCTGTCTGTCTCTGTCTGTCTGTCTGTCTGTCTGTCTGTCTGTCTCTCTCTCTCTCTCTCTCTCTCTCTCTCTCTCTCTCTCTTCAGAAATGCTCGCACTACTGCGTACTCACATGACGGCATAATCATGTACGTGTGCACATGTATGAGAACACGTTTTTACATTGGTAACGGAGCGCCGGCGCCCCCCCCCCCCCCCCTCCCCCTTTCCCTTCCGGCTTGTCAAAATGTCGGCAGGCAGATCGGCAGTTCACGGACATCGAGGTGAAACAATCTCAGTGTTTCAAGAGCTGTTGTGTACACGTATTTATCCATCGTTAGAGATGATGCTACAAATCCACATTCTATGATGATTGTTGATCACTGATATTCAGCATCATATATCTGCTGCATGTATTGGCCATCAGCAGTTTATTTTCGTCAGTTTTCTACATTATTCCAGTGCTTGTGTTCACCTGAAACTTCTGCTATTTTCTGTCACTGATAGGAACAGTACAGATGTGATGTCACAACTCCCTGATTGAAACACTCTGACGTGTGTGGTGTGTGTGTGTGTGTGTGTGTGTGTGTTGTGTGTGGTGTTGTGCGTGCGTGCGTGCGTGCGTGCGTGCGTGCGTGTGTGCGTGCGTGCGTGCATGCGTGCGTGTGTGTGTGTAAGTATGTATGTATGCATGTGTGTGTGCGTGTTTATGTATGTATGTATGTATGTAGTATGTGTGTTGTGTGTGTGTGTGTGTGTGTGTGTGTGTGTGTGTGTGGTGCGTGGATGCGTGCACACACACACCACTCGCGCGCGTGTATGTATGTGTGTGTGTGTGTGTGTGTGTGTGTGTGTGTGTGTGTGTGTGTGTGTGCGCGTGCGTGCGTGCGTGTGTGTGTGTGTGTGTGTGTGTGTGTGTGTGTGTGTGTGTGTACATGCAGGTATCTATTACGTCTCACATTTGCTGTGCTGTTAATGCCACCCTTTCCTCTCCCGGTTTTCTAGGCCAGTGTTACAAAAGTGGAACTTACTTTCAAATGTCATTCCTGCAAAGCCTAAGCCTGGGTCTCATATAGACTGCGCGTAGTGTTGAGGTAGTAGAGTGACTGTCGCGAGTGAATATGCACGAAGCGAAAGCTAACTTGTGGGTTTCTGTTGTGGAGTTTGATTCGTGTAAAAAGTTCGTGCCAAGACAGCCATGTGTTTTGTGTTCCGTTTCTTCCTGGCTATTCTCTCATCCCTCCCCTTCCCCACTTCCTTTGTGTGTGTGTGTGTGTGTGTGTGTGTGTGTGTGTGTGTGTGTGTGTGAGTGTGTGTGAGTGTGTGGTGTGTGTGTGTGTGTGTGTGTGAGTGTGTGTGTGTGTGTGGTGTGTGTGTGTGTGTGTGTGTGTGTGTGGTGTGTGTGTGTGTGTGTGGTGTGTGTGTGTGTGTGTGTGTGTGTGTGTGTGTGTGTGTGTGTGTGTGTGTGTGTGTGTGTGTGTGTGTGTGTGTGTGTGTGTGTGTGTGTGTGTGTGGTGCACGCGTGCGTGCATGTGTGTATGCGGGAGGGGGGGGGGGGCGCGTGTGTGTGTGCATGTGTGTGTGTGTGTGTGTGTGTTGCATGCGTGCATGTGTGTTTGTATGTGTGTGCGAACGTAGGGAAGGGGGGGAGAGGAGTGGAGGGTTCGGGGGGCTCGCAGGCTTGCATTAGACAAGAGCGTGACTGAAACGTACGGAGAGTATGGTGTGTTTCAACGACCAACCATCTGGTTAGGGGGCAAAAATAACACTTGAAGGCAGGACTTCAGACAAGAAGCCCACCCCCCTCCCCCACCCATCCCCATCCCCTCGTACAGATGTTTCGGGCTGTATCAAAATCGTGACTCCTAGCTGTCAGACAGTGGTTTGGCGCTGCCATGACTGGAAATCGCAAACCGGCGGGTGGTGAGGCGAGTTCAAGGCGAGCGGCCCTGTGAGGGATGTCTTTTCCCACATAACCATCGGACAGCTTTTCCAGGTTGGGACATGTCAGCGACATGAATCTTCATTGTTCTTCCACCTCGACCAGACCCAGCTGGAACTCTTTCTGCTGCTTCTGCTCCAGTCCTCTTCTTCCCAAGAAAAAAAAAGACAGCTGTTTCATGAAGTCATTGGCAGATGAGCCTACAGCCCCCCTCCCCTCCCCCCTCCGCCTTGCACTACCCTCCATGGCGAAGACTTTTGCTTGGAAGTCAGAGTCAGCCTGGACTGACAGACTTCTTAGTCGTTTAAATGTGAGCCTCCTCCAGTCTGTTTTCAAGCAGCACAGTGAGTTCATTCAGAATCAGTTTTTTTAATGAACGTGAGTGAAGCACTTTATCCGGTCTCATGCCACTCTTCCTGATGATCTCTGTATGGTTTTCCCATTCTGAAAGGTCCGCTATGCACTCCCAGTCCCTCTCTCCATCTAGTATACCCCGCATCCACGCTCTGGATATCAGAGATGCTCCCAACCACGATTTGTGGCCTCCTGCCACGTAGAACGTCGGTGCTGGAGTTTTTGATGGCATAGTGTTTTTCTGTGGCCGTACTAAACGACGTGTGCGACCCTCCCTAAGCCCTTGGTTGTACCTCCGTGTGTAGCTTCCCTTACTTGCGTTGGCCCTGGAAGGGACTTGTGCTGTAGCGCACCGTGTGGTCAGCAGGTATGATAGCCATTATCAGACTCGTGGACTCCTCTCACTCGATCGGATATGACAGGGGCAAGTTCAACCTCCAGGCGAACTAGGGGTCACTGGGGGGCAAAACGCCCTCTCACGCACCTTCCTAGCTCCTCCACCCTCACACCCACCGCCTCCCTTTAGCTTTCTCTACAATCCCGGCATAGAGTTTCCTTTACAATTCATGATATGTTCGGGTGCCTGGTTAAGTGGTAGAGCACCAAGATGGAGGTCAGAAGTTGAGAGTACGAATCCCTCCTGCATCCCTCCCCTCCCCCCCCCCCCCCCACCTCCCCCAGCACAAACACTGTCATTTTCCGCTTCCCATTTTATCGCGTTGTCGTTCTGTTTGCTTCAGTGGTAAGTGTTCCAGGAGATAACCATCTGCCCCATCGTCATCTCCACCCACCCCCTACCCTACCGTCCTTCCCTCTTTCATTCTCTTGGGATGGTAACCTCTGCTTACCACATCATGTTTGGTGGGCGTAGGCATTAAATCTACAGTTATCTGTTAAAAAAAAAATCTATGTGTCATTGAAAAATGAAATCTAAATGTAACCTTTAAAAAAATCTAAAAATAACCTATTGAAAATGAAATTTAAATGTAGCCTGTTTAAAATGAAATCTGAATGTAACCTTTTAAAAACTCTAAATGTAACCTTTTAAGTAATCTAAATGTAACCTGTTGAAAACAAGAAAATTGAAACAGAAATCAGATATTTAGACCGATTTAGTAAACAAATCAACCGACTAGGATATTCTGCTGTCGTGTTTAAAGTGTGCTTGGTATTAATGGAAATAAACCTCCGGCTTTTTTTTTTCTTTGATGTTTGTTTACCGTGGACAGAAGAAAAAAACAACAGAAAAGCTCCCTTACCTCAGGGGGAAAAGCATGGGAGGAGAGGGGTGGACAGGGGGAGAGGGGAGAGAGCGGGAGGGAGAGGAACAAAAAGATTTATCACTCCACTATTTGCCATACCACGAG
>CM065725.1:43540265-43567765 GCA_033310375.1 Conus canariensis
TACTGCACTTTCGAAAAGTTACGTGAGACAGCACGGTTAACGCTCTCTTCATCGTTATCAATGGAAACGAGAGGCTTGTTTGCGAGCTTTTCAACTCGGCAGCTCCCGTGATCTCCACCCCCCCCCCCCCGCCCCCCCCACCTCCTTCCGTGTCCCCACTCCTCCCTCTCTCCCTCCCCCTCCTCCTATCTTTCCACACCCACCACACACCCACGCTTTCTTCGGCCCCCCCACCCCCCTTTCTCGCAACTGTCCCCCTCTTCCTTCTTTCCCTGTCCCCCTTCGAATGTTTCCCCGTCTTCTTCTTCTCTTCAACTCTGTGCAAACCGACGTTTACCGGCTGGGAGCATTTTATGGCTATCGTGATGAATCGGAATGACGCTAGTGACCCTCTTTTGATTCGGTCATTAACGTTTCTTTTTCTTTTTTTTTTTAGACGGTCGCTGCCGTGGTGAAATTAAAAACAGGCAAATAAAGATAATAAAAAGCAGAAGAGAGAAAGTAAGAGAGAGCGAGAGAGAAGAAGAAGAAGAAGAAAAAAAAACCGAAGAAGAACCCCACCAAAACAAACCCAACATTTGGCGGAACCAGAGACGAAGATGAAGAAGATCTTCCCTTGAAAGAGCAAGAACGCTGTCGTTTGTTTCTCGCAAATCTGACCCTGGAATAAAACAGGCGTTCTGGCTCTTATCAGATCTTATTTGCGTTCATCAAGCAGAGAAGAAAAAAAGAGAAGAGAGAGAGAGAGAGAGAGAGAGAGAGAGAGAGAGAGAGAGAGAGAGAGAGAGAGGTAAAAAAACAAAATAAAAAGTAAAACAAATAAAAATCTTTTTAAAAAAAAAAGAAAAAAAAAAGGATTCATTATCATCCCGCAAAATGCAACCGGAAGTCTCGTTTGCTGACATTAAATGCCGTTTTCAATTAACAAGGCATCCACATGCCTTTTCAATTAAAAGCGCGGCGGCGTATCAGGTGCAGCTCACAAAGAAGAGAAATCCGCGGCGCTGGGCAGGGGAAAAAGCAACTTGGGAGGTTTTCAAAGATTCCGTCTTCATTTTCAACTTTGCTTTTCAAGTCTAATGAACTTGTTGGGGACTATCCGTGCCGCGGCTGCCTCCGCCGAGTCCGGGTCCGCGTGCGAGAGGCCCATGCATTCATATTCAGTGTCAAAGCGCTGACAGAGAACAAAAGCTTCGGCTTTGAACCAGCGCCCGTGCTTTTATGCCTAGGCTTCAAACGCTAAGTTTTCCAATTACAGCGCAACATTGAGAATCATTTTCTGAGATGCAGAAATTTTTTTTAAACCCTCTCCCCTCTTGTCTTCTTCTTTTTTTCTTTTTTTTTTTCTTTTTTTTTTAAACTGTTGACTCGGAGAAAGCTGAGTATCCTATAGAGCGGGAGTGAAAAGGGTTAAGGATGTCAGTGGGTCACCTAGACCTGCGTGTTTTTAATTAATGAGCTGAGTGATTAAGGGGATGGCAGTTGGGTTCATCAATGTGTGCCTTAATGACTTCGGTGGTTACTGTGGTAGCTGGCTATGTCTCTGACTGCGAATCGTGGCTGAAGGTAGACATGCAGCCCCTTGTCTCTCCGCCAGATGTCAGTACTGAGAGATTGAATGCTAATGTACGTTAATGGCAAATGATGTTTGTATCATTAAGATACTAGCAGAAACATTCATCTGTAATGTCTTTTTTTGTAATCACAGCCATGGTTTATTTGAGAATAAAATGGTTTGAGTCGCTCACTGTCTTAAGAAAGTTTGTGTGCAATGTAGGTTTTCATTTTTTTTTTTTTTGCAATGAAACAGGAAAATGAAACGCTATATCTTTATTCTGATGCACTTCATATCAAAAACAAGTGCTGATCTTCTTGTCTTCATAAGGCTTGAGGTTAAAGTAATATAGCAGATACGTACTTCACTCATCTGTGATAGGCTCTGTGCTAAAGACAGACATTTAGACGCCCGTTTTCGTGGAATTCATGATGATAGAAGTAGATGCGAGTGGGTTTTTTTTTTTATTAATGAACCTCACTGACCTTGATGTTACAGGTAGATGTCGCTCTGTGTGTCTGAATGAGGGCGGTGTGAGATGTGGGAATGAACACCTACCTGGTGGTACCTCAATGAACTCGATGTTACAGGTAGATGTCGCTCTGTGTGTCTGAATGAGGGCGGTGTGAGATGTGGGAATGAACACCTACCTGGTGGTACCTCAATGAACTCGATGTTACAGGTAGATGTCGCACTGAGTGTCTGAATGAGGGCGGTGTGAGATGTGGGAATGAACACCTACCTGGTGGTACCTCAATGAACTCGATGTTACAGGTAGATGTCGCTCTGTGTGTCTGAGTGAGGGCGGTGTGAGATGTGGGAATGAACACCTACCTGATGGTACCTCACTGAACTCGATGTTATAGGTAGATGTCGCTCTGTGTGTCTGAATGAGGGCGGTGTGAGATGTGGGAATGAACACCTACCTGGTGGTACCTCAATGAACTCGATGTTACAGGTAGATGTCGCTCTGTGTGTCTGAATGAGGGCGGTGTGAGATGTGGGAATGAACACCTACCTGGTGGTACCTCAATGAACTCGATGTTACAGGTAGATGTCGCTCTGTGTCTGAGTGAGGGCGGTGTGAGATGTGCGAATGAACACCTACCTGGTGGTACCTCAATGAACTCGATGTTACAGGTAGATGTCGCTCTGTGTCTGAGTGAGGGCGGTGTGAGATGTGGGAATGGACACCTACCTGGTGGTACCTCAATGAACTCGATGTTACAGGTAGATGTCGCTCTGTGTCTGAGTGAGGGCGGTGTGAGATGTGGGAATGGACACCTACCTGGTGGTACCTCAATGAACTCGATGTTACAGGTAGATGTCGCTCTGTGTCTGAGTGAGGGCGGTGTGAGATGTGGGAATGAACACCTACCTGGTGGTACCTCAATGAACTCGATGTTACAGGTAGATGTCGCTCTGTGTGTCTGAGTGAGGGCGGTGTGAGATGTGAGAATGGACATCTACCTGGTGGTACCTCAATGAATTCGGTGTTGAGAGCAGGCCGTCGAGCAAATTTGTCGTTAATTAAAAAGCAGCGATGATAATGCGTTTCTCCGATACACTCACAGTCGAAGGTAGATTTGGATCAACTCTTTTTAAAGAGTTCAGTGATAAGACCCACTCCCGATGTGTGTAGTGAACCCAGTATTTAAGGGTGACCTAAATGTCTTGATGAAGTTCGATAGTGAATGATGTTGATGTGTTTTGTGTCAACGTGATCAGTGGTTGTATGTGAATGTTAACGTAGCTGCGTCTTGCAGACACTGAGGGATTAGGGCAGACATTGATCTGTATGTGTGTAATGATGACGTCAACGGAAAGTGACAAAAATGGTAATCTTATCCCAGGGAACATATACGAACTCGACACTGAATGCAGAGACATCGGTACATTTGAAATAAACGATAGAAGTGAATGTTGCTGCATGTATTAAAATGCATGCAAGTCGGGCGTTGAACAGGCTGGGGGATTCTGCACCCCACCCACCCCCTTCCTCCTTCCCCTCCCCGCCGTCCTCCCCAGTCCTTGTACACTACTTAACAGCTGTACAACTTCATGGAGAGTGTACTTTTATTCGCTAAGCGAAAAGTTCTGCATTCCCAATTCCCCTCTCACCCCACTTTCTCCTTCGATGCTCAGCAACTTTTTTTGTGTTATTTTTTTGTTTTTTGTTTTTTTGTTTTTTTTGCGAATGTAGTTCATTCACCAAACCAAAAAGTTATCTGTCATGTCCACCCCCTCCACTACTCAAGTTTACAACTTTTCAGCGATTGGATTTTACACACACACACACACACACACACACACACACACACACACACACACACACACACACACACACCGAGCTGAACCCCAGTCACTAAACAACACACGCACGTGACACGTGCGCACGCGCGCACTTCAGCATGGTGTCCCCGTTGCGCTGCACTCATTCTCATCATATCCCACCCATGCATAATATATGAAAGCTAAACACAGCGAAGATCCTTTCTCCCCGTACTGTCACACACCCTAATCAAGCTAAAGGACGCCGCACGCTAGGGCCAAGGAACAGACCTCATCGGAACTAAAGGCCGCAGGACACTCGCCATGATGCTGCCAGCTCACGCCGGAAGTTGGGGGGTTACCAGGGGAGGGAATGCTCACGGCGGAGGAAGGTGGAGTTAAGCGCGTGCAAACGGAAGGTGACTGTCATTTTCATTTCCGATCAGTCAGTTTTGGGACTGTTTCAGGCGGTCGTAGTGAGAGGTCGGAGCTACAGTCTCGTGTCTGCATTAGTGGCGGTAGTACAAGACGAAAAGACGGGAAACGTGTGAATGATTTGGAGCAAAGAGGAGAAAAGCGAGAGAGTGGGTGAGAGAGAAGGGGGAGCAGGGGGAGGGGAGCACGGGTGCGGCAAGGAATGGGGAGAGTAGAGGTACAGGGGGGGGGGAGAGACTCACAGTGGACGCAGAGAGAGAGAGAGAGAGAGAGAGGAGAGAGAGAGAGAGAGAGAGAGAGAGAGAGAGAGAGAGAGAAGAGGGTTCTCTTGACTATTTGATTGATTGATATGTTTCCATTGATAGAGACGTCAGTAAAGGAGAGAATATTTTGTGAAGATTTTTTTCATGTAACTGCTAACGGAAGAGAGAGAGAGAGAGAGAGAGAGAGAGAGAGAGAGAGAGAGAGAGAGAGAGAGAGAGAGAGAGAGAGAGAGAGTACTGAAGACTCAAGATTCAAGATTTCATAAATGACATTCTGGAGATGTTCATCCTCCTTTTGGTTTGTGGCCATGGTATCAGAAACAGCAACTGGATTACAAATCCAGTTGAATACTTTGCAAGGAGTTGCTGCTTCATTAGAGTTAAAAGTTAATGTGGCAAAAAACAATATGATTGTATTAGACAGGGTGGACGTCTTGCAGCGAGAGGAAGACGGACGCACAAGGGATCACAGTGCCTGTTTTCAATGTGTACATATGAACGCAAATGAGTTTTGTCTTTGCTTGTAAGGATTTAGCCAGTACAGGGGAAAAATGTGTTACCGTGCATACTAAGGAAGTTTTGTTTTGCTAAATAATGATTCCCTCACTGTGTTTTTGAAGTTATTGGGAGTTCAAGTTCAACCAATGGTACACTACACAGCTGAAGTATGGGGTCGTCATGTTGCTGCTGCTGTACCTTGTTACAAGATCCCTCTTTTTGCTCTGAAGAAATTTGTTGGTGTAATGTTGCAAACGGCAGATGATGTTGTATGTGGTGAAACGGCTAGATTTCCTATATGTTTGAATTCCATTATTAAATGTGCCCGATGTTGGCTGAAAATTGTTCAGATGCAGGATCAGATTACCACACAAAACAGATCGAATGTTTTTAGAATTAGATGAAGGAGGTAAGAAAAAATTGGGTGACTAATGTAATAATGAAACTGTGTGAATATGGTTTCGGATTTGTATGGATGAACCAAGGTGTTGATGATGTGAATGTTTTTCTCCAGGTACTCCGAGAAAGACTCGTTGATTGCAGTCGACAAAATTGGAGTTCTCGTTTACAGAACAGTGACAGATTTAAATTATGTAGAACAAACAATCGTTCACAATATTTACCCGTCTGCATGCCAATGAAAATGGACGAACATCTAATACGTATCATGACTAAGTTTAGATTTGGTGTCTCTGATCTCTTTACTCACTACTTTCGTTAAAGACAGTCATGTAATAGAAATTTGGTCTGTCCGTTATGTCAAAATGCAAAAGAGTATGGAGTTTGTTTTGCATTGACTTGTCCAGTATTAAAAGAGCATATATATTTCTTCAATCTAAGACATAAGAGCAAGCTTTGTTTATAATTCAATATTTCTTGCAGTCACTGCAACACCAAGCTGCCCTGTAAGTTGCTGGAATGGTGCTCGGTATTTATCCTTGGAATTTATTAGTTTATTATATATATATATATATATATATATATATATATATATATATATATATATATACATATATCATTTAAGAAGCAAAATATGTGTTTAACTTCAAGAATACCAATATCAGTTTGCGACATGATTTACAATGTATACCCCCAATCTAAGGGGCTATGCCTTATGAATAAAATATTTGAGGCTTGAGTCGATTGAGGGAGTAGTAGTAGTAGTAGTAGTAGCAGCAGCAGCATGCAGCAGCAGCAGTAGCAGCAGCAGCAGCAGCAGGCAGCAGTAGTAGTAGTAGTACCACTAGTAGTAGCAGCAGCAGCAGAAGCAGGGACAGCAACAGTAGTTGTATTAGTAAGAGGAGGAGGATTAAAGGTGGCAGTAGCAGTAGTGCATGTGCGTAGTAAATAGTAGTAATAATCGCAGTAGTTGCAGAAGAAGATAAGTACAAAAAAAAAACACAATCAAACAGGCATGCCCGTTACACAAAGCATGAGATTTAATACAATAAAGCTGGCAGGAATTCAAAAAGTTACGTTATTCTACCCCAAACGCTAAACGTCAGTCGAGCTGATATGTCAAGATTCATTATTCGAGATCAAATGGCCCTCCAGAGGAGAACAACAATGAAAACAACAAACTCGGACGAAAATGTAACCTCAAAACACAGACCATCAACATGAGAAGAGGGTGTTTGTTTGTTTTTTTTTTTTTTTCCAATAGATGGGTGGGCACACAAATAAACAGATGTGAGTGGGTTGGGTAGACAGACAGACAGACAGACAGATAGACAGGCAGATAGGTAGACAGCAGCAGATAGGTAGACAGACAGACAGATAGATAGGTAACAGGCAGGCAGATAGGTAACAGATAGGTAGACAGCAGGCAGATAGTAGACGACAGCAGATAGGTAGACAGGCAGCAGATAGAGACAGACAGACAGATAGGTAGACAGGCAGGCAGATGGGTAGACAGACAGACAGATAGTAGACAGACAGACAGATAGGTAGACAACGACAGATAGATAGACAGGCAGCAGACAGACAATTACTGCATACCACTGTTCACTCTAGCCAAACAAAACTTTCACCAAATCGCCAATCGCGAGATTAACGACCTTTGGGCTGTTGCCCTCAAGGTCACATACCTCACAATCGGAGCAGGGCAAAGGTCAGAGGGGGTGGGGGTGGGGCTTAGGGGGTACTCGATGCTCAAGATCTAGTACAGAATATACAGAAGACGATCCTTACCGATCACCACCACCTTCCACGGACCAGTCACCCCCACCCCCACCCCTCTTCCTCTGCTCTCAGCTACTGGGCAGACGACCCCCCTTCTCCCTTAGTGGCCATTACGGGTCCAGTTTCTTTTTCCACGTGGTTCTCTCGCTCAATTACTGCCAGAGGGGACAGAGGTCCATCTTCTGGAACCCCCCGACCGACCGCCCGCACCCGCCCGCCCGCCACACACACAAGCGGCCGCAGGTGCGAAGGGAAATTGGAATCATCCCAGACCCAGGCACGACTGTAGTAGATATATAAACGTTTCCTTCCACCATCTTCATCTCGGCGAGACCCAATCTGAAAGTCTTTATCACTCTGCTCTGACGTTGACTGAACGGGGGGTCGGGGCGACGAGGGAGTGAGCGTGGGGGGGTGGGGGTGGGGATGGTATATCTGAGCCTGGTGTGGTAGGGAGTGTCGGGAGAGAGAGGAGCAGGAGAGAGGGAGGGGGAGAGCTGCAGGGAAGTGGATTTAGATTTTTTTTTTTTTTAAAAAGGAAAGATGTGGATAGGGGAGAGAGGGGTCGAGTAAAAAAAAAATTGGGGGTGGGAGGTGGGGATAGGATAGGGTTAGTAGAGGAAGTTATGTTGGAGCCAGAATCTGAGAAAATGTGACTGTGTATAAGCGGGTTTAATATGTTAAAAGTCTGTGTGTGGTCGAGCGTACGTGGTGGGGTTTCCACCGGGGTCGAGTGTTCCCATTCTGTTGTTTTTTTTTGCCCCGTCTCTCTTTCCCCCCCTCATGGTTTTCAAAGACATGATGAGAAAGCTGTGTGTGTGTGTGTGTGTGTGTGTGTGTGTGTGTGTGTGTGTGTGTGTGTGTGTTCGCTCTGGCGCGCGCCTACGTGGCACGTGTACCCTCATTTGTCAAAAAATGAGTCTTCAGCCACTTCAGAGCAGCTTCGTCTTTCAAAACATGGCAAAGCCATCTGCCCCTCGAGCAACGGGGAGATACAAACGCGAGTGCAAGGAGCTGCGAGAATGTAAATCATCAACATTTTAGAGCGCCTCAAAAAACTGTGGATTCCTTATCAACTTGGAGGCCATGTTTGCAACGTCAGCAATGAAAAGCGCGGAACCCGAGTAACTAGTCGTTCGCGCGAGGGTGAGAATGGTATATTGCAGGGTCTGGTGTTGTTGTTTGTTTGTTTGTTTCGGTATAGCATCGTTTGTTTATTAATTTCAGTATAGTCTTGTTCGCTTGATTGTTTGCTTGGTTGAGTGTAGCATCTTTTAATATGGCATCGGTGTATATGCGCGCGCGCGCGTGGGGGGGGGGGGATGGAAGGAGGGGTAATTTTGTCTGTTTGAGTATGGATTCTTTTTGTTCCAGAATAAGCATCGTGTATCTGAATCAGTTTGGCATCGTTCGCTTTAATACTGCATCGTTCGTCTGTTTGTTTCAGCATGGCACCATTAGTTTGTTGTAACATGGCACCGTTTATTTCTGAATGTTACCGTTTTTTTCTGTTTCGCTACGGCATCGTTTGCCTCAGTAAGGCCTCGTTTGTCTCTTTCGATTGGGTATGGTATATCTGTTTCAGGATGGCATCGTTTGTTTCGGTTTGGCATAGTATGTTTCAGTATGGGATCGTTTATCTGTCTCAATACGGTATTGTTTGTTTCAGTTTGGCATAGTTTGTATCATGTGAGTTCTCCTGTCTCTCCCTCCACAACCTTTCAGCCCCCTTCCCTTCCACCCCGTCCTCCCCTTCGTTCCCCGTCGTTCCCCTTCCACCCTACCATGCACCCACCCTCCTTCTGTCACTTCTTGCCACTTCTGTCCCCTTTGTCTTACTGAGTTACCGTCACTCGCCGACCTCCCTTTTGTCTAGCTGGCATGGCTCAGGCTGCTTCAGTGACTTCTGGCTAAAGACATGAGACAAAGAGGAGATAGTGGGAGGGGTGAATTGGAAATGAGGCTTAGAGAGAGAGAGAGAGAGAAGAGAGAGAGAGAGAGAGAGAGAGAGAGAGAGAGAATGCGAAGCGAATGCGAGAAAGAGAGAGAGTCTACTTGCTATTCATAGGTAATTTGAAGAGAAAAAGGACATGTGCTTCATGTCCCGATTCTGAAGCCCTTGCCACCTTCCCCCGCTCGTCTCCCCTGTCCCCACTCCCTCCCTACCACTCTTACCTTCACCAACCTTCTCTCTTTCGCCTCCTTGTTCTATCTTCCTCCTCTCTCTTATTTCATATGTTCTCTCCCCTCTGCCCACCTCTCTCTCTGTGTCTCTGTCTCTGTCTCTGTTTTTCTCTGTCTCTGTCTCTCTGTCTCTCTTTCTCTGTCTCTCTTTCTGTCGGTCTGTCTGTCTGTCTGTCTCTGTCTCCTCTCTCTCTCTCTCTCTCTCTCTCTCTCTCTCTCTCTCTCTCTCTCCTCTCCTCTCCCTCCCTCCCTCCCTCCTCCTTCCCTCTTCTTTCTCTCTCTCCGTCTCTCTTTCCACTCAAATCATAAAGCTGGAAGGGTGGGGGTGGAGAAGCAAGGGGGAGGGGCATTGGGGATGAAGGGGGGGGGGGATTAAAGGTAAGAGTTCCACCAGAAAGAAGAAGGGTTTTATATAAAGGTAAAAAAAAAACTAGAAATTTGGTTCAAAAGTAACTCAGTTAATACAGTAGCGGTTCAAAATACTAATGAAAGAGAGGGAGTGTTCCAACCACAGACTTCTTAGAATGTCTGAGGCTGGGCCCACGGGGCGACCGATGTCTTGGTGGAGTCTACGTACAATATTTCGGTTTGGGAGTCGCCCTTCAGACGCTGAAGACATTGGAATTTGTTTTTAGATGCACTAGAAGTCTCTTCTTGAATGTGACAGTAACTATGCATGTGTTAACATACCCATGTTTAAAAAACGGGAGGGGAAGGGTTCTGCCCCTCTCCCCCCATATCCTCCCATCGTCCTCTCCTTAGGTATTATAGGCCATTTTGACATAGACACACATGCAATCTGCTTCAAGTTAATGTTATTTGTTTCCTCTTAAACACATGAAGTAACATGCGATGTTTCGAGTCTCTCCCAGTTCATCGTTGAACGCAGTAGGGCTTTTTTTCTGTCCGTGACAGCGCCAGTGAATGACATCAGGACAAAGAGGGGCTGCTACACTGGGCCTTTGCCCGGTGCTTTTATCTGGTTGCTTTTTGTCACAGGCATTGTCAGGTACAGTGGCAGTTTGTCCAGCCAGGCAAGGATATGTTTAGACTGGTACTTGACAAGTCGGTGGGAGGGGGGGAGGGGGGAGGTACATTCATAACCCCTCCTGATTTTTCAGGGAGAGGGAGATAGAATGGCAGTGCCTCCCTTGCCCACCTACCTACCCCCCCCCCCCCCCCTGCTCCCCTCTCGGTTCCTATGTCAATGCTCTCTCACCATCGAACCTTCTCCCTGTATTAGTCTCTTATTTCCTCTCTCTCTCTCTCTCTCTCTCTCTCTCTCTCTCTCTCTCTCTCTCTCTCTCTCTCTCTCTCTCTCTCTCCTCTCTCTTTGTCACCGTCTCTCTCTTCCTCCCTCCCTCTCTCTGTCTCTGTCTTTGTCTCTCTCCCACGCATCATTAACATCTTCTTTCCCTTTACCACAGATTTTTCTTCTCTTCCCCCATTTGTTTCCTTCTTCTACTCCTCCTCCTCTCTCCTTCCTCCTCTTTTCTCCTCCTCTTCCCCTTTCTCCTCCTCCTCCTCCTCCTCTCTCCTCCTTTTCCTCCTCTTCTTCTACTCCTCCTCCTCCTCCTCTTGCTATTCCCCTCTCATCTCTCATATTTCTTCTTTTCCTTCTTTTAGCTTCTTTCTCCTCTTCCTCCTCCTCCTCTCTCCTCCTCCTCCTCCTCCTGCCCCGCCTCGCTTCCTCCTCATTTGTCTTCTTCTCTTTCACCGTTTGCTTCCTCCTCCTCCTCCTCCTCCTCTTCCTCTTTTCCCCCCTTCGTCATGTTACTTCTTCTTCTCTCCTTTTGGTGATTCTTTACGGTGTTTCTCTTCGACTCTTCTTTTCTCCCTCTTTCATTTGTTCTCTTCGTTTTACCTCACTTCTCCTCCCACTCTCCTTGTTGTTTGGTTGATGTTGTTGTTGTTGTTGTTGTGTTGTTGTTGTTCTTGTTCTTCTTCTTCTTCTTTCTTCTTCTTCTTCTTCTTCTTCTTTCTCCTCCTCTTCCTCCTCCTCCTATTCCTCCTTCTCCTCTTCCTTCCAATAACCTTGTCTTCGATTTGCATTCTCCTTTTCCCATTCTTTCAGTTCTTCTTTAAAATAATTTTTTATCTAATATTCCTCCTCAATCCATTTCCCTCGTCTTCCCAGTCTTCTTCTTCTTCCTCTCATCCTCCTCCTCCTCCTCCTCCTTGTCCTCCTCCTCCTTCTATTCCTCCTTCTTCGTCCTCTCTTTCTTCCCTCTCCTCCTCCTCCTCCTCCCCTTCTTCTTCTTCCGATACTCATTCTCGTTTTATCTCCCTTCTCCTCCCTCACTCCCTCCCTCCCTCTCTCTCTCTCTCTCTCTCTCTCTCTCTCTCTCTCTCTCTCTCTTTCTCTCTCTCTCTTCTTTTGACTCCCTCTTCTTGCTCTTCTGCTTTTATTTCGAAGCTGTTCCCCGTAGAAGAGGGAATGAGGCATGGAGTCGGAGCGGTGAGATGAAGACAGTTAAACTAACATCCAACGTCTTTGGTTTCTCCTTCGCTGAGAGCCAAAGGAAACAAAAATGATTTGAACAAGAGATCTGAATTCGGTCAATTAACCCACTAGAAAGCTGCACGCAAGACGTTTTTCTGTTAGTTTCCATTCTGTATGCAAAACATGCTTTTGAAAAGATGACCCGAGTCAGTTAAATTTACAGGGGGGGAGGGGGGGGGGAGGGGGGAGGGGGAGGGAGAGCGCCAGAATTCGTTTCAGCCTTGCTGCGGGAAATCATTTTTTTTATCTGCCTCCACCTCTCAGTGTCTTACCCCCCCCCCCCCCCCCCTCTTCGAGGTTTGGTGTTGGACTTGTGTGAATGCTTGCCTTGGGCTAAAAACCGTCCAATGGAATTGGATTGAATTCACTTCGTTTCAGTTTAATCCCACGCATCGTGTATTCGTTGCTGGACAGTTGCACTCACGACTAGTGGCGTAATGTAACAGAGCAATAAACGTCGAACAATGTCTTATTTTAGTTTAGGGTGTGTGTGACGTTTTGCGTTCCAGCAAGCGAGAGAGAGAGAGAAAGAGAGAGAGAGAGAGAGAGAGAGAGAGAGAGAGAGAGAGAGAGAGAGAGAGAGAGAGATTCCACGTGTGATACGTACACAGAGAGATAGATATGATAGATAGATAGACAGACGAATAGACAAATGGACAGAGAGAGGGAGAGAGAGAGAGAGAGAGAGAGAGGAGAGAGAGAGAGAGAGAGAGAGACGAACATGTAAAAGGACAGATAGTTCCTTAGGTAGATGGATGGATGGGTGGATGGACAGACGACAGGCAAGAAAACGCGGATGTAACGGTGTCTGTGTGTATGAGAGAGAGAGAGAGAGAGAGAGAGAGAGAGAGAGAGAGAGAGAGAGAGAGAGAGAGAGAGAGAGATTACAAGCAGATCTATAAAGGTGCACTTCTCAGGCAGATGGGAAACACCTGATACAGTTTAAAGTACTTTGTCAGCTCATAAACACACAGTTGACACGGCAGTATTTTTTTTACTCTATCTATACACACATACATACGTACGTACTACATGTGTGTGTGTGTGTGTGTGTGTGTGTGTGTGTGTGTGTGTGTGTGTGTGTGTGTGTGTGTGTGTGTTTAAATAAATGAAAAAAGTATATATATATATATGTATCTACCTATCTATCTGTCTATCTATCTATCTATCTATCTGTCTGTCTGTCTCTGTCTGTGTAATTAACACGCATATACCTATCTATGTATCTATCTGTATATCTTATCTCTATCTCTGTCTCTGTCTCTGTCACTCTCTGTCTCTGTCTCTGTCTCCTCTCTCTCTCTCTCTCTCTCTCTCTCTCTCTCTCTCTCTCTCTCCCGCGCCCGCATGTCTGTGTGTTCATGTGCGCGCGCTCGTGTGTGTGTGTGTGTTGTGTGTGTGTGTGTGCGTGCGTGTGTGTGTGTGTGTGTGTGTGTGTGTGTGTGTGTGTGTGTGTGTGTGTGTGTGTGTGTGTGAGTGTGTGTGTGTCTATATAGGCAGAGGGAGAGAAGAGGTGGGGGAGGGAGGAAATAAGGGGGGGAAAAGGCTATAGAATGCAAATAGTTAACCCTGTACAGGCAGCGCACTGGGACCATCAGGCTCCTTCGTGGAAACACATTCATTCACATCACCCGTCCACGATCGACTTTCATCCGTTGTACCCGCTGATTGTGCTGGTCCTCCCTTGACTTCGAAGTGAGAGATAGAACTTATTATAACTATGGGATTTCCTTGCCACCAAAGGCTCAACATCAGCATCGGACGGAATCTAAAACAAAACCGTGAGAATGGAACAGCAAAATGAGAAGAAAGCACTGTACTCTCTGTTTTTGTCGCCGTCTCTCTCTCTCTCTCTGTCTCTGTCTCTCTCTCTCGCTCTCTCTCCTTCTCTCTCTCTCTCTCTCTCTCTCTCTCTCTCTCTTTATTTTGCCTGTCTAAGCAAACCAACTCGGTGATACATTTTTTCTCCTTTTAGATCATGAGCATTTGTGCTTTTCTTCTTCTTTTTCTTCTGCTTTTGTGCTGTTTTTTTTTCGTCTTGGAAGAAAGGCAAGCGTGTATTATTTACCTGAGCTGATAGAGATATTTGAAATTAACTGCTTTTTTTAGCCATAAATTTTCGGAAGATCCACGAGTACATGCATAAACCGACCCAGTAAGTATGTAATTGCAATGGATAACTTGTCATTATCACGTTGCTTCGTAATCCCTGGTAATACATTTGATATGTTTTATCTTTGGAGACAGTGATACTCTGTAAGTATAGTTCCATGGCTGTAACCATTTCATTTTATTTCTATGGTGTCCTTACCGTTAAAAGGGAGCATAAAATCAAGCGTCCTATTTTGTGTCTTCATAAGTATCAAGTTATGTGAAGATTAGACAAGTTCTTGGCTTTCTGCTTCATGTGGCCTTTGGCCATAATGAAAAGAAGCTATTTCTTGTGTAGATAATTACTCATTCCTTTTTTTTTATTTCCTCGTCTAAAAAAGCTCTCTCTCTCTCTGTCTGTCTGTCTCTCTCTCTCTCTTTCTCTCTCTCTCTAATATAAGGGGCAATGGTCTTTACATGGGTCTCTGTCTGTCTGTCTCTCTCTCCCTCTCTCTCTCTCTACCTCTCTCTCCCTCTGTCTATCTGTCTCTGTCTGTCTGTTTTTGTGTCTGTCTGTTTTTGTGTCTGTCTGTCTGTCTCTCTCTCTCTAGGTTGTGAGAATGCCACATAATCACTGGCTTTGGTATAATATCTCCATTTGATGCCAAGGGAGCACAGGCAGTCAGCCGTGTCTTCTCTCCTCACTGATGTGTCAGCGAACGAAAGGCCCCTAAGCAGGCGACATGAATGGTTTTGTCTTCAGGATGGACTACAATGGTCTGCATGTGAACGATTTTATATGTACAATCTGGTGCCCTGATATTTGATTCCTGTTTTATCCCCCCCCCCCACCCCCCACACACACACACACACTCCCATTTAGTAAATCTTTGCTGAGTCACTGTTTTAAGGACAGATGATTTTAGCCTGCACTCGTTTTCCCCCTATACTCACACACGCATGCGCACGCGCGCGCGCACACACACACACATATATATAATGCTGAACAATTAAGTAGTGGGGGAAAACAAGTGCAGGCTAACAATTCTTCAGTCATTATAGTAATGACTTGGCAAAGATTTGAACTTTTAGAAAAGAAAAAAAAATTGAAGATGAAGAAAATGGGGGGAATATATCATAAATATGAAAAACCCTTCACTAGCCGCCTGAGGGAACCATCGCAATCCCTTCGAAGGCACATCTATTTGTATTGCCTGCTCCTAGGCCTTTCGTCCGCTGGATCGGACTCATCAGGGAGACACGGCTGTTTGTGTCTGTGCTCTTGGTGTCAAATAGAGACACACCACAGTCCATAATTCTGTGGTGTTCTCACCACCAAGGGTTCAAAAGAGAATGCAACAGCACCCCCGAAGCAGCCAGCGAAGGGTAGCAAAATGGAACAAAACGAAAGTGTGGAGAGGAAAAAAGTTGTTGAAAGACTAAAAGCATTATGCACACAGTATAAGATGTAGGGGACAATCTTTGAGCCTATGCTTGAGGATCCATTCAAGGATACAAGGGAGATCAAAAGATGTGGAACAGTCTGAGTGGTCAGCTCTGCTGTCCAACAACCCAAGCATTGTAAGTGGCTAAGAATTGTACAGAACAACCTTTACTTGGATCTCCTAAGAGATGCAATCTCCCACTGATTGACCAAACAATATAATGCTGAACAATTAAGTAGTGGGGGAAAACAAGTGCAGGCTAACAATTCTTCAGTCATTATAGTAATGACTTGGCAAAGATTTGAACTTTTAGAAAGTGTGTATATATATATATATATGTGTGTGTGTGTGTGTGTGTGTGTGTGTGTGTGTGTGTGTGTGTGTGTGTGTGTGTGTAATATGAATAAAGGAGAATGAAATGTCAGGGAAATATTTCATCAATATAAAATCCTTCGCTAGCAGCCTATGGGGACAAGCACAACCCATCTTGAAGACAGAACTATACACATTGCCTGGTCCGAGGCCTTTCGTTCGCTGGATCACTCATCAGGGAGGCACGGCTGATTGTGTATGTGCTCCCTTGGCATCACGTAGAAATACACCACAGTCTACGATTCCAAGGTATTCTCACCACCAAGTGTGTAAACACGGAATCCAAGAGCACCCCAAAACAGCCAGTGAAAGGTAGAAAAGTAAAACAAAAAGAAAGTATAAGTTGCTGAAAAACTAAAATCATATGCGAACTTTTTTTTAAGATACAAGGGTAAATCTTTGAGCCTATGCGTAAGGATCCATATGGATTACAATGGTCTCCGTATGCATATAGTGAAGAGTTTTATATTCATATTTCCATGATTTTTTATTTGCATTTTTTTCCTTCCCCGGTCCATTTCTCCCCTCTTTCGTTCTTAAATCTTTGCAAAGTCATTAATGTACTGACGGAGGAATCTTCGCTTGCACTTGTTTTCCCCCACTACAAAATTGTTCAAAATATTTTATAAGCTGTGGGTGTGTGTGTGTGTGTGTGTGTGTGTGTGTGTTTTGTGTGTGTGTGTGTGTGTGTGTGTGTGTGTGTGTGTGTGTGTGTGTGTGTGTGTGTGAGAGAGAGAGAGAGAGAGAGAGAACCTGTTAATATGTTCTGTTGGTTGTTAATGTATGCTCTGTGGAGAACGGAACCTACTAATACGTTCTGTATGGAGAGTGGAACTTGCTGATATATTTCGTGTGTGAAATGGAACACGTATGCATGTTCTGTGTGGAGAATTTGACCTGTGATTATGTGACATTAAGGTAATGACACCTGTTGATACATTTTGTGTGAAGAATAAAACTTGTTAATATATTCGGTGTGGATAACTGAACCTCTGTGTGGAGAGTTTTACACCTGTTTGTCTGTTCTGTGTGGCGAAAAGGAACGTGTTGATACCTTCTGTGTGAGGGAAATGGAACTTGGTAATGGGTTCTGTGTGGAGAGAAGAACGTGTTGATATGTTCTACAGGGAGAAAGGAACTTGTTAACACGCGCGCTGTGTGTGTGTGTGTGTGTGTGTGTGTGTGTGTGTGTGTGTGTGTGTGTGTGTGTGTGTGTGTGTGTGTGCGTGTGTGTGTGTGTCTGTCTGTGTGTGTCTGTGCGTTTCTACACTCTGTGAATGGGTGTCTACGCGAGCATGTCATGAACATGTACCTGCATGCAACGTGTCCTCCAAGGTTGTCGCTCGCAACTCTCTCAACCCCACCCCCCACCCCCCGCCCCTCGCACTCTCCAGCCCACTCCTCACCACCACTACCACTACCACCACCACCACCACCACTACCACCCATACACCCTCCCCTCTCCCTCCACAGGTCTCCCTCCCTACCGCCGCCACAATTTCTGCTCTCTCTCCATTTAGCGACAGACAGGGCAGAGGCGCACAGCAGACAAGAAGGGAGGGTGTCAAAGAAAGATGGCGGGGGACCCGACCGGCCACACGCAGGCAGAAAAGCGAAAGTCAGGTCAGAGAAGCGGGTGGGGAAGTGAGCTGAGGAAGAAAGAAGAGTGTTGGGAAAGTACAGAAGAGGGGGGGGGGGGGGGGGGGGGGGAGGATAAAAAAAAAACCTTCCTCCTTGGCTCCCCTTTCACTCTACCACCCCACATCACAAAAAGAAGAAGAAGAAGAAGAAGAAGAAGAAGAAGAAGAAAAAAGAAGAAAAACAGAAAGAAAGAAAAAGAAAAAAGAAAGGAAAAAAAAAAAAGAAAAGATAAACTTTAAGGTCAGGGTTTGCACCCTGCTAATATTTGAAGCTAAACAACCTGGATTCCGCCTCGGCTTGACTGAGACTCCCTGTCGGTGGGGGTGGGTGGGGGGGGGGGAGGGGACGGGGGGAATGGAAAGGGTGGTGTGGGACAGGGGGCAGGATAAGAGTAGGGATGGGAGGTTAGAGGGAGGCGAGGGCAAAGCCAAACTCGTAATAATATTGATTCGTAACATGACTTTGCCATCAACGCCGTCCTGAAAGGGGAGAAAGCCGGGGCCCTCTCAAGCTTAAGTTCGTTTCCGATCAGGCCCTTTTCATCCTGTCAATATTCTCCTATTTAGGGGGACAGGGGCCTCTTCTGTGGCAACAGCCTCGGCTGTCATGATCCCTTCCGTAGGAAAACATTATTCCGACAGCATGAGCATGCCGAGATGATTTCAGGATTCCACCCCGTCCCTCTCTGTTCCCTCCCACCCAGCTTTTGGTGCTGGTCGACGGGCAGCCATGTTTGTCTCGGACCCCGCTTCCGGCTCGCGCCTCCTCACACGAAAGAACGATCAGGGGAGACAAACACGGGGCCGTTAGAGCACCGGAAGGCGGAGTATGAGGCTCGTATTGAGCTGGGGGGGATAGGATACAAATTTGAATAAACGAAATAAATACAGTTTTCATCTCAGGGGGCCCTGTAGTGCGCTCCCCCCCCCCCCCCTTACCCAATGCCAACTCTCCTTCCCTACACCCCTAAGGGGGGCAAACTTGTGGAAGCCAAATAGCGCTATTGAAGCCAGAGACGCCTGCAGGAAACAGCCTGGTCTTTTCATGCCGGTCCCTTCCCCATCCCCATCCCCACCCCCAGCCTCCTCCCCTGCTTCCTCCCCCCCCCCCAACTTTCACTCTCCGGCACTGGATGGGCAAATCCGCTCTCTCTATATTCACATCCAAAATTGCTGTTTGCATATCAAACAGGAATTAATCTAAACGCAGAGAGGGGTAGGGTGGGGATGAATGGGAGGGAGGGAGGACTTGGGGGAGGGGAGGGGGAGGGTGTGCTCGAGACTCGGACAGAGCACGTTCCTGCGTCGAGCACGCGCACACGCACGCGCACGGACGGGTTGACATGCGCAGAGCCGAGACTCGCTTTCAAGGGAGTCAGTGTCTTGGGAGGACGAGTTCCTTTTCTTGTGCAGTCATTGAGGTGGTGTTGCCTGCCGTGTGAATATTAATTCAGTTTGCAAGAAGTTTGAAGGGTTTCTGGCTGGTTTGGGTGTGTGTGGGGGTGGGGGGGTGGGAGTGGGGGTGGGGGGCGACTGTTTAAATTCTTACTGAAACAATTGTGAATTGCTGGCGTTGGCTTGCTTTTTTTTTATTTTCGTTTGGTTGGTTGGTTGGATGGCTGGTTTCCTTTTTGCAGTTCTTGTTGTTGATTGTTTGTTTGGTGTTGATGTCGTTTAGGATGATGGTGTGTGTGTGTGTGTGTGTGTGTGTGTGTGTGTGTGTGTGTGTGTGTGTGTGTGTGTGTGTGTGTACGCGCGCACATGCATTTTGAAGTAAACGTGTTCCAGTACCTGATGTCTCTGGAGGGGATTTCTAGGAAATGTCATATTTTTGTATTCGCTCAACTTCGCTCACTCCATCACTCACTCTGCTTTTTCAAACTGCAGATGAACACACTGGAAGTTTAACAACCACCTCCCCTCCCCTCCCCCCCCCCACCCCTTGGAAACAATGGTCACATGACCAGATCCATACCCGATGCATTCTGACACGATTCTCTCTCGGCGTGAAGCGCACATGCCAAGCTAATCACCAGCTAGGCGATCACACCAAATGATGAGAGTCACCAAGACAGAAATCTCCGGCTATCCGAGACTTTTAACAAGCCACCCGGCCTAGGAGGGATGACGACACCAACAAAACACACACACACACACACAAAGAAAGATGGCAAAAGCGACGAGTTGTGATTTCCTCCTCTCCCCCTTCTCCACCCCCCCCTCCCCCAAAACAACCCGAGAACAAGAGATCGTAGAAGCAGCCATTTTTCCAGCTTCTGCCTGTTAATCGCAGAGAACCCGGATGACGGCAGAGAAAAGGAAATCGAGGGGGCGACCAATACAAGGGCGACCTCTTTTTTTTTTTCTTTTTTTTTTTTTTTTTTGTTGGTGGAGCATGCTGGTGAATAGAAAGCAGGAAAGGGGAAGAGAGAGAGAGAGAGAGAGGCCAGCGCGTGCGTCGCCTGGCCTGACTAGACGGAGACCGGACAGCTGTTTGTATTATAGGCCCCACACGCCTGGGCCTGGCTTGGCCTGATCCCGGGGTTTGTCTGAAGGCTTGACCCCCATCTGCTGCCCGTCGTCGGCTGGACAGTGTCCAAGAAGATGAAACTGTGTGTACCCACCCCGCGCGAGGTCAAACAAAGTCCTTCGTCAATTCCCACCAACCCCTGATAATTGATGTGGTCAGTCAGACACTGACGCGTGGTGCGGTGCCCCGACCCTCTTGTACACTCCAGCACCCCCCCCCCCCGCCCCCCACCCCACCCTCCCTGCCCCTCCGTGTCCTCCCTCCCTCCCTGTTCCCCCTACCTCTCACCCACACTCTTTCTTCCCTGTCTTCCTGCATCACTTGATAATGATGGTCAGTGTAGGTGTTCCTCTCCCGATCGTCTGATGTGAGTCAATGCAGCATGAACCTCTGTCTTTGTTATGTCGACTCTCATACTGAACACCTCCCCCTCCCCCTTCCGCTAGAATTTTCTGGTTAAAGTTGTACTAGGGATTTTCACCTCATGTGTAGAACGCACGTGGGGATATTTGCCTCATACAACACATGTGTAAATATCTGTCCTGGAGAGATAAATCTCATGTACAAAAGCACAGTGTGAATGTCTGTCCTGGAAATCTTAACCTCATGTATAAAAACACAGTGTGTATGTCTGTCCTAGAGATGTTAACCTCATGTGTAAAACCACAGTGTGTATGTCTGTCCTGGAGATATTAACCTCATGTGTAAAGCACAGCGTGAAATAACCTCATGTGTAAAGCGCAATGTGAATGTCTGTCCTGGAGATATTGAAATCAAGTGTAAAGCGCAGTGTGAATGTCTGTTCTGGAGATATTGAAATCATGTGTAAAGCACAGTGTGAATGTCTGTTCTGGAGATATTTAAGTCATGTCTAAAGCGCAGTGTGAATGTCTGTTCTGGAGATATTGAAATCATGTGTAAAGCGCAGTGTGATTGTCTGTTCTGGAGATATTGAAATCATGTGTAAAGCACAGTGTGAATGTCTGTTCTGGAGATATCAACCTCAGGGGTAAAGCACAGTGTGAATGTCTGTTCTGGAGATATTAACCTTATGTGTAAAGCACAGTGTGAATTTCTGTTCTGGAGATATTAACCTCACGTGTAAAGCACAATGTGAATGTCTGTCCTGGAGATGTTAACCTCATGTGTAAAGCACAGTGTAAAATGTCTGTCCTGGAGATGTTAATCTCATGTGTAAAGCGCAGTGTGGCTATCCTCATGTGTAAAGCATAGAGCGGATGTCTGTCCTTCAGATGTTATCCTCATGTGTAAAGCACAGTGTGAATGTCTGTCCTGGAGATATTAACCTCATGTGTAAAGCACAGTGTGAATGTCTGTCCTGGAGATATTAACCTCATGTGTAAAGCACAGTGTGAATGTCTGTCCTGGAGATATTAACCTCATGTGTAAAGCACAGTGTGAATGTCTGTCCTGGAGATATTAACCTCATGTGTAAAGCACAGTGTGAATGTCTGTCCTGGAGATATTACCTCATGTGTAAAGCACAGTGTGAATGTCTGTCCTGGAGATATTAACCTCATGTGTAAAGCACAATGTGAAGTCTGTCCTGGAGATTAACTCAGTTAGAGACAGTGAATGTCTGTTTAATTACCTCATATGTAAAGCACAGTGTGAATGTCTGTCCTGGAGATGTTAATCTCATATGTAAAGCACAGTGTGAATGTCTGTCCTGAGATGTTAATCTCATATGTAAAGCACAGTGTGAATGTCTGTCCTGGAGATGTTAATTTCATAGTAAGCACAGCGTAATTGTCTGTCCTGGAGATGTCAACCTCATGTGTAGAGAGCACAGTGTGATTATCTGTCCTGGAGATATTAACCTCATGTGTATAGAGTACAGTGTGAATGTCTGTCCCGGGGATATTAACCTCATGTGTAGAGAGCACAGCGTAATTGTCTGTCCCGGAGATGACCGCTCATGTTAATACACATATGCGAATTTCATTCCTGAGAATATTCACCTTAAGTGTAAAACACATGTATAAAATGCCATTCCATATAATAAGTAACAGCATTTGTTACACGCATATATGCAAAATGTTTATCTCCTCGACCTCGGCCCTACTTATTTTTTTCCATGTAAGGAATCCACATGTAATTTTCTGTCCCAGTACATTTGAGCAATAAAACCAGTGCAGATGAATGACTGTCCGTGCACGTCAGATCATCTGTAAAATACACACTGGAATCCTTGGAACACTCATTCATTCATTTGGAAATGCAGATATTAATGTCTGTTCTAATTATCTATCCTTCGTTTTCAAAACGTGCACACCACTGCTCACCCTAATGGTGGTGAGCGTCATTGCTTTAAAGAATTAAGGGACACGTTGCCAAAGTCTGATCTCATTAGTAAAATTCGCATGTAAATGCACATCTCTGTTTGTTTTTTGTTGTTGTTTTTTGCCCCGCTGTCCTGTTGTTCTTGTTGCTCCAAATGCACATTTCAATGTCTGTCTTTCTTATTTTGACATTCATTTACAAAAGGAACATGCAAATATCCGTTCTGGTGAAATGCCCGTTCATTTATGTAAAAATGCACTAGCTCTTATTTGTTCATGACACTTTCACCTCGATTTACGGTCACAGGAAAAAAAGAAAATGCTTGATATACATATCATTACACGAATTATTGAGCGAAAGAAAGTAAATGAAAATACTGAAGAGCAGAGTTACGCCAAAACTCTCTCTCTCTCTCTCTCTCTCTCCTCTCTCTCTCTCTCTCTCTCTCTCTCGTTCTCTCTTCTCTCTGTTGTGTGTGTGTGTGTGTGTGTGTGTGTGTTGTGGTGTGTGTGTGTGTGTGTTGTGAGAATATGTGTGCATGCGTGTGTGTGTGTGTGTGTGTGTGTGTGTGTGTGTGTGTGTATGTGTGTGTGTGTGTGTGTGTGTGTGTGCGTGCGTGCGTGCGTGAGCGAGTGCGTGCGTGCGTGCGTACGTGTGTGAGTGTGTGTGTGTATGTGTGTGTATGATGTGCGTGTGAAAATGTGTGTGCATTGTGCGCGCGTGCGAGTGTGTGTGTGTGTGTGTGTGTGTGTGTGTGTGTGTGTGTGTGTGTGTGTGTGTGTGTGTGTGTGCGCGCGCACCCATGTAGAATCAATAGGGGAAAGCTTGCAGAAGAAGAAGGTTGCCTAGCGGAGAGAAATGGAAAAGGGTAGAGATGCATGCGTTTGTGGTCTGTGTATGAGCATGGATGGGCGAGCGTCTATGTGACGTAAGATTAATGGGCAGTTGGAGGACCGTTTGTCTGCGGCTGATGAATACTTCATTAAATGCAACCTAATGCTGAGCAAACGAAGCTAGACCACGGGAGCCACACACAAGCGAATATCTTTCTTCCTATACGATGAACACACGCGCGCGCGCGCGCACACACACACACACACACACACACACCACACGCACACGCACACACACACACACAAACACACAGAATGAAAGAGAGAGTGAGAGAGAGAGAGAGAGAGAGAGAGAGAGAGAGAGAGAGAGAGAGAGAGAAGAGAGAGAACTGGAAACAAACAACAACAAAAAATCCCACTGTCGTCGTTTCATCCGCAAACATAACGTCCAGAAAATCCATTAACCTTCACAATTCACTCACTTCTCCAACAACGGCACATAGTCTGAAAATGGCAAAGGAATAAGCATTATGGTGGGATGAGGCAGTATTAATCACCAGAGGTCTAATCGCTTCCGTCGTTCACACTCAAATGGAAGAATTGAATTCGGACAGCGGAAAAAAAAAAGAAAGAAAGAAAAAAAAAAGAGCCGAGAATGACCTGCTGCAATTTTGCTTTGAAAAGGGGAGGGGGGAGAAAGAAAGCTACTAACATGAACTTTCAATCTGGCCAGCGCGAACTCATCAGGGATGTCATTCTCTGTGATAATAACTGCAACCATATTCCATCTGCCAGCAGACCTCCGCGCCTTTTATGTCATCGACAGAAGACAATGCCTAGAATTAACAGAAACAGTGAGGAAGTGAGGACAGACGGGGAGGACCGGGGAGGGGGTTAGTGGGGTGAGGGTGAGGTTCGGGTTCATAGAAGAGAGAGAGAGAGAGAGGGAGGGAGGGAGAGGAGGGGTGGGGGGGGGTTGTGGGGAGGAAGAGGCACGGAAGCAGAGAGTATGCATAATTCAAAGCGGCCCGGATGGATCAAATAATCAACGAAACAAAACCCCAATCGGGGGACCCACAGAGGGCGCTGAACGCACAAGGACGCCGCAGCGCCACGCCGCGGCGAGCGCCGGTGGCCTGCGCGGACTGCGCCTCCAGGGACAATATCCTGTTTTGATATTCGTCAATTATGCATGTAATTTTCAGCTCGCGTTTTACATACACCTGTGCGGGATCAATTGGCGGGGTATTGGTCTGTCATTTTCTCGTTTTCTCGGCCGCGCGAGATTCGACTCACGCACTATTCCGGCGATGGGGATGGGGAGGGGGGGGGGGGGGGTGTGGAGAGAGGCGGGGGATGGAAGAAGATGGGAAGAGGCAGGCAGGTGTGAGGGGTAGGAGGTGGATACGCGCTAGCACGCGCGCACACACACGCACGCGCGCACACACGCACGCACCACACACACACACACACACACACACACACACACACACACACACACACACACACACACACACACACATATACAGAGGGGGGGGGGGGAGGGTGCACATGAAAAAAAGACTTAATGACAGTGAATAATGGAGACAAATTGTTGGAATAAGCATAAACACAATGCAGTCACTAGACTACGCGATCACGATCTACGTTAAAACGTAAAACAAAGAAAAAATGCAAGACGAAAAACAGGAAAAGCAATAAACAGAATAGCAGAAATAAAGAGAAGAGCAGCTACAATTTTTAAAGAAAC
Organism: Conus canariensis; assembly: GCA_033310375.1. Lineage (NCBI taxonomy): Eukaryota > Metazoa > Mollusca > Gastropoda > Neogastropoda > Conidae > Conus > Conus canariensis. The sequence continues at coordinate 43,565,121 of CM065725.1, forward strand.
CTACAATGACACCAACAACTCGGAGAACAGCAATTGTACCAACAACAATCATTATTGGAAAATGACCAAATACAACAAAGAGTAGAACAACTTCAAAAACAACTCCAGTTAGAAGTACAGATACAACAACTGGAAGAGCAACAACAAGAACAAGAAGAGAAGAATAACAATGGTAATAACAAAGAGAACAAGGAGATGAAGAAGAACAACAGAGGCAAAAAGAAAAGAAGCACCAAAAGGAGAACAACAACAACAATGATAATAATAATAATGATAACAATAATAATAACAAGATAAACACCAATAACAACAAGGGATAAGAAAAAGGGCAACAGCACAATAACAACAAAGAGAATCAACAACAAAAGAAATAACAATAACAAAAAAAAACCCATGATGATTTAAAACAGAAAAAAGGAATGGAGCGACAACAATAACAAGAAGACCAACAACAAAGAGAAGAGGAACCACAGTAACAACAAAAAGGAATTTAGCGTTAGCGACAAGAAGAACAGGAACAAAAAACGAGGAGAAAAACAACAACAACAACAATAAGATGTGGAATCACCACCACACTCACAAAACTCTCCAAGAACTGAGATCAGAAGTTGAGCAATGCAAAAAAAAACTTTCCAAGAAATGCATGGTCACGTCCCTGGCCGAGACCAGGATGAAGTGAAAGACCCGACCATATAAAAACTTCTTTAGAAAGACGAACAAGATGGACATTTCTTGATGCTAACTTCCATGCTGTACATTTCCTGTCAGAAAATAACGGTGATCATAGGCAAAAGCTGAGCTTCGTTCTGGATGAAGCAAAAGGTGCGGACGGACCTTTTCCAGCCCTCTTGGTCCTGAGCGAGCCAGCTGGCTTTGATTCCTGGTCATGCTCCCTGCGTGCATCTCCTCTTCCTCAGTTCTTCTTCTTGAGCCCATAGGCCTGCCCCTCCCTTTCCAAGGCATTGCCCATCTGAGGGTAACGTGTGGAAGTCTGGCCTTGCTCCTCCGCAGGTCGTTGGTCAGCCACCTCAAACATCTCTGAGTCACCTTCTCCACGATCTTTGATGATGCCTGTGTGTCTGCTCGCTTCTCTGTTGGTGAGTCGCCGTTCCCAGGGAATGTGGAGGAATCGACGAAGACGCAGTCCTCTGAAGCCTTTGAGGCGGCTGTGGATATTCTTGTTGGTTCCGGGAGTTGAATGAAGAGAATAAAAGTTGTGCTACTACACCGCCACAAAAATTGAAGCAACAAATGTTAATGCAGTGGCGACTCGTTTCAACCGTTAGGTCTTCCACAGACACGAAAATTGTGACAGAAAGGTTAAACAAAAGAACAAAAGAAAAACAAAAACCAGAGAGAGAGAGAGAGAGAGAGAGAGAGAGAGAGGGGGGCAAATGACGTCTAAGAGGAAAGAATCTGTTGTCAGCAGATCAGCTGAAAGCGTGATGAGAGTTTAGTTCGTATTGTTTAAAAACTAGAAACATCACCCAAAATAGATAGTGAGAAACGTGTCTTTACTGTAATTCTTTAAGGTGTAAGAATAAAGAGAAAAACGTAGAAGACGTCGAGTACCAGATAGGTTTCCATTGTATCGTCATTTTTGTCCCATTTGTTCAGCAGTCTTCTGGCACAACCTTAATTCTAGCTTTATTTCACGACTTACCCCGTCATTGTACACTCTCAGTGTTATTCCAGGTTTTGCCTTGTACTGTTGATTTGTTTAAAAATACGATTGGTCGATATGGTACAAAATGATAGAAGTTTACTTGAAACGCAATTATGAGTCATATGAGTGCAATGATCGTGACTAGTAAAATGGTTATGTGCCATAAAAACCTGCTTGAAACTCTTCAAAGTTTTCTAAACCCAGACGTCAGTTATTCTTCCAGTTTTTTTTCTTTCTGTCTTATCTTCAGTACCCGCCACTACGGCAGAATATACATAAAGGACCTCAGAATATGTTACTTTTATTTTGAATGATGATTACTGAGGATGGAGTTGAGTTGAAGACGATGATGCTATAGAATTCCGTGCTGATCAGAGACTATATGACAGGGCTGTACTGTGTTCTTCCTTTCATTTAAAAAAAAGGCGTCGACCAGGCTCGAGAGACACAGATACCTGACGTGCTGGTCAGACAATTTGAGCAACGTCGTCAGAGATGCATCCATTACGGTGATGATAACTCAGCTGTAGTGGCTCAAGATTCCAACTAGTTCAATAGCACTTGCAAATGGATGCCGATTACTAAAGTAAAACTGCAAAAATGGCGAAAAAAACCAGACGCCAGCATTCAATAGCCAGAAAGCTAGCACTGACCACAGCTCAATGTGATTGTTACACTTTGAAAGGATGGGATGGGTAGAATTGGAACAACACAGCTATGCTAAAGACAAGTGATACAGGGTTAGGAAATTGAAACCGTGATACATACAACACTGACGAACCAATAGACCAGGAGTGTAGAATCTAGGATCGACAGAGAGAGAGAGATGAAAAGAAAAGAGAAGAGAGAAAAGAAGAAAAGGAGAGAAGAGAGCAAGAAAGAAGATAACAATAAAAGTAGAGCAAGAACAAGAGGTAGAAAAAGGGAGAGAAAACAAAAAGAGATGAAAAAAAGAGAGAAAAACAAGAAGAAGATGATG
>CM065725.1:43575265-43580265 GCA_033310375.1 Conus canariensis
CTCTCTCTCTCTCTCTCTCTCTCTCTCTCTTCCCCCCCCCCCTCTCTCTCTCTCTGAAACTGGATGCTGGTCTATTTTTAGGATGAAGGTCACACAAGAAACCCCACTTATCATGAAGGAATAGCCCCCATATTGTTTAAAGCCTACACGGGACTATGATTTATTAATAAACCTCTCTCTCTCTCTCTCTCTCTCTCCTCTCTCTCTCTCTCTCTCTCTCTCTCTCTCTCTCTCTCTCTCTCACCTCTTCGGTACCCGAACTCCCTCCTCCCCACTCGCCCCAACTCCAACTTCTCCCCCTCCTCCCTCCCTCCTCTATTTTCATGCTCTTTTTTTTTAGCCCCACTCGTACGCTCCCTTTTTCTTTCCATGCCCACCGCCACTCCCCTTTCCATCCGTCTTCCTCTGGGCCAGTCCCCTTTAAGTCATCATCATCATCAGCAGCAGCAGCAGCAGCAGCATCATCATCGTCATCATCATCATCATCAGCATCATCATCATCATCATCGTCATCATCATCATCATCATCACTGTCATCATCATCATCATCATCATCATCATCATCATCATCTTCATCATCATCGTCGTCATCAACCAACACTCCTTGCGCTTCCATTTCGCTGCAGTTTCAAACATGACATCACCGTCTGTAGCCTTGTTCGCGAACTTCATTAAACTTTGCAGCACCAACCGACTTAAAAAGGAAAAGAAAGATAAACAAATAAATAAAAAAGGGAAAAGGTGGTCAAAATTCATACGTGCTTGCTGACTTGGGAAAAATACAGGCTGTGTCGCATTTTGCTGTCCCTGTTTTTTATTCCTGACTTTTTTTCATCCATTTTTTGTAAGCACCGGTGGGTCGCATGCAAAATGCATGTGCCTTGCATTCCGTCTCTCTGCACCCGGCTGATTTGCTGGCAGCAGATGACGTTTTCAATTATCATTTTTGTGATTATCGGCAGGGGCTTTTGGGCGACCGTTAGAGTGATTAAATTCGCGCGCGCGCACACACGCGCGAGTTTCTATTCTCTGTCCTACGTGGACTGAGGTAGGAGGGTGTGTGTGTGTGTGTGTGTGTGTGTGTGTGTGTGTGTGTGTGTGTGTGTGTGTGTGTGTGTGTGTGGCGGGGGGAAGGAGGGCGGGGGGATGGGCAGGATGGGTGAGGACGGGAATTTGATGAGTTAGATGACGCGGGCGAGTGAGTGCTTGTTAGTCGCTTGTACTTGTTTGCGTCAGTGTGTACAGGTCAGACGTTTTGTGATTTTACCAGAGGAGCGTCTGAGTGGCAGTCCTTTTTGCCTTTCTTTGGTTGTACAGGTTGTCTATATCTCTACAACTCTATCTGTACCTCTGTGTAGCTATATGTCTGTCTGTTTTACCACTTGTGTATTTCAGTGAGCGCTACTATTCCCTCTGTGTGTGTGTGTGTGTGTGTGTGTGTGTGTGTGTGTGTGTGGTGTGGTGTGGTGTGGTGTGGTGTGGTGTGGTGTGTGTGTGTGTGGTGTGTGTGTGTGTGTGTGTGTGTGTGTGTGGTGTGTGTGTGGTGTGGTGTGGTGTGTGTGTGTGTGTGTGTGTGTGTGTGTGTGTGTGTGTGTGTGTGTGTGTGTGCTTCTTTTGTTGTTCAGTCAGCAGTACTTTTTCCTACCTGCACTTGTTTGTATGTTTCACAACATGTGTAGTTGAGTCAACACTGTTCTCTCTCTCTCCTCCCTCCCTCCCTCCCTCCCCCCCCCCCCTCTCTCTCTCTCTCTCTCTCTCTCTCTCTCTCTCTCTCTCTCTCTCTCTCTCTCTCTCTCTCTCTCGGCTCGTTCCGACAATTGAGTTTTCTTTATTTGTTTGTGTTTTAAACACCACTTGTGTCGTTCAGTCGGCACTGCTTTTCTCTGCGTCTGGGTTTTGTTTGTTTGTTTCTTTGTTTTGTTTTGTTTTGTTTTAACTTTTACTACTTGTTCCGTACTGCTGATATTATTCGGCGAAAACTTCTTTCGTGTTCAAAGTTTGGCTGCTTTATATACTTGAATCGTTCGTCCAGCATTGTTTTTCCGAAGTAGTTTTTCCTAAACTTTTTCTTTGCGAATGTTTTCTGTTTTCCAGCTAGTAGTACACGTTTTGCTTGTCTTTAGTGGTTCGTTGCTATTGGTCTTGTTCAGAGGGCACTATGTTTGTTGCTATTGGTCATGTTCAGAGGGCACTATGTTTGTTGCTATTGGTCATGTTCAGAGGGCACTATGTTTGCAGACTTTTGCTTCCGCCCCCTCCCCCCCCCCCCCCCCCCCCACGAACTATTTGTGCCGTTTTGCCAAAACTATTCATTCTTAAAACAAAAGACAATTACTGTTCTGCCGAACGAAACAAACAAACGAATTACAAGACAAACACGACGCGTTTCCGCCTCTTTGGTCTTCTTCAGGCAAGGCAAAAACAAAACATTCCAGAGCAAACAACGATCGCGAGTGCAAGTTCGTTTCAATTTATGCCCGCAGTCCTCTGACTTGGAAACTGACTTGAGTCATGCTGACAGCTAGCTACCTTTCATCGTTGTCTATTTCGCTTCCCGTCATCGGTTTTAGGCGTGTACTCGTGATCGTTGTTGCTTCTTGAATCTTGTTTGTTTTGCCTGAAGAAGAAGACCAAAGAGGTCGGAACCAGTCAGGTTTGTCTTGTGATGTGTTTGGTTCTTTCGTTCGGCGGAATACTATATTTTTCTTTTTAAGTTTGTTTCAGTTTCCGCCTGTAAGTCCCTTCACTTTGGAATCTGCTTTTTCTTGTTTTAGACTTAAAGTTACGACTTAATGTCATTTAGTCAGTGTTACTTTTTTTTTTTTTTTTTTAGTCTGGCTGATTTGTACTCCTTGTCTTGTTCGGCATGCGCAGCTTTCCATATGTTTGGGTTTTTTTTCCCTTTTTGTTTTTGTTTTGTTATTCCCTGTCTTGTTCAGCACACACAACTTTTTTTTATATATTTGATTTTTTGTTTTTAACTCTTTGTCTCTCTCAGGTTCAAAACGAAGCGACTGAGGGCGAAAAATGAAGCAACATTTAGAAAGAGAAGGGGTTAGTTACCTCCAATGACACAGACAGAGTTTAGCACCTGTGACTTTTTCCTATGTGTGGCCTTTAAAAAAAAAACCTTTTTTTTTTTAACTACTTGTCTTGCTCAGCACGCACAACTTTTCCCAATGTTTTCTCCCTGTCTCGTTCATTAGGCATACATTGGCTTTTTTTCTTTCTTTTTTTTTTTTTCTTTTTTTTTTTTACTCTTTGCATATCTCGTTCAGCACGCATGATTTTTCATGTTTGGCCTTTTCTTTTCACATTTTGGCTCGTTCAGCACACACAGCTTTTCCTGAAGTTTGGCTTTTTTTTAATACTCCTTGCATGTCTTTTTCAGAACACCCAACTTTCCCCCCATTTGGCATTTATTTCATCTTTATTTTATTTTAATTATCTATTTGTGTATTTATTCATTTATTTACTTTTATTTATTCATTATTATCTATTTTGGTTACGGTTGTTCAAACAGTGCTACGTTTTCATCCGTTTGGCCATTTTGCCTAGTGTATGTTTCGTTCAGCCAGGTCTACTGTTTGGATGTTTCTGTGCCAACTGTTTTGTTAAGTTAGCACTAGGGTATCAAGGCTTTTGTCTGGATAAGCTAATACTACATTTCATTTCTTTGGCTTTTGTCTGGATAAGCTAATACTACATTTCATTCCTTTGGCTTTTGTCTGGATAAGCTAATACTACATTTCATTCCTTTGGCTTTTGTCTGGATAAGCTAATACTACATTTCATTCCTTTGGCTTTTGCTCAGCCGCATTACTTTACTATCTTTTGGATTATTTTGTTTAATCGTTTGCGTTTTTCCTTACACACTTTTTTTTCCTATATTGAGCTTGTGTGTGTGTGTGTGTGTGTGTGTGTGTGTGTGTGTGTGTGTGTGTGTGTGTGTGTGTGAGTGTGTGTCCCTCTCTTTCTTTCTCTCTCTCTCTCTCTCTCTCTCTCTCTCTCTCTCTCTCTCTCTCTCTCTCTGTCTGTCTGTGTGTGTTGGATCAACACATCCAACACCCATTTTGCGCCGAACATGAGAAGATAAGTGGGTTGCTCGTTCTTCGTTTTCATTGTCCTAAATGTTGTTTGTTTTTGCCTGACGAAGACCCAAGAAGTCGAAGTGCATTGTGTTCTGTCTTGTAATCTGTTTGTCTGTATTGTCTTGCGGAACTAATACCCTTTCGTTTCAAGATTTGCTTCAATTTCCGCCCTCGGTAACCTCGCTTTGAAAATAACTTGTGTTTTTCAGAAAACACTTTTCCCCCTCCGTTCAGGCGTTTTTGGCTATTAGTGTTGTTCAATGTGCACCTTTTTTGACTGTTTGTTTTTAAACGTTTCAGCCAGAATTATTTATCCTACTCAGGTTGTTTTTCAAACACACACACACACACACACACACACACACACACACACACACACACACACACACACACGCACACACACACGCACACACACATACACACACACACACACACACACACACACACACACACACACACACACACACACACACACACACACACACTGTATGTACATCTTTCTCTTAAATCACTGCATTTATTTACAGTACGAGTCGTCAGAACATTGACCCCCCCCCCCCCCCACACACACACACACACACACAAACATACACACCCTTCACTTTCTCCTGCCTCCCCTCCTCTCCTCCCTTCCCCAGCCTCTAACACCCCTCTGCATCGGTCCCACTTCCTCCCTCTCCATCCTCCCCATTCACAACCCCCTTTCTCCCCTCCTCCCTCTTCTCCACACCCCTCAACCTTTTCCACTCCCTACCCTAAGCCCAACCCCCCCCCCCCCCACTCCCGCCGCCCTGCCTTCCAACTTCGCAGAATAAGAGTGTAGGCAGTAATACCTCCCCGGTTTTTTAAATTAATCATGGTATCGGGTATGATTCTCTCCTATCTATCCCTAACGCTGCAGAGACGGGT
>CM065725.1:43590265-43605265 GCA_033310375.1 Conus canariensis
AATAATGATAATAAATGCATAAATAAGATAGCTATAAGTTGTGTGAGGTGAATAGTGGGAGATAAGGTAGTATGTGTGTGTGTGGTGGGAGGATATTATGGGCTGAGATTGAAGTGGTGGGTTGGTACATGTTACTTTAAGGTGTAGATGCTATGAGGGTGGAGGGAAGAAGGGGATGGGTTTACGTACTTACTGTGGGAGGGGGAGGGGCAACATATTCACACCTATACACAATCTCTCTCTCTCTCTCTCTCCCCCCCCCCCCTTTCACGACCAACGATAAAGGAGCCAGCATTCTATTTATTATGTGTGTGTGTATGTGTGAGTGTGAGTGTTGTGTGTGTGTGTGTGTGTGTGTGTGTGTGTGTGTGTGTGTGTGTTCCATTTGTAATATCAGCCTTATTCATTGGTTACCCCCACCTCCACCCCCAGCAACCGCCATATCCACCAACACCCCTACACACATCATTACTAGGGCAGGGGGAGGGGGGAGTAAGTCGATTGATGTAGCAAATGGAGAGACTCAGAGAGTGTAGGAAAAGGGAAGATGATGATAGCTGCAACCTATGTCTGAGGTAAACAGAGGGAGGTAGGGTGGTATGGGTGTGTGTAGGTGGGGGATATTTCAGGCTGGAGCTGCAGAGATGGAATGGTACATACTACTTTTGGACGTTGATGCCATGAGGGTGGACGGTGCCCAGTTTGGCAATGAGATGAGATTCCTGCATAAGGCGTTCCAAGCTGTCACTCTTAGATTGCCAAAGTGCCAAGACTTTGACTTTGACATGACAACAGTGCATAACATTACACTGTAGAGCATGACACTAGTTACTGATATTACAAGACACTGTATAACACGAAACTGCACTACACTATATAGCACTGTTACATACCTCACTGCATAACGCCGCTACTTTATACTACACTATACTGCATCGCACTGCAATGCACTGCGCTACATTGCACTGTGCTACATTACATTGCACTACACTGCTTTGCACTGCATTACACTGTATTGCACTGCATTGCGTTACATCATGCAACATTGCATTGCATCACACCACATAGCATTGCACTACATAGCATTGCACTACATAGCATTGCACTTCATAGCATTGCACTGCATTACACTACGTAGTGCTGCACTGCTTTACACTACATAATACTGCACTGCATTACACTATATTGCATTGCAATGTGTTACATCACACAACATTGCATTGCAGCACACCACATAGCATTGCACTTTATGGCATTGCACTGCATTACACTGCATAGCATTGCACTGCTTTACACTACATAATACTGCACTGCATTACACTACATAGTACTGCACTGCATTACACTACATAGTACTGCACTGCATTACACTACATAGTACTTCACTGCATTACACTACATAGCACTGCACTGCATTACACTACATAGCATTGCAGTGCATTACACTACGTAACGTCGCACCGCATTACATTTTCTTGCATCGTGTCGCGTTACAGAAATTTGCAAGTTCACTGTACACTTGGTTACATTGCATCGCGATACTTTATGTAACATTGCACTGCGTTACACTACATTGCATTGCATTGCATAACACTACGATGCACTGCACAGCATTACACCAGACTGCATTTCCCTGCGTTATGCTGCATTGCATCGCACTGCATTACACCACGATATTTTGCACTGCATTACAATACATTGCATTCCACTGCGTTACACCACATTTCTTTGTACTGCACAACACTACGTTGTATCGCTCTGTATTGTATGACACTGCATTGCATCGCTTACTGTACTTTGCATCGCACTGCGTTACGCTGTGTATCATTGCACTCATTACACTACATTGCACTGAACCGCACTGCTTACACGTTGCTTTGCATTGACCTATGCAACACTCCCAAGCACTGCACTGCGCTGATTCTCATAACACTGAAGTACACCACATCTCACCTGAACATTTTCCTGCAGTGCGCTGAACTACACCACACACACTACATTCTCAAGCACTTGCAGCTGACTGCATCACGGTGTGCTGCACTGCAGGGCGCCACATTGAACTGCACAGCACTACACTGCAGTACATTGTACAACGTTACCCAACACGACAAGACAACAACGGCGGGGTAGTCTATCTCTTCATCAAATAAATGACCATCAGTGGTGTCCTTCACGCGATCATCATTTTGGCACCACAACAAGGAAGGTTCATACAGTTCAATCGTCTCGTGGAACCACAGCATGAGTCCCTAACAACACTTCTGTGAAGGATAACGACAAACAAGCAAACAAAGAGCTAGGGAAGAAAGGTGAATGACGTGTTCTTCAACAAAAACTACTCAACACAAAAACAAACACACACACACACACACACACACACACACACACACACACACACACACAAAAGCAACAAGAACAAGAACAAGAACAAGAAGAAGAACAACAACAGCAACAACAACACCACACACACACACACACGCGCGCGCGCGCGCGCGCGCGCGCGCACACACACACACAATCGAAAGAATCAACACCACCGCCCTCATCACCTCGACACTCTACAATCTTCATCGTCTCCTTTCTCTCTTCCACTCCCCCGACCCCCTGCACGTGTACCCTAAAACTCCTTCAACTTTCTCCCCCAGTCTACCCCCCACCCCCACCCACTCCTCTCCATCCATATTCGTCACTCACCCACCACCTATCCCAACCCCTTTCTATCCCCAAACGAAACGCAACCTCCCTCCCCCCACCCCCTCCTCCACCCCGCCTCCCCGCAAACCGCAGACGACATCGTCACTCGCCGAGATGTATCAGAAGCATCCGGGGACTTGCAGGAGCGGGGAGGCGATAATATTAACAAGGAATCGGAGAAATCCCTCAGTCTCGGGCAGGCCGTAGGGGGCCAGGGCAGGGGAAGTAACTGAATATAGTTTTCTATAATGGAAATCATGCGGTCCGCGTCGCCAAGGAGATAGGCCAGATTCCGCGGCCCTCCGTCGGCGGGAAAGATTGGACATGTCGGCTTCCATCCCCACCCCCCACCCCCAAACCCCCAACAACCCTCTGCCCCATCCCCACCCAAGCTGTCTCTTTCTTCCTCCTTTCTAGTCTCACCTCCCCGATATCTTCCTCCCCTCCCCTCTCTTCCCTCTCAATACGAAAACTTCTAAACCCCTTCAGTGTCCCCAGAATCTGAGTTATGAATGGTGTCGTCTTCTACGGATGCTCAATCTGGAGTGTTACAAATTCATTATGAAATCAAGTGATTTGAGTCCTTTGTTAGCAGTAATGCCAACCAGTCATTGTAAGTGCTGTCATGAAGATGTCTTTTCTCCCCTCTCCACAAATGTTCATGTTTCTTCAGGTTGGAAAGGGGATAACTAACGACAGAAGTGGAGTCAGTCTACTGTTGTCATTGAGTATCCTCAACGTTGTTTAACTGTTGAAGAAAGGAATCATAAATTTATGGAGCTAAAATGTACGTCAGTGTAAAGTGTGACCAAATCGTGTCAGTGGATTAAGATGACTTTTTTTCTGCCCCAAAAGATACGTAAAAAATTGTGACAATTTTGTTTTATTAATATAACGAAAAGCGCTTTGAATAATCCAGTTCTATCTGTGCTGGGTTTTCAAAGGTTTTGTTTGATGATTTTTTGTTTTGTTGTTTCTTTGGGGTTTGTGTGTGTGTGTGTGTGTACTTCTTGGTTTGTGTATTCGCATGTACGTTTCTGTTTCTTTGTTTCTTTTTGTGTGTGTGCGTGTTTGTCTTTTTTTGTTTGTTTGTTTTGTTTTTTTTAGCAATTTTAGTTCTTTTTTTTCTTTATAGGGTGGGATGGGAGGATAAATAGACCAACCGGCGGATGAATATAGCACGTTTGAATGACTCCGAGGATATGGATTTCCTAACGACCAAGGGGGCACAACAAGGTTAACCGCCTATCTCCAGCCTTTTTTATCATTATTATTTTTTACTAACCTGCCGTGGGATTTCCATCTCGCCGACGCCAAGATCTGGGCTTAGGTCAACAGACTGGGAGGGGAATTAACTCAGGAAACCGACCCCTTGTTGGCAATCTGCAGAGATTGTCCATAAAACTGAATTATGACACAAAGGGGATCCCTCAAGGTGTCCCCTTTCGCCTTGGGTGCTGTGATGTCACTGAGACAGCGGCGGGTCCTGATTGGAGATTGTTGCCTATCATTAATCTCTTTTCTCTCTCTCTCTCTCTCTCTCTCTCTCTCTCCTTGTTTCCTTCTTTTTCTTTTTGCCCCGAGTATGAACTCTTCCCAACAATTAATCCGATTGTGGCGGCGCTGTACTGTGCTGTGGCGGGAGTGGGTGTTCCCTTGCCGTGTTATCAACCAATGAAAAACCTCGATCGGAATCTAATGGTCTGGGCGTTGGTTCTTCCTCCCTCGTAAAATGATTTGAAGGCAGGATCGTGGCTTGGATTATCTGTTTTCTACCTCTCACAGTTTTTATGATCTAGAACTCCTCATTCCTCTGCGCCCCCCCCCCCCCCACCTCCCCGCCCCTCCTCCCACCCCGATCGTATTCCGTTCCTCTATTCCACCCATAATGGTACCCTTCCAGCCTCGGGGGATTGAAAGATGTAACGAGAGAGAGAGAGAGAGAGAGAGAGAGAGAGAGAGAGAGAGAGAGAATAAAAATAGATATATGGAAGCCTGCATTTTCACAGACTCGAACGATTGGTTAATGTTTGATTGATGACTGGATTAATTGCTGAACTGACAGGTGTTTTTTGAAAATATGTTGCTGTTTTAGAGATGTAATTTGGTCTACCAGTGGATTGTCCGACAATGTGAAATATGTGAAATTTGGTTTGATTTCGTATGCATTCCATTTTGATTTTTTGTTTCTGTTGCTATTGTTTATAGCGTCAGTATTTGCTGAAGATTCACTTGCCTGTTTTATATTGTCAGTTAAGCACTCTCCCACGCACGCATGAACACACACACATAACCCACGCGCGCACACACACACACACACACACACACACACACGGGGGGGGGGGGGGGGGAAGAGAAGAGAGAGAGAGAGAGAGAGAGAGAGAGAGAGAGAGAGAGAGAGAGAGTGAGTGAGTGAGTGACAGAGACAAACAGGACACAGAAAAACAGATACAAAGAGAAATGGGAATCGTTTTGCTTCCATTGCTTCGTTTTGTACATGTGTTGTTTTTTGTTTTTTTTAGTTTCTTCAGTAAAACTTCCAGTATGATTCTAATTGGTAGAATTAACTATGTGTTTATATGTACGTACGCATTTATATCAGAATGGATGTAAATGTGTTAGAAAATATACATGTATGTATGTTGTATGTATGTATGTATGTATGTATGTATGTACGTACACACCACACAGAGAGAGAGAGAGAGAGAGAGAGGAGAGAGAGAGAGAGAGAGAGAGAGAGAGAGAGTATGTGAAAGATAACTTTTATCGATGCGCCTGCAATCTGGACTACTGTGCATTGTTGTTGATTTGACAAGTTGATGCATTAAAGTAATTGATATGTATGTACGTACGTACGTATGTACATGTGAATGTATGGTACGTATGTTTTTCAGCAGCTGCAACAACAAGGGAGAATCACCCGGGTTGCAATTCCGGATGCGGCAGTGACCCACTCCATAGGGCACCTCACCAACACCAACGTCAATGACCAAATAACCAGGTTTATCAGCAAGGGACGTCTACAGCTGCTGGAGACCAATGCAGTGAACAACATCTACTATCCTGATACTTACCGGAGAGAGTGTGCTTTGTGCGGGTTTCGTTCTGACACAAATTCCCAAGCCTTGAATGGATGTCGTCAACTGAGGGGCCTCTACACACAAAGACACGACAGATGCGTTGAGATCATCAGAAAGGAGCTACAGAAATGCATTGCGACGGATTTTGTGGATGTTTTTCAAAATAGGCCTGTCTCAATAAACGGTGTTGAAGATCTACCAAGGCTGAAACCTGATCTATGCTTCATCGACCATCGAAACTCGGTGGCATTCGTCATCGAGGTTTCAAACCCATTTGACACATTCATACAAACATGCTATGAGAGCAAATTTCAAAAGTACATGCCTCTTTGCTATGCTCTTAGTGATGCCGGATTTAGCACGAAAGTGGTTGTTCTTGTAATAGGTTCACTAGGCATAGTTCATAAAAGAGTGGTTTCAGGACTTTCAATGTTAGGACTGCCCCAAACAACATGTAAACAACTCGCAAAATACTTGAGCATGTCTGTCATGATTGGGTCTAGGCGTGTTTGGTCAAGGCGGAATCACCTCATGAACCAGCATTGAAACTGACAGATGATGACTTTCAAACTGTGCTTTAAATAGTATCAGCTGACTAAAGCACTGACAGACAAAGTATTGGAGCCAGCCGGAGAGAGAAAGGGCGTGGGGACAGAGAGAGAAAGAGGGGGAATAGAGAGAGGAGAGAGAGAGAGAAGAGAGAGAGAGAGAGAGAGAGAGAGAGAGAGAGAGAGAGAGAGAATGTGAAAGATAACTTTTATCGATGCGCCTGCAATCTGGACTACTGTGCATTGTTGTTGATTTGACAAGTTGATGCATTAAAGTAATTGATATGTATGTACGTACGTACGTATGTACATGTGAATGTATGGTACGTATGTTTGTGTGAATGTATTACGTGTGTATGTATGTATGTACGTATACGTCTAAAAGGCCAACGAAGTTTTCACAGTCGGTTCTAGAGTCTTTGTTGTTGTTGCCCTGTTCATGCTTTCCTCGTTCTTCATGCTGCGGATTCCGTCTTACAGTTATCATCGTTGCTGTTGTCGTCCGTCAGTGTGGCTGTTGCAGTTGTCATGGCTCACTGTCCCTGATACGTCTTCGCTTGTCGGAACGGCTGTAAACAAAAAAAACAAAAAAAATGAACTGACATGAATTACTTTCACCGCATAGCAACACACTGGTCGAAATCTGTGTGGTGTGAAACAGTCACTGTTGATTTTCACTGACCTCCTGCAGGTCCTACTCTATGATGATGATGATGATGATGATGATGATGATGATGATGATGATGATGATGATGATGATATCATCATCATCATCATCATCATCATCATCATCATCAATCATTGTTATTATTATAATTAGTATTATTTTCATTTTCATAGTTCTTCTTAATATTATTATTATTGTCATCATCACCATCGTCATCATCAATATCATTGTTGTTGTTAATGTCGAAGTTATTGTTGTGGTTGTTGTTGCTATTTACATTTCATCCTCACAGTCATTCATACGGTCTGACATCCACGAAGATGGGCTTCTAGCGGGCGTAATTTGGTGGGAATGAACTAAACGAAACACCAGACGAATTAGAGACGGTTGACTTTGTGCTGAATCAGTCGTCTCACACCCATATCTTCTTGTCCACTGGATTCACTGACCAAATGACAGGCAGCTGGCAGTTATAGTTGGTTTACCCTCACCCAGTGAAGGAAACATGCACATTCTCTATTTATACAATGCGAGATGTTTGTTTCACGTGCTGAGTCGATTGGACATGTGACGGCAGGAACCCGATCTCAAGTGTTTGCATTTTTGATGTGCTGTCGATCTGTTATGACCAAGCTTCCGTTGCATTTTGGAATGATTATTAAATGCCTCTTTCGGTCAAATGTTTATACATTTAAATGGCAGTAAGTTGGCGAGGTGATAGAACTGTTCTGAAAAATAGAACCTCTCATCTCTCGTAGATAATCTATCCATCTATGTACCTATGTACCTATCTATCGATCTATCTATGTGTCTGTCCATCTATCTGTCTATGTATTATCTATCTGCTTACCCAACTATCTATCTATCATCTATCTGTCTATTTATCTATGTATCTGTCTATCTATCTGTCCATCTATCTGTCTGTCTTTGTGTCTGTGTGTGTAACTGTCTGTCAGTCTGTCTGTATGTCTGTCTGTCTGTCCGTCCGTCTCTCTCTCTCTCTCTCTCTCTCTCTCTCTCTCTCTCTCTCTCTGTGCTGTCCGTTGTCGGTCCGTCTGTCTGTCTGTCTGTCTGTTGTCTACCTATCTATCTATTTATTTATCTCTGTGTGTGTGTCTGTGTGTTTGTGTGTGTGTGTGTGTGTGTGTGTGTGTGTGTGTGTGTGTGTGTGTGTGTGTGTGTGTGTGTGTGTGTGTTGTATCACTTGAATGACAGATAGCAGCATTCTCCGAGCGATCAGGATGCTCAACAGATTGGTCCATGATTTTCTCCACCCGTCAAATGACGTCACCGGTCAGCTGCAAAAACAGGACTACATACACATCAACGATCTTTTTTTTCCCTGTCTCATTTTCAGCGATTCTTTAGTGATTTTTTTAATCCTCACCCTGCTCAGTCCGTGCTCCCCGCCCACAGCCACATCCAGCAGCATCATGATGTGCAGCCCCAGCCCACATGGAGGAGTCGACATCAGGTTGTCTACTGGAGTGGACACTGCTGAGCTTCCGCGTCACGTCCGTAGTGTTTACCGGTGCTTGGTTCAACGGTCAAACTTGTGCAGGACACCATCTGCTACACGCCTCTCTCTCTCTCTCTCTCTCTCTCTCTCTCTCTCTCTCTCCTGACGACAATAATCAGTAAGTCGTGGAGAAGGCGGTGACTACGCGTTCTTCTCCGGAGGGCGCTGCCACTGCACCCAACAATAGTTCCCATGAACTAGCCGTTACCACCACCGATCCATCCACGAGTCACCACAAGGGCGGGGCATGAGAGACCACAGAACGTAGCTTTTTTTTTCTATTGATAATAATCAGTGAGGATGAGGAGGATGCTATGGAGATTCATTTTTATCTGAGACTGTATGACAGGTCTCTACACATGAAAAAAATAATTATATTCATAATATATTCTGACGTTAACCAGGCTCGACTAAAACAGATACGCATCCAGTAAATGGATGGAACTCAGCTATTTGACTCTGGTCTTTCCTTTCAAGCCCACAACACACTACACTGTGATGAGGAGCTGGCCAAGGCATGGAAAAACCATATAGCATCTAAATGCTCCAGAGGAGATTCCAACCTACGACTTCTCGGCTCACAACCTTCGACATTAACCACTTCACCAAGGCAGCTGGTCTTCCGTCGACAAATCTGCAAGGATTTTCTTTGTGTAGTCTCATCGGTGTAAGCACTGACAGAAATGCTTTTCAGAAAAAAAAACAACAAAAAAACATCGACAACACTGGAGGCCTGCCATTGATCATGCCGCTCATACCTTTCAAACATCCAATATTAAGGATGGCTTACTTCGACCTGTTTCCAAAAAGTAAAGAAGCTATTCCATTTGTCCGTTTGCGGTTCGCAAACGGCGTCCGTTAACCCGTCCGGTACGGCGTCCATCAGTGCATGCTCCAGTCAAAAATAAAGGTTTCCGTGGCTGTTGCCGCACCCACATCTGGAATTATGTCCTCTTTATATCTAGTTCGTGATTTGGCTGTACCTGAAACCATATAACACATGGAACTGTATAGGTACATGGTGAGTTATGCCCTCTTCATTTCTGCTGTCTCGATTTTTGCCGCATCCGTTAACCGTATTACACAGTAGGTCGAGTCCCCATATATCAAAACCAAAACAGTGTATCTTTATACATAAATTAGTTCAGAGATACATGTTTGTGGCTCGTCGCAAGAGTGACAGACGTGCCTTCAGTACTTTTTTTCTGGTAAACGGCCTATACCATCCAGCCACCGACCCCAGCGGGGCGGTCGGTACCCCATCCGCGAGACGATTCATAATCACGCGTCAGCAGCCGTCAGCACAAAGGAATCAGCACAAGTGACGAGTCACTAATACGCCAGACGCCTCCCTAGTACCCAGCCTCACCACTGCTTTCCGGGGAGGGCTCATGGGTTTTTTGGCAGGAGACGATATCAAGGTTGTCGGCGAAGACCAGCGGGTGGACCTGGACAAGACAGGCTGATTTCGGCTGACGGAGCGATCCTGACTGCGGCTTTCCCTCCACCACACTGGCAGTGACGCGGCTGAGTCTGGGAGGAGACCAGAGACTGATGGTGTGAGGAGAGGGATGGGAGAGAAGAAGCGGGGAGAGGGGGGGGAGAGGAGGAGGAAGGGGAGGCAGTAAGGGGAGGGGGTGGTAAGCGCGAGATTAGGTTAGTATTCTGGAAACCAACCCCCTCACTTGACTGAGTTGTAATGGAAGTGGAATTAAAGTGTGTTGGTTGGGGATGGGGTGGGAGGGTGGTAGAGATGAGGAGGGGATGGTAAACGGGGAGGGGGGGTGAGGGGGGCGTTATTGTGTACAATGTAGTGTGCGCGCGCGCGCGTGTGTGTGTGTGTGCGTGCATGCGTGCGTGCATGCATGTGTGTACGCGCGCGCGTGTGTATTATACGTGTGTGGGTGGGTGCGTGGATGGGTGGGGGTGGGGGCGGAAACAGAGGGTGAGGCAGACGGACAAAACGAGAGGCAGACAGACAAAGAGAGACACAGATATTCATCGTTTTATCGGCAGTCATGTCGGGGGGAGTTCCAGACCGAAGATCAGTAACGAATGAAAGCGGTCCAGAAATCGACCGTCGGTCCAAAGATGGCACCCGTTCTTGAATGGAATTCCGAGGAAGTCTCCTCTCCCTCGCACTCATACAACAAACATCTTCTTTCCCCCATTCCACGCCCTTCTCCACCGTCTACCCCACCTACTCAACCTCATACCCTGTTCAGAATGGAAATTGTAGTTTTCATGCCACTGGGTTGAAGGCGTATACTAAGCGCATATGAAAAATCCATAGGGGTAAATCTGTAGCTGAAATTATATGGCAGTATGTCATTCTGTAGAAGAAAGGTTTTTGTTGTCAGTGTTTGTTTTTTTTTTTTCGCGTCTGCGCGCTTGTCTCCATCACTTGTCTGTTCCAGAGAATGTTTGCACTTTCAGTGGTTCTGGGACAGTGTACAACATGCTGGTTGTGTTGTAGCGACTGGGTAGCGCGATTCGGGGCAAACACAGAGGAAAGAGGAGAGGAAGAAGAGGAGGAGAAGATCGTGGTGCAGGAGAAGACGAAGAAAATGAAGAAAGAGGGAGGGAGGGGGAGAAAGGGATGTAGAAAGTAGCCAAATCATCAGCATTGATAACAAGACTAATGAGAGAGAGAGAGAGAGAGAGAGAGAGAGAGAGAGAGAGAGAGAGAGAGAGAGAGAGAGACAGACAGACAGACAGACAGACAGACAGACAGACAGACAGATTGAAAAGGACAGAGGCAGAAATACCCCTGGTTGACTAGCAGATCCTCTGGGAGTCAAACAAGTGAACTATTAGGCCTACAAAGCTACGGCTGTGACAGGAAGAAAGGACAGCAAAACTCGCTCACCCCACTGTTTCTGATCCATCTCACAGCAAGATGGATCCGAAGCCTTTTCTTGAAAAATATAGGTAAATCATACTTCCAGCAAGAACTTTTAGAGATACGGATTAGACGGAAATGAATATTTTTGTGTGAAAAAGTCATGGAAGTGTCACTAGCTTCAACATCATGGACATTTTCACAGTCAGACCGTGTGTGGTTTTGCGACAAATCGGGAGTTTTCAAAGGGAGCGAACTCTTTATGGTAATGCACATAGAGATTTGTCGCGGAGGAGAGTCGAGACCAAGCTGTTTTTTTATCTGTTGTTTGTTAGTGACTCATTCACTGACAGACAGTTTTGTGGCTTGTGGCAGAAAACAGTTCAAGCCGAGAGTCTTATGAAGTTGATGAAACTTTATCTATACAGTGCACCTTTACGGCCAGTGGTTTGTACACAATGCGACCTCGGAGAATATAGTTATTTTCGTAGTCCTACCTTCTTCATATTTTCTTCTCTGTAACTCTTTAATTCAAACGGTACAGTACCTCAAATTCCACGTGATCTAAAAGACTAACCCAGCCTGAAGATGCTGCACGATGGTTGTAAGCGTCATCTGTTACTGGTCTGATGTGCTGTTGTTGCAGGTTGCTTTTTGCTGTTTCTGTACATGCATTTTTGGACATGTATATAATTCGTTTACTTATACTTTTCTACTGTACTTTTGTCTCCTCACGTTCCGCCCCCTCTCTCTCTCTTTCTATCTCTCTCTCTCTCTCGCGCACGCGCGCAAACACACACACACACACACACACACACACACACACACACACACACATGCACACACACACGCTCGCGCGCGCGCGCGCGAGCACGCCAGAGTGATAAACAATACCTAATTAGACTTAGTTTCTTCGAAATCTTGCAGTAGCTCTCACTGCTTACTATATTCGAGCCAACCACAAAAGCCACACGAGGGCGACCTCCCGCTGTGGCAAAGCAAACAAGGAAATGGCAAACAAACAAAGACACGGCAAAAACAACACGATGTTCATAGCTTCTCCTGTCTAACAAAAACATTATCAACAGATTATTGATTCTTGAGAGATAGTGATGAGCGGAATGACATGAAGTCTTACGGGCAGTCTCCTCTGTTTTTGTAGAGAAAGGGAACTCTCTCTCTCTCTCTCTCTCTCTCTCTCTCTCTCTCTCTCTCTCTCTCTCTCTCTCTCTCTCTCTCTCTCTCTCTCTCTCTCTCTTGGGTTCTTTCTCTGTCTCTCCCTCATACTTTGCCAGTCGTAACTGACTGTCTGCAACTTCAAAATTTACCGCTTTCGAACACAGAGCCAGAAAATAAATTCTGTCGCAGATTTTTTCCCAAACCCCCCGAAGGACGCAGGAATCCAATCCATAGATCTTTGCAGCCCCAACATAACTTGTTAACTCCTTTCAGAAAAGCAACTCATATCTTTCCGTCGTATGTCCAATGCGTTTGTTTTTTGTCTTGTTTGATTGCTTGCTTGTTTGTTTGTTTTTAATTCGCAAAGCTGAGACATTATGTCCTTCTGTAACGTGATGTCAGAACATTGTTTTCTATGATCCCTCAGCTGTGGCGTATTTGTCCAGTTTTGTAAGATAATTCACCTCATGTTTCTAATGTCGGCTTATTTTGTTTTTGTCAATAAATACTGTTTTCAAAACAACTCTATGTCCTTGGTTGTGAGAATAAACCAAACAGAGCAAAATCAATCAACAAATAGGGTGGATTTTGTTTTTAAATTTGGATGTGTAAAAAAAATTAACGCTACATAAACACATACACAAGTATAAAAGAATACATACCGTTCAAAATAAATCAACAGAGCAGATGAATAACATTTATAAACCCCATGCCATTCTTGTATCAATGTTTGTAATGTGTATGTGGTGTGCGTATGTGCGCACGCGCGCGCGCGCGTGTTATGTGTGTGTGTGTGTGAGAGTATATGTGTGGTTGTTGTTGTTCTCCTCGTTTTTGTTGTTGTTGTTGTTGTTGTTGTTTGTTGGAGACAAAGTGGTATGAAGCAAAATCTCGAAGTGAAAGAAGCTGAACTGGTATGTGTGTGTGTGTGTGTGTGTGTGTGTGTGTGTGTGTGTGTATGTGTGTATGGATGTGTGTGTGTGTGTGTGTGTGTGTGTGTGTGTGTGTGTGTGTGTGTGTGTGCGCGCGCGCGCGCGCGCGCTTGTACGTTTATGTGCGTTTGTGGTTGCGACGTGCTAGTGCGTGCATGCGTGCGTGCGTTTATTCGCGCGCGCTCATGCGCGCTCGCAGGCGTGTGTGCATCGTGCAATTGTAAGTGTGTGTGTGTGTGTGTGTGTGTGTGTGTGTGTGTGTGTGTGTGTGTGCGCGCGCACGCGCACGCAGTGTGTGTGTATGCGTGCGTGCATGCGTTGTGTGTGTGTGTGTGTGCGCGCGCGCGCGTTTGTGTGTGTGTGCGTGCGTGCATGCGTTGGTGTGTGTATGTGTGCGTGTATATGTGTTGTGTGTGTGTGTGTGTGTGTGTGTGTGTGAGAGAGAGAGAGAGAGAGAGAGAGAGAGAGAGAGAGAGAGAGGAGACCCAGGCATGAACCATCGTGAAACCAGAACGAGTTTCAGCTTCCTGTACCTAACATACAGTCTCTTGCTACAGCAACTACACACACATTCCGAAGAAAGTGGACACTTTGCCAAACTCCATTTCAGTGCTCAAACTCGGTGTCGGTGGCGCGACCTCTAAACATCCGACGTTCGCTTCATCACTACTTGCACTGCAGACCCCCATGGAGATAGGGCCCAGAGCTAACCTGTTAGAACCTTCGTCTGCGGAGCTCACGGTCGTGAGCTCCAGATCACTCATTGAATCTGATAATTGTTTTTGGAGTTGTTGCTTGAATAGCCATCCCGTCCTCATGGCAGTAAAGTAGGTGCCTGATCTTGAGAGGGTTAAGGCGGGGCGGAAGGAGAGGGTTAGGCCCCTACCTTCCACATAATGCCGTGCTCCGGACACAGGGAATCTTTAGTAGTGGTCAACGGGCCAGCTTTACGGCTGCTATTGCCGCCGTAAATTGGCATAGAGAATTCATATTGCCGGCGTGAAGTGGCACAAATAAATCATATCTCAAGTTGCCACAGTACATTGGCACACAACAATAGATTATGTTTCATATTGCGGCAGGAAATTGGCATGAATGAATCACATATCAGGATGAAAGTTTGTCGCATTCGGCAAGTTAACATTAGTACACACCGTTGTATGATCAACAGACGGCAGTTTTGTTGTACTCTTTCAACGTCAGTTACTCAGAAATGAGACATTCTCTAGTGCCCAAATCATATTAATTAGAATTAACGCGCGCGTGCTGTGTGTGTGTGTGTGTGTGTGTGGCGTGCGTGCGTGCGTGCGTGCGTGCGTGCGTGCGTGCGTGTGTGTGTGTGTGTGTGTGTGTGTGTGTGTGTGTGTGTGTGTACAAAAGTAGCATCTGTTGACAAAAGGAATATTTATTGAAAATGTACACATGTTACGATTCGCATCGTAAAATACAGTATTTGTTTCATTGATATGCCATGGCTTAATGATCACATAACTGTAATGGGTGGAGTTCATTTACTCTCGCAAAGTCACTTCACCCTTA
>CM065725.1:43607765-43612765 GCA_033310375.1 Conus canariensis
ACCAAAGAGGTCTTTTGACAAGTGTCAAAGTGTCAAAAGTGTCTCTCTCTGTATGTGTGTGTGTGTGTGTGTGTGTGTGTGTGTGTGTGTGTGTGTGTGTGTGTGTGTCCGTCCGTCCGTCTGTCTGTCTGTCTGTCTGTCTCTCATTGATCTTTTCACATGTATATAAACACATGTGTGTGTAAAAAAAAAAACAAGGCAATGTTCAATCTGCTCTTGAAGCAGCCAGAATTATTCCAAGTCAAGAGACTTCTCGCACTTGCACGGTTGCCGACGAGTTTCTCCTTTCAGTGAGATCAAAGCCAAATATTTTCCAACACCAGATGCGATATATGGAAATGAACAGTATTTTCCGTCCCAATAAATAGATCTATGGTTTTCGCCAGTAGCATTCGTGTCAAACAGCTTTAGTCAACATGTGTTATACATGGTTTCTTGTAATCAACCAAAACAGTATTGCGTTTTTTCTTTTAATTTAAAGAAGGCCTTCAATCTTGACTATCGCACATTTCTAGTGCAAAAATTAACGCTATGTATCCAAGAGCAGAACACATTCTGCTTTTCGATTCCTGTATTACCAACAGAATACAATCCGTCTTTAGCAATAGCAACTTCTCATCTCCTCAGGTGGAAAAAAATGGGGTGCTCCGAGGATCTGCCCCAGGAACTGTTTTGTTCTCTTCGTCAGCGATCTGGCACAGTCCGTATCAGACCTAGTTGTATATCAGAGATCTCCCAGTGTCCATATCAGATCCAGTCTGTTTATCAGAGATCTCATATCAGATCCAGTCTGTTTATCAGAGATCTCCCAATGTCCATATCAGACCCACTCTGTTTATCAGAGATCTCCCAATGTCCATATCAGACCCAGTCTGTTTATCAGAGATCTCCCAATGTCCATATCAGACCCAGTCTGTTTATCAGTGATCTCCCAGTGTCCATATCAGACCCAGTCTGTTTATCAGAGATCTCCCAATGTCCATATCAGACCCAGTCTGTTTATCAGTGATCTCCCAGTGTCCATGTCAGACCCAGTCTTCTGTAACGCATGTGTTTTGAAATAGCCTACAGAAGAAGAACGAAAACGCATCCGTCAAATAAGCCGCAAAAACGCTGCCATTTCAAACGAGCGATGATGCTCATTTCTGGAACTCTTCAGACGCTGCTTGCTAGTGCCCGGGCCGCGCTTGCCTGCCTGCCTGTCTGCCACCCAACAAGCTCAGCAAATCTAGAGACTGCTTCCTTCCCTCCCTTCTCTCTCTCTCTCTCTCTCTCTCTCTCTCTCTCTCTCTCTCTGTTCCCTCGTTGGGAGCCCCAGCCCGATATGATATGACTGCAGCTATCAATCTGCCCATTACCCCTTGTTACCCCTTGTTAACCTCTCCCCGCTCCTCATTCACGGTGAGCGGGCAGGAGATCCAGGGAGGCGTTCAAAGTGCAACCGGTGTAGCGCGGGGGCTCTGGCTGCCAGCCCCAGTGCTCCCCCCTGTCGGCTGCCTGTCATAAGCCATCACCAGGCCCGGCCCCGGAATATCATCTCGGCTTGTCACTGCGCATGCCCGCCTGTCAAGCATGCGCAACCGTGGCTCCGTCGGCGAGGGAGTGGTAGAGAGTTATGGGAATTGGGGAGGGCGGAAATTGAATATGATTTGCATGCCGTGTGAAGCGGTGTTTCAGGGAGTTGGGGGATTGTGGGAAGGAAGAAGTATTTTTAGAGCGGAGGAGGTTTTGTTTGGGAGTGGTGGAAAGTGGTGATGGTTTTGAAATCTGATTAGCCGTCTTCACTACCTAGAAATAGCTTATCTTTCAATAAAGCATTATGCGCATTTAAAGTCAGTGTGGTGAGTTTTTTTTTTTTCATGATTTAATTTCATTTTATGTATTTATTGAGTTACATTTCAGTTTATGTGTAGACGTAATTCTGAATTGATCAACGTTAGTTCATGTATTGTCAAGTCCTCCGATGTAACACATTTCAGGTTAATCAGTCGAACCATTCAATTTGTAACCAGGTCCCCATGAAGGACAGCTAGCACTATATTTCATTTTAAGAACTGTCAGAGTGATGTAACATCCATTTTTCTTGTTTACGTTTAAAAAGAACTATTTGATTTGTTAGTATCCAGCGGTTCGAATTGAATGAAAGAAAATCATCGGACAAAAACTTTGTTATTGTTGTACAGGAGTCAGAAAAAATTATGTCAGTAATTTAGAGCGATCCCATAAGGTGCCTGTGATAAAATCTCATGGACAACAGAAAGTAAACAGGATGGTAAGATAGATGAATTCGTGTACTGTAACTGCATTCTCCGGGGTGCACTTACATAGCCAAGATGTCATGCAGACTTCTAGTGTTATGATCAGTATCGTTATCATCCATTCACCTCTCCCCTTTTTTTCAGTTCTTCGTGTTGTGAAGCGTGGCACGTGCTCCATGAGAGACCAAGAACAAAAGCATAGGCAGGAGGAGCTGGTCTTCTTATTTCGCAATCAAATCTAGATTTTCTTATTTAAAATGTTGTAACTTTGGGTCCAAGATCAAGACACACACGTTTAAGCCGAAGATCAGTGCTTCCTGTTCCGACCCTGCCTGTAGAAAATGCTGCTGTGAACAACCTGTCACCAAACTGAAATCTGCTTTCGCAAGTGAAAGAGAAACCATGGAATGGGAACTTTCAACTAACCTCAGACTGATTGATGTAGTAAGCTCAGTTTAAACAAAGCCTGAGAACTTAGCCACCGAATGATGGCAGCTTCTGTACTCGCCCAAAACAGTACAAATATCATACAATGAATACGACAGGAGAGAGGGAGAAGGGGGTTTTATGTATGTCAGTTTTGGGTCTGTTTTGTTGTAACATGGACAGACAGAGATACCATTTTGTCAGGAGATATTTTCAAATATCGGAACATAGGAATGCCTCCAGTCAGAATACACGGTGCATCCCAGTCTTTACACCTGGTGAGATCATCACTAAACTGAGAATTCGTAAACGTCGAGAAATGGCTGGCGAAGTATATCACCTTATCTGCCTTAGCCACAGCAGCCATGTTCACGAGGAGGAGCGTGCTCCAAACAGTTCCCTTCAATTCTGAAGACAAAACGAGCACCCGTATATTGCTGCCCCAACCTTTCTAACCCTGCGCGTGTCTGTGAAACAGTATTTTCGCATTCTCCCAGTCAGATTTCAATACTGGATAATCGGTCTGCGAACAGCAAGGGACAGGTGCAACTGCCTGGGATCCGCGTGTAAAACTTCCCAACATCCGCAACAGCTGCCTGATTAGAGGGGTCTACGGTTTAGCGGCCCGTACTGACATTTGGCAAATAAACAGCAACAAACTTAATAAAAAGAAAAAAAAGGGAAACGGCGAGCAGCTTGTTCTATGTCCTCATGTTTCACAAGTATTATGAAGCCTCTCACGTGAAAAGCATTTCAGCTGCCAGAGGGAAAGGAGGAGGAGGAGGGGGGGTGGGTGGGTGGGAGGAATGAAGAGAGGGTGGGGGGAGGGGGGCTAGAACTGCTGGGATTCCTCCGGGGAAATGCATATTTTATCGCTTTGTCTTGCAGAAGCTGGCCTGAGAGTAACGTGCTCACGTTCTCCGGGCGGGGTTGAACTTGGAAGTCCGCACAGACCGAGCCATTTTCTCTCGATCCAACTCGCCTGGCTGTTTTAAAGTGTTTTTTTTTCTTTTTTCTCCACGCCGCGAACGTTCCGCCACTGGTGGTATGCGAGCCGAACGTTCGGGCAAGTACCGAGTCCTCATCTCCACGCTGACGCCTTCTCTCTCTCTTTCTCTCTCTCTCTCTCCAACCAGCAAGCGCCCGCGACCTTCCTTCCTCCGCTGCGCGCACCACCACCGCTTCGATCCTGGCCTGTGCAAGCCGGTGGCTATGATTTGCAGTCATTTTCATCGCCAATAACCGCCCTCGCTATGCCCATAGCCATCACATCATATTTCGCTTGCCGCTCAAGCTCCACTCGCCCTCCCTCTTCCTGCCAGGCTCCGCCTGAGCGGGTTGGCTGGCTGGTGGTGGTGGTTTGTGTCGGAATGCGACGTGATCCGCCAGGCGGCTTGTCAGCCGGGACAGGGAGGCCGTCACTGGAGATGCTGGCAAGGGATTTGTTGGCTGACAATGTTGACAGCTCAATAGCTTGCCTGCTGGACAGCGTGGGGGGAATATGAATATGATTTGTAACGGAGATGGCGTCAAGATGGTCCTTCCGGCTGCCGCCGCCGCCGCCGTCCCTCCTCCACCCCCACCCCCAGCCCCCCGAGGCCTCTCCCTCAGCTGCCTGCCACTTGATGATTGGCTGAGAGAGGCTGGCGGTGGGCGACGCCACTTCAGGGAAGGATTAGGGAACTCGGTGTAGGGGCTCCGTGGTGGGGGATTGTCGGGAGGATCGTAGGTGTTGGGATGAGGACGTGGGTTGAGGATTTTTATTGGTATTAATTAACACGTTATTTTGATCAGGCTCAAAACACATGATATGGATCAGACTTAAAACACCTCATGTTGATCGCCTTAAGACACACGTTGATTAGACTTAAATCAGAATTTAAAAACATCTTCACATGTGGCCGTGCATATAATCTAACACTTCATCGTAGTGATATAGTAAATGTGGTTTTGAACTCGATTACTTTTTTATATTAAACATTTATTTATTTAAATTTCCAAATGGATTTGTTAAGTTACTTCATGGTTTTCACTGGTAAATGACTGTGGTAAGTTTGGTAATCAAAATCACAGTTTGAAAAAAAGCATATCCTCATTTGGCCTGGCATAAAACGCCCCATTGTGTGGATATTGCAAAAGTGTTTTTAGAATCGATTTTTTTTAAAGGGATGTTGTTAAGTCAATTGATAGGTTTTCAGAGCCAAACGAATTATGGTAAGTTCAGTTATTGACAGAAGTAAAATAAACATGTCTGTGAAGCAGGAAGATTATCAATGACATACAGAGTCAGTTCATTAACCAGTCTTGCACGTTGCA
>CM065725.1:43617765-43637765 GCA_033310375.1 Conus canariensis
AGTATGTGACAGAGAAGATGAAAAGACACCCCCACGACACACACACACACACACACACACACACACACACACACACACACACACAATCGCACCTTGGAGTCGTGTTTAACCATTCTGTCCGAAGGCCGAGTGTGTTGTCGTTGTCTGTTGGATTAAACACGGTCAGCTAGGCTTGCGCAACGAAAAGTTTGCCAATCATGAACCTCAGAATCTTAGTTTAGGAAAAAAGAATAGAGCTATTAGAAAGAAGAGCAGTGGAGAGAGAGGAGAGAGAGAGAGAGAGAGAGAGAGAGAGAGAGAGAGAGAGAGAGAGAGAGAGAGATGTGGGAGACCGGGGGACCGACAGATTGGCAGAGTATGAGAGATTATGATCATGTGACCAGAAGATCGGTGAAGTTTTCGTCTTTGTTTCTCTTTTCTTTCAAATCTCATCGCCTGACTAATAAAGTTTGCCTCCGTTTCCTTTTCTTTTCATATTCATTTATTCTCTGGTTTAGATACACCTCTCAAGGTTGGTAGAGTCACGCAAGTCAGGAAATAATCACAGCGCACTCGGAAACTCATAAGGTGTGTGTTTGTGTGTGTGTGTGTGTGTGTGTGTGTGTGCTGGGGAGGGGAGGGGGAGGATGGGGCTACAGACATGCACATGTTGCACAACGGGCTTCGGTTCAAAACTGTACACCGTGGCCCATCTGTCTGTCCGAAAGCGTTCACACTTCTGTTGGGGAAAGCCGCAGCTCCTACCCAGGGCGGGATTTGCGCGATGCGCTTACTTTGACTTCTCTGTTACGTTTAACAACACTGGAGCTGGTAAGGGAATATTCCAACACGTTTGTGGACGGGTGGGTGGAGGGTGGGTTGGTGGACAGGTTGGTGGGTCTGCTGCACAGGACAAAGAGAAACGGGCGTCACGGTTTGG
The DNA here is from genome assembly GCA_033310375.1 of Conus canariensis. NCBI lineage: Eukaryota > Metazoa > Mollusca > Gastropoda > Neogastropoda > Conidae > Conus > Conus canariensis. The sequence goes on from CM065725.1 coordinate 43,618,685, forward strand.
ACAACGTCTGGACAGATAGCACGTGCAAAACGTAAAGTTTGCTTTGCTGGCGAGTCTTGACCTAAGCTTGTCTGTTACAGGTGTTAGATAAAAGCGAGTGAGCGGACCAAGACGGTCGTCTGGGTGAAGTGTGTCAATGTATTGTATTGGCAATCCACACTGAGAGTCAGACGAAGCACGGGACAAAGTAGGACGACTAGCTGCCCCATGTGAAGATGTAAATGGATAACTCTGGCATGCAGCTTGAACAACAGGCTGGGCAAGAAGCCGTTCCGCACGGCACAGTTCAAGGTGGACGAAGCCAAGGCAGACAGGAGAGAGAGGTAAGAGGACAACAGGAGTGGACAGGTCATGTTCTTCACCAGCCGGCATAGGGCTGGGATCAACTGCAACAGAAAGAGAGTGGTTATTGTCTGAAAACATCCCTGGTGCCTTCACACCCCTGGCGTTATAAACAGACTAGTGACGAAGAAGAAAAATGATTGTGATGATGATGATGTCAACAGAGAAAGGTGCAACTGTTCGTTCTGACTGACAGTCACGGCAGTGGAGTGATGGTTCATATCTCAGGTCGAGGAAGAAGGCTGTTTTCATGTAACATTTTGACGAGGGTTTCGTTGACTCGGCGTCTCTTCACGTGTCTCTGATGCATGGTGTCACCATGGTTGAAACGCAACTCAGTCAGTCATTCCCCTGACCGCTGGGGTCGTTGGGAGGACGTGATGAGGCAGCCGTAAGTAGCATTATGTTATATTGTAAGACATGTCTCATCACAGCATATAAGATAATGGAATGTAGGTTCTAGAGCTTGGCCGTATCCACATTTACCCCTCCCCCTCCCTCCCCTCCATTTACATATATATATATATATATATATATATATTATATATATTACACACACACACACACACACACACACACACACACACATATATATATATATATATATATATATATATATAATATGTGTGTGGGTGTGGGTGTATATATACACTACTCAAAACAATTGAAGTACCACTTAGGAAAACTGCTGTCATTCGAAAGAAAACAAAGCTGAACATAATTTAATGATTGAATATTTTATTTTTATTATTCCTCAATCCATTCCAATTTATTCAAACACCGTGACAAAAAATTATCTTTGTTTTACACTTGATTAAAGAGGCATACCCCCAAAATGAAAAGTAACAAGAGTTATGGTAGATGTCATGATGTTAATAACGGGTATGACCACCGTTCGCGTTCAAACAAGCGTCACATCGACGTCTCATGGAGTGCACCAGGCGGCGGAGAGTGTCCTGGGGGATCGCCTGCCACTCCTGCTCCAGCAACTGAAACAGCTGGTCCACGGTGTCTGCTGGAGGGGTGTGGGCCCGCACTCGCCTCCCCAGCACGTCCCACAGATGCTCTATGGGGTTCAAATCTGGTGACCTGGCAGGCCAGTCCATTCTTGTCACCTGCTGCCCTTGTAGGAACTGATTCACGATGGCGGCGCGGTGGCACGGCGCGTTGTCGTCCTGGAACTGGGCGCCCTGGCCAACTGCCCTCAGGGCGGGCATCACAAGGGGGCGGATGATGGTGTCGCGGTAGGTGGCACCGGTCAGGCGGCCTTCAACACGGTGTAGGGGGGTCCTGTGACGTAGGCTGAACCCACCCCACACCATCACGGACCCACCTCCATAGCGGTCATGCTCCCTGACGGCAGCGTCAACGTAGCGTTCTCCAGGACGTCGCCAGACGCGAACCCGCCCGTCGTTGAACCTGAGGGTGAACCTTGACTCGTCTGTGAAGAGTACTGTTGCCCATTCAGCTCTTGTCCACCTTCTATGACATTCTGCCCAGGCCCGACGATGAGCTCGATGCGCTGGGGTCAGTATTGATCTCACTGCTGGGGACCTTGACCTCAAGTTGGCGTCGTGGAGCCGGTTCCGAACTGTCTGGGTACTGACGTTGACGTTGCTGGCTTGTCGTAGCTGGTCTCGGAGTACTGTGGCACTGGCTGAACGGTCTCTCAGACAAGCGATAACAATGAACCGATCCTGCTGTCTGGAGGTGCTTCTCGTCCGTCCACGTCCCTGCTGTTCTTCAACACTTCCAGTGTTAAGCCAACGGTCTCTGAGCCTCAGAATGACTGGGTGACTCACTCCAAGCCGTCGACCAATCTCCCTCAAGCCAATACCTTCTTGGTACCATGCTATCGCTCTTCCTCTGTCGGTGTTGCTTAGTCGTTGTCTCGCAGGCATGGTTAAATCTTCCTAAATTTGGCGACTTTTTATACCCGTCAAATGTGCTAACTGATTGCAATTCTGCTCAGAAAAGACCTTGCTTTCACGTGCATCACATTTTTTTTTCTTGCTGTGTCTGTGTCAAAATCTGGGAGCGACACAAGTTCGATAATTTCTCGGGATTTTTTTGCCTCAGATGCGACGCGGTAGATAACTGCTGACCGACTTTAACATAACAAAAATGCACGAGGAGTAGTATTTGAGAACCGGGTAAGCTTATCCAGCAGAGTTTATTCAATTATCAATATTAATTGGTTTATCAGAGCTTTTTAAAAATTGCATACAAAAATTAGGGGTGGTACTTCAATTGTTTTTAGTAGTATATATATATACATAAGACATAAGAGCAAGCTTTGTTTATAATTGAATATTTCTTGCGGTCGTTGCAGCGCCGGGCTGCTCTGTAAGTTGCTGGAATGGTGCTCGGTACTTATCCTTGGAATTTATTAGTTTATTGTGTGTGTGTGTGTGTGTGTATATATATATATATATATATATATATATATATATTATATATACACATATATTTGTGTGCATGTGTGTGATGGACTGGGCAGTATTATCACAATAAATGAATGCGTGTTGGCCTTGTAGTCTAGAAGTGTTAGCGTAGTACTGGTGTCAGAAAACCCGGTTTGGAAAACCGGTACTGACAAAATTATATTGGTCAGAAACCGGTTTTTACATCCTGACCGGTACCTAGTTCAAGTCGTAAAGAGTTCCAAAGATTGGTGGTCTTGTCAGATCAAAGACGGCGAGCATCAAGTGAAATATATTTTGTGTATTTTGATTTCAGAGTGTGGTACAACAGTCTTTTAAAGGCTTGGTCTTTGACTCAATTCCAGAATATTTCCAGACAAAATGCATGTTGATAACCCTCTAAATCATGTCTGTTTGTCCGAGGTTACTTTTGCGAAAATCGTGAGTGCGCGCGCGTGTGTGTATGTGCGTGTGTGTGTAAGAGTGTGTGTGTGTGCGTGTGCGTGTGCGTGTGTGTGTGTGTGTGTGTGTGTGTGTGTGTGTGTGTGTGTGTGTGTGTGTAGTGTGTGTGTGTGTGAGTGTGTGTGTGTGTGTGTGTGTGTGTGTGTGTGTGTGTGTGTTGGAGGGAGGCGGGGTGGGGGGCGTGCATGTGTTCTAACGTGCACGATGTGTGAGTGTGAGTATGTGTGTGTGTGTGTGTGTGTGTGTGTGTGTGTGTGTGTGTGTGTGTGTGTGTGTTTTGGGAGAGGCATAAGGATAGGTAGCGTGCACGCGTACTAGTATGCGCATTCTCTGTCTCTGCCTGCCTGCCTGCCTGCCTGTCTGTCTGTCTGTCTGTCTCTTTCTCTCTCTCTCTCTCCTCTCTCTCTCTCTCCTCCTCTCTCTCTCTGTCTCTCTCTGTCTCTTTCTCTCCCTCGCTCGCTCTTTGTTCGTGCGCACGTGCTGGCGCGTGCGTGCAGCCGTGCTTTCCCACATGTGTGTGTGTGTGTGTGTGTGTGTGTGTGTGTGTGTAGTACCACTCACAGATTTTTCTGTTATCTCCAGTGTGATCACCCCTCCTGTTCCCTTTTGCCACACGCCCAGGTTCCGTCCTCCTCCACCCACCACCCACTAATGTTTTTTTCACTCTGTTCTTTGTGTGTGTGTGTGTGTCTGTCCGTGCTCGTTTGCTTTTGTATGTGTGTGCCTGCATGCCTCTCTGCCTCTGTCTCTGTCTGTCTGACTGTCTGTGTCTGTCTGCCCACCTGTCTGCCTGTTTGTCTGTCTGTCTGTCTGTCTGTCTCTCGTTTTCTTTCCTCTTCTGAAGTTCCTTTTGTCTGTCTGTCCGTCATTCTTTTTTCGACATGGCCTGTCCATCTCGTGCTCGCCCACCCACCACCCCACCCCATGTCTTACACGAAGCACTGCAATATTACCAGAAGCAGGGGGGGGGGGGGGGGGGGGGAAACCTCTGTCACTCGTAACCAGCCTTTTTGGCGCGGTAATTACCATTACTACTACTGCGGTTGGTGGGTCGTGGGTTCGATTCGCAGCAGAGTCATTTATTTGTAGGAATTTTCAGCCCTGTCCTTCTCCTACCCAGAGTGCAGTTGGCTGTGGGCTCAGATGGGAGAAGTCTGGAACCACACTGTCCAGTTTCATTCACTTAATGGATGTGTCACCGTGCTGCTCAAATTTCTTGAGCCACGCTGCAGGTGTTTGTAACTCTCGGTCCTGGTTGATGCCGAGATGTGTGATGAAAGGAAGCGTAGAGTACAGCTGTGCTGTGTGGTCTCAGAGCGACAGGAAACTTCATAGCATCCTTGTCGCCCTCCTTGTTCCCATTGATCATCGTTGGCACGGTCTGTGTGGGTCCATCATGTCCTTCGTTCACGGTGACCTTTGTTTCCATTTTCTCTCCACGTGAAAGCGCCGTGGTGGTTTTATGTTAGAGTCACCGGTACCGCAAGTTCAGTGGGGACCGTCGCTAGATGAACGTGGTGGACTAGACCCGACTAAAACCATTCATGATAAACGTTACCGACAAGAACCGTGCATAACAAATGTTAGACTTCGCGCCAGCGCTCATGACCTACAAACAGACAAGGACAGGTACACTCACACTCCGAGAGAAGACCGAAAATGCTCAGCATGTGGTGTGGTCGAAGACGAATTTCATATTCAGGACCTCTGCTTTACATACAAACTGCTACGACCGAAGCTGGAAGAACAGCTATCAACGGATAGGCTAAACTCAAATTTGCAAAAAGCATGCCCTAGTGAAACCCTAGGCAATGATGACCTACAAACTCATATGGCAAAATATGTTCATGACTGCATGAATTTGAAAAGCGATAATGTCTCCCTAGATGGACCCACATGAATTATGGTCTATCCATTAATCATGATTTCTCATCACATCATGCTGTGGCTCTAGATGCTTAAGGGTTCTGGTGGCAGTTAAAGTCTGAGTTTGAGTCTGGTGTGCCCACGAAAGGGGGGGCTCTATGACGCCAGCTCCTCGATTTCTGAGTTTTGTCTTTGAATATGGATTGGTAGGTGGTGCCCCACGCCTGTTTAACCAGAGTAGTCACACTGAACGGCGACGGAGTGACTGGGCAGCAGTGCGGTGTCTGCTCTAGCAGGTCGTCTGATGACGACCTGATATGGACGGCGCTCTGTGGACTACCAGTCGCTGTGGCTGCGACAGGTTGAAACGGGGCTCCGGAATGAATGGCGGTGTGGGATTGACGCCTTCGAGCGAGCGGGATAAAGGTGGGGGAGTGGATAGAGAGTGAGAGAGAGAGAGAGAGAGAGAGAGAGAGAGAGAGAGAGAGAGAGAGAGAGAGAGAGAGAGAGAGAGAGACGCAGAAGATAAGACAGGGCCAACAACAACAGCAACAAAAAAGAAGAAAAAAAAAACCACTACAGAAAATCACACTGCAGACAACCCAACCTAGAGATTGTATTCATCCACGGTAAACTGAAAAGTCAGACAGACACCTAAGTTTCAACTAACGTCTCTCTCTCTCTCTCTCTCTCTCTCTCTCTCTCTCTCTCTCTCTCTCTCTCTCTCCCCACCCCCCCCCCCCCACCCCCACCCTGTTCTTGTTTCCTCTGACTACGCGGCGCGGCCTATCCCTTGGTACCACAGAGGGGAATCTGTTCCCGGACTAATGATTTTTGGATGACGTTCGTCATTGTTTGGCCTGGGTCCCTGCAGGGGGAGAGGGTTCCGGCGGTGAATCTGTTCGCACCAGCTGGGGTCTGGAGACCCGCTTTGTACCGAAGAACCGTGGGGCTCACCGCTGGTTTGGGTGGGTACCTTCAGGTTGTTGAGGCTGAGCTCGCTGGTGCTGATATGGTGGGGCATGGTAGGTGGGGAGGGGGAGGGGGGGGGGGGGGGGGGGGGGGGGGAGTCTCAAGTATCAACGATCTGGAGACAAGGGGTTGGGTTTGCTGTGTAGTTCTTTTGGTGTTGCGCCGCCTCTTGTCCGTTACGCGCAGATGCGTGTGTGTGTGTGGGTGTGCGCGCACACACACGCGCGCACGCACGCACGCACGCACGCACGCAAATGCGCGCGCGGCACATACACTTTCTCTCTCTGTCTCCCCCCCTCCTCTCTCTCTCTCTCTCTCTCTCTCTCTCTCTCTCTCTCTCTCTCTCTCTAGGTCTCTCTGAGTTTTGCTTGAAGGTTTTGAATAAACCGAAAATTTGCAGTTTACAGTGTTGGTTGTTTTTACTATTCAACCCCCCCCCCCCCCCCTTTCTCTCTCTCTCTCTCTGTGTCTTTGTCTCTCTTTCACTCCCTTTCTGACTCTCTCTCCCTCCCTCCCTCTCTCTCTCTCCCTCTGTCTCTGTCTATCTCTCTGTCCGTATGTCCGTCCGTCCGTCCGTCGTGTATGTCTCTCTACTCTTTGTTTCACCTCTTGTTTTGTTACATTTACATTTTTCTTCATATAAAAAAAACTATTTTCTTAAAATAAAAAAAAAATCTAGGCCCATGAATTCAAACAGGAATGACAGCAAGGCCTCGTCATCTCCGCCTGAATGACGTCAGTAGTGCAAGCTACCAAGTTACGTAATGTTTCTGTTTGTTGCTGTGACATCAACTTTTTTTTTTCTTCCTCAAGATGTGATCTTTGCATTTAAAAGGCCCCATGTGGTTGGCTAGGCTGCAGTAACACAAACTGGAACTAACTCTGTCCCTGCTTCCCGCTCTCTCCACCCCCCCCCCTCTCTCTCTCTCTCTCTCTCTCTCTCTCTCCTCTGTCTCTCCTATTACCGTCACAGATGCCATAGCGATGCAGATTTAGTATGCCAACTTTGCAGAGACAGAAAGTGAAGTGCATTTTGTGGTTGTGTCGTTTTGTCTTGCAAAAAAAAATTGGGAGTTTAGTATATACTGTTGAAGTATTACGAAGTCCCAGATCACTTCAGATTCGCACTTCTTTTGGCACGTACTCATGAACAAACTCTTAGAAAATTGGTAGATTGATTTATTTAAAGCGTTCAAACTGCGGTGTGCTATGTTGTCGTTGGATAGTTTCTGAATGTATGTTGGTTGTGTCCGTAAGTAATTGTAATGTTTCTATTATTGTATTTACTCGCACCCTTTCATGAGGGGCGATGACCTAAACATGAATAAATTGTCTTGAGTTTCTCTCTCTCTCTCTCTCTCTCTCTCTCTCTCTCTCTCTCTCTCTCTCTCTCTCTCTCTCTCTCTCTACACGTCAATTACAATATTATCTCCTATTCCTCACTGCCTTGAGTACCATCTTGTTTTGTGATAAGAACAAATGTTAATATAAATATATGTCTTTCTATCTGTCTGTGTATATGTATTTGTGTATTTGAACATGATTGCCTCATTAAATAAAGTTAATTCCTCCTCTGGCTATGCTGACAATACCCGTTTGGTGACTGATGCTTCTACATTCTCATGCCGCGTAGAGATATTACATATAACATCGTTTGTGTGCATTTAGTATTTGTTAGTCCCTGAAGGAACAAGGGCCAGAGGGAGAAAAGTCATCGTCTTGCTTATCTGTTATCCCTGAGAGTAAAGATCATCAATCTGTCAATCTGCTTTCTCCCTTTCCCTCTTCCTTCCTTCCTTCCCTCTCTCTCTCTCTCTCTCTCTCTCTCTCTTCTCTGTTTTCCTGTCTGTCTGTCTGTCTGTCTGTCTCTCTGTCTCTGTCTCTGTCTGTCTGTCTGTCTGTCTGTCTGTCTGTCTCTCTCTCTCTCTCTCTCTCTCTCTCTCTCTGTCTGCCGCGCCTTCCCATCCTCCCTCCCTCCCTCCCTCTCTCTCTCTCTCTCTCTCTCTCTCTCTCTCTCTCTGAACACCGTCCTTCCAAGTCTCCGACACCCTCGGACCCAAATTGTCACGTTCCAGCAGACTCCTCTCCCCTTTTCCAACCCACCGCATCGGTAAGAAAGGTCAGCAGGACAGTGGACAGTGGCCGGCCGTTCCATCTCCCCTCCCTGTTTCCTCTGACAACTCTCGGGGCCCATGTCCGTCCCTCGGTGACCAGGGAGGGGAGATCCCCCCATTCGCTGACTGACTAATGATTTTCGGATGATGCTCCTCATTGTTTGGTCTCTGTCTTCGGGGCCGGGGTCTTGCGACTTGTCAACGTTCCCCTGGCCAATTTGAAATCCCCGAGCTGTTTTTGTTATCAATCGCTTCGTCTCTCTTTTTTTCCGATTTTGTGTGTGTGTGTGTGTGTGTGTGTGTGTGTGTGTGTGTGGATGGTGTATTTACCGGTCTTAGTTTCAGTCCTTCAGTCGCGCGGTGTCGGATATTTCTTTCTTTGTGTAAAGAGTTTTTTTGTGTGTGTTGCGTTTGGGTTGTAAGATATCGATAATTTAGTAACGTGAGAAAAGACTCAGAAAAAGCATGGTGGAGGGAGGTGGAGGGGGGTGGCGAGCGCGAGGTGTTCTTCCGGGGTGAAGCGTTTATTGACTGCTTTGAGGCCATCTTACATGCTACTTACTTCCCCTGAGAGGGACTTTTTTCTCATTCATTTTTGACTGTCTTTATTGTCGTCTACTGTTCTTTCCTTGCCTTTGTAGAACCATTGTCCTGGTCTTTGTTCCGGAAATCTGTTATAAACTTTTCCTTCATCTAGCAGTTTAAGACGGCTTTTGTTGTTGCTGCTGTTGTCATTTGGCAGTTAGATCATGAAAGTTGCCACACCGTCCATTCTGCAGTGTGTATTGCCCTGATGGTTTTTAACATCTGTTTTTATGGCACCGAGATGTTTTTCATTCATTTTTCTTTCGCTTTTGTGTTTGTAATCCAGAAGTCTGAAACTGAGGGGAAAGTCTTGCCTTCAGATGTCAGTACTTCAGCTACTATATCATACAAAACCATATTTTGGCGTTTGTTTCTTATCCAGGGTATGGTTTGTTTTTTTTCAGTGGTCTGACTATTGTTTCGTGGTGTGGCTTTCTCTCGTATGAGTTTAAACGGCCCTGAAAAGGTTCTGTGTGGACGGCTGGACTGTAATGATCAAAAGCTGAAACTTGCGAGGAACCGACAAATGAAGCAAAGCTACCTTTGAGAGTAGTTTTTGTGTTGATTTCAGCGTTTTTCTTTCTGAAGTTCAGAATCAACCGTTTTCTTTTGTTTTCTCCGCTTCACTTCAACAGCTGGTGTCCGTTGAATGAAAATAGCCAACGGGAGGCAATTTTCATGAACAATCAAACTTGTTTCCCTTTTTTTTTTTGTTAGGGGGGACTTGTCCTCTAACCTACAATTTGTTCCCACGTTGTTTTTTCCTCCAATTTTTCTTTTTTTTTTCTTGAATAGAGGGGCTTTCTTCCTCCTATTTTTTCCCGCTGTCATTTTCTTTCTGAAACTGACTTACATTCACCATGTATTGTCCGTGTGGTTTTAGCAGATGTACATTCTCTTGCTGATCTTAATGTTTTGACGTTTGATACAAAGCGTTTGGGTTTATTCGTCTACTGATGTGTGGTTCATTCACTCATTCTGCTATGATTGCTGCTTAGTATAATTTTTTATCAAATGAACTACACACTCGTATCTCTTCACCTCCCTCCCTCCCACCACCAACTCACATCCACTCTGTGTGTGTATGTGAGTGCGCGCTTGCGTATGTATTTGCGTGTGATTGTGCAAGTACGCACTCGCACGTGTCGTTACATGTCTGTGAAAAGAAGAGAGAGAGAGAGAGAGAGAGAGAGAGAGAGAGACAGCAAAGTGCGTGGTCGGGTGTGAATGTGTGTGTATGCGCGCGCGCGCATGTGTGTGTGTGTGTTGTGTGTGTGTGTGTGTGTGTGTGTGTGTGTGTGTGACCCTTGAATGGACAGCGGAGAAAGAGGAGATGGCACTAACTGTAACACCTCTATCCTGTTGTGTTGAACTTGACTTCTGAGAGTGACAGTGAGCTCCGTGGAGATCCATGTCTGACCCAAGTCCCAGTCACGGCTCGCCTGGGACCGAGCTGCGAGGAACGATAAAGGCAACGCGTGTATCTGTGTCACTGGTGGTTCTCCACGCCGCCTGATAGCGAGTTCTGGACAGTGGTGATGGTGTGGGTTTCTTGGTTGTCCATGGCACTGTTCTGTGAGAGCTCATCAGAGGAATGTTCAGCCGTATCAGCGTGGTCCCAGCTGAATGGGAATGGTTGTCTGTTGTTGTTTCTGGTCACACATGACTGTCATCAAAATGTCGGCTTCCTGCTCTCGGAGGAGCTTTTCTGTTGATATGGAGCGCGAGCCGAGAGACGTTCAGAGTATGATGTCAGAGAATTGTATCATGTGTTTCCACGCGCTTGTGTTTTTTTTTTCGTGTTTTGTTTTCTCTTCCCACACTCCCTTTTCTCCTTTCTCCCACGAGAACGTGTTTGTTTTTCTTTTCTTTTCAGTAATTAAGTCAAGCAAATAAAATTTGCAAATAACAGAAAGGGCATGTTTCTGCCCCCATCATTTCCTCCAACTCAGTATCGCCCTGCCCCTTCTCACCCCGTCCCCCACCTTACTCCTCCTCCGCAGCACATACGCATGTGCTTACGCTCCCCCTCTCTCTCTCTCTCTGTCTCTGTCTCTGTCTTTGTCTTTCTCTCTCTCTCTCTCTCTCTCTCTCTCTCACACACACACACACACACACTCACTCTCTCTCTTTCTCACACACACACACACACACATTCACACACACACACACACACACACACACACACACACACACACACACACACACACACACACACACACTCACTCACTCACTCTCCTCTCTCTCTCTCTCTCTCTCTCTCCCCCTCTCTCTCTCTTTCTCACATGCACACACACGCACGCACGCATGCACACACGCACACAGCGGGCGCATACGCTCTAAAAGATATGCTTCTTCACCCCCTTTCTTGCAGAGTACTATACTTGTAATGGGGGGAGAAGGAATGGAGAGGGGAGGGGTGTTACTGACACGAAGTAGTACACGGTATTGTGTATTTGGCTCCAGTACTGTTTTCTGATCAACGGACTGTTCTTAAGCCAATCGCATCAGCATCCCCCTTGCTTCTTCTTCGCCTGTCTGTTCATCTGTCTGTCTGTCTGTCGTCTGCCTGTCTGTCTTTTTTTTCTCTCTCTGTCTTTCTCCCTGTCTCTCTGTCTCTCTTGTCTTTCTCTCGGTCTCTCTTTCTCAGTCTCTCTTTCTCTCTGTCTGTTGTCTGTCTGTTGTCTGTCTGTCTCTGTCTGTCTGTTTCTGTTGTCCATATGCCTCTCAGTCTGTCTGTCTGTCTGTCTGTCTGTCTTGCCCCCTCTCTCTCTCTCTCCCCCAGCTCTCCGCACGCTTAGGCTGTGTGTGTCTGTCCAGTCTCAACCGCCATCCTCGAAAACCCCGAGCTCTTCAGAAATAAAACGTGTCACACTTCCTTTACATCTACATCCCCCCCCCCCCACGACCTCCCCCCCCCCCCCCGAAAAAAAACCCAAACAAACAAACAAAAAAACCTTCCAACTCCCATACACACACATCTCGCTCCCACCCGATCCCCACCTCGTCCCCCTCCCCCCGTGCTTGGAAGTGGATAGGGGGTGGGGGGTGCAGTGCAAGCGTGGTGGATAGTGGGTGGATGTGTGGAAGGGGGGGGGGGGGTTGACCCCGGTGGTCGTGAGGGTGTGCAGGCCACTTGACCAAACAGGGCTGGCCGCTTCTGTGGTGGAGAGGGGCTGCACAAACATGGCCTCTGTGTGTGTTGACCACTCCTGGTCAGTGTTGACCGGACACCGCGCGTCCCCGTCCCCTGGACTAATGAAAGATTGGGGGGGGGGGGGGGGGGGGGAAAGGACGGGGGTGGGGTGGGGTGAGGTGTGGTGGAGTGAAGGGAGAGCAATGATGTATGGAATGATGCCGTTATAAAGGGGGATGATCGAGAGGGTGAGAAAGAGGCAATATGACGTGTGGTGGGAGAAGTGTGGGCAACTGGATGTGTTCGTATTCTATTTTCTGATGTTGTTAAGACGTCACAGAGAGTTCCTGTGTCTGTCTGTCTGTCTTTCTGTCTGTCTGTCTCTGTCTGTCTGTCTGTCTGTCCGTCTCTCTTCATCAAAGGTGTGAAACCGCTGACATTTGGACAAATTAGTTCCCTTTTCCCAACTTTGCTGTGCTTACCCCCATGTCCGATGCGAGGACGACGACGGAAGGGAGCCTCCAGGCAGATTTGGATGCACTGAAGAAGTGAAGATCACAACAAGCTGTGCTTCTACCATTAAGGAAAAAAAAAAAGGAAAGCGATTTGAAGGCTGGCAGAGTTGGTGCAAAATGCTCCACAAATACGAGCTGACACTAAACACCAGTGTGGTTTATTATGCAATGGACACCTGCAGTGCTCCTAGGAATGCTGCCACTCTGAGTGTGCACCCGTATCGTTGCCACAATATCTCTGTTGCCTCCGTTGTCTGTGTTCCCATATCTGTATGTTGTACTGTCGGTGAGTCCCCATGTCTGTGTACCTGTGTCTTTGAGCCTCTCGTTTTGCTATATATTCCATTTTCGGTGTGTCCCCGTATCTGTTTGCATGTCTGTGTATTCCACTGTCTGTGTGCTCCCATGTCTGTATACTACACCGTGTGTCTCCCATGTCTCCGTTTCAATGTCTGTGTATTTCGCTGTATGTCCCCGTGTCTGTGTTTCCATGTCTGTATGTTGCACAGGCTGTGTGTCCCTACGCCTGTTCCCGTGTCTGTATATTGAACTATCTGTGTGTATCCATGTCTGTCTACCTGTGTCTGTGAGCCTCTCGTTTCTTAATGTTCAGTTGCCGGTCTGTCCCCGTATCTGTGTATGTTCCACTGTCTGTATATTCCACTGTCTGTGTGTCCCCAGGTCTGTACATTACACTGCGTGTCCCCATTCTTCCCATGTCTGTATATCCCACCGTCTTCATGTCCCCAGGTCTGTGTTTCCATGTCTGTATATTGGTCTGTGTGTGTGTCGCCATGCCTGTTCCCATGTCTGTACATTGGACTGTGTCCTCTTCTAAATGTCTCCGTATTCATCTATACAAATGTCCATGTGCACATCTCTGAGTAATTAGGTACAGTTCTACACTGACTTTGTATATAGATTTTACTATGTAAATTCGAAATCTTAGTGTGAGTGTGTGTGTGCGTGCGTGTGTGTGTGTGTGTGTGTGTGTGTGTGTGTGTGTGTGTGTGTGTGTGTGTGTGTGTGTGATTGTGTGTGTGTTAGAGAGAGAGAGAGAGAGAGAGAGAGAGAGAGAGAGAGAGAGAGAGAGAGCCTGAGCGCACGCGTTTGCTTGCGTGCTTGTGTGCCAGTGTATGTGTGTGTGTATAACTGCGCACGTACGCGCGCGCGCGCGGGTGTGTGTATGTGTGTGTGACTGTGTGTGTGTGTGTGTATGTGTGTATGGTGTGTGTGTTTGTGTGTGTGTGTGTGTGTGTGTGTGTGTGTGTGTGTGTGTGTGTACTGGGAAAAATGTGTTAAAATAATTTGATTCCTTCTGATCGTAGTCTTTTTTTTTTAATTAAATATTTACTTAATTTAGATTGTCATTTCCAGGCCTCACAGACATCGGGTTGAAAGCAGGGAGGAGAGGGATCAGGGAGAGGTGGGGAGGGGGAGGGGGAAAGAAACAAGAAGAGTGGTGAAGGGTGTGTGAGGTTGGGGTGGGGGTGGGGGGTGGGGTGGGGGGCGCTGGTGGGACTCATAACAGTCCAGTCATCATTCCACCGCCTCATGTGCGATGCCCGAAAATTTATGCGTCCCAATTTCACATTGCAGCGAGCGCGGGGCGATGTTTCATTGTAATTTATTCCACCCCTCCAGGCAACATGGAAGTCATTGGTGGGGAGGGTGGGCGTAAGGGATGGGGTGTGTGGGGGGGGGGGGGGTGAGACAGCTTTATGAAATTCCCGTTGGTCCCCTGTATTTCGCCCATTTCCTCACCTCGCGATTGTCTTGGTGACTCGCCAGGGATTGATTAATTTGGCCTCGCCCTTTCTTCATCAGGGCCAATCTAATTTGTGTCCTAAACGAAGCAGAATTTTTTTTTTCGGGGGGGGGGGGGGGGGGGGGGGGGGGGAGGGGTCTGTTTTATTCGTTGTTTTTTTTCTCTCTCTCAGTTTAATATTCGTAAATTATGCAGCGTGATACCAGGGCGGATGGGGAAAAGTGTTTTTTTTTTGTTTTTTTTTTTAATATGAGGAAGATTTCTTTTCACACACACACACACACACACACACACACACACGCACACGCACGCACGCACGCACGATCGCACCCACGCACGCACGCGCGCACGTGCACACGCGCACACACGCACACACACACACACACACACACACACCACACACACACACACACACACACACACGTATTTCCCTCCTGCTCGCCCTTGTAAAAGCTGAATTTCGATTAAAATATGAAAGAAACATAAAGTTTGGCTCCAACGAAAATTCGCTTCCACGGAAAGGCAGTGGCGCAATACAGCGATACATCTGCCGCCTACTCTACAAGATTTGGCTGCAGTTTCCATATCAACTGCAAGAACATGCACTGAATGTGGTAGAGGAGAGGTGGGGGATGGGAGGGGACCATGTTGACAGGGAAGGAGAGCGTGGGAGGCTGAAATAACTGATTTTAAATGCAAACGACTCGTATGTTCCCATCGGCATTTCAGAATAGTCTTTGGCGTTTCCTCGAACCGAGTTGACCTGCATCTTTGACAGAAAAACCTGTCTGTCTGTCTGTCTTTGCTTGTCTCTCTGTCTCTGTCTGCCTGTCTGGCCTCTCTCTCTCTCTCTCTCTCTCTCTCTCTCTCTCTCTGTGTCTGTGTCAGTCTGTCTGTCTGTCTGTCTGCTGTCTGTCTGTCTATCTGTCTGTCTGACTGTCTGTCTCTGTCTCACTGTCTCTCTGTCTCTGTCTCTGTCTCTGTCTCTCTCTCTCTCTCTCTCTCTCTCTCTCTGTTCCTCTCTCTCTCTGTGGGCGGAGATAGGGAAGAGATGAATGGGAGACGGAGGATTTTGGGGAAGGGAGGGGGGGGGGGGGAGAGGGGAGGAATGAGCAAGCGAAAGGAAATCTTCCCTGTTCTAATTCTTCTGTTGCGTTTCTGAGGGCAGCGGATGAGTCAAAGGCTGGATGACGGTCATAATTTGTGGCAGGACGTTATTTTGTTCGGGGGGTTGGGGTGTGGGGGTGGGGGTGGGGGGGGACTTGGGATGGGGTGAGGATGGGGAGGAGGGGGATGGGGAAGCTGGGGGGTGGAGGTGGTGATGAGGAGGGGTATTGAAATTGAAACTGCGCGGCTCTGGCTGAGGGGGGGTTATAATCTGCACACGCAGTACTTAGTTAGAACCGTGCGGACGTTATGCGGGCGAATGTGGGAAGTGATTATTAACTTTTGTCATCGCGTATGGTGCCGTTGTGATCGTTTTTGAACCGTCCGACTCTTGCGTCTGTCCGTTCAGTCTTTCTGCCCGTTTCTCTCATTCGTCTCTGTTCTCTTCTATCTTCCGTTTCCTTCTCTCTCCTCTCTTCTCTCTCTTCTCTTCTGTCTCTCTCTCTCTCTTCTCTCCTCTCTCTCTCTCTCTCTCTCTCTCTCTCCTCTCTTCTCTCTCTGTCTCTCTCTGTCTTCTCTGTCTCTCTGTCTCTGTCTCTCTCTTCTCTTCTGTCTTCTGTGTTCTCTGTCTTTCATGTCTCTGTCTCTCTGTCTGTTCTCTCTGTCTTCTTTTTTTCTTCCCTCCCTCTCTCCTTGTCTCCCTCCCTTGCCTCTGTGTGTGTGTGTGTGTGTAGTGTGTGTGTGTGTGTGAGTGTGTGTGAGTGTGTGTGTGTGTGTGTGTGTGTGTGTGTGTGTGTGTGTGTGTGTGTCTGTGCCTCTCCCTGTCTCTCCCTCCCTCTCACTGTCTGTCTCTCTCTGTCCACCCCCTCTGTCTCTGTAAAGTGTGTGTGTGTGTGTGTGTGTGTGTGTGTGTGTGTGTGTGTGTGTGTGTGTGTGTCTGTGTCTGTGTCTGTGTGTTTGTTTCTGTGTCTGTGTGTTTGAGAGAGAGAGAGAGAGAGAGAGAGAGAGAGAGAGAGAGAGAGAGAGAGAGAGAGAGAGAGATGCCCAGTTCTTGGTGTCGGTGTTTAGTTTTGTTTTGTTTTGTTTTTCTCTTTTTCGAACATTCTTCGTCTTTCCTCATAGTGCGCTTCGTGATCCGCTCTCAGCACTTGGTTCTTATTCATTTGTTCGTCTTTCATTTGTTGATGCTTGAGTTTGTCTGTCTTTCAGTCTTTAACTGATTTCGGTATTCGTTCTTTCCTCCTTTCTTTCCTTTTCTTTTCCATTTGTTCTATTGATTTCCTAATGCGATTTGTTTTCTTCTCGCTTCTTTCATTCTGTTTGTCCTTTGCTACTTACTTTCACTCTCTTCCTTTGTGCTTTTTGTATCATTTTCTTTATGTATTCTTTTGCACTGCTACTTTCATTCCCCATTTCCTTCTTTCGTTTTTTCTTTCTTTCTTTCTTTTTTTTTCATTATTTCCTTCCCTTCTCCCTTCTTGCTTCCTTTGAACCAAGCCGCCAGTCTGTTTTATTTTTCTTAACTGTCTCACCCCCCACCCCCTCCCACCCTTGATACCCCCTCACTATTCCCCATCCTAACCCCTCCCCCACCCACCCTCCCCGTCCACGCCTTGGCTTCCCCTTCTGTCTTTTTCCCAAAGACACTGCGGTATTTCCGAGACCTTGCCAGCTTTATGATCTCGTCCCGTCCATGAAAGCGACAGTTCTCTTGCCCCCCCCCTCCCCTCCCCTCCCCTCCCCGCTCCTGCCCCTTCCACCGCCCCCCCCCCTCCCACCTCTCTCCTGTATCCTCCCCACCATCCCCGACCCACCTCCTCTGTCCCAACCCCCCCAACCCCCACCCCACCCCCCCATCCCCCACTAGCACTTCCACTTCCACTTCCGCTTCCGCTACTACCACTACCTCCACCCCACCCCACCCCAATACCTCCACCCTCTCCCCTGCTCTCTTCTGCATCTCTTCCCCTGCCACACTCATACCCTCCCCCCCTCCTCCAGCCCCACCCCTTTTTCTCTCCCCCCCCCCCCCCCCACTCACACACCCACCCGCTTCACCGACTCTTTCCACAAAAAAGTGCTTTATTTCTGCCAGAGCGCTGGCCCGAAGTTGGAAGGGAACCGGACGGCTAGCCTCCCTTTCTGAACATTTTCTGATTTCCACGAACGGCGGGCGGGAGACATTCAATACTTTCTTGTGCGTGTATGATAGGAATAGGAAGAGGCGATGGGGACGGAAGGGAGTGGGGTGGCGGGGTGGGGTTGGGGGGGGGGGGGTAGGGATGGGGGAGGGAGAGGAGGGGCGGGACGGGACAGGGAGGAGGTGGAGACAGCAGGGAGGGGTGGGGGGGGGAGGAGGGGGCGGGGGTGGGGAGAGAGGGGCGGAGGCCAAGCTTTTATGGCCTTCGTGGATGCGGAGCTAGGTCTTGTAATCTTGCGGTGGTTTATGGGGGCATCTTTGTGTTTTGAAAGCTTCCGATAGCCAGGTTAGCCTCTCTGCCTCTTTCTTGCTGCTGCTGCTGCTGCTGCTGCTGCTACTGCTGGCTCTTTGAAGGATGGAGGGGGAGGGGGGGAGGGTGGGGGCCTAGTGTTTCGGAAACACGTTCAGAGAGAAAGTGGGAAGTTGGTTCATTCTGTTCGTCGATGGTGTTCTGTTTTTCGTCATCTGTCGCCCTTCTCTCTCTGTCTCTTCGTCTCTGTGTCTGTCTGTCTGTGTCGTGCTCGTGTTTGTGTTTCTCTCGTCTTCTCCTCTCCTCTCTCTCTGCTCTGTTTGTGTGTGTGTGTGTGTGTGTGGCGTGCTGTGTGTGTCTTCTCTCTCTCCTCTCTCTCTCTCTCTCTCTCTCTCTCTTCCTAATATTTCTGACATTCTCCTGGACTCGGCGCTTTTCTCTCTCGTGGTCTCAGTCACTCTAATCTCTCTGTGTCACTTTTCCTGTACATTGCCGACTTGTTTTTCTTTACTGCCGTCTGCCTTTTTGTACCTGTGTAGCCCGTTCACCCATCATCGTTGTAAAGGGAAAAAACATGTTGTTCTTAGTATCTATTTCCAACACAGAGCTGCTGCTGCTTCTTTGCGAATGCCTTGGTCGGCACGGTCAGTCCGGCCCCTGAGATGAATAGTGCCGTTTTCTCCAGCTCTTGTAGATTGCCGTAGAGCTTCGTCATCAGAGCTGTCTCTGTTGGCCACACCTCTCTCCTTGGCTGTTCATGCAATGGGCTTTTTGGAGCACATGCTCCGCTGACTGTTCCTCCTGCCCACAAGGACAGACTGGAGAAGGCACCACCTCGAGCTTTCGGCACAAGTGACTGTTAAGTCTGTTGTGCCTGGTGCGGAGCCTCACCAGACAGAGCTGAAACCCAAAGTTCATGTCTTATGATAAAGACCTGGGAAGAGGACTTGAACACATGACTGATGACGAACGTTTTCAGATGCGTGCAAACCCGAAACGCTTCCTACCCACTGGTGGCTGTGAGAGACGAAACGGCCTTATGCCGATTACACACGGGCCGACTCTTTATATACACTCACTCCTATCTTTTTAAAGTGTGTGTGGGGTGGGGGGTGGGGTGGGATGGGGGTGGGGGGCTGTGTGGAGCATACTACAATGTGATGAGCCACGTGTCGTGAAGGATGTGCTCATAGTGTTGCCCTTTGAATTAACCACTTTACAGCAGTCTCCATGGAGAGACCCTTTCTTAAGGGATGATCCGCCGGGTGACGTTGCTATTGTTGTTGTTGGTGATGGTGGTGGTGGTGGTGATGGTTGTGGTGATGATGATGGTGGTGGTGA
>CM065725.1:43645265-43647765 GCA_033310375.1 Conus canariensis
CCTTTAATCTGTTACAAAATTCTTCTCATTCTCCGAATACTGTCATTATCATCAGTAACAACAACAACAACAATCACAATGATGACGATAATGATAATAATAATAATATGATGATGATGGTGATGATGATGATGATAATAATAATGATAATCACAATGATGATGACGATGATGATGATCATAAAGCCCACGGTGAGTAGTTCCGTTTTCAACAGACTGATGGGGCGCCTGGCAATCGTCCCGGTTCCAATCACAATTGTCTTTTGCACCGGTAGAGTTTGAAATTGCACCGGTAGAGTTTGAAATTGCACCGGTAGAGTTTGAAATTGCACCGGTAGAGTTTGAAATTGCACCGGTAGAGTTTGAAATTGCACCGGTAGAGTTTGAAATTGCACCGGTAGAGTTTGAAATTGCACCGAGTCCCGGTAAGTTCTGATTAAATTGCACCGTCCAGTTTCCATCCATTCTCCGTCAAATCGCAATTGCCGTTCCCCGGGGTGATTTGCCAGTCGCACCGGATTCTCCTCTGCTTCGTCACACACACACACACACACACACACACACACACACACACACACACACACACACACACACACACACACACACGCATGCACGCACGCATACACACACACACACACACACTCTCTCTCTCTCTCTCTCTCTCTCTCTCTCTCTTTCTCTGCCTCTGTCTGTCTGTCTGTCTGTCTCTCTCTCTCTCTCTCTCTCTCTCTCTCTCTCTCATCACACACACACACACACACACACACACACACACACACACACACACACCACACACACACACGTACTCTCTCTCTCTAACACACACACACACACACACACACACACACACACACACACACACACACACACACACACACACACACGGAACACAATGCTCCCTATATGCAGCAATGGAAGATTTTATATCATACAATCTAATCCTGAATTGTCATTCCCATTTTTTTCCACAATCCCTCCCACCCTCACCTCCCCCCTCTTTTTTTTTTTTTTCTCTCTCCCCTTTTCTGCTTGAATCTTTGCCGAGTCATGACTGTAATGCCTGCCCCATGAATGTAATGACGGAGAAATTGTTAGCCTGCCCCATGAATGTAATGACGGAGAAATTGGTAGCCTGCCCCATGAATGTAATGACGGAGAAATTGGTAGCCTGCCCCATGAATGTCATGACGAGAAAATTGTTAGCCTGCCCCATGAATGTCATGACGGAGAAATTGGTAGCCTGCCCCATGACTGTCATGACGGAGAAATTGTTAGCCTGCCCCATGAATGTAATGACGGAGAAATTGGTAGCCTGCCCCATGACTGTCATGACGGAGAAATTGGTAGCCTGCCCCATGAATGTCATGACGGAGAAATTGTTAGCCTGCCCCATGAATGTCATGACGGAGAAATTGGTAGCCTGCCCCATGACTGTCATGACGGAGAAATTGTTAGCCTGCCCCATGAATGTCATGACGGAGAAATTGGTAGCCTGCCCCATGAATGTCATGACGGAGAAATTGTTAGCCTGCCCCATGAATGTCATGACGGAGAAATTGTTAGCCTGCCCCATGAATGTCATGACGGAGAAATTGTTAGCCTGCCCCATGAATGTCATGACGGAGAAATTGTTAGCCTGCCCCATGAATGTCATGACGGAGAAATTGTTAGCCTGCCCCATGAATGTCATGACGGAGAAATTGTTAGCCTGCCCCATGAATGTCATGACGGAGAAATTGTTAGCCTGCCCCATGACTGTCATGACGGAGAAATTGTTAGCCTGCCCCATGACTGTCATGACGGAGAAATTGTTAGCCTGCCCCATGACTGTCATGACGGAGAAATTGTTAGCCTGCCCCATGAATGTCATGACGGAGAAATTGTTAGCCTGCCCCATGAATGTCATGACGGAGAAATTGTTAGCCTGCCCCATGAATGTCATGACGGAGAAATTGTTAGCCTGCCCCATGAATGTCATGACGGAGAAATTGTTAGCCTGCCCCATGACTGTCATGACGGAGAAATTGTTAGCCTGCCCCATGACTGTCATGACGGAGAAATTGTTAGCCTGCCCCATGAACTGTCATGACGGAGAAATTGTTAGCCTGCCCCATGAATGTCATGACGGAGAAATTGTTAGCCTGCCCCATGAATGTCATGACGGAGAAATTGTTAGCCTGCCCCATGAATGTCATGACGGAGAAATTGTTAGCCTGCCCCATGACTGTCATGACGGAGAAATTGTTAGCCTGCCCCATGACTGTCATGACGGAGAAATTGTTAGCCTGCCCCATGAATGTCATGACGGAGAAATTGTTAGCCTGCCCCATGAATGTCATGACGGAGAAATTGTTAGCCTGCCCCATGAATGTCATGACGGAGAAATTGTTAGCCTGCCCCATGAATGTCATGACGGAGAAATTGTTAGCCTGCCCCATGATGTCATGACGGAGAAATTGTTAGCCTGCCCCATGACTGTCATGACGGAGAAATTGTTAGCC
>CM065725.1:43667765-43670265 GCA_033310375.1 Conus canariensis
TTACGTGCTCTCTGAAGAGAATCCCAGGTCACAGCCTTTCCCGTTGTCAACAGGACTTTCCCTGCGGTCAGTGGATCTTTCCTCACCGTCACTGGGCCTTCCCCAGAGTCGGCCAAAAGGCAGTCGTCAAGATCTCCCGGTGTTTACTATCGACTTGACAGACCCGTAACAGAAAAGTGATAACAATGGGGGAGAAACGGGTGTAAGACTTTTCACATCAAACAGGTGTAAACGGGCCCCAACGCAGACAAGAAAAATCAGCTGGACGGCTGTAAAGAGAAGAAAAAGTTAGAAAGAGTTCGGGCGAGTGACAGATTAGGGGAAAATCTTCACACAGTGTTCAGAAAACGAGGACATAGTTTACAGATGTTGAAAGAGATTTCCTGCATCTCCAAAGAGGAAGCTCGGTTGAGCTGGATGATGGGTGGTTATCCACATTTTCATTTTCTTCTTCTTCTTCTTCTTCTTCTTCTTCTTCTTCTTCTTCTTCTTCTTCTTCTTCTTTGTTTCTTCTTGTTGCTCATCTTCATTTACTTCTCCCCCCCCCCCCCCCCCCCTCTCTCTCCATCTCTCTTCTTTTTCCTTATTTCTTCTGTATCTTCTTCTTCTTCCTTCTCCTCCTCCTCCATCCTTCTTTCTACTTTTTTCTCTTCTTCTTCTATCATCTTCTATCATCATCTTCATCTCTCTCTATCATCTCATCATCTCCTCTCCTCATCTCTCTCTTCTTCTTCTTCTTCTTCTTCTTCTTCTTCTCCTTCCTTCCATCCCCTCCCTCCTCCTCCTCCTCCCCTCCTCCTCTCTCTCTTCTCTCTCTTCTTCTTCTTCTTCTCCTCTCTTCCTCTTTCTTCTCTTCCTCCTCTCTCTCTCATTCTCTTCTTCTTTTTCTTCTTCTCTCTTCTTCTTCTTCTTCTTCTTCTCTTCTTCTTCTCCTCTCTCCTCCTCTCTCTCTCTCTCCTCTCTCCTCTTCTTCTTCTTCTTCTTCTTCTTCTTCTTCTTCTTCTTCTTTCTTCTTCTCCTTCCTCCTCTCCTCCTCCTCTCTCCTCCTCCTCCTCTCTCTCTCTCTCTTCTTCTTCTTCTTCTCTTCTTCTCTCTTCTTCTTCTCTTCTTCTTCTTCTTCTTCTTCTTCTTCTTCTCCTTCTTCTTCTTCTTCTTCTCTTCTTCTTCTCTTCTTCTTCAGGCCGTGTTTCTGTTTCTTGCTGTCTGCCTTCTCTTTTTTCCTCATCTTTTACTGTTTATTTCTTTTGTTTTCTTTTCTTCTTTCATTCCTTCCCATTTCGTTTTCCGAAAGTTTTTTTTTTCGTTTCCTCCTGCGCCTCGTGCTCCTTTTCGTCTACTTAGTTAGATAAACAAAAAACAAAATAATAGGGATCAACTTGCACACGTTTCCGGTGGAAGATCCGCGGCACAGCACCCTCCCTCCCTCTCTCTCTCTCCCCCTCTCTCTCACTCTCTCTCCCCTCTCTGTATCATGTCTCTCTCTTCTCTGTCTCTCTGTGTGCCCTGTCTCTCTCTTCCTCTCTTGTCCTCTGTCTCAACCCATACTCTACTCCTCTCTTCTCTTTTTTTTTAATGCACCCTGCGAACCCTGCTCCCCTACTCATCCGCTCCGCTCCGCGCACTACACATACACCCATTTCACAATCACCCGCAAGAACACACATCATGCGCTCTCTCTCTGCTCGCCTCGCCGCGTCTCTCACTCACACACACACAAAAACACACACACACACACAACACACACCACTCTACACCCACACCACCACACTACATCACCACACACACACACACTCACTCCGCACAACACACACACACACACACACACACACACACACACACACACACACACACACTCACTCCTCCTCCTCACCACACACACACACACACACACACACACACACACACACACACACACACACACACAAAGAGCTCAAGCACGCATGCACACACACACATACACACACTCACACAATACACACACACACACACACACACACACACACACACACACACACACACACACACACACACGCCCGGCACGCGCGCAAGAGCTCAAGCACGCATGCACACACACCCGCGCTCGCACGCACGCAGCCCACACACACACATTTACACATCATACACACAGACGCACGCACGCATGCAACACACACACACACACACTACACACACACACACACACACACACACCACACACACACACACAAGTCTCAAACCTCCCAGGGACGGGCATCGCAGCCGACAGCAAGGGCTGCTTCAGTTATTTTCATCTGAAAATACAGCCCCCCCCCCCCTTCTCCTCCCCCACCCTTACCTCTCCCCCATCCTCTTTATTTCTCTCACCCCCCCCCACTTCCCTGCACTCTCCCCCTGCCACACGCACACACATACCCTACCCTCTTTCCTCTCTGTCCTCCGCCCAGCGGATAATGTCTTAGATTCTTCTGTCATTTTAACACGTGCAAGCCACCAGTTTTTTCCCCTCCTTTCCTCCCTTCCC
>CM065725.1:43675265-43677765 GCA_033310375.1 Conus canariensis
ACGCACACACACCAACACACAACGCCCACACTTGTACGCACGCTGAAATGGAAAAGAAAATAGGAAGTATCGTGCACGGACACACACACACACACACACACACACTCTCTCTCTCTCTCTCTCTCTCTCTCTTTTCTCTCTCACACACACACATTCTCTCTCTCCTCTCTCTCTCTCTCATCTCTCTCTCTCTCTCACACACACACACACACACACACACACACACACACACACACACACACACACACTCCCTCTCCTCTCTCTCTCTCTCTCTCTCTCTTTCTCTCTCACACACACACATTCTCTCTCTCCTCTCTCTCTCTCTCACTCTCTCCTCTCACACACACACACACAACACACACACACACACACACACACACACACACACACACACACACACACACACTGGGACGGGGTGGGGGTGGGGGTGGGGGTGCGGAGGGGGCTTGCCGTCACCCTGTATTGATTTCCCCAGGGTAAGTTCTTTTCTCCTGCCCTCTATACTGTGACTGGCCGTTCGATCGTTTTGGGGGTCGTTTTCAGAGAGATATGGACAAGTCCCTTTCCGTTTTCCTACTTCTTTTTTTTTTTTTAACTTGACTGCTACGGGAACCTGTCTATGAAGCTCACGCGCACGCACGCACGCACACTTACGCACACACGCGCAAAGGAACAACACACACACACACACACACACACACACACACACACACACACACACACACACGTACTCTCTCTCTCTCTCTCTCTGTCTCTCTCTGTCTCTCTCTGTCTCTCTCTCTCTCTATTTATCTATCTACCTGTCTGTCTTTCTATTCAGACAGAGTCGAAACCCTTGGTCTATCTATCTATCTATCTATCTATTTATCTGTCTGTGAATTTGTCTCTCTGTCTGTTTGTCTATCTATCTATATCTGTATAATAAATATGTATATGCTTATGGTATTAAACAGGAAAGCTTGGGGTATTTTACAGTAGGTCTGATCTCGCTGAAATTGCTTGACTTATTAAACAGTAAAGCAGACCGCTCTTGACTATTGACACCTTTTGACCTTCGACCTCCCTTGCATCTTTAGATGGATCATCAAGCATAGGCTAAAAAATTTTCCCTTATACAATTATCTAGTACTCTTTACATAGCGATTTTAGTTTTTCAGCAACTTTATTTCCATCTTGTTGTTGTTTTTGCATACCGATTTTAGTTTTTCAGCAACTTTATTTCCATACAACGCCCCCTTCTCGTTTTACTTTTCTACCCTTCACTGGCTGCTTTGGGATGCCGTTTAATCCTTGTTTTGGAGCCCTTGGTGATGAGAGTACCACAGAATTGTAGACTGTGGATATCTCCATTTGACGCCAAAGGAGCACCGACACAATCAGCCGTGTCTCACTGATAAGTCTGAAGTAGCGGACGAAAGGCCACTGAGCCGGCAGGAGAAATTGTTCTGTTTTGAAGATGGACGGCGGTGGCCCAGGTATGCTGTTACTGAAGGATTTTATATTCATGATCTCGATCTAAAGCCCGATGTTTTTTTTTTTTCTTTTCGTTCTCTTTCTCTCCCCAACTGTCTTTGTTTCAAATCTTTTTCCAAATCATTGCCAGGTCAGTGTTGTGGTGTCGGAAGAATTGTTAGTCTGCACTGGTTTTTACCCATGTATAATTCTTCTGACACTTCGTTAGAGCTCTTGCCTTTTTGTCTTTCAGATAGCAACATTTCAGCTGATGGATCTGTATCTTCTGTAACATCTGTTAGCCATGGTGCCCCTCGAAGGGCCGTACTATGACCAGTCTTAATTTCCACATACATAAACGATTTCCCCTTATTCATTGACTCCGCTATGTGAAATGTTCGCTGACGATATTACTATACACACCAGTCATAAATATGAGATTACTTTTACTACCATAGAAAGTAAAAGTTAATTGATGGTCTGAGACTCAACTACGTACCTTTTCTGAAAAAAAAAACCCTAACTACATCGGTCACAAGCATCAAAATCCCCTATGTAAATGACTGTTTCTTTCTATAATCGGTGAGGTGATTGAGAAACTTGGTCATTACAAACTTTCCGGTGTAATTGTGGACAATAACTTGTCATGGACATAATTTATCATGTTAGTTCGATATGTAAACTGTTACCTCAGAAGATTCACTTACTTTCTAAACTATAACATGTCTTAGAAGAACATCGTCGTACGTTTGTGAGTTTTTTTTACTTCGTACATTGAATCCCTTCTTTGCCATGCTTCTACAGTATAGGATTCGGCGAGTGATCATACACTGAAACAGCTTTGAAGTCTTCACCGATGTGTTAGTAGGCCAAACCTCCCTAAGTTGTCAGTGCTAGCCTATGTTGCCTCTGAAAGTAAAACGCACAACAATATGTTTTTCGTGTTTGAAATAATGTCCGATTATACTCAGTCGTGTCTGAAGTATGAACTTGATACAAACCTGCCCTTAAAGTCAGTCAGATTAAGGTTCTCCTAACGAGAATTGAC
>CM065725.1:43682765-43685265 GCA_033310375.1 Conus canariensis
AGCAGCATTTGTAGGAGGAGGAGCAGCAGTAGTATATGCAGGAGGAGCAGCAGCGGCAGCAGTAGTAATAGTGGCAGAAATAGCAGCAGCAGCTATCGTCGCAAAAATAGCAGTGTTAGTAGGAGATGCAACGGTACCAACAGTAGTAGTTAAAGTCGCGCAAACTAATAGCGTCAACAGCAGCGGCAACAACAGCAGTTTTAGTAGGAGGTGCAACAGTAGCACCAGTAGTAAAGGAACGGAAATAGCAGCAGCAGCAGCAACAGCAGTATTAGTAGGAGATGCAGCAGTAGCACCAGCGGTAATTAAAGTTACAGAAACAGATAAGAGCAGAGGCAGCAGCAACAGCAGTATTAGTAGGAGATGCAACAGTAGCACCAGTAGTAAAGTAACGGAAAAAGCAGCAGCAGCACCAACAGCAGTATTAGTAGGAGATGCAGCAGTAACACGAGTAGTAAAAAAACGGAAATAGCAGCAGCAGCAGCAGCAGCAAGAGCAGTATTAGTAGAGGATGCAACAGTAGAACCAGTTGTAAAGTCACGGAAAAAGCAGCAGCGGCAGCTCAGTATCAGAAGGAGATGCAACAGTAGAACCAGTAGTGAAGTAACGGAAATAGACAGCAGCAGCGGCAGCAACAGCAGCATTAGTAGGAGATGCAGCAGAAGCACGAGTAGTACTTAAAGTAGCAGAAACCAATAGCAGCAGCAACAGCAGCAGCAGCAACAGCAATATTAGTAGGAGATGCAACAGTAGCACCAGTAGTAGTTCAAAGTAGCAGAAGCCAATAGCAGCAGCAACAACAGCAGCAGCATCAGCAGCAACAGCAGTATTAGTAGGAGATGCAACAGTAGCACCAGTAGTAGTTCAAAGTAGCAGAAGCCAGCAGCAGCAGCAGCAACAACAGCAGCAGCAGCAGCAACAGCAGTATTAGTAGGAGATGCAACAGTAGCACCAGTAGTAAAGTAATGGAAATAGCAGCAGCAGCAGCAGCAACAGCAGTATTAGTAGGAGATGCACCAGTAGCACCAGTAGTAGTTCAAAGTAGCAGAAACCAATAGCAGCAGCAAGAACAGCAGCAGCAGCAGCAGCAGCATTAGTAGTAGAAGCAGCAAGCAACAGCAACTAACCGCACAGCAGCAGTTCAAATGGAGTCCGAGTTGCAGTACTATCATCAAGCGAGTCAGGGCCGCTCGTTCCTCCCAACCTGTGAAGCATCAGAGGGCGAGGAGGGCGTCTCGGGCCACCCAGCCACCCTAGCCACCCTCCAAGCCACCCCGTGCCCTCCCCCCACCCCTACCCCCCAGAGCGGGTTAAAGGCTTGACAAACCGTTTATGAAAATAATCATCACCTCGGCTGCTGCTTGCCGTACGAGTGCGAAACACCGAGAAACGTGGAGGACAGCAGGGTTCTCTCCCCTCCCGTGATCAGGGGGGATTACTCTTTGCAGCGTGTATGACCTGCGTGGGTTTGCGTAGGGGAGGGGTACAGGGAGGTGTGGGGGGGGGGGGCATTTTTTTCTTTCCTGTATTCTGTCTCTCTGTCCTTCTGTCTCGGTCTCGGTCTCTGTCTCTGTCTCTGTCTCTGTCTCTCTCTCTGTCTCTCTCTCTCTCTCTCTCTCTCTCTCTCTCTCTCTCTCTCTCTCTCTCTCTCTCTCTGTGCCTGTTTCAGTCTCTGTCTGCCTGTCCCTCTCTGTCTCTGTGCCTCTGTCTGTCTGTCTTTCTGTCTGGTTTCTCTCTCTCTCTCTCTCTCTCTCTCTCTCTCTCTCTTCACCCCTGTGTGTGTGTGTGTGTGTGTGTGTGTGTGTGTGTGTGTGTGTGTGTGTGTGTGTGTGTGTGCGCGAGTGTGTTCGAACGAGCGTGCATGCATTCGTGAGTGCGTGCGCGCGCCTGCGTGTGTGTGTATGTGTATGTGTCTGTGTCTGTGTGTGTGGTGGGAGGAGGGAGGGGGGGGGACATGCGTGCGTGCGTGCGCGTGCGTGAGAGTGCGTGCGGTCTAATTCGATGTACACTTCCAAATTGTTATGTTCCCATACAGGTCTGTATCTCTCTCTCTCTCTCTCTCTCTCTCTCTCTCTCTCTCTCTCTCTCACACACACACACACACACACACACACACACACACACTCATACATACACTCACTCTCCCTCCCTCTCTCTCTCTGTATCCCTTCCTCTCTCTCTCTCTTCTCTCTCCCTTCCTCTCTCTCTCTCTCTGTCTCCATTCCTCTCTCTCTCTCTGTCTCTGTGTCTCCCCCCCCCATCATAATCCCTCCATCCTTTACCTCCATCTTCCCCACACACCCTCGTCTCATCTCCCTCCTCATTCTCACTATATCCTTCCAGCCTCCCTCCCTACCGCCCCCACCCCCCACCCCCACCCTTTTTCCTTCCATCACTTGGGTTGGCCTCCACAAGTAGACGTCTCGCAGGTGTTCCATATGATTCTTCTCTCGCCGGAGGCTTGACAAATCTTTTCTGCAAATAAACCCCGCGGCCCCCC
>CM065725.1:43700265-43720265 GCA_033310375.1 Conus canariensis
GGGTTAATGATGGGAGAGGGGAGGGATGCTGAGAGGAGGGTAAGGACCGGAGGGTGTTTTTGAAAAAAAAAAAAAAAAAAAAAAAAAAAAACCCAGGAGGAGAAGAGGTCGAGGCTTGTTGCTGCTGTCTCTCTTCTCGCCTTGTCTTACTACCGGGGTGGCGGTGGCGGCGATGGTTTGGGGTGGCGGCGACGGCAGCAGCAGCAGCGAAAGCCGGAGTACGTGTTGTTGGTATGATTGCGGTAAAGAGGCAGCGGCAGACGCGCAGAGGGAAGCGTCCGTCAGTGTCAAGAGTCGGGTGGTTAGCTGTCGGCAGTGATGAAAGTTTTTTAAAACAAGAAAAAGTAGAAGAGAAAGAAAGGGAAAAAAATAAGAAAGAAGAAGAAAAGGCACCAATCATGTGAAAGAGAGAGGAGAGAGAGAGAGAGAGAGAGAGAGAGAGAGAGAGAGAGAGAGAGAGAGAGGGGGGAGAGGGAGAGGGGAAGGGGAGAGAGGGTGGTGGGGAGGTAGTAGGAGAGAGAGAAGTGTGTGTGTGGTGTGTGTGTGTTGTGTGTGTGTGTGGTGGTGTGGTGTGTGTGTGTGTGTGTGTGTGTGTGTGTGTGGTGTGTGTGAGGGAAGAAGAGTAGGGACAGAGAAATATGTGTGTGGGTGTGTGTAGTGTGCGTGTGGTGTGTGTGTGTGTGTGTGTGTGTGTGTGTGTGTGTGTGTGTGTGTGTGTGTGTGTGTGTTCCGCACAGGGAGGGTTTGTTTAGAAAATACCCCAAGATTTGAAAAAGAGCAGACAAACAATGTACCCACACATTTGAAGCTCTTGAAACATGCAAGCAAATAAACAAAACGGCTCAACACACACACGGGTTTTAAATAAAGACAGGGCAACAGATACCACACGTGAAGTTTTAAAGACAGGGCAGGGGTGTTAGCTCCAAAACAGGCAGGAGAAGAATAAGGCTCCACACACACGAGTTGTAAAGACAAGAAAGAATAAGGCGCTGACACACAGAGTTGTAAAGACAGATGAAGAATAAGGCCTACAACACGAGTTGTAAAGACAGGAGAAGAATAAGGCGCTACACCACGAGTTGTAAAGACAGGAGAAGATAAGGCTACACACACGAGTTGTAAAGACAGGAAGAAAAAGGCATCACACACACGAGTTGTAAAGACAGTGAAGAATAAGGCGCCACACACACGAGTTGTAAAGACAGGAAGAATAAGGCCTACACACACGAGTTGTAAAGACAGGAGAAGACTAAGGCCACACACGAGTTGTAAAGACAGGAGAGGATAAGATCACACACACGAGTTGTAAAGACAGGAGAAGAATAAGGCGCACACACACGAGTTGTAAAGACAGGGAAGAATAAGGCGCCACACACACGAGTTGTTAAGACAGAAGAAGAATAAGGCGCCACACACACGAGTTGTTAAGACAGAAGAAGAATAAGGCGCCACACAACGAGTTGTTAAGACAGGAGAAAAATAAGGCACCACACACACGAGTGTTATACAGGAGAAATAGCCTCACGCAGCAACTTTAAGACAGGAGAATAATAAGCATCACACAAGTCAAACTTTAAAGACAGGAGAATAATAAGGCACCGCACATACCACTTTCAAAGACAGGTGAAGAAAAGGGCATCATAATTCCTGAAAAGGAAACCGTACAGACGGGTTTTAAAAGACAGGGGAAGGGAAAAAGTTCCATTACTAATCATTTCTAAAGACAGGAGGACACTCGCGATCGGCGAAAACAGGAGCAGAATGAAGCAGCAGACACACACACACACACACACACACAACACACACACACCACACACACACAAATACACGCGCGCGCGTGGCGATTTAAAAAAGAGAGGAGTAAGGCACACACGAATTTTAAAGACAGACCGAACAGAATTTGGCACTCGCTACACGAAGTTAAAGAAGAAGGCATTACACACACGGGTTTTAAAGACAGGAGGCGTATGAGGCCACACACACACACAACACACACGGGTTTTAAAGACCGGAGGAAAATAAAGTACAACACGCACGAGTTTTAAAGACAGGAGAAGAATAACGCACACAGACATGGTCCTTTTTTCAAGGACAGGAGAAAAACAAGGCACCACACACGTGAGTATAAACCAGGAGAACGAAGGCACTGTACTCACAACGTTAGACAGTAGACTGATAAAGCATCGCACGCACACACGTGTTTAACCATGGGAAGAATAGTAAACAATAAAACAATCAAGTAAGGTAACTCTTGCTCCCAAGAGTTACCCTACTTGATCATTGTGTATTGTTTACTGTTCCCTGCCTCATTTCACATTTACTTTCGTTTCAATTGAATCAAAGTTATTTGTATTTATTTCTGTCTGTCCTTGTACTTGTCTGACTGTACTCAAGTTTTAAAAGGCTATGCCATTTAATAAAGTTACTTTTTATTTATTCGTTTCTCCAGTCCTTGTTGTTGTGTACATATGTTCGGTACAGGGTATGTAGGCAAGCTAGGAAATTTTTTTTTTTTTTTTTTTTGGGGGGGGGGGGGGGGGGGGGGCTCCTTATTTGTTCTGTGTGCTCTGTGCTGTATGTCTGCTAGGCGATTCGGTGTCGTAAGCAGCGTTCCTTTGGAGTTATGTTTTCTTGTGGGAGCGAGAGTTACCGTACTTGATTATTGTTCATGAGAAGAATAGTACACCACATACGCGAAATGTAAAGGTAGGAGGAGAACAAGGCACCAAACGCACGCGTTTTGAATAGAGGACAGGAATAAGGCATCCCATACACGAGGATTAAAGACAGGAGAAGAAGAACATAATTATCACATGCACTTTTTTAATGTTATGTACGTGGCACCAAAAACATGAATTTTGAAGGCAATAGAAGGAAAAGGCCCTCTATACATAAGATTTAAAGAGAGGAGAGCTAGATTTCATAGATGAGGTTTAAAAACGGAAGAATACGGCACTCACCCACGCACGCACGCACGTTCGCACGCACGCACGTACGCACGCACGCAGTCGAAATGGAATATCGAAATAAACTCAAACTGGTTTTCGAGCTTTCCTTCTCAGTGCTTCCTGAATCAGACAGAATGTTGATATTGCTCAGATGACTGTTACTTTGTAGAAACATTATGCTCATTTCCCTTCCACCCCTCCCCATCACTCTAACCCCCACACCTTCTCACCCCTAACTCACTCCCACCGTCCTCCGTCCACATACCTGGCTTCTCTGTCTGTCTGTCTGCCTGTCTGTCTGTGTCCCTGTCTCCGTCTCTCCCCCTCTCTGTCTCTCACTCACTCTCTCATCCCTCCTCTCTCTCTCTCTCTCTCTCTCTCTCTCTCTCTCTCTCTCTTTGTCCAACTTGATGCTAAAGTTTCTCCATACCTCGTTATTGCTGCCATTCCGACCAATTATCTGCTCAGCGGCAGATGCCGAGAGAGAGAGAGAGAGAGAGAGAGAGAGAGAGGAGTGGCGAAGATGGGAAAGAGGGAGGAAGGGAGGAGAGGGTGGTGGTGGTGGTGGCACAGAAAGATCGGAGTGAGGAGGGAAGGAAAGGATGAGGAAGACGAGGGGATGGAGGTGGGTGGCAGACACACCTCCCTCTTCCTTCTATCTTCTCCTACCTCTCTGCACCACCACCACCACCACCACCATCCACCCACTCCACTCCACCCCCCCCCCCTCATTCCACCCCACCTCCATCCCCTCCTTACCCCCTGTCTTCTGCTCTGCTAACAGCTCGTTTTTTGACGTGGCCGTTTTGACGTGGTGCACACCCCAGATGATGCCGACAACAAACATAGAGGGCAAGGGAGTCCACGCTGGGTCGTCGGTTCCTTCATATCATTTACCTCCCCTGGCTGTTTCGGAAGCCATGCATGCTCTGTCTGCCTGTCTGTCTGATTGTCTGTTTCTGTCCGTCAGTCAGTCAGTCTATCTGTCTGTCTCTGTCAATCTGTCTGTCTTTCTCTCTCTCCCTCCCTCCCTCCCTCCGTCCCTTCCACTCTCTCTTTCTCTCTGTCTCTGTCTGTCTGTCTGTCTGTCTTCTGTCTTCTCTCCTCTCTCTCTCTCTCTCTCTCTCTCTCTCTCTCTCTCTCTCCCTCTCGCTCGCTCGCTCGCTCACTCCGTCTGTGTGGGTTTGTGGTTACGTATACGTAGTTTGTGTATGGGCGTGAGCGGAAATGTTTGGTAATTTAACTCTAAACCACTCTCTCTCTCTCTCTCTCTCTCTCTCTCTCTCTCTCTCTCTCTCTCCTCTCTCTCTCTCTCTCTCTCTCTCTCATCGACCCCGACCCCCACTCCTCTCTCTGTTCCGTCTCTTCATTTGTCTGTTCCCTTCTCATTCCCTCCTCCACAACCCCACTCCCCCCCCCCCCCCCTCCTCCCCTCTCTCTTTCTCTTTCTCTCTCTCTCTCTATTATCGTTCCCCCACCCCCACTTCTTTCTCTGTCCTCTATGTGCGACTCTCTCCACCGTTCCTTCTCTGCCTGTCACGGCTACCCATCTTCCTCCCTCTACCTCTGTCAGTGTCTCTGTCTGTCTGTCTGTCTGTCTGTCTGTCTGTCTGTCTGTCTGTCTCTCTCTCTCTCTCTCTCTCTCTCTCTCTCTCTGCCCACCCACCCCTCACTCTGTCTCTGTGTCTGTCTGCCTGTCTGTCTGTATGTATGTCTATCTGTCTGTCTGTCCCTCTCTCTCTCTCTCTCTCACTTTGTCATCGCGCGAGCGCCTCTATATGTGTGCGTGCACACCAGTAAGTGCTGGTGTGTGTGTGTGTGTGTGTGTGTGTGTGTGTGTGTGTGGTGTGTGTGTGTGAGTGAGTGAGTGTGCGTGCGTGCGTGCGTGCGTGCGTGCGTGCGTGCGTGCGTGCGTGTGTGGTGTGTGTGTGTGTGTGTGTGTGTGTGTGTGTGTGTGTGTGTGTGTGTGTAATGGAAAGTGTGAGATGCAGGATTTGAGCGAAGGGATTGCTAGCTTGTGTGAGAACGCTCGCGCACGCCCGCGCGCGCGTGTGTGCGTGTGTATGTGTGTGTGTGTGTGTGTGTGTGTGTGTGTGGTGTGTGTGTGTGTGTGTGTGTGTGTGTGTGTGTGCGCGTGCGTGCGTGTGTGTGGGCGCCCGCCCGCCCGCGCGTGCGCGCAAGCGCCAGCGTGCTCGAGTCAGTGCAATCGTTCACGCGTGCGCGAGCGCGCACGAATGTGTGCGTTGGGTATGGATGTGCGAGGGTGTGTGCTTCGTGCGTTGGTATGAAGGTCCTATAGTCGAGGATGTGTTTGTGTGTATGAGTGCCTTCGAGTGGAGCGAATGCGAGAACGTGCGTATAACCGACCGGGTCCTTCCTCCTCACCGCTGCCGTTCCAGCCAGTCATCGGCTCAGGTTCACGTGCAACATTAACAGGCAGGTCGACACATTAACAGACACGTCGACATTATCATCGCATAAGGAAATGATAGAACAACGACGGTGACCGCATCCACGATGACACCACACACAGAACACAAGGACAAAGGCGGAAAGCGGCCGGGGCCACTGTGCATGGGGGAAGGGCCTCAGTCAGGGTCATTGTCACCACGTTGGTTGCGTCATTTGACGAGCTTCCGGTTTACAGGGAAACGTTTTCTGTATGCCGCCATCTTGTTTATACGACTCTTCGGGGCGAAAGCTTTGCTGCCACAGGTGAAATCCGACGGCCCTACCTACCAATAGCCAGGAAGGTTCACCGAATTTTAGCCAGTCGAGAAGCCTGGCATGTGTATTAGATTTTTAAATGACAGAGAGAGATTAGAAAAAAAAAAGAAATAACAAAGTTTCTGGTTCAGCATCTTACACACACACACACATACACACCACACACACACACACACACACAACACACACAAAAGAAAAAAAAAACATTAATGTCTTCTGAAGGGTGGAAATGAAGGACTGTCGACATGCTCACTCTCTAACGGTGGTCTGACAAAACGTCGGCGTCCAAGTCCCGTGTTGTATATAGCCGAGCCGATCGCGGAGGCCGCCTCATCAGCATCAGCAAGGCTTGCGTGCACGCGTCACAATTATGAAGAAAAACAGTGTGTGCAATCCGTAGGAGGGGGTTGTTGGTGGGTTTTTTTTTTTTTTTTTTTTTTTTGGGGGGGGGGGGGGGTTGTTTTGTTTTAGTTTTTTTTTTCCCGGGGCGTAATTTTGAAATAAAAAGAAAAGAAGCCAAACATCAGTTCTCACAACACCCCCCCCCCCCCCCCTTCCAACACCCCCACCCCACCCCCACCTTCTCCCTCCCCCGCCCTTCACCTTCGGGTTCTATTTCTCATACGCACACTGCTTTCCCTTCTAATCATTTTTACTTATTTTTAAGGGTTTCTACCGACGAAGTCACTCACCGATAAATGAGCGATCCTCCCCCCCCCCCCCCCCCCCCCAATACCCTTCAGACTTTATGATTTACCGGGGGCCTCTATCTCTGCGCCTGTTGGGCTTCACCCAAGTACTGAACAGAGCTTCCCCTCCAATTCAGTTTTTAATCGGTCTGCTTAAAACCACCCACCACTTCACTGTTTTGCGCGGGAGGGGGAGGGGAGAGAGAGAGAGAGAGAGAGAGAGAGAGAGAGAGAGAGAGAGAGAGAGAGAGAGAGAGAGAGAGGAGGCTGGAGATCAACTCTGAGATAGAACGGTTTAATTCTAAAAAAACAAAAACCGATCTGTGCCACGTTGTGTGTGTGTGTGTGTGTGTGTGTGTGTGTGTGTGTGTGTGTGTGTGTGTGTGTGTCTGTGTCTGTGTGTGTCTGTGTGTGTCTGTGTGTGTGTCTATCTGTGTTGTATGGTGTTGTGTGTGTGTGTGTGTGTGGTGTGTGTGTGTGTGTGTGTGTGAATAAAGGGCACATAGAAAAGAGGCCAGGAAAACAAGTACAGTCGTAAAACGAGGTTAGAATCAAATCAGCGAGTTCTAGCTGACCATGAGGGTGGTAGCAGGCCTGAAAGCCAGCGCAGTACAACTTGAACCACAAAATCAGTGAAAGACCTGTGAAAGAGCAGGGGGTAATCAGACGTTGAATAAGAATTGTGCATTGTTTTAGTCACAAGTAATCGCAGGATGACATGCAGCAATGATGACTGCACGTGCTCATCGATGATGTGTTAAGTTAGAAAGAGACATTGCTTATTTGCTGGGATCATCTGCAGCTGTGCATGCATTGAACTGCATATGTTTGATCTTATCATTACGTATTTATGTTTCCTTTGTTTGTTGATTTGTGGAGACTGAACGGAGAGGGAAGAGATGGTGGGGCCTTAGGGTAAGGAATGCGAAGTTTATATAGCGCCAGATTCAAAGTCGTCCGTCGTTCATCGAGTTTGTTTTACTGTAAATGTTGTTTATACCCCAGGCGCCCGAAGGGGCAGGGGTGGGGCATGTCAGGGCTATCGCCGGTTCTGAATGAATTCCATACTTGCATTTAAAGGGGAAATAAACCAACAAACCAGCAACAAGAACAACATCAACAACATCAACAACAACAACAAGAACAACATCAACAACAACAACAACACCAACAACATGAAGACGGTTCATTCCAGTCGTGCTGAACACGGCTCCAAAGCGGATCAGTGTCCCACAAAACCTTGAAATCCAGATCCTAGCAACAACTTTCGTTTGAGTGAATTCCTGATTGTCGGAGAGGAAGGGGAAATAACGAGTGGAGGAGGAGGAGGAGGAAGGGGGGGGGGGGCGGTTAAAGAAGTCAGTTGATGAATGGGCGCCGCATTTAAGTTTGAGACGTAAGTTTAGAACAAGTGACGTACTTTGACTAGCATCCTACTTTGCTTTGTGCTAAGATTTTCACACATACGTTTTGGAGTAACTGACATGTTTGGAATGAGGTTCAAATCTGACCTGCAAGTTTAGTGTGATTAACGTGTACTGAATGATAGGGTATCTTTTTTTTTCATTGCGGTTGGAATTTGATACCTGTGAGTAATTCAACCACTTTGAGTAATAACTTGTCTTGATTCGTACCCGTGCTTTGATTCGTAGATTCGGAAGTACTTTGGCGTGCTTTCTACTTTGAATACTTGTAGTGCTTTGAATAATATGCCATCTCAGCTGGTGGTCAATGTTTGATGCGTACAACTTCACACCAATGGACGTACATTTTCATGTGTGGTTACAGTTCGATTGGTTGGTTCAGAGTACGTGACGTACTTTGAGTAATATGTCGCCTAAATTTGTCATTGAAGGCTGTTGGTTCGTAACCTCGGGATGAGTGGCGCACTTTCAGCAGTATCTTGTCTTGATTCGTGGGTATTGTTTGACTGGTCAGTTTTCAGAGAAGATGAAGTACTTCAGCTGATGTCATGTCTTGATTCGTGGTTATTGTTTGATTGGTCAGTTTTCAGAGAAGATGAAGTACTTCAGCTGATGGCATGTCTTGATTCGTGGTTATTGTTTGATTGGTCAGTTTTCAGAGAAGATGAAGTACTTCAGCTAATGGCATGTCTTGATTCGTGGGTATTGTTTGATTAGTCAGTTTTCAGAGAAGATGAAGTACTTCAGCTAATGTCATGTCTTGATTTGTTATTACAGTTGGATTCGCAGCTTCACACGAGCTATATTTTCTCTTATTAGTGGCTGAAGTTTGATTCATACGTTCAGTGTCAATGACATATATCAAGTGGCATCATGTCCTAATTCGTCGTTAATTCGAAGTTATCAGGTAACTTTCAAACCTGTTTATCAAACTCTGTTCACCCGGCCTCACTTGTTACATCTTATAAAAGCAGGCCAGTTGTTAGTTTTACATTGTCAGCTTTCGTTCATAGCATTTCCTTCTTCGTTATGCATCGACGGAAAGTATTTCTATGTTTGGTTATTTGATCGACAGAGCTTGCATCAATGTATTCATTTTTTAGAGCATTGTCCATTATCTTGCATCAGTTTTATAGTGGTATGGTTTGCCTTTTCTTATCAAATGTCTGATGTATAACATGAACATTTTGCGAAAACATTTGTTGAGGATTTTTGGCCCTAATGCCGACTTCGTACATTCATCTTGAGGTTGACAGGGAGAGCCGTGCACGCACGCACGCACACACACACACACACACACACACACACACACACACACACACACACACACACACACACACACACACAACACACACCACACACACACACACACACACACACACACACACACACACACACTCACACACACACACATCACTCACTCACTCACTCACTCACTCAGGCACGCACGCACGCCCGCACACACACACACACACACACACACACACACACACACACACACACACACACACACACACACACACAATCCCACCAGGGTGATTACATGGACCCGCTTTGTTTACACACGTGAGTCAAAAACGACATTGCCCTGTGACCTTCGCAGAACTGGATATGGGTGAGTCGAGACGCACCCACGGTACAAACACATAGCACGTGCATGTCTATTTTTCTTCAGCGGCTCGCGAACTTCGACGTGACACAGTTTGACACACGGGCAGACTCACGGGCAGACGTGTCACAGCTCCTCTCCTCCGTCTTCCCCTCCCGCTCTCTTCACCCCCCCCCCCCACCCACACACACACACCCATACACAGGGACAATGCCATGTCCACAAGATTCAAAAGGACACCAAGTACATAATAACCAAAAGCTGATTGACTCTCCATCTCGTCTGACTGTATGTTTGTAGCATGTGTATATTGTTTATAGTTTATCTGAAACAAGAAACAACGTTGACATGTTTTGGTCCGTGTATGGATTTTTTCCCCGTTAAAATGTAATGAATATATACAGGTGTACATACGCAACATGTACCATTCCTCCAGCCACTGACACGCACTTGTATATATTATAAAGATATACGTACATAGTATAAGAAACGTGTACTAATTGTCCAGCCACCGATACACACTTGTGTATATGAATTTATACGTACATAGTATAGACAACATGTACCAATCGTCCAGACACCGATACAGACCCGTGTATATGAATTTATACGTCCATAGTTTTAAAGTCTCATAAAATACACCATGGAAGTTAGGAAACAGAAAGGGAGGAGGCAAGACAGGGTGACTGAACAGTTATGTGTCTACTTGCCACAGGCCATGCTTTTGAACGGTTCCGTATTGTATCCCTGATTTCTGACGTCAGACAGGGTTAATTACTGACCATTATCAAGTACTGCGCTGAACTTCAAGAAAATTCGATTCCTTGATACAACAATTTATGACCTCGACCTGTGTCTCCTTGACCTTGACTTTTCAACCAAATTGTAGCTCTGGCAGTCGTTACTATTCTTATTTGGGTAAAACGGGCATACAAGCAAGACCCCAAATTTGACATACCTGAAAGTTTTCTCCATATGCCATGTTTTGACATTGATGTCTGACATCGAATTATGATAGAATCTAGTCCTGCGCTGTGGACAATCACTTCACAAAGAGTTTGGCGAAGACTAAAGAAGCATGATGCGAACTATGACTGTTGTTCCTTCAGTCATCAGGCATCATATCACATTGACCTGCTACTTGTTACACGTCATACAGCGCATACCCAAAAGGTTTTGTGCATACTTACCATTCTGCCAATTTCGATGTCGCTACCACTGAGGAGTTTGCTCATGTTAGAGTCTACCTCGGTCCGCACACCGAAAGACATTCAGATACAGATAGTGGAAGCAAGGTGATTACATAGATTCTCTTTGTTACACACACACACAACACACACACACAACACACACACACACACACACACACACACACACACACACACACACACACACACACACACACACACACACACTTAATTGGAGTTAAAAATGACGGTGGCCTGTTGTTTTTTTTCCACATGAGAGTAGTAGAAAAGCTAAAAATCGTAGTGTCAAGAATACTTTATAAATTAACAACGAATTTTTAAAAGCAAAATCGTGTGTCAAGAATACTTAATAGATTAACAACGATTTTTTTGTTTCACTACATCAGACATACAAAACGTGTGACCTTTCAACATTCGTTTCTACAACTCGCAGAACAATTTTTTTTCCAACTCTTAATCGAATCTCGTCATCGTGCATATAATTCTGTCCAAACAGTACCCCCAAAGCTGCAAATGGAATAGAATCTGTCAAAACTGTATTTATTGATGAAACCTTAAGCGGCAAATGGGCCATCACGTCCGTACTGCCGCGGAGAGAAATGGTCCCCGTGTTTGCCTTCCTTCGCTCCTCCACAATGACGCAAAATCACGAAGTCTCTGGCGGTTTTTCGCTGCTTCCATTTAGATGGAGAATAAAAGCCGGGTTAGTAGCCCGCCATACGGATGGAAAACCAACAAAATGACATTTAAAAAGAAACAACGCGCTTCGACTCTGAAGGTTTCCACACAGGCCTTTTCCGACCCGGCCAACCATTACGAAAATTGATCAGCCGATGCATCGGGAAACATTAAACGAAGTTCATATGAAAGAAAATATAACAAGTCAGGTACATGGCTTAAGTGGCGCGCTCGCTTCGGATCATTAATCAATATACAGGGGGTCCGGCCGCTGGGATTGTATTCTTCAGTGCAGCGTTGTTATGTAATGTCTGTTCATCACGGACGGTTGTTTGCCGGGACCATTATCATTGAAGCGTTTACCTTCACGTTTCTCTTTGCTGAAGGTCTCGTCTTCCCTTTTTTCTTTAACCAGTTTAGCCGTTAACTTACACATATGTTTCGGCTAAATGAATGACCGAAACTGGATTAACTTTTTAGAAATCAGGCATCCCATAGAGTGTGTTTTTTCCCCTTTATAATTGCGGGGGTCGAAAACAAAATGGAAACTGGGAACAAATCAAAACATGAACTAATGGGAGGAGAGAGAGAGAGAGAGAGAGAGAGAGAGAGAGAGAGAGAGAGAGAGAGAGAGAGAGAGAGGTCAAAGTCAAAGTCAAAATGTTTTAATTGTTAGGCCTCTGGCCCATACAATGGAGGTACATAATAGTCAGAGCATTCATCATGCATACATACGCATATCAACTGTACATTGTTTTCGTAAACTAAGTGACTTACATATATACATGGACAACTTATTAATTGTTACAGGATTTTCACATGCAAGCAGTAAAGTAAGTTTGGATAGGGATGGATTTTTAGAATACTTAGCAGGAATGAATTCGTCTCTAAGTTCCTTGTATTTTGGGCATACAAATAAAAAGTGAGTTTCATTTTCAATGATGTTAGAACAAAAAGGACAATCCCTTTCATTGCTGTGTACATTCGTTCTGAATTGTAGATAACTATGTTTAAGGGGGGACATACCAATCCTGAATTTAGCGAGACATCTTCGCAAACGAAAATTATTGATTTGACGTAAATACATTTTGCAAGATATAGTGTCATTAAGACTCAAATAAATTTGGAAGAAATCATGGTTTTCCAGTGCAGCATGCCATTCCTGACTAAACGAATCAATAAGCCTTTGTTTGAATTCTGAAATAAAAATATTAACATTCATTTCCCACACCCTGGGCTTCCCACACAATCCCAAAACCATATCTGTATAAAATATTTCTGACTCTACACGCCCAAGTGACATAATTTTGCGATTGTAAGTATAATAACATCTCATAACCTTTTCTAGAGTATCTATATTGATCCAAGTTAACTAATCTAAGCCAAAATTTTATGCATCTAATATACGTATTTACAAATATAGGATACCTACCTGTTTCCCCATAAATTAATTGTCTAGGTGATTTAGGACTAAAACCAATAAAACGTTTTAATGCCGACAGATGAACCTTTTCAATGTGTTCTTGATCAGTAGTTAATCCCCAAATTTCAGATCCATATGTAAGTATTGGCTGTATTTGGGAGTCAAACAGTTTATAAAATATTTCAGGTGAATGTTCACCTACAGACCATAATACTCTAATAATTGCTGCTACACCTTTCTTGCTCTAACTGCTAGGTCTTTGAGAGTATGTGAAAAAGAAAGTCTAGTAGAAAGGTAAATTCCAAGGTATTTATACATATTAACAATTTGTAATGCTTGGTTTCCAAAAGACCACTTTTCAGATGAAGACAGATAACCACCATTTCTAAAGACAACTACATTTGATTTATCCAAGTTGACAATAAGATCCAGTCGGTTTGCTGTTTTTATTAACACGTTCAACTGATTCTGAAGACCTATAACACTATCAGAAAACAAAACGACATCATCAGCAAATAAAAGTATGAACAACTCAATAAGATCAGGAGATAACTGAACGCCATGCCTACCACATCTCAGAATGAGAGAGAGAGAGAGAGAGAGAGAGAGAGAGAGAGAGAGAGAGAGAGAGCATACGCTAATAGATTTGTGATGATGTGACCAACGTACGTATCTTGAAAAAAATTATCAAAAATCCTCTCTCTCTCTGTCTCTCTCTGTCTCTCTCTCTCTCTCTCTCTCTCTCTCTCTCTCACACACACACACACACACACACACACACACACACACACACACACACACACACACACACACACACACACACGCTACCTCTCTCCTTTCCCCAACGCCCGTCACTCCCACCCACACCACCCATACACCCCACACCCCAGCCCTCCCATCTCGATGTCCCCCCCCCAATCCAAACGATACCGAGAAGAACGGAATCACCCATCTCCCCCCCCCTCCCCACCCACCCCATTCCCCCCGAGACATCTGTTTCCCCCAACTCACAAGAGTTAACCCCGAAATCTCCACTTCCACCAACCCGGGTTCTCTCCCCTCTTCGCCGCCCAATCAAACACACAATTTCGGGGTGCATTGCGCTCCGATTTCATAATCACACACTCTCTCTCTCAGGGGGCCCTGTTCCACCTCCAACCCGTGCGGCGGGCACCACAAAATAAAAGCATCAAAATGTCCATCTGTTATCTCCCACCTACCCACCCGCCCACCCCCACTTCCCATCTCCCCAAAGTCTCCCTTCTCTCTCCTCCCCCTCTTCCCGATTTCTGCCTTCTCTTTCCTTTGTGTGTGTATGTGTGTGTGTGTGTGTGTGTGTGTGTGTGTGTGTGTGTGTGCGTGCGCGCGTGTGCGTGCGTGCGTGCGTGTGTGTGCGTGCATGCGTGCGTACGTGTGTGTGTGTGTGTGTGTGTGTGTGTGTGTGTGTGGATTATAGTCAACAAGCAACTATTCGGCACGCGCCTCTGATTTCTCCATCCTTTGGGGGATGGGTTTCGAGAGGACAGAATTGTGATTTTTGGACACACGCGAAAAAAGGTCGTCGGGTTCGGGAAAGGGGGGATGAGGATGAGTGTGCGGGATGAGGCGGGGGGGGGGGGGGGGGGGAGGGGTGTCTCTCCGGGTACAGAAAAACAACCCATGATGTTCCTTAATCCAAACACAACGACGTGTATATCGTGGGTGTGATGGTGACGGTGGTGGTGGTGGTACCGGCGGTGAGAAAAACGAAAGATGGTGGGGTGTTTTGGCAACAGGCCGTCGCCGCCCGCCCGTCCCCCCCCCCCCTCCCCCCGTGTTTTGGAGGGGTGAGTGGGGTGGGGGAGATCTGGATGGCCTGGGCCGTTCTTTCTGGCATTTCTTTTTTTCTCTAATGGTTTAATATTTCCACTGCGATTTTCTGTGTTGTCTGGCTGGGAGGGTAACAATAACAGGCGGATTTCTCGCTGTCTTCCATCAAGCCCTG
Organism: Conus canariensis; assembly: GCA_033310375.1. Classification (NCBI taxonomy): domain Eukaryota; kingdom Metazoa; phylum Mollusca; class Gastropoda; order Neogastropoda; family Conidae; genus Conus; species Conus canariensis. The sequence continues at coordinate 43,714,959 of CM065725.1, forward strand.
TCCTCCCCCCCCCACCTCCTCCCCATCCCTCCGTTGCGCGCTCTCTCCCTCGCCCCCCCCCCCCACCCCACCCCAGTTTTGCGCTTGTGTCTGGCTGAAGTTCTCTTGGTCTATCATCTGTCTATCTCTGGCTTGAAGTTCAACAAAGTCACTGGGTGCTTTTTTTGAAATTATTTTTTATCTGAAATCCTCGCCGCATGTGTAATAAAAAAAAAAGTTGGTGTTTTCTTCGAAACAGACTTTTTTCAGACATGGAAAGTTGTCCGTTTTTGATAAAGCAGTATTACAATTAGATTTTTTCAGACATGGAAAGTTGTCCATTTTTGATGAAGCAGTATTACAATTAGACTTTTTTCAGACATGGAAAGTTGTCCATTTTTAATGAAGCAGTATTACAATTAGACTTTTTTCAGTCATGGAAAGTTGTCCATTTTTAATGAAGCAGTATTACAATTAGACTTTTTTCAGACATGGAAAGTTGTCCATTTTTAATGAAGCAGTATTACAATTAGACTTTTTTTCAGTCATGGAAACCATTCTTGATGAAGCAGTATCAAACATTCACGTTGTGTATTCGAATAAACGGATCAGCTTCCAAGTCTTTGACGGAGTCAGGGATTCTTTCTCCTTTTTTTTTTCCAAGAGTGAACTGGTGAGCGAAGGAGGGCTCGTGGATGGGGGTGGGGGCCGGGGAGGGGTAGTTACGGCAGAGTTTTGACCCGACGCTGGTGTAAAAAGTACTTACCTGCCCCTTCACTCGCGGACGTATACGTGCACAACCACAGACAAAAAACAAGATGCAAAGCATATAAATGTACTCCCAGTTTATCTTGAATACGCGTGACATATTCCATTAAGAGGAAAAACCGTTTGGGGCCGTTATAGCCGTTAGTAACGGCTATTCTGGTAAACATCGGCCATCATCCGTGACCCATCACATACCTACAAATCTTCAGAAAGATCGGCCAAGTACTTTCTGAGATATTCCATCAAGAAGAAAAACCGTTAAGGGCCGTTATAGCCGTTAGTAACTGCTATAACGGTAAAATAACACATCGGGCATCATCCATGACCCATAATGAACATACCTACAAATTTTCAGAAAGATCGACCCAGTAGTTTTGTCTGGAGCGAGTGGAACACATTTTGACCACAGACGGACACACACACACACACACACACACACACACACACACACACACACACACACACACACACACACACAGCATTTCTTCGTTCCCATTGTAAAGTACTCCCTGTTCTACAAGAACTGGGAGTTGAAAAAAACAACAAGACATAGATCGAGAGGATGAAGGGAACTGAGGTGGAAAGAGGGAGGGGGGGGGGGGTGTCAACAGTTTGTTTCTGATTCTGAAATTCCAGCTCCACCTCGACCCATCTCTGCCCCACCTCCTTCTCATACTCCCAGCCCCTGACACGTGTCGGCCGACATTTTGGGACGTCCCATTTTGCCGACTTTTTGGGACGTCTCGATTTGCCGACATTTTGGGACGTCCAGATTTCCCGACATTTGGGGACGTACCGATTTGCCGACATTTTGGTACGTCCCGATTTGCCGACATTTTTGGGACGTCCCGAATTGCAGACTTTTTGGGACGTCCCGATTTGCCGACATTTTTGGGACGTCCCGATTTGCCGACATTTTTGCCGACATTTGGGGACGTCCCGATATTTGCCGACATTTGGGGACGTCCCGATATTTGCCGACATTTGGGGACGTCCCTATTTGCCGACATTTGGAGACGTCCCGATTTGCCGACATTTGGAGACGTCCCGATTTGCTGACATTTGGAGACGTCCCGATTTTCGGACATTTGGAGACGTCCCGATTTGCTAACATTTGGAGACGTCCCGATTTGCCGACAGTTGGGGACGTCCCGATTTGCTAACATTTGGAGACGTCCCGATTTGCCGACAGTTGGGGACGTCCCGATTTGCCGACATTTGGAGAAGTCCCGATTTGTCATTTTTTTCGGAGTCCCCCCTTTGCCTTTCCCCACGGTGTCATTTCATCCCATACCATTTCGCCGGACCAGTCTGTGGGGGTGTCATTTCATCTTGAATCAGGGATATCCCAGCATTAATGCAATCCCAGATCGCTCTTACGCTAAGGTGTAGCCAGACACATAATTTCAAGTACTCGGAAAGAGAGAGAGGGAGAGGGGGGGGGGGGGGGGAAGAGAGGGGGGGGGGAGAAGAGAGAGCAGAGAGAGGAGAAAGAGAGACAGAGAGAGAGAGAAAAGACAGAGAGAGAGAGAAGATACGAGAGAGAGAGAGAGAGAGAGAGAAGGAGAGAGGGGGGGGGGATAAGGCAACCTGGTGTCTCATTCAGCTTCTTTTCGTTTACAATCAACGTAGAGGTAAATGTCATTTTCTTATGGATGAACGTCAGAAAAGATGTCTTTTTTTGCAGTTTATGTACCGCTTTTTCTTTCTTTGTTATTTTTTTCATTTTGTTTTATTTCATTTATTGTATTTTATTTCATTTTAATTTTTTTTTAATTTCATTTTTTTTTTTTTTTTTGTATTCAATTCACGGCCACGCGGACATGAAAGATCGAAGTCGAAACGGTTGACGGAGCGAACTGACACTGTTCTCATTTTTGCTACAGTCCTCATCATTTTGTCCTGCGAGGGCGAATTGGGGTGGGGTGGGGAGGGGGGGAGTGGGGGGGGGGAGGGAGGGCGAATCGAACCTTGGTCGACATTTATTTTCCACCCTAAATGTAGTTTACACACCGATGTCCCCACTCACTCTACGTGGCTTTTCTTCCCCACCTCATCCTACCTTTCTTTTCTTTCCCCCCCCCCCCCCCCCCCCAACTCCCTTCTCCTCGACCGCGCCAGACAGATGAGTGAGTGCAGCCAGTAGCGGAAACACCAGCAGCTGACCAGCAAGGAAGCGACGTCCGTCCTGTCCATGACAGACAGACACACTGCCGCCAACGGTCCCCCGGTGGCGGCCGGCCGATTCCGGAAGTGGTCAGACGGCCATCTTGCTTCCCAGCGCTCTTTGCGAGGCGGCCATGATAGCCTGTTTTCAACTCGGGGCCCTGTCAGATGACGGGAAGGCGAGGTGCCTCCCACATCATTATTGAAAGCTTCTTTTTTCTTCCTCAGATCTCTCTCTCTCTCTCTCTCTCCTCTCTCTCTCTCTCTCTCTCTGTCAGTATTTTGTGTGTGTGTTGTGTGTGTGTGTGTGTGTGTGTGTGTGTGTGTGTGTGTGTGTGTGTGTGTGTGTGTGTCAGAGTATACGTGTGTGAGTGCGTGCGTGCATGCATGCTTGCGTGCGCGCGCGTATGTGTGTGTGTGTGTGTGTGTGTGTGTGTGTGTGTGTGTGTGTGTGTGTGTGTGTGTGTGTGTGTGTGTGTGTGTGTGTCCTTTGTCGTCATGGTGGAAGTTTTAGTTATCTGGCTGTCGTCTTCATTGTTGTTATTGTCCTATCCTGATCCCCCCCCTTTTTTCCTCCTCTGTTCTCGTCCTCTTCTTCCCCCCTGTAATTCCTCTTCCTCCATCTCCTTTTCTTCTTCTTATCCTATCCCCCCTCTCTCTCTCTCTCTCTCTCTCTCTCTCTCTCTTCCCACCCCTTATCAATATCACCACCCACCACCACCACCACCACCATCATCATCATCATCATCATCATCATCATCATCATCATCATCATCATCACCATCATCATCATCATCATCATCATCATCACCACCATCTTCTTTTTCCTCGTCCTCCTCCTCCCTTGTCCTTCTCCCCTTCCTCCTCCTCCTCCTCCTCCTCCTCCTGCTCGTACACCTTCTCGTCCGGTCCTCCTCTCTTTTCTTCTGTATTCTTCTCTCTCCTCCTTTCGTCTGCTCGCCTCTTCGGATCTCTTGCCTTCTCTTCACTCCCTCCTTTCTCTCTGTCTCTTTTCTCTCTCTCTATCTCTCACCTGTCCATCTCTATTTCTCTGTCTGTCCCTTGTTCTTACCTACACCATCCCCCCCCTCTCTCTCTCTCTTTCTCTGTGTCCCTTCTCCACCCAAACCACCGTTCCTCCCTCGTCTCTCTCTCTCTCTCTCTCTCCTCTCTCTCCCCCCCCCTCTCTCTCTCTCTCTCTCTCTCTCACCGCTCCCCCTCCCCCCCGACGGAACATTCACGGAGTCTGTGGCTTATGGTGTCTGTCCCTCAGGCAGTAGATTCGAACGCATTAGTCACGAAGGTGCATGCCTCATGACACGCATAAAATGCGCATTAACTAGTCCTCCTCTGCGCATAAACCCATCAAGGTGCACAATGCAAGAAGACGAGAGAGAGAGAATAAAGAACAAGGACCAGGAAAACGGAGAAAGGAAAAAGAAACTAAGACAGGGAGATGAAGAGGGAGGGGGTGGAAGTGAGGAGGTGGATGGGTGAGGGGTTAGGAGAGTGGAGGAAGGGGGGGGGGAGGGGGCGAGGGTGGGAGAGGCTACTAATGTCACTGGCATACTAGCCCGAACAATCGGACGAGTTTCCGTTTTCATTTCTCCTATCCCTCTTCTCTCTCCTTTTCTTCATACTTCAGCTCCCCACCCCCACCCCCACCCCTGCCATTTCTTCTTCTTCCTTCTTTCTTTCCCCACTTCTCCACCTTCCCACCACCATCGCTTCTCAGCCGACCCCCCCCCCCCCACTCTGCTCTGCACCCACCCTCCCCCCTCCCCAGTTCTTCCATCAAACTCTCTGCTCAGGTTTTTGTGTTGTTGGTTGTTGTTGTTGTTTAAGTGGTTGTGGTTTACCCGGATCCCCCACAATATGTAAAATAGTCTTACCCGCAGTCAGCTAGGTGGAAAGGTATTCTCTCTATTGGTCTGGGCAGTGTGGACGTCAAGCAGTAAACCTCTTTACATCTGTCGGTTTTATTTGTCCGGTGCAGATCTTTGCGCTTGTTGCTTTCTTTTTTTTTTCGGGGAGACGGGGGGGGGGGGGGGGGGGGGGGGGGGAATATTAACGCTGAAGGGAGGAAACCTGCGTTCGATGATCCTAACTTTTGCAAAGGGTCTGCCCACGTCCATGCAGATTATTGTTGTTGTTTGTTTGTCCGTTTGTCTTGTAGTGACTTCACAGGTTCCCTGTAAATGCCAGAATGCTGCGAAATAGGTCTCCAGCCACCCTCTTACAGCCCCCTTGCCACCTGTCCACTCAAACAAAGAAACAAAAAAGGAGGAAAGGGGGAGGGGGGGGGGGGCAAATGCAGTGGCCAAGGCAGATTTGATATTACTGTGCATCCCCTTCCCCCCCCCCCTGTCAGTCTCTCCTTCCTTCCCTGATTGA
>CM065725.1:43727765-43730265 GCA_033310375.1 Conus canariensis
TGTCTGTCTGTCTGTCTGTCTGCCTGCTGTCTGTCTGTCTGTCTGTCTGTCTGTCTTCTCTCTCTCTCTCTCTCTCTCTCAGTCTTTGTCTCTCTGACTCTCTCTGTCTGTCTCTCTGTCTCTGTCTGTCTCTCTGTCTCTGTCTGCCTCCGTCTGTCTGTCTGTCTGTCTGTCTGTCTCTCGGTCTCTTTGTCTCTCTCTCCCCATTTTTGACAGAAGAAGCACTATTCTTTTTTTTCTTTCAGTGGGCCTTGAAGGCACTCTGCATCTGATTTCTGGAACACTGGAAGACAGTGGTCGTCAACAGAGCCCGAGTCAAGACAGCAGACAAAGTCTTTTTATTCATTACTCACTTTGCTCTGTCAGTTGTGACACTGTCTGGGCCTGTGTCCAGAGGCAAACAAGGTTTCTTCCATTAGTAACTTGCTTTGCTTTATCTGCTGTGACACTGTCTTGGCTCTGGTACTAACTAGCAGGACCGGGAGAAATCAAAATATATAGCTACTCCCTGCCGACCTTAAGTTTTGGTCATTTGCCCCCGTGCACGTCGCAAATAATGCTCGGGAACACGCACGCAAATTGAAACTTCACCATGATGTCCAGGCTCAGCAGATGGACATTCATAAACCGATGAAATTGAAAGGGATCTGTCTTTTTTTGTTTGTTTGTTTGTTAGATTATGCATGCCGTGCGCTAGACTGTTGTTTTAAACGTAAGAATACTGCTCCTGTTCTTCGTTTCATTGAAACGAGAGTTACATAATTATACGTGCAATCAGGTACTAATAAATTTGTAAACGTACTCCGGAAGCACTTCAACATCGATTTAGTGCCTGTCTCCACTTAGTGCTGGCTGGCGCAGTTAATGCCACAACACCACTCGTCTTTTGTGGTTTCGGTTGGGAGAAACGTTCCGAGGTTTTTTTTTACCTTTGGCGCAGGTAATAATGTCGCAGACTGACTATCAGAGGAGTTTGAGATCCAAGTTGTTCGACCATCACTTTTTTGAGTGGGAGGGGAGGAGAGGAGGAGGGGGAATCTGAACCGACTGCTATCCAAGGTTGAGAGTACGGGCTGGATTGCGAGAGAGAGAGAGAGAGAGAGAGAGAGAGAGAGAGAGAGAGAGAGAGAGAGAGAGAGAGAGAGAGAGGGGGGGGGGGATATGGACATGAACGGCAGAAAGAATCCGAGTATTCATAATGATCAGTATGGATGGTGGATGGTGCTGTGGAGTTCAGTTCTGGTCTGACTGCACATAGAAAGGAATCTGTTCTCCCTAGACAACATAGAACTGAAAAACAAAAACGCCCTGGAGGTACCTGACATTGGAGATGGTGCTCAGGTAACTTGAACAAGGCTGTCAGCAGTCTTGTTTCTATGGTGCTCAGAAGACTTGAGCAAGGCTTTCAAGATTCTTGTTTTTATGTTGCTCAGAAGACATAGACAAGGCATTCAAGAGTCTTGTTTCTATGTTGCTCAGGAGACTTAAACAAGGCATTCAAGAGTCTTGTTTCTATGTTGCTCAGGAGACTTAAACAAGGCATTCAAGAGTCTTGTTTCTATGTTGCTCAGGAGACTTAAACAAGGCATTCAAGAGCCTTGTTTCTATGTTGCTCGGAGACATGAGCAAGGCTTTCAAGAGCCTCGTTTCTGTGTTGCTCAGAAGACATGAACAAGGTTTTCAAGAGTCGTGAGTTGCTTAGAAAACTTGAACAAGGCTTTCAGTGTTTTATGTTGCTCTGAAAATTTGGACAAGGTTTCCAATAGTTTTGTCTTGTTCATATATTGCTCAGAAATCTTAAACAAGGCTTTCATGAGTCTTGTTTCTGTGTTGCTCAGAAAATTGGAACAAAGCTTTCAAGAGTCTTGTTCCTATATTGCCTAGCAAACATATGCAAGGCATCCAAGAGTCTTGTTTGTGAGTTGCTCAGAAGAAGTTAACAAGACATGTTGCTCAGGAGACATGGACAAGATCTTCAAGGGTCCTGTTTTTCATGTTGTTCAGAAAACTTGATCAAGACTTTGAATAATCTCGTGTTTATGTTCCCCAGAAAACTTAACCAAGGCTTCCAAGGGTCTTGTTCTTACGTTGCTCAAAGGACTTGACACGGCGTTCAAGAGTCTTACTTCTATGTTGCTCAGAAGACTTGAACAAAGCTTTTAATAAGAGCCTTGCTTTTATTAGTTGCTCAGTTGACTTCAACAAGGCTTTAAAGAGTCTTATTTCTATGTTGCTCAGAAGACAGGGCTGGCTGTTAGCGTCTTTTTCATGTTTCCTGAGCAACATCAACACTTGGGCGTTATCTTGTTGTTCATCTCCTGTGTCCTCTTGCTGTGCTGTCTGGGTGGCATGATCCTCAAGCTGCTCATTCAATCTGCGCCATGCACAGCCACACCCTGCACCTCTTAGGCCTGTTCCGTCAATACAGGGTAGTCATGAGGCACCCTGTCCTCTCTCTCTCTCTCTTCTGTCTGTCTGTCTGTCTGTCTGTCTGTCTGTC
>CM065725.1:43737765-43750265 GCA_033310375.1 Conus canariensis
TGTCGTCGACCAGCTGGTCCTCCGGTTCAGCTGCCCATCCTTACAGATGATAAACCAGTCACCCCGTGTTATTGACTGACTCCACGCGCGGCCTGCAAACTGCACGGTTCCCATGATTAAGTGGGTCCAGACACAAGACTTTCAAATTCTACCTTTTCTTCTTCTTCATTTCTTTATTTTTAATATAAGCAATCTATGTTTTCTGTCGACTTACTCTTTTCACAAATAAACACACATGAAACCACCAGGAACTCGAGAAGTCCTCTCTCTCTCTCTCTCTCTCTCTCTCTCTCTCTCTCTCTCTCTCTCTCTCTCGTCTTTCCTCCCCCTCAATCTCCCTGTCTTGCGCCCTTACCCACAGCCTGTGATGAAACTGGCAATGGCGGAATAAGAGGGAAGACAGCCTAAATAATCATGAATATGCTTTCATAATACGCACAAAACATTCGGAAATTACTAATACATCCCTTACTGGAAATTGATGATAGACACTTTGAAAACTCGTTTGGCTGAGATAAGATTTGAATTGACTAATGTGATTGCACTGAAGCCTCGTAGTGCAAATGTGAAAGAAAATCCGAAAAAAAAATAAAGGACTTTTCCCCTTACCTGTACAGCTTTGGAGGATGCACCAATCAACTTTGTTCCTAGAATTTTGAAAATCTGTGTTTGCTCAACTTACATCAATCTGAAAAGTAATAACGAAAAAAGAAAGGTGTTATGTACTTGTACAAACACTTCAAAATATGAATTTTAAAAAGAATTGCTGAGTTTGATGGCAACGCTAAAATTACGAGTTGATGTGGAATTGTCTCTGTGCTGTGATAGTGGTCTTTAAGATATTGCATCCACTTCAGGCAGAACCATGCTGAAAAATTGTTTCCACCAGTACAACAATCTCTCCCAAGAATTTGAAACACAAGGATTTTGAGCCAAAGCACGTTTAAGAGTTTAAAACAGAGGATACATATATCAGCAGTTGTTGGTGATGTGTGTGTGTGTGTGTGTGTGTGTGTGTGTGTGTGTGTTGTGTGTGTGTGTGTGTGTGTGTGTTGTGTGTGTGTGTGTGTGTGTGTGTGTGTGTGTGTGTGTGTGTGTGTGTGTGTGTGTGTGTGTGTGTGTGTGTGTGTGTGTGTGTGTGTGTGTGTGTGTGTGTGTGTGTGTGTGTGTGTGTGTGTGTGTGTGTGAAAGGAGTAGCAGATGAACGAATGGTACCCAAACCAAGTTCAGAAGATATGTAAGAGTTGGGGGTGGATGATTTTCTGTGGAGTATAATAATTACAAAAGTCAAGCGATTACAAAGGTCATTTCGAGGTGCCAGAAACAAAAATAACAACATCAATGAATTAATAACAGACGAACAAATCAATAATCCAAAAATGATAAGTCAGTATCTTGAAATTACAAAGTGAAAGAGAGCAACAAAAGAAAGGGCAAAACAAACAAAACAAAAACAAAAAGAAAAACTATATATAACAAAAAGCAGTACTTAATGAAAAACTGAAATAATGGAAGAAAAAGATGGAAGAAAACAAACAAACCAAACAGAAAGCAAAGAAAGAACGAAGAAGAACATGTGTATTGAAAACAAAAACTCCTCCTAGCGCTCGAGGTGGCTGCGTGCTAGCGTATAAATTCAGGTGACTACTGTCAATGTTGCGTGTTGTTTCCCACTGTGGTTGACCCGCTTGGTGACAGTACAGTTGCCCCCCCCCCCCCCCACCCCCACCCCCACCCCATCGACCTCCCCCTCCCATTCCCCTCCCGACGAGTCCTCGCCCTCCCTTTCCTCCACCCATCCCTCCTTTTTCGTTTTCCCCGTTGCAGGCCTTACATGATGTGACATGACGTGTAACAGGAAAACGTGACGAAGTGTACACTCACCTCTTCTGGCCGTCTCCTTTCTCCTCTCCTCGTCTGAACAGGAAGAGCAGCACATTCAGATCGACGAGAGGCAAGACGCTTACACTGTGGCTGTGTGTGTGTGTGTGTGTGTGTGTGTGTGTGTGTGTGTGTGTGTGTGTGTGTGTGTGGATGGGTGGGTGGGTGGGTGCGTGCGTGCGTGCGTGCGTGCATGCGTTCGTGCGTGTGTGTATGTGTGTGTGAGTGAGCGCGCGCGTGCGTGCGTGAATGTGTGTGTGTGCGTGCGTGCGTGCGTGCGTGCGTGCGTGTGTGTGTGTGTGTGTGTGTGTGTGTGTGTGTGTGTGTGTGTGTGTGTGTGTGTGTGTGTTGGAGAGGAGTGTGGGGGTCTTACGTATGATTGCGGATACAAATGTAAGTATGTGCTCGTGTTGGAGAATATGTACTTTTTAAATCAAAGATCCCTCAGATTGCTTAGTCTTTCTTCTGTCTGTCGGCCCGTCTTTCGATCTGGCCATTTGTCTGTCTGTCTGTCTGTCTGTCTACCGTAGTGCCCTCAGTAGGTCTACAAAGATACTCTTTACTTGCATCATCTCAGTGTCTGTTACAACGTTTTGGTTGTTGCGGCTTCTGTATCATAGTGCATTTCCTCGATTTGTCGAAAGCGTTCCACATAATCACAAAGATTTTCCACTGACTTTTGGTTTTCTGAATTTAGCTATGCTACACGTTTGTACCCCCTCCCCCTCCACTCTCTCTCTCTCTCTCTCTCTCTCTCTCTCTCTCTCTCTCTCTCTCTCTCTCTCTCTCTCTCTCTCTCTGATATGACGAAAGTAGTGAGCTCATCCAAACTGCTGCATCTCCGATGGCATAAAACAAGGCTGCCTTCTTGTCTTATGTTATTCAGACTGTTGCTTGCCCAAGTGTAGTATATTATATTGTTATAAATCCATACTTGCATGTCTGGCTTAAAGTGAGACTGTCTGAAGAATTGGCTACTGAAAATGAATTGCCCCTCTGTCAAGCTTTTGGAGAGACTTACCGATCGCAGATAAGCCCTTACTGATTCGAAGACTTTTTGCCCTGTAAATACGAAATATATGCTCCCCATTGTCCGTCAGCAGCATATCCTAAAAAAGAAAAGCAAACAAACAAAAAGAAAACATTCAGTTCACTGCCCAAAGCACAATCTTTTACCGGTTTGCAGCAAATCACAGTATTCGCATGAGGACACAGGTGGTTTCAAACGCTCAGGTAAGAGAGTATCCCAAGCTTTGCATTCCTAGGCACAAAGTCGCATTAAATAGTTGACGAACAGGTAGCGGGCATCAAGGCATACAAAGTCCCAGCTCGCCGCCGCTTTCATGCAATTAAGGCGTTGAATGAGCAGACACCCACGCTTGGCTGCTTTAGGAAGGCTGCTGTCAGTGAGGTCTGCTGACTATGAGCTGTGGAATCTGTAGCCAGCGTTGATTCTGTGGTCATCCAGTTTACCAGAATGTGACATTCACAGGGCTTAATGGAAGAAGTGTGGGAACAGACGAGTGTGATTTCTGCTCGATTTTGTTTCCTTTTTTTTTTAGCATTCTTACATATGTGTGGAAAAAAAAGCGTGTGTGTGTGTGTGTGTGGGGGGGGGGGGGGGGGGGGTAATACTGCAGCAATAAGCATGGAACAATCTGATTGTCCCATACATTATTCAAGAAAGTGAGGAAAAGATAATACGAAGAATGGTGTTGCCATGTTTCTACCCTTTAGAATGAGTTTCTTTCCCTCCTTTGACATCTTAGGAACTTGTAAAGAAAGATCCATTTTTCATCGCTTCTTTTCCCAAGATCTGAATGACCGATGACGTCAGAGCAGCTGAGATGAACAAGCGGATGACACCAGCCAACACGTGGGGGAGGAGACAAGACAGAGTGCCCCACGATTCAAACACATCTTTCGGCTTGTACTTTCTCTCTCTCTCGTCCAAACAAAACAGCTGGCGGGAGGATCACAACACCCTCTCCTTTCTCTATGCTCTCCTCTTTCCCGTCTGTCTGCCAGTCTGTCTGCTTGCTTGTCTGTCTGTCTGTCTGTCTGTCTCTCTCTCTCTCTCTCTCTCTCTCTCTCTCTCTATCTGTCTCTCTCTCTCTCGTCCTCACCACCCCTTGTTTTCTTAATTCCCTGTCACATCCCTATTTGTCCCAAAACCCGATTTGTCCAAACGGCACTCCCCCCCCCTCCCCCCCCCTCCCTTACCCACCAGCAGAGTTTGTTGAGGACGCTGAGGAAGGGAGTAATAGTAATACTTTACTTGAAAGATCATTGAGATCTGGATGGATGAAGATGGAGGGACTCCTCTGTCCCTTTTCTCCCTCAGACGTTTTGTCCTCAGGAATGAAGAGCTGTTGCATGTCGTTGAAGGCAAAGGTCCTGAGGGGAACGAGGGCGAAGTAGGCGAAGTAGGGGCGAGAAACGAGCCATACACCCAGGGTTGAACGTCGTTGCGTCGTGTATTCAGTTTAATTCATTTCGTGTTGTCTACAGCCCAGCTGACCGTCATTTTAAGAAAGACGGAATTCACAATCATTGGAGCAACACAAAAACGTACCGTCTGTTAAGCTGTCACAATGAACAAACCATGGACACTAGGACAGAAAAAAAAATGACGAAAGTTAACACTGGCAGCTTTTTGAAAAAGGCTGAGAAACCAAGACGTCTCTAAACACCTGCAACTAAGAAATCCATGGTCATTAGAGCAACAAGCAAACAAACATAGAAGGAGAGGAAGAGGAAACAGACACGTTGACTGAAGAACGTGTTTATTCTGACCATTCCAAGAGGACCAGTCTGATTTGGTGGGATGTATTGTAAGTGTTGGGGGGGGGAAACAAAAGGAGGGGGACGGGTCTCGCTTTGTTTGCCAGTAAAGAAAGGCATGTAATGCATGAAGTGAAAAACGAGGGTGGTGGGGAGGTGAGAGGGAAAATGTTCCATGACCTACGAACGATTGGAGTGCCCCTCTCCCTTCCCTCAAAAGGTAGGGGTGTGTGTGTGTGTGTGTGTGTGTGTGTGTGTGTGTGTGTGTGTGTGTGTGTGTGTGTGTGCAAGAAAGTCTAAAATCTATTCACATTTGCACAGATGATTTCTCAAACGAAGAAAATCACGTTTTCTCGAAGGAACGCTAAAGTCAAACCTCATGAAAAATGCCTTTATCTTTAAAGAATCCGACCTGACTTCAGGTGGAATATGCAGTCTACGATCTTCACTAAAATATGCATTTTGTACTTCAGTTGCGTATATCACTGTGGGCAGTCAGAAATGCGTAACACTTGAGGGCTCGTCACAAGACATGCAACTACGAGTTCATTCACTCTGTAGATGGTGTAACACCTGAGCAGCTTACAGAGCACATTCTACTGATTTTCGATGGAAAAAAACAGTCAGGGAGGAGAGGGGGGGGGGAACAAGAAGAAAAACTACTACTGTAGATGGGGACGGACCCGCAAGAACTTCTTGTCAGTGTGGCGGTTCTTTTCTCCTGGCCTGTGAACTCGCGCACATGTGACGTGTCACCCACATTCCCGCGCTCTTCACGAAAAGCACAAAACTTTGCGTAGTGCATGATTTTGGTAAGGACAAATTTTAGATAACCTGGTCTCAGTATCCTGCCGCTTTCCGTCAAAAATCCGTCTTTGCATGGAATATGACGTGGACTGTGAATCAGGAACATGCTGAATGAGAGACTAGGTTGGCTTAACAAATTCAGCCTTTCTGAAGTTCAGGTAATACTCGAAACGTTTTGTCCAATACGTGAATTCTGCAGGAACTGGGATCACGCGTAACACATGACTTAAGGATAATAAAAGACCTTGTTCACTGTTTTAAGCTCCAGTAGCACGATGCTCGATGTCTGTCAACGAAGATAGGTAGCTGGAGTGTGCCTTAGAAGGTGCAACCTTCTGCGAGCGAGGCAACTGAGGAATGGGGGAATGAAGAAAGGGGAGGGACAAAGGCGGGGGAGGAGGGGGGGGGGGCAGGGATGCTTGGGAGTCGGCTTGGGAGTAGGACTTTGGATCGCCTTTGAGGGGAACATTTTTTAGTCTTCCATCATATTATGTGGCATAGAAAGAACCTGTAATAGTGCTCAACTTGCTTGTCCAGTATCATCACATCTCTCTCTCTCTCTCTCTCTCTCTCTCTCTCTGTTTGTCTGTCTGTCTGTCTCTGTCTCTCTTTCTCTTTCTCCTCTCTCTCTCTCTCTCTCTCTCTCTTTTCTCTCTCTCTCCTCTCTCTCTCACTCCGTCCTGTTCTTTTTCCTTCTCTTTCTTGCTCCTTTTACTGGTTTATATTCTCTCTTTTTCTGTTTTACTCCTTCTCTCTCTCTCTCTCTCTCTCTCTCTCTCTTCTCTCTCTCTCTCTCTCTCTCTCTCTCCTCTGTTTCCGTCTTTCTGTCTCTGTCTGTCTCTCTGTTTCTGTTTCTGTTTCTGTTTCTCTCTCTCTCTCTCTCTCTCTCTCTCTCTCTCCTCTCTCTCTTCTCTCTATCTATCTATCTCACCGCTGTCATCTGCTGCCTCGCATCCCTTCATGCCACAGGTCCCCTCTCAGTGATCCCAAGTAGACTTCAAAGAAGAGCAGCACAGAACGGGAATCACACTGACAGGCAGAAGAAGAGGGGCCAGAAGAAGGGAGAGAGGGAGAAAGGTGCGGGGTGAGTTTGGGGCAACAGAGCGGTGGGTGGGGTGAGAAGGTGACAGGGGTTGGAGATTTAGATGATGAGAAAGTGAAAGAAAAAGAACTGAAAGCAAAAGGGCAACCTGACCTCCTCGCCACCTGCTTTGTTTGTTCAGGGAGGGATGTAGCATGTTTTGAGACGCGTTCGAACCGTGTGGCCACTTTTATTATGCCCCCTCTGTCACTTGTCCGCTGGATATAGCTCACTCCTTGGCGTCTCTCTGGTTGACGTGAGAGAAGAGGACAGTAGGGGTATGAAAGGTGATAGGCGTGCAAAAAAAAAAAAAGAAAAAAAAAAGCGAATTATAAATGAAAATCATGCTCTCTCTCTCTCTCTCTCTCTTCTCTCTCTCTCTCTCTCTCTCTCTCTCTCTCTCTCTCTCTCTCTCTGTTGGAGGTGTTCAACTCCACACGCTGTGACATCTGTTTGAAGCACGTGGTCTTTTATCTTGTCCTCCTCTTCTTTTGTTTCGATGGGAAAAAGAGAGAGAGAGAGAGAGAGAGAGGGGGGGGGGCATTACAAGCAGGGTAATATGTCTGGATCAGGACGTGGTTCTTTTCTCATATCTTGCATTGAAGGGCGCTACAAATTCAAGCTGTGAGATACGGTTGGATGATGTTGCTCTTTATCTTGTATTTGTCTTCCTTTGCTTGGAAGGGTGTCCCTTGTTGAAAGCAGTGAAGAACGTTTGAATCACGTACTTGGTCCATGATCGGGCCGGAGTAGCTCAGTTGGTAGAGCGTCGGACTCGTAATCTCGGTGATCCCAGGGTTGCGGGTTCGAATCTCCGCCCGGCCGTTTCCGTACAAGGGGATTTTTTTCCCCTCGGAGTCGACATTAGCTCTGACTCTATTTCCTAAACAGTCCTTCGAATGAGACTATAAACCGAGGTTCTGTGTGGATGCATAACATCTTGCACACACGTAGTATCCCATCACCAGCTTTCGGAAGAGAAGGCCAGTTTGGCCGTTGGTAATGGATGACACGTTACACACAGCATGCACCCTGCGTGAGAAATCGAAAGAATGAAGGAAGTAAGGCAATTGAGGGAACAATATAGACTGGATGACACGGGAAAAGACTGAATGAAGCGCCGGCAGGCAGCTCTTCAGTCGGCACTACCCAGGTAGGCAGCTGGTTGCGTACACGATAGTGTGAATTGTCAGCGCCTAGAACCTTTGGCAAGGCGCTTTATAAATGCTATTTTATCGTCATTATCATTATGATTCGTTGCAGGGACCTACTGGGCACGGGGTAAGTAACTCGCCTTGCTGTCCCCACTATTCGCCTTTGTCAGATTTCGGTTCGTTCGCGCAGGTCACAAACGACTTCCGTCACTAATGTGCCACGACGGAGTTGTTTAGCTAGCTGGGCCGCCCTCTTAGGCAACCCACGTATGTCAGCATGTTGTTGCCGGCTGTTCGGTGAGGTCGGCCCACTATCTGCATGTAGCCATTGCCTGCGTGCGAACCACCACGACGAGTGTGCTTCAAACGTGTTGACAGTTGGACACTTCCCAGTCGCCGGCTGGACACTCTACCACGTGGGTAATTCCCGGCCCCATTTGAACCAAACTCGGTGAAAAGATGAAATATGTCCTAAGGACGAAAGCATTCCAGGATCCATACTATGACACGGTTACGATTGTTTTCACGCAATCATGAACATTGTGACGGTACTGTAGCGATGTGATAACTATTTACAAAATAGCCTAGCGTTTTTTGTACAGAATATTGAAAATTGGGACATAACTCGATCCGTATCCGTACCAACTTTGATTTCCGCTCGCCTTTTTTATTTTCAAACTCAGGAGCCGACTCAAAGAGCTTATCCAAGATCCATCCGACCTGAGCAGATGACTGCACTCTACGGAAAGCTCTTCCATCCTTGCTTCGGAAATGGTACACATCACAAGCATGGAAAGAGAGCGACTGTCGAACCAATAGGTGCTAGAAAATGCTCGGAATCCATGCCACCTGGAATCGAAAGAGTTAATGACAGACAGATGGTGAAACGAGGAAAAATGCCGCAGAACTGAAAACGTTAGCATTGTCAACAGTCAAAAGGGGGGTTAGGGGAGTGGGGGACAAAACAACGGTCCAAAAACAAAACAAAACAAAAAAAAACTGTTCGTGGGGTCGGATTTTTACGGGTTGAAGACTGTCTCGGTTCACGCAGCAGTGAATGAGTACCTGACTCAGATCAGGGAAGGTTAAAGCGGCAGAAGGAGAGGGACGGACTCCTGCCTTCTGGACGCAGTGAACCTCTGATAGCTCACTTCCCTTCGGGCCATTAGGCTGTGAGTCTTTGAATATTTATACATCCAACCATGTCACGACCAGCAACAGAATGATAACAATAAATTTGATGATGATGACGATGATGATATAATGATGATGATAATGATCAGCGTGTTGAAAATAATTATAGGCTTGCCTAATTTCCCCTTCCTCCCCTCCCCTCCCACCCAAACCGTCCTTTCCCTCTACCCGTATCCCCCTCCTTTCCACCCCATGCCAGGCTGTTATTAGATGGGTAGATAAAGCACTGTATGAATAATCCATCCGGAGATCGCCCACCGTTGTATGGCAATGGACGCTGCAACCTGTCTACATGGCATGGCTAAAACTGTTGGGGTGGCTGGATTGCACTGCTCGCGCGCGCATGTGTGTGTGGTGTGTGTGTGTGTGTGTGTGTGTGTGTGTGTGTGTGTGTGTGTGTGTGTGTGTGTTTATGTGAGTGTGTTTATGTGAGTGTGTTTGTGTATGTGCGTGCGTGCGTGCGTGCGTGCGTGTGTGTGTGTGTGTGTGTGTGTGTGTGTGTGTGTGTGTGTGTGTGTGTGTAGGCACGTGCCGCGCATGCGGGGACAGGCGGTCGTGCTCGTGCGTGTGCGTGTAAGCACCTGACGCTTGGGACTCTGTTGCCCTTTGCCCCCCCAAGGGGCACAAAAAGCAATTCCATGTTGCGGACGGTGTGTCAGAAACTGTCACCTCGTAATGATCATTTGAACACATACCCCCCCATCCCTTCCTTCCTCCCTACCTCCATCCCCACTTCCTCTCGGCCACCATGCCACTCTTTACCACCACCACCACCACCACCACCACCGCACTCCCCCTCCCCCCCCTTTACTCCCACCGGAGGGTACTTTATCATGCATTTCCTGCGCTGTCTCCATTTTCATCCCGACCACAGATACAATCCAGCAGGTATTAATAAAAAGGTCTCCCCCATCCTTTTTTTTATTTTTTATTTAAACTTCGTCCTTTCCTGATCTCCCCCTAACCCTTCTTTCCCCTTCCACCCCTCCCTCTTTCATGCACCCCCCCTCCCCCCTTCACCTAACCTCCCTGCATTCCCCCCCCCCTCCCTCCACACACACACACGCCCTACCCCCTATAGGAAAACAGTATGCATTCAATATTGATCTCCATTACAGTGGGCCCTGAATTGTGAGTGGGTGGCGGGCGACGTGATAACGACAGAACAGGGCGGAGGGGAGAGAAACAATGCCGCCATTCTGACAGGGTTCAGATGATGATGATGAGAGCTGGGGGAGTTTTAGATTCGTCTGTTTCTTTGTGCGTGTTGTGATGGTGATGGTGGTGGTGGTGGTGGTGGTGGTGGTGATGTGTGTGTGTGGTGTGTGTGTGTGTGTGTGTGTGTGTGTGTGTGTGTGTGTGTGTGTGTGGTTCTCTTGGGTTGGGGACGCCTCCAGCCTGTTCACTTTGTTATTTTTACTTTCTTTTCTATTAGAGCTCACTACTTCGTAAGTTTTTTTTTTAATCGCTGTTTGGATGTCAATAGTTTGGTCATAATAATCAATTATACATTTGAACAGCCTCAGCCTTTCTAAAAGTATGATCATAATGGACTCTACACTCTGACCAATCGGAACACAACTTTGTGTATGGTAACATGTACCATCACGACACGTTCATTGAAGTGGGAAAAGCCGGCTCAAATTGATTGTTTGTTTGCATTGAACGCGTTAATCAATCGCATCAACGTCTGAAGGTGACACGTTTGTCAACGGACCAAGAATGATTTGAAAGCTGAAAATTAAATGGAAATGGTAAATGAGGCAGAACATATCAAACAGTACGTAACGAACAAGAAGGGTAACTCTTCCGGTGATGAAATAATTACGCGCCCATGACTTTAAAGGAATTCTGCAACAGCATACATTCGTTTGGAGTTATGGGCGCGTAATTATTTCGCCATTAGAGGAAGAGCTACGCTACTTGTTCGTTAACGGCTGAAACATCACATAGCTTGTGTGGTGGGATGAGTTAACGTACACAACAGAACGTGGAGAAAAAACATGTCATGTAGCATTCGGAGATGAAGCCCCCAGCTGGGATCGCATTAGGCAACTTGTATACTGCGTATGCGTGATTAAAGATAGGGTGCACCTTTCCTCGTTGAGGTGGCATGGAGAGTTACAAAGTCACCGGCTCTTACCGTCAGTCTGAGGATGGTATTACTATTTTTGGAGTTTGGAGGCAAAATGTAACAGCTGACCATAGTTCGAAAAAAAAACCTGTTTTACTTCTAGCCCTTTAAGACAATGTTTCCTATTGTTCATATGGAAGATGGGGTGGATTTTGAATGAAACAAAAACTGAGTTTAAAGACTAGATTGTTTAAAATGTGCCTACGGGTTTTTTTTTTTTTGTTTGTTTGTTTTGTTTTTGCTTTTTTTTTAATCTATGTCTCTTTTGTTTATATTGATCAATAAGCCGAGTTTCACGATTCATCCCCTTCTGTAAATTTCCTTTCGATTGGGGAACAAGAGCGGGCAGTATACACGTAGTGCAAGGGACTTGGTTACTGAGCAGGCAAAAACGGAGAATCTGTCGTTGAAGGTTTTGAAAGGGTTTCATACAGTCGGGGTCAAAGTTAGAATAAAGGTTGAGGTTAGGTTAGGTTTACAGGCGGAAGCGCACGAGATAGAACGCTATCAAAAACACTTCACTGACTTGCGTTAAGAAATCGCGCCTTTTATTTGTCTACTCCAAGTAGCCCGGTAGGTATTGTTTTGAGAGTGTGGATCGGGAGTGTGGGAAGAGAAAAGGGGGTGGCTCGTGGGTGGGAGGGTGCAGTCGGGGGAGGGGGGGAGGCTGGATTGGAGGGGGGGGGGGGGGGCTAAGGCCGGCTGAACGAACTGTCGGGGCCCGTTATGAATCTGGGAGTCTTTTGTCCGTCGGTCGCCTGTGTCGCCTGCGGGCCAGAGCTAATGTTATGAAACCAATCGTCGTCCCCCAGTCAGTTGTGGGCCCGGGGGCAGGGGGCTATGCACACTCCCGTGATTACTCCCGCCCCTTCTTCCCCCCCCCCCTTCTCTCTCTCTCTCACTCCTCTCTCTCTCATTCTCTCCCGCTTCTCTCCCCTTGGGAGTCCCCGGAGTGATTTGTTTAGTTCCAAAAGGCAAGCCTCTCGCTTCAGGCCCGCCTAATACTCCTCAAACACACACCATGGCCCGAGTCAAATACTTGTCACCCCGAGCTAACATGAGCGCTCTCTCTCTCTCTCTCTCCTCTCTCTCTCTCTCTCTCTCTCTCTGTTGACTTCTTTTGATATGGAGAACTGATGGTTTCCGTGAGTGCAAACCCAGTTTGGCTCTTCGGGGATTTATTTTCAATTTGTGATTTTTTTCTGTCTCTCAATCAACGTTATGTTACAGGGCCTCTCTCTTGTGAGTCATATTCCAGGAGCGGGAGTGTGTGGATGGGTAGAGGGTGGGGTTGGGGAGTCTGTTGGAAAAAAAAAAGGAAGGAAGAGGGGCGAGAAAGGGATAGAGAAATGTGTGGGTGGAAGACGGAGAAGCAAGAACAGAAGCAGAACGGAAAGGGAATGCAGGATGATATACAGAAATACAGAGTATAACGCCGAAATATAAATTAAGAATAGCGTGTCGG
>CM065725.1:43755265-43757765 GCA_033310375.1 Conus canariensis
TTTAAGTACAACAGTTAAAACATATGTATATGAAACTTATTCTGATCATCTTTCGGTTTATACTGACGGTTCTGTGCCACAAGATCATCATGCGGGCTCTGGCTTTGTCATTCCAATCTTTAAGAGTTGAAAAGTGTTGTCATCTTGGCACAAACATTTCGATTTTTACAGCAGAACTAATAGCTATTCTTATGGCTCTGTCGTATTTGATTGAACTACCACTAAATCTGTTAAATGTTCTTTTTGGGTACATTCTAAATCAGTCTTTCAATCCCTTGCTTCATCATTTAATTACAAGAATAATGTTATCTCTGAAATAATTGAACGGGTCCAGTGTTGACTTTTGTTGGATACCATCCCATAGTGGAATTTATTACAATGAATATGTTGACCATCTCGTAAAAAATGGGTCGAGAAACAGTTTGAATGCTATTGAACTGCCTTGCAGTTTATCGTCAGTAGAAATGTGTAACATAGTAGAACATGAAACGATACGACGTTTTTTTCCTCTTCTGGGACAAAGTATTTTTCATTATTGAATACTCAATGTGCAAGTATATCAGTTGTTACCTTGTCGTGCAGACTTTTGTTAAATGCTACATTAAGTGTGTCTGCTCTACAGAACTGACAATTGAGCACATACTGGTAAAATGTACTTCAGTGAAAGCTTTCCTACCTCCGGAAGTCGTAGAATGTATTTTGCCTGTTTCTAATGTGAAGTTATTTTGGGATCAGTTTAATCTTTTCAACCTTCCAATATTTAGATTAGCTAGTTATTTGTTAAGTAGTCCTGTTGCTCGTTTCTTGTAACTCTGTGTGTGTGTGTGTGTGTGTGTGTGTGTGTGTGTGTGTGTGTGTGTGTGTGTCTGTCTGTCTGTCTGTCTGTCTCTCTCTCTCTCTCTCTCTCTCTCTCTCTCTCTTCTTTCTTTTTTCCCCTGTATTCAAGATTTTTTTGATGATGTTAAAAAGTAACAAAGTTTTGAATGTTTTTGATGCTAGAGTCTAAAATCATCGACACGATGAAAAGACTTGAAATAAAATAACTAATTTCTACAGTCACTTAATTTGTATGTCTCTTACTCCTCTTTTATCCTCAACTAGGACTAGGTGATGACAAGCTTGATGACATTGCTTGCTTATCAACCATTAAGGTACTAAAATTCCATTCTATCCCATCTCTCTCTCTCTCTCTCTCTCTCTCTCTCTCTCTCTCTCTCTCTCTCTCGATCTCTGTCTCTCTCTCTCTCTCGATCTCTCTCTCTCTCTCTCTCTCTCTCTCTCTCTCTCTCTCTCTCTCTCTCTCTCTCTCGATATCTCTCTCTCGATCTCTGAGTCACTTCCCTGCTCCCACCTTGCTGTCTTTCCCTCTGTCTTTCAATGCACCATATCCACCCCGCCCAACCCCCACCATCCAAGTATCCTCCAATATGATTGCCAGACTGCTTAGTGATCTCATTGCCCCATTCCTCCTCCCCCAGCTTCCATCCTCACCCCCTCTTCCACCTCCTCCTCTCGCTCAGAAATCTTGGGCCGCACCTCTTTTTTTCCCCTCCACCTTCTGCCCAGAACGTTTTGTGATGAGTTTTGTCTCTAGGTCCCTCCCTGGGTCATCCTGCTTGGTTTGATTGACAACGATGACTCGAGGACTAGTTGAGGGGAGGGTATGTGCGGGTGGGGAAGGGGTGGGGTGGGATAGGTGAAGACGGGTAGGGTTACCAAGGGGGTGGGTTAAGCTGTGTGTGTGTGTGTGTATGTGTGTGTGTGTGTGTGTGTGTGTGTGTGTGTGTGTGTGTGTGTGTGTCCCTTTCGAACATGGGTGGCCCAACTGGCGTTCACTGAATCACGATAGTCACAGCAGCAGTGAACAGCAACTTTCTTCCTTCGATATACACAATGCAAGCAGCTTTCAGCTGTTAATCCTGCCCCGGGGTGGGCAAACGAACGTATGGATGGCGCTTGTAACGACTAGTGTTTGGGTGGGTTTATGTCGCCATCGCCGCCGCTGCTGCTGCTGCTGCTGCTGCTGGTCTGTATTGTCACGGATGAACGGAAGGGTGACGGATGGCAGGAATATTATCACAGGTTGTTTGTCAGTCGGCTTGAAAGAGCAAGGGGCCAGGGCAGGGCAGGGCGGAGGAGGGCAGGGCAGGACAGGGCAGGGCAGGGGAGGGCAGGGCAGGGCACGGCAGGGCAGGGCACGGCAGGGCACGGCAGGGCAGAGCAACAATCATGATGGAGCAGCTTCCAAGCGTTTGTTCTCTTATTGTGGCTTTTTTCTTTGCTGTCTTTTTGTTGTTGTTGTTGTTGGGGTTTTTTTTGTCAGTCGTGGGAAGGGGGTGAGACCTGGCATTGTGGTGGGTGTGGAACGGGGCAGTGGGGAGGGGAAGCGTGGGAGGGAGGATGATGCGTCAGATCATCATTGGTGGATGTGGGTGAAGTGTTCAGGTTGCTGTCAACCATTCCAAGGCAACGTAGGGATGAGGAGCAGGAGAGTGCGAGG
>CM065725.1:43762765-43782765 GCA_033310375.1 Conus canariensis
GCAAAGTCAAGGTCATCTAGCTGCGTCCAGAGTGTCCATTGTATCCCGTTGTTCCCGCCTGTTGTTGTGGTCTTCATGATCCAGTCGATGACCAGGAGGAAGAGGAAAGGTGACAACAGACATCTCTGGCGCACTCCTGTCTTCACCTCAAAACCGTCTGACAACTGGCCTGCATGAGCCACCCTGCAGTTCATGTCCTGATATGTGCATCGTATGAGAGAGATGATCTTCTCTGATATTCCATAGTGCCTCAGTAGCTTCCATAGTGTCTCTCTATCTACACTGCCAAAGGCCTTTTCATAGTCGATGAAGGTGATGTAAAGGGGCGAGTTCCACTCCAAGGACTGCTCGATGATGATCTGAGGCTGGCCATCTGGTCGGCATAGGATCTGTTTCGCCGGAAGCCCGCCTGCTGGTCTCGAAGCTTTGGGTCAACTGCTTCCTTCATCCTCTCCAATAACACTCTGTTTAGAACCTTGCCTGGCACTGACAGGAGCATGATCCCTCTATAGTTGCTACAGTTGTTAAGGTCTCCTTTCTTTGGCAGTTTGATAACAATGCCTTCCCTCCAGTCTGCTGGGATGTTCTCTTTTTTCCATATCTTGCCGAAGAGGCTTTGTAGCAAGTTGACAGCTGTATCAACATCCGCTTTAATGGCTTCTGCTGGGATCTCATCAAGCCCTGCTGCCTTCCCATTCTTCAGTGTCAGGATGGCCTTTCTGATCTCTGCTTTCGATGGCTTCTCACAGTTGATGGGAAGTTCTGTTTCTACTGGTGGGATGTCAGGTGGTGCTTCGGGGCGGGACGGTTTAGTAGTTCCTTGAAGTGCTCTTCCCATCGCTTCAATTGATCTTCTGTTGTTGTGAGGGTCTTTCCGTTCTTGTCTTTGACTGGCTTGTTAGTCTGTTGGAACTTGCCCGCCAGCTTCTTTGTGGTGGTGTACAGCTCTCTCATGTTGCCCTGTCCTGCAGCATCCTCTGCTTGTCTGGCAAGTCTGTCGATGAACTCCGTCTTATCTTTCTTCACATTTTTCTTCACTTCTTTGTCCGCCTGGGTGTAGTCTTCTTGGGCCTGTGCTTTGCTTGATCTTGTCCGGCTAATGTTCAGTGTGGCTTTCTCCTCTTTCCTTTTGTTCAGTTTCTGAACAGTATCATCAGAGATCCACTCCTTGTGCTCGGTCTTCTTCTTTCCAAGTACCTCCTCACAGGTCTCATGCCAAAGTTTCCTGGTATGTTGCCACTGGTTCTCGATGTCTGTGCTCTCCTCTTCAAGCATTTCTTCAAGTAGTTGGAACCTGTTGGTAAGACTGATCTGAAATTTCTCCTTTATTCCTTTACTGCTGAACAGCTCCACATTGTATCTTATCCTTGCTGCATTTGTTGATGTGTACTTCTTGAGTCGGAGTCTCACTGTTGTCAAAAGCAGGTGGTGGGCCGATGGCATGTCAGCACCCCTCATCACCCTCACATCATGCCATGATCGCCTGAATTTCCTGCTGATGCAGATGTGGTCGATCTGATTCTCCGTGACGTGGTCCGGGGATCTCCATGTCGCCTTGTGGATGCGCTTGTGGGGGAAGATGCTGCCTCCTATCACCAGCTGGTTCAATGCGCACAGGTCTGCAAAACGTTCTCCATTCTCACTCATCTGTCCAAGTCCATGTGTCCCCGTGATGTCTTCATAGCCTGTGTTGTCTGATCCTACCTTGGCATTAAAGTCGCCCATGAGTATTGTGATGTCGTTTGCTCCTCTTTTGTCCAGCACAGCTTGTACTTGCTGGTAGAAATCATCTTTCTTTTCCTCCTCTGCATCATTTGTGGGAGTGTAGCATTGGATGATGTTCAGCTTGATGTTCTTCTTGGTGCTAAACTTGGCTGTGATGATGCGGGAGTTGATAGGTTCCCAGCCGATCAGTGCCCGCTGCGCCTCTGGTGTCAGCATCAGGGCCACACCTTCTGTATGGGGGGCTCCGTCTTCTGTGTGTCCCGAGTACAGCAACAGCTCTCCTGATGAAAGTCTCAGCGGTCCCGTCTGTAGCCACCTTGTCTCACTCAGTCCTAGGACTCCTATCTTGTAGTTCTTCATCTCTCTTGCTATCTGGGTGGTTCTGCCCGCTTCGTACATTGTCCTGATGTTCCAGGTGGCTATCCTTGTTGATTTCCTGGGGGTCAGAAGGGGAATCGGTCTTGCAGCTTCCTCTCGGCTTTCACTGCCTGACGTCATGAGTCTCCGGGATGGAGACCCTTCCTCTCCCAGGTGAATGTCTTGGTTTGATGTTGTCGATGCTTCTGTAACTTGATTTTTTTCTAGGAAGTGGTGTTAGCCCTTCGCAAATCCCTTTATCCTCGGGGCGAGGTGGTCCTGCCTTAGTCGCCTCTTACGACATGCATGGCAGGGCAGTGGGTCTATTCTATGCCCAACCACAGGGCGAGTCTGTGTGTGTGTGCTGTACTGTTAATCTGACAGTAAATGGTTTCAGTCAGTCTGTCAGTGTGCCTGTGTGTGTCTGTATCTGTGTGTGTGCTGTCCTGTGCTGTGTTGTGCTGTGCTGTGCTGTTAATCACCAGCATTTATGTCCACTGATCTGTCTGCATCTCTCTCTCTCTCTCTCTCTCTCTCTCTCTCTAGCAGATATTTTATACTAATTCTCTAAAAAAAAAAACAACCATACACTACATGTTAAGAAAAGAAAAACTTGCCAGTGCATTAAAATGTATGTATATTGTTGTCAACGGGCGATGATTCGACTGACAACTTTGGGGGAAGTATAGAAACCACTCATTTACCAGCATTTTTTTTTTCGTCTTCTTCTTCGTCGTTCACTCAGACAGGAACCCCAGAGGCACTGACGAAGGCTGCTGTGCGGCGGAGGCCCTCCAGCGATCCATAAAGCTTTCCCCTCATCGGTGTGTTGGCAGGCCAGGTCTCTGCTCTTAGCTTTTTAATGTGTGGGACAGTCCTGCAGGAAGTGCCAGCGTTTTCAGAGATATATTTTCTTATGTACCTATATATGGGGAAATTGTCGTAAACACATTTGTGTGACACATCAGATTCTGTCCACCGGTAATGTACGTGAACAATAACAAGGTACCCTTTCAGTGCCAAGTCAGGAGTGCACCACTGCAGCTTGTAGAATCACACAGGTTCTGCAAAGGTTTGGTTTCGGTATAGTTTGGAAGGCACGGCATGTCGGTAACCTAACAATTGTCAGTACACAGATTTTAACCAGAGAAAGGATACACTGTTACAGTCAGAGTTAGCACGATCCTTTGCAGTCCCATTCATTTTATGGTGTTTATTTTTCAGTTCAACCACCCGCTGACAGTTCAGTCCGACTCTCTGTCTCATCAGAAGGACACAAATGCGACATCCGGTTGGCCTGATTTAGGATTGGAACGCCTTCCCTGAACTTTTCATTATCTACGATGTAAAACTTGTGATGACCGATTATAAAGGTTTGGGCGAACACTCTGGAAACAGAGTTTAAGTCTCTGTGTGTGCGTGTGTGTGTGTGTGTGCGTGCGTGCGTGTGTGCGTGTGTGTTTGCGTGAGTGCGTGCATGCGGGCGCGTGCGTATATGTGCATGCATGAACATGTCCCAACTAAAATATATAGAATCAGAAATGAAATGAGGCAGGGAACAGTAAACGATAAAGAGTAAACAAGTTGGGTATGTTTTGCTCCCATAAGAAAACCTAACACAGAGTAACTTGTATTCAAGACCGGCACAGCCTTTTAAACTTGAATAAAGTCAGACAAATACATAGACGAACAATCTAATAGTGGGGGAAAAAACAAGCGCAGGCCAACAACTGAACTATCTTCATAGTAATGACTTGGCAAAGATTTGGACTTAAGGAGGGGGGCGGGGGGGGGGGGGGGGGCGGAATTTGAAGATGGAGAAACTGGGAACATGAAATTAAGAAAATATGTTACAGATATGAAAACTCTTCACTAGCTGCATAAGGGAACCCTTATGCAGCTAGTGAAGAGTTTTCATATCTGTAACATATTTTCTTAATTTCATGTTCCCAGTTTCTCCATCTTCAAATTCCGCCCCCCCCCCCCCCCCCGCCCCCCTCCTTAAGTCCAAATCTTTGCCAAGTCATTACTATGAAGATAGTTCAGTTGTTGGCCTGCGCTTGTTTTTTCCCCCACTATTAGATTGTTCGTCTATGTATTTGTCTGACTTTATTCAAGTTTAAAAGGCTGTGCCGGTCTTGAATACAAGTTACTCTGTGTTAGGTTTTCTTATGGGAGCAAAACATACCCAACTTGTTTACTCTTTAAAATATATAGGCCTAGGTATTATTGTGCCGACAGAGTACGACCGATATCCGTCAATGTTCACATTCTCTTTGCTTCTGCTACACACTAACCATTCTGGTGCAGTTCACGTTTAAAAGATTCAACATATGAATGCAAGGCTTCTTGATGGTTAAATTCCTATTGTGTACACCGTGATGATTACAACTCGCATATCATAGGATGATGTATCTATTTCCGTTAGAGTTGGGTAGATCTTGCAGCAAAGGGCGAGGATGAGATGAACCAAAATGGTAAGTATGCTTATTTATCATCCTCGGGAAACGAAGAATACCTTGTTTTGTGACAACGAGAGAGAGAGAGAGAGAGATGAGAGAGAGAGAGAGAGAGAGAGAGAGAGAGAGAGAGAGAGAGAGAGAGGAGAGACAACGACAAAAGAGAGACGACAACCAAATTAATGGCATCTGGGCCTGAGAGGTCTTTATGGCAATTAATATCCCCCAGTCCGCTCACCCCACCTGCAGGAGGAGAGACTCCTCCGCCCATTCCCATGGGAAATCTGTAAAAGCCAGATGAACACAGGACCCAAGTATCCATGTAGCGGCTTTGTCTTGGACATCATCTTGCACGGGGAGGTAGGGAGGAGGGGAGAAAGAGAGAGAGGGGGGGGGTCGAAAGAGAAAGAGGGATGAGGCACAAGGGGGGGGGGGGGGGGGAAGGAGAGAGAGAGAGAGGAGAGAGAGAGAGAGAGAGAGAGAGAGAGAGAGAGAGAGAGAGAACTCAGATGGTTTATTCATATAAAGGCCCTTGACCCTGGAGAGAGAGAGAGAGAGAGAGAGAGAGAGAGAGAGAGAGAGAGAGAGGCCGGATGGGAGGGGGAGGGGGAGTGACAGAGACATTGACAGTGACAATGTGTTTTGTGAACTTTGCCTTGTGCCCTAAATCATGGGAAGTCATGTAATGATATGAAGACAAGAACATAACCGTTTACCACGCTTATCCGTTTTGTGCATGACGTGGCTTGTTTACTGATTGTAAGTGCATCAGCCCGATAAACAGCTGGTCTGTATCTGCATTTAATGCTATGCATCAGTTTAAGAAACAGATAGCCTGAAAACAGAGGGGTGTTTGTTACATATTTTAGAAACGCATTTCTCAGATAGTAAGCATTCTGAGAGAGAGAGAGAGAGAGAGAGAGAGAGAGAGAGAGAGAGAGAGAGAGAGAGAGAGAGAGAGAGAGAGGACAAATCTGAAAATACAAAACACCACATCGGAAAATACGAAGCACCACAAGTAATTGAATCGAATTTTAAGTTTATTGTATAATGGTGTTTTGCATAAGTTCCAGCATGAAAAGGTATGCCAATTGCTTTGATGTAGAGAGGAAAGACACGGAGAGAGAGAGAGAGGAAGAGAGAGAGAGAGAGGAGAGAGAGAGAGAGAGAGAGAGAGAGAGAGAGAGAGAGAGAGAGGTACGGGGTAGGGAAAAGAGACAGATGAACAGATTCGTTTGAAAAAGGTGGGTGCAGATTAAGAAAGAGAATGAGAAAGCCAAATAACTACATTATCGCCACTGTTGTGAAGCTGGAGTACTAACGACGTGTTTTCTTTTTCTGTCATTTTCTCTATAATTTCTTTCGATCACCTGCAGTCCAAGTACTTCTCAGCAGCCACCAAGTGATTTTTTTTTGGTTACATTTTGCCTGTGTTGGCTACATGTCTCCTGACAGAAAAAGAGGAAGGGATTTTAAGGGATTAGGAATGTATATACCCGGAAAGTTAAAGGGGGGTGGGGGGTGGAGGAGAAGGCTTTGCAACAAGTTGAGACAGTGAATGAACAGATATTTCTTAGCATGCCACTGGGATCTGAAATGCTCTCTGTATTGGTTTGTTACACAGATAGTTTAGACAGAATCGACAAAAAAAACCCTGATATAACCTATAAAAAAAATCTTATGTTTTTTCTCATAAAAAAAATGGTATGCATTTTCTCATCTCAGTTTGAGGCAGATTCAATGGAAAATTCACAGGACACGGACGAACTCACGGCAGATACACGGATAATGGGTTCATCTGAATGTCTGTCAGTTATATTGAGGGTATATGTCGATAGCTGCCGCAAGTCATTTGACGAACAGAGGCAATCCACCAGAAAGGGTTGAGTAGTTTCCAACACCACACTAACAAGACAAACACCAGAACTGTACAGAAAAAAACCCCGTGTCTTACATCACTGATATCACGGAAGGAGTATAATAGTTAATACCACCAGCGTGGCAATATAATTGTTCACACCATGCTACTATTATTAGCATGGCACTACAGTGATTAGCAATGTGCCGATCCCACTATCACTACAGTATCCAAAACTTCGGCAACAACACCAACACCTGAAGTACACACAAAAACTAAACGACTGTGTCTTACATTTCTGACATCACCTAAATAGTAGAATACCAGTTAACATCACCAACATGGCAATGCAATAGTTCACGCCATTCCAGTTCCACTAACATGGTACTACAGTGATTAACTCCATGCCAACAACACCGTGACGGCAATGCAGTAGTTAACACCACTCAGATACAACCAACGTTACAGTATTTTATTAAATTAATGCAACTCAGATTCCACCCGAATGGCAGCACTATATCAATCACCTCACCGATACCACCAACATGGCAGTATGATCATTAACGCCCCTCAGATTCCACCCAAATGACAATACAATACTTAATACCATTCCAATACCACCAATAGAGGAATAGAATTGTCAGCACCATTCTAGTTCCTCCAACCTGGGAATACGATAGTTAAGACCACTTCAATACCACTAGTATGGCAATGTACTGTCAATACCCTCCAAGACAACGAACGTGGCTATGCTATGGCTAACACCATCCCGATAACACCAACATGGCAATACAACAGAAAACATCGTCCTGATTAATGCCATTGTAATTCAAACAACATGACAATACAATAGAAAACACCATCATGATTAATGTCATTGTAATTCAAACAACATGACAATACAATAGAAAACACCATCCTGATTAATGCCATTGTAATTCAAACAACATGACAATACAATAGAAAAGACCATCCTGATTAATGCCATTGTAATTCAACTAAAATGACAAGACAATAGAAAACACCATCCTGATTAATGTCGTAATTCACCCAACATGACAATACAATAGAAAACACCATCCTGATTAATGTCGTAATTCACACAACATGACAATACAATAGAAAACACCATCCTGATTAATGTCATTGTAACTCAACCCACATGACAATACAATAGAAAAGACCATCCTGATTAATGTCATTGTAATTCAAACAACATGACAATACAATAGAAAAGACCATCCTGATTAATGTCATTGTAATTCAACTAAAATGACAAGACAATAGAAACACCATCCTGATTAATGTCGTAATTCACCCAACATGACAATACAATAGAAAACACCATCCTGATTAATGTCATTGTAACTCAACCCACATGACAAGACAATAGAAAACACCATCCTGATTAATGTCGTAATTCACCCAACATGACAATACAATAGAAAACACCATCCTGATTAATGTCGTAATTCAACCCACATGACAATACAATAGAAAACACCATCCTGATCAATGTCATTGTAATTCACCCACATGACAATACAATAGAAAACACCATCCTGATTAATGTCGTAATTCAACCCACATGACAATACAATAGAAAACACCATCCTGATCAATGTCATTGTAATTCAACCAACATGACAATACAATAGAAAACACCATCCTGATTAATGCCATGTAATTCAACCAACATGACAATACAATTAGAAAAACACCATCCTGATTAATGTCGTAATTCACCCAACATGACAATACAATAGAAAACACCATCCTGATTAATGTCGTAATTCACCCAACATGACAATACAATAGAAAACACCATCCTGATTAATGTCGTAATTCACCCAACATGACAATACAATAGAAAACACCATCCTGATTAATGTCATTGTAACTCAACCCACATGACAATACAATAGAAAACACCATCCTGATTAATGTCATTGTAATCCCTTCAACATGACAGCAGAATGGTCAACGCCACTCCAGTTCCACCAACAATAAGAAATGATAATGCAATAGTTAACACCATGCTCATAGCACAATTTGGCAATGCAGTAGTTAACACCATTCCATTACACCAACAAGGAAATGCAATGTTAGCAACACGCAATACCACCAACACCGCAATACAGTACAACACCATTTCTATGTCATCATCATGGCCGTACGAGGGTAACGACATTCTAATTCCGTCAACGTTGCAATACAATAGTTAACACAATTCCAATAACACCAACATTGCAATACAATAGTTAACATCAGTATGGCAATACGATGGTTGACGCAGTTCCGTTGCGAAGAATTGCGGCTGTTTTTTTATTTATTTATTTTTTTTAATTATTAATCATGTATCTATTCACACTTTTACCTAGATCGCCAGACGAATTTGTGAAAGCACCGCTAAAACTTTCCATAGAATAAGTAGGTTAGAATTAATAGGACAATTTCATGGAAACGAAGAAATAAAAGAAGCACTGGTTTTTCAAATATAAACCGTTTTATACCATCTTTAAAACTAGGTTGGATCAGAAAATCACAACGACAAATCACAAATTGAAATCAGTCTTAACACTATTTCATCCGAGCATAATCAGTTGGGAAACGTTAGACCATATAGACTGATCAGTTAAGGGTAAGAAAATATGTTTTTGGAAAGACGTTCTCTACAAATATGAAATGCTGTAGGACAATGTTTTCCCAATATGTTTATCTGAAATAATGGCGGAGTCAACTATGAAATTACTTGAAAAGCATTTCAGCATATCCAGACGATTGAATGAATGGAAATCATTGCAAACCTGTGCAAAGATAATGGAAATATCAATTGTATGCTGGGGTTATTGATGAATTCAATGTACGAACTAATTTCCTATCTTACGCGTCTGTTATAACAAAGATTCGGCTATTTCTGAACAAATTGAAACAATGTTTAGAAAGTAACAAGAAATTTGATTTTTTCCAAACTACTACATACCCAGTTACGAGGGAATTAGGTTATGTTATAAAACTTGTGTCCAAGATGGAACGAAGACGTTTTCAAAAATGGAATGATAAACTAATTATATGTAAATTAATTGGCAAAAAAAAAAACCCTCAGAATAATCCAACATACTCAGGACATTGGACAAAAAATGGCTTCATATCAAAATACTGCACAAAAAATCGGCTTACAAACGTGCTTCTGTCATGCATGGGAATTAAAAAGAAAATGATAGAATGAAAAATAGAATAAAAGAATGACTCTCTCTCTATCTGTCTGTCTATCTATCTATCTATCTATCTATCTATCTATCTATCTATCTATCTATCTATCTATTTGTGTGTGTGTGTGTGTGTGTGTGTGTGTGTGTGTGTGTGTGTGTGTGTGTGTGTGTGTGTGTGTGTGTCCTAGACTGAGACATATCTTCTTCCACTCCCTCCCTCCTCGGCTCTTTACCCCCCCCCCCCTCCGTTTCTCCTCCCCTCCCCTCCTTCTTCTTTTTCCTCCCTCACCCAACCCATCCCCACCCCCACCCTCACCCCCACCCCCACCCCATCTTCAGCATAGATTGTGTGGCCCCTCGACAGTGCCAGTCTCCTTTTTAGTTGACAGCGCTTCGCCCTACCCCCCACCCCCACCCTCAGCCCCCCTCCCCCCCGCAACCTCGACAGGGCCTCACCTTGCGTTATCTGCGGGGACCCTGGGTGTATTGGGAGCCTTTCTTTGAGAGGAAATGAATTTGTCACCAAACTTCTTTGAGTTGCCACTTGTCTCTCTCAACTTCTTAGAACTTGACTTTCGTCACCAAAACTTTCTCTCGATTGATTACCCTCTCTCTCTCTCTCTCTCTCTCTCTCTCTCCTCTCTTCTCTCTCTCTCTCTCTCTCTCTCTCTCTCTCTCTCCGACCACCTGACCCCGTCCGGCCTGTCTGTCTGTCTGCCTGTCTGTCTGTCTGCCTGCCTGTCTGACTGTTGTCTGACAGGCCCTTTCCCCAGAACTGTCCGGTTCCATTCTCCGGCGGGCTTTGTCTTTGAAACTGTCTTGATCAAACGGAATATTGCGTCTTTGAGTGGCGGCCTGGGTGATTAGAGCTAGCTGTGTGTGTGTGTGTGTGTGTGTGTGTGTGTGTGTGTGTGTGTGTGTGTGTGTGTGTGTGTTGTGTGTGTGTGTGTGTGTGTGTGTGTGTGTGTTGTGTGTGTGTGTGTGTGTGTGTGTGTGTGGTGTGTGTGTGTGTGTGTGTGTGTGTGTGTGTGTGTGTTGTGTGTGTGTGTGTGTGTGTGTGAGAGAGAGAGAGAGAGAGAGAGAGAGTGAGAAGGGGGATATATTTTACCGATTCAGTATCGGCCACGACACTTCAAGAACAGGGTATAACGAGCCCCTTAAAAACGTTAGGAATAAACACAAAACAAAAAACATGGGATCAGTCACATATCTAAAAATGCTCGTTGAGCCAGCCGCCGTGGCGAAGTGGTTATAGCGTCGCGAACACCCGGCTGAGTGGTCTGGTTCAATTCCCAGTGGAGTCATTTCTTTGTGGGATTTTTCTGCCTCGACTGACACCTACCCAGAGCTGGGTTTCCGATGGGCTCAACTGAGAAGACTGTGTCCATATAGTTGCGTTTCATCCACTTGATGAATGCGTCTCTGAGAGTGCTGCTCAAATTTCTGACTAACACTGTATCTCTCAGGCCTGGTTGACGTCGGGATATATTATGAAGACAAGCGTCGAGTACAGCCCTGTCGTACACTCTCAGATCTTTATGGAAGCCCGTAGCATTGTCCTCTTTATCCTCATCCTCATCAGTCAGCGTGAGAAATGTCTCAAATTGTATGGTCCTTCATGCCCTGCTTTCACGGAGACCTCAGTTTCGATCACGTCTCCACGCCTATGCCCTTGGTTTTGTTCTGTCGGTGTAACCGGTCTCGGCAAATTCATGGGGGCTGTCGTAGGACGGACGTGGTGGGCCCTTCAGATGGAGAGAGCTTGCTCATCACGCCGGCTCTGCAGCGAAGCAGATATCGTTAGTGTGGGGCTCAGTAGGTTGTGTCCTATGTATGTTGGATCAGAACAAGCATCAAGGAAGACCACTGATTGACTCAGCAGCAGTGCGGTGTCTCCTCTGATGGGTTGCCTCATGACGACATGACAGACTGATTCCTGTGGGTTGCCGGTGCGGAGGCTGGTACGAGCCAGGCTGTGGTTGTGGATGGAAGGCTGGAATGAGTGGCGTGGGAGCAAAAGCCGAGATGAGACAGCGGAAAGCGTGCGCACACACACACACACACACACACACACACACACACACACACACACACACACACATCTCTCTCTCTCTCTCTCTCTTTATATATATATATATATATATATGCGTGTGTGTGTGTGTGTGTGTGTGTGTGTGTGTGTGTGTGTGTGTGTGTGTGTGTTGGTTCTTGGATGGTTGAGTTTCATCCACGACCAATCTCTGAGAGTAGCTCAGATTTCCTGACCCAGTATTGCATGGCGCACCTATCTCTCATGTCTGGTTGACGGTAGGGTACAGTATGGAAGGAAGTACCCAGCGTGGCTCTTTTGCCACTTCTGAACACTGCAGGAAATGTAGAATCATTGTCTTCGTAAATATGAATGTAGTGTAGAATTCGTTCAGTGTTGGAAACACTGTATGATGTGTAGAATCATTGTCCGTTGTCTTAATGCAGTCATTGAAGCGTGAGTTATTGTTGTTCTTAACTCTAAAAGACAATGTAGAGTTATTGTCGTTGCATTCGTGTGGTCAGTAGTCAGTGCATAGTAGTATTATTCTCAATACAGTAGGAAGTGTAGGATTATTGTCATTGTATTAGTGTGGTCAGTGTAGTGTAAATTAAGTGTTGTTCTGAACATTGTAGGGAGTCTAGAATTACTGTCATTGCATTAGTGTACTCAGCATAGCCAAACTGTCCTCGTTCTGAACACTGTAGTAAGTGTAGAATTATCTTTTTTATTAGTGTAGTCACAGTAGTGTAAAACTACTGTCGTTCATGAATCCTGCCCCATAACCCCATAACCAATAGTTCGCAGGATGCCACAACAGACAGATAATACAATGATGTTGCCGCGATTGTAGTGCTCATTACAACACTCCTTGGCTGTGCCCATCTGTTCTCCAGAGTATTCTGGCTGTATCTTGTGAATGTCTTTTGTTCTCATTGACCATCCTGGAGTACTGACATGGGTGACAGAATGTGGGACCTGCATGTCCGATCCACTTCATGCCTGTACACAGGATTCATTACTGGTCACTTACTGGTCTGCACGTGTTGAGATGGAAAGCAAACGCACACACACACACACACACACACACACACACACACACCACTCTCTCTCTCTCTCTCTCTCTCTCTCTCTCTTCTCTCTCTCTCCCATTCACCACCAAACGCTGCCAAGGTTTGAACCCGCCTGAACCTGCCCTTCTTCATCACACGTCCCTCCTCTTCCACTCGACCCACCCCAACCCTACCCCATTCCCTCAGACCTCCTCCCAGATTGACAGCCCAGTGTTTAAACTACTGTACAACTGTCACAATCTGTCATCAGACTCTGTTGGTTCTTGTGAACTCTTTCATATGGACATCATTCTTTTTTTCAGACGAATTCGTTGCACATTAGAACACGATAAGAGGAACGGATTACTGGCTTTCAAACGCATCTGCTCTGATCAGCTTTTACAATAATTGATAAAATTCAACAATCGACCATTCTCTGTGGTGTGGTGGCTAGTGTAGTTGGCTGCGAGGCTCGGAGGCTGAGGGTTCGATTTCTATCCATAGATAAGGATTCTATCTCGACAAGAGTAGATAAGATGAGACGCAAAACAAATAAAGAAAAAGCAAATAAGCTGGGCAAACAAGAAGTAAGACAGAATCCTAAGCAAACTCGCTCCAGAGACAGCACACTGTGGCATCAGAGGCAGCGAAAAAGCGGACATTCTGGCAAAAGACGGTGCACAGAAGGAGCAGGCCAACAACCTGGTGTCATACGATGAAATCAAGACAATCATTAAGGCACAGCAAGGAATAAAGTGGAGCCTCCAGCACCCCAAATACAACCCAGAAGACAGATACCATTTGCTGGGACGACGGGAACAGGTCAAGATCTTCCGCCTGAGGACTGAACACAATCTCCTGCTCCACCACCTGCACACAAAATTTGGCATTGGACAGAGTGGAGAGTGCCCTTGTGGTGAGGGACCAATGACAACCGACCACATCCTTCAAGACTGTACGACGCATGTAGCATCCAGGAGGAAGTACTGGCCAACACCGACGGCAGTGAAAGCCAAGCTGTACGGCACCCTAGAGGAGCTGCGATGGACGGTAGCCTTCATCGAGGACACCGGACTGCTCATCTAACGGGAGGCGAACGAGGAAGAAGCTTCAGAGACTAACAACCCTATCCTCTCATCTCTGACCCTTCCATTGTCAGTGCCCTTCTCTCCCCTCGTCCTCACTCTCCCCCACCCCTGCTCTTGCCGTCTGTCTGTCTGTCTGTCTCTGTCTCTGTCTCTGTCTCTGTCTCTCTCTCTCTCTCTCTCTCTCTCTCTCTCTCTTCCCTCCACACACACACACACACACACACACACACACACACACACACACACACACACACACACTCCTCACACACACACACACACACACACACACACACACACACCAAGCGTACGCTCTTCCAAGCTCTGCTGCGAGCTTGTCAAGTGGGACGCATGTTGACAGTTTGTCAACAACACCATAATTACCTGCTTGGTATGGGCAAGTGGCGCGCGTGGCAATAATTGTCGAGCACGTGCCTCTGCAGGTGAGGCGATCTATGGGACGAAGAGAGAATGGGGGTGTGGGGGCTGTAAGTCAAGGCTCGGGGGGTCGGAACGACGGGCTCCCCTCCTCCCTCCCCCCTGCCATTAGGAGAGGGAAGGAGAGGTGTTGTTTCCCCTGTATATGCTAATTTGCCCAAACAGTGACGGGCCATTTGTTACGGTCGAAATAAATGACAGCCGAATCATCCTTTCACATTCCACGCTCCTCTGCCTTTGCTTCTGACGTCTTTAGGTGTCAGTATTACTCTTTCCTGTCTTTCTCCGTGCAGAGAGCAGGTTTGTGTGTGCTGTAAATATGTTTTTTTGTGTGTGTTTTAGAGAGAGAGAGAGAGAGAGAGAGGAGAAGGACAGAGACAGAAACACAGAGAAGAAAGTGGGCGTTGCTTGTGGAAGAGGGGTGTAAGTGAAAGTATAGGGGTAGGTACAGTGTTAGCCTTTGGTTTACGCCGAGGTATACGATCTTCCAAGACAAAGAGTAAAGGATTCCGTAATTAGTGTCGCCGTGGTGCAGTGTTCAGTATCCTAGACTCAGACACCACAGGAAGGGTAGGATTTTTGTTGTGGTATAAGTGTGGTTAGTTTTGTGTAGAATAGCTGTATTCTTGAACACCACAGGAAGTATAGAACTTTTGTCATGGTGTAACTGTGGTAAGTGTGTGTAAGTTAGTGTATTCCTGTACAGTAGAGGAATTTTCGTCATGGTGTAAGTGTGATTAGTTTTGTGTACATTAGTGTATTCATCAACACTCCAGGAAGTGTAGAATCATTGTCATAGTATATGTAATTAGTTTGTGTAAAATGGTGTAACGATGTTGCTTGTATCTAATTATTCTTCACAACATTGCTGTGTGGAGCCTGTCTCCTCTCCAAAGCGTCCTGGTGAATGCTGGGTTTGTTTCGTGCTTCTCATCACCTACTAGCGACATAGGTTGTAGGATCTGAAACGTGTGAGTCTCGTCTTCTGCGTGCCCATGTCTATGAAGATGGAGGGAGGAGAAAAAAAGTGGATGAGGCTGGAGGTTCAGCCGCCAGTGAGTCTGCTCTTATGTCAACAATGGAGATCCGGAACGGAGCAGGCAGACGAACAATGCCTACTTCACTTCCCAGACTGTGTCAAGGCTTGAACCTGCGTCTTGCTGATTAAGAGATCAGTGTTTTGACCACTCTGCATGTGACATCATCACTTTTTTTTTCTCTTTTTATGGCTTTTTTCTTTCTTTCTTTCTTTCTTTTTCCAAAGAGAGGCTATTTCATTTTCGAACATGACAGGAAGAGGAGTTACTGTTCTTCAAATTCGTGTATTCCAGTTTGCTTTTAAAACCTTTAATGAAGTTCAGCAATGAGCCAGGTGTCTGCGCTTTGGTGATTCACATTGAGGACAGGGAGGATTTGGGTTTCAGGCCTGTCAGAATACATTTGCCTCTGATATAGGAAAGATGAAATAATAAAGAGGGGGGGGGGGGGGGAGCTCAGCAGTTAAGAAATCAAGACTAAATCACTTCAGGGACCAACAACCCTATCTTTACATCTTTCACCCTTCCATCGCTACTTCCACCACCACCTCCCTGTCTCCCCTCCCTCTCTCTCTCTCTCTCTCTCTCTCTCTCTCTCTCTCACTCCCCCAACACACAAACAAACAAACGTGCGTGCGTGCACACACACACACACACACACACACACACACACACACACACACACACACACACACACACCAAGCATACACTACTTCTCCCGAGTTCTGCTGTCAGCTTGTCACGCATGTTGACAGTTGGTCAACCACACCATGTTTGCCTGCATGGTGTGGCAAGCGGTGTGCACAGCAGTAATTGCCGAGCATGGCCCATGCAGGTGAAGCGGTCTGTGGACAAAGAGGGGCTGGGGGTCAGAGGCTGTGAAGTCAAGGCTAAAGGATCATACCAGCCCTCCATTTGGAAGGGGGAGGAGGAGTGCTGTTTCCCCTGTATATGCTAATTTGCACAGGAGGTTACGGGCCGCTTGTTGCAGTCAACATAAATGACAGCCGAATCATCTTTTCACATTCCATGCTTGGCTGCCTTCGCTTCCGATGTCGTTGGGTGTTGGCATCACTCTTTCTTGCCTTTCTCCACACAGAGAATGAATGTGTGTGTGTGTGTGTGTGTGTGTGTGTGTGTGTGTGTGTGTGTGTGAGAGAGACAGACAGAGAGAGAGAAGGTGCAGTCGGGTTTGTGGAGGAGAGGTGTAAGTGAAGGGGGTATGTGAAGCGTTAGCCTTTGGTTTACAGCCAAGGTGTATGATCGTCGAAACAAATAGGATTTTGTAATAACTGTCACCAACACTACAGAAAGTGTAGAATTATTGTCATGGTATGAGCGTGGTAAGCTTTGTGTAAATTAGTGTATTCCTGAACACTACAGGAAGTGTATAATTATTGTCATGGTATTAGTGCGATTTTGTTTGTGTACATTAGTATGTTCCTGAAGACTACAGGAAGTGTAGAAATATTGTCATGGTCCTAATGTAGCTAGTATCGTTTAATTAGATAAGTATCATTCATACATTATAATCCCAAAGCCAGCAGTTTGCAGGGTGTCACAAACAGACCCTTTAAGAACTACCCTGCTACTGTCTAAGCGTTCTTCTTAACATTGCTCGGTGGAGCACAAGCCTGTCTCTGCTCCAAACCATCGGTATATACTGAATATGTTTCATATTTCCCATCACCTACCGACCACTGACGTCGATTATAGGATCTGAAACAAGCGCGTCCAGTCCTTTGTATGTTTATGAAGATGGAGGAGGGAGATGAGAAAGGAACGGTGAGGTCCTAGAGTATTAACCGCAAGCAGGTCTCTCTTACGTCAGCTATGGAGATCAGGGAAAAAAAGCAAACAAACAGGCAAGCAATCACTACTTCACTCCATAGACCATGCCAAGGCTTGAACCGGCGTCGGTCTGATCGAGAGTCCGGTGTTTTAACCAGTCCACCATCACACCTGTCGTCAGGCGCTTCCTGTTGTCCTGACTTCGTTCGTTATGTGACATCACCACTTTTTTCTTTTCTCTTTCTTTTCTTTTCTTTTCTTTTCTTTTCTTTTTCTGTTCTCTCTTTCTTTCTTCCTTTTTTCTTTTTTTCTTTGTAGGGGAACCTGTTTCACTCTTGAACATGATGGGAAGAGGAGTTACTGTTCTTCAAACCCATGTACTCTAATCTGCTTTTACAACCATTACTGAATTTCAGCAATCAGCCAGCCGCATGCGATGCAGTGATTAACATTGAGGGGATAGGGAGGTTATTGGTTCAAGGACCATCAGAGGTATTTGACCCTGGGGTAGGGATGATGAAGCAAAAAAAAAAAACAATTAAAAAAAGTCCAGCAGTCAAGAAGTAAAAAAACCAAAAAACATAATCCAAGACAAATTCACTTCTGGGACTAACAATCCTGTCTTCCCATCTCTGACCTTTCCAGCGCCAGTCCAACTCCCAACTCTCCACTGTCCTCTCTTTCCAGCTGTCTGTCTGTCTGTTTGTCTGTCTGTCTATCTCTCTCTCATTTTCTCTTTCTCCTCCCAGAAAACACATGCACACGCAACCATGGTACACACACACCACACACACAACACACACACACACACACACACACACACGGTACACACACACACACACACACACACACACACACACACACGATACACACACACACACACACACACACACACACACACAACACAACACAACACAACACAACACAACACAACACACACACATACACAAGAGTACGCTCCTCCAAGTTCTGCTGCAAGCCTGTCAAGTGGGACGCATGTTGACAGTTTGTCAACAACACCATAATTACCTGCTCGGCCCGACAAGCGGCGCGCGCGGCAGCAATCGTCGAGCACGCGCCTTTGCAGGTGAGGTGGTCGGGGCACGAGGGAAGGAGGAGGGCGTGAACACCAGGGCTGAGGGGCCTAGCGGTCCCCCATTAGGAAAGGGATGGAGGGAAGTGGTGAAGGGGGAGGGGGGGGGGGGGTCTGTATATGCTAATTTGCCCAAGCAGTGACGGGTCATTTGTTACAGTCGACATGAATGACAGCCGAATCATCCTTTCACATTCCACGCTCGTCTGCCTTCGCTTCCGACGTCGAGGGGTGTCGGCATCACTCTTTCCTGTCTTTTCCCGTGCAGAGAGAGAGAGAGAGAGAAAGAGAGAGGGTGGGAGGGAGTTAGGGTGGCGGTCCATTTACACCAAAGGTGTGACGTTCCAGACAAAGAGGAATGGATTCTGTTGTAGGCGCCATGGTCTGCATCCTGGACTGGCAGGTTCTGGGTTCGAGTCATGTAAGAACACACAAACATAAACACATACGTACATACATACATAAAATCAACGTGGGATTTCTTACCCCCAAACCTGCTCTCACGTAGAGTTGAGTGTGCTGTCGATTGAAATGGAAGATGGTCGATGTTTTCACGGATGCGACATTAGGACCTTTGTTCATTGGGTTTTCTTTTTCTGACCAACACTGCAAGTATCTTCACCTCGTAAGCCTGGCAGATGTTGGGGTATCTCATAAGAGACACTGACAGGAACTGTACCGAAGTTTCTGATATATGTATCGGTATATAAAACGAGTCTGTCAGAAAGAAAACTTACATTACTCAGTTATTCAAGCTTTTGAAAACAGAAGAGTGAGAAAAGTCTAGTTTACCCTTTTGTGCTTTTGCACACATAGACACGGAAACCAATCATCGCTGTACTGCTATTGATCGTCACTGTACAGAAGTAGCCTACTAGGTAGCTGTCTCGTACAGACTCACTCTTAAGAGAGGCGGTTTTTCTATTCCACATTCGGCTGATTTTATGTGATCGCTTGCACCTTTGCTTTGCATGTGCAATTCAATCTTCATTTCTCAGCATGTTTGAAACGATAAATACTCTGTGTGAGCGAATTCATAACTGAAACAGCGATTGCCATTTTGTAAGGGAAGTAACCGTCGCATGGTTGTCTACTCCCTTTACTGGAAAGCGATTCTGATTGGACATTGCGAGCAATACGGGTAGGGGTAGATAACCCGAACACTGTTCTAATCGCCAGCTATCCGCTCGCAATGTAGCGAACAGGTCGTCCAGTGCTTAAAACAGCGTTGCTAAACCCGTCAAGCCCTGAAACGTGTTACGTCTATGGGCTTCATATTCGAGTTATCTCCCCCCCACCAAAATTGCTCGCAATCTCCAATCAGAATCGCTGTCCGGGATCAGGAGGAGATTACCCATCCCAAGCTTCCTTTCTGTCCGAGATGATGATTGTTTTCATGGATGCTGATCTAGTTAGGAATTTGTTCACACAGAGCTTTATATTAACAGCGAGACTTCAAACGCGATTGTTCACCAGAGCTTTTATTATTAAAACATGCAGAGAACATTCAGAAAACGCTGAATTGTTCACACAGAGCTTTTATTAGTTAAAACATGCAGAGAAATCGAAAACACTGAATTGTTCACGCAGAGCAGAAGCGCGTACGACATGAAATGGAAAAACCGTTTTTGTCAGGTGTGAGCCTGTGTGAGACGACATTTAAGAAGGCTACATCCGTACAGCGACGATCGATAACAGTACACACCTATCTGCTGACTCGAATGCGGGCAGGTGTCTACATTAACATTGAAGGCATTATTCTTGTAGTGTTTCTGTCTGACCTGCCAAAGTTTTATCCTGTATTGATGTTGCATTGACGTCAGTTTGAACGATTTCAGTTTGAAGGAACAGTTTCATTTTAGCT
>CM065725.1:43797765-43800265 GCA_033310375.1 Conus canariensis
GATCCGAACCCTCGCTCTGTCGGGATGACTGAGTGGGTTGAGACTGAAGCAGCTTTTCGTGGTCTGTCCTGTCAGGTTTGTGACGCACGGGAGTAGGTTATCATGCTGACAGTCACCTACCTGGACAGGGTCGCCTTCATTAAACCTCCCCCCCATCCCCCCCCCCCCCCCCCCCCGGTCGGAATCCCAGTCTGCACGCGCGCACCTGCTGTGTCTCTTTGTCCTCGTGTGTCCTTGACTTGTGTCTGTCTGTGTTAGTCTGTCTGTCGGTCTGTCGGTCTGTCTGTCCGTCTGTCTGTCTGTGAGCCTCTCTCTCTCTCTCTCTCTCTCTCTCTCTCTCTCTCTCTCTCTCTCCTTCTTTCCTTTTCTTCTGTTCTCCCTTCTCTCCCTCCCTCCCTCCCTCCCTCCCTCTGTAGCTTCTCTTCTCTCCTGTCCCTCGGTCCCTCTATTCCCCCCCCCCCCCCCACTATCTCTTTCCGACAAATAAAGTTTCTGTGTGTGTGTGTGTGTGTGTGTGTGTGTGTGTGTGTGTGTGTGTGTGTGTACGTGTACGTGCGTGAGTGGTTTTGAGTGTGTCTGTGTTTGCACCTCCCTCCTGCCTTTAACATCTTCTTGCCCCTCCCATTTTCCTAAAAGTGGACTTAACGTGTATCAAAAACCAAGCAAAGAAACAGAGAAGCAAACCCAAAAATAAAAAGTAAAAAGAATGGACAACTAAGTTACTTGGATGCGTAAAACAAAGGACAACTAAGCTGTCTCTTCTTTTGTGTATCCATATAACCTTTTTTTTTCTCTTTGAATCCTCAAGGATAGAGTCAAACATGTTCGATCTTTTTTTTCATGTTGATGATTTATTACTTTTCTTTGGAACTTGTCTTTTTAAATCACTTTCTTACATTTCTATTTTCTGTCTTTCGCTTGCCTCTTAGGGATTGTGTAACTTATCTCTTTCTATCACTTTTTTTTTTACATTTCCAATTTCTGTCTTTCGCCTGCCCTTTAGGGAGTCTTGAGAAGACCATGGAATTATAGGTGGTGTTCTGTGTTTGATACAGAGGATGGACTGCCCCGACCCGCAACCAGCTGTGTCAGCTGAGACTTGTCAAATCCGGAGAAGAAAGTCGATTCTAGACGGGCATACACAGACGGTTCCATTCACAGTTCAGAACCCAGTGCTTCCCATTGCTGTCCATGAAGGCTTTTACATTCACATTTTAACGTCCTCTTGTTAAATTCCATCTCCCCTCCCTTCCGCAACTCCCTCCTGTCCTGATGAAATCCCTGCTGTGGCATTTTTAATGACTGAAGACTCTGCTCTTGATTTCGTCTGCTCTTGATTTGTTTTCCCCTCAGTGTTTTTCCTAGTGTTTATTCGCTTTCATTCTTTCTTTGCTTTGTTTGCTTGCTTGCTTGTTTGTTCGCGTCTTGTTTGAAAAGCCCAAGCCAAATAGATCGAGGGTCGTTGGTTGTGTGTGTTTTACGGTTCATTCGGCGGTTCGGTTATTTCACCTTTATTTTCGTATCAGAATAAGTAGTTCATATGAAATGCGGGCGTTTCAGTGTATGTGTGTGTGTGTGTGTGTGTGTGTGTGTGTGTGTGTGTGTGTGTGTGTGTGTGTGTGTGTGTGTATGACAGACAGATAGACAGACACAGAAGGGAACAGGAAAAAAGCCTCTTTCTCTCTC
Organism: Conus canariensis; assembly: GCA_033310375.1. Classification (NCBI taxonomy): domain Eukaryota; kingdom Metazoa; phylum Mollusca; class Gastropoda; order Neogastropoda; family Conidae; genus Conus; species Conus canariensis. The sequence goes on from CM065725.1 coordinate 43,799,452, forward strand.
CTCCCCCCCCCCCCTCTCTCTGTCTTTCGTTCTCTCTCTCTCTCTCTCTCTCTCTCTCTCTCTCTCTCTCTCGCTCTCTCTCTCTCTCTCTCTCTCTCTCTCTCTCTCTCTCTCTCTCTCCCAGTCTTTGTCTTTCTCTGTGTGTCTCTGTCTCTCTGTCTCTCTGTCTTTTGACCCCACACACACACACACACACACACACACACACACACACACACACACACACACACACACACCACACACACACACACACACACACACACACACACACACACACACACACAATCACAACCCCACCCCCACCCCCACCCTTCCCGCCCGCGCACAGAAGCAGGTGCAATTGCGTGCAATATGACGAACGACTTGGGAACGCGTCATCACTCTACTGTCAAGCCGCACCGGAGCTTAGGGGAAAGGGAAGAGAATGAGGAGGTGGGAGGGAACAGGGGAGACAAGTTAGTGGGGTAGAGAGAGGGCGGGTGAGAGGTGTCGGGGGTAGAAGGGAGGCGGGGAGGGACCTGGAGAGAAACTGACTCGCCCCTTTCCCCCTATTTTCCAGTCCCCTCACCCCCTTCCTTCGGCTCCCTTCCCACCCACCCACCCCTCACACACACACACACACACACACACACACACACACACACACACACACACACACACAACCTCTCCATCAGTCCTCTGGTAGATTTGTCTGGTACTCTTCCTGTCTTGATCTGTCATCTGTCATCAGCTCCCCTACTCCTCGGGCCCGTGCTTCTTCCTTGTCGTTGTCGTTGTCGTTGTCGTCTCTCTCTCTCTCTCTCTCTCTCTCTCT
>CM065725.1:43810265-43812765 GCA_033310375.1 Conus canariensis
AAGGGGGAAAAACATGTAAACAGCATTACTGGTAGAAAATGATCATAATGAGATTAATTATGTGAAGTGAGATAATGTTGGTATTAATATAATAGTGTAATAATATAATAATACTGGTTGGAAAGGAATGAAATGATCAATGAGAAAAGGGGTTGACATGCCAACAACTACAGAAACGACGACAACAACAACAACAACAACAACAACAACAACAACAACACGGACACACACACAACACACCCACACACACACACACACACACACACACACACACACACATACACTACACACAAACACACGCACGCACGCACGCGCGCATGCAGGCACGCACGCACGAACGCACGCACGCACGCACGCACGCACGCACGCACGCACGCACGCACGCACGCACACACACACACACACACACACACACACACACACACACAAGCACACACATCGTGACGAAATCTGGTATTCCCATGGACCTGATCTAGGTTTTTGGAGCCAGTTCCCTCTCTTCTTCAAAACATCTCTGGCAGGTAGACAGTTTCAAGTGTGTATAAGCACTAAGCTGTCTTACAACCACAAGCATGGGTTGGGTGTTCCCCAGGGAAGCGATGTTTCCTTGGTTCTCTTCAGCGTTGGAATTAATGCAGAGTTAAAGAACTAAATCATGGTTCTGAGTCCTCTCTGTAGTTGATAATTTTGCACTATGCACGGCTGGAGCACCTACTTAGGCGTACAACACCGACTTTTGCTTTGCATGGATAAGATCTGACAGTGGGCCGAGGAAAATGCGTTTACTTTTTCATGTGAAAAATGTTTTCATCAAAACACAATGTAACCCCTTTCACAACTTCTGGGAACATTTGATTCTGACCCAGAGCATGAAATCGTAGAGAGAACTCCCTCATTCCAGCCGTCAAAGAAGCCAGTTTCTGTGATCTATTTTTGACCAAAACCTCAGCTTTGAAAGTCACATCCAACACTAGTTGAACATCCAGTCAGAAAGCAACGAATATCGTTCGAGTTGTGGCGCGCACAGATTGGGGAGCTGATAAGAAAACTCTTCTCCATCTTAACAGGGCTTGAATCCTCTCCAAATTGGACTGTGGCTGAGATCTTATCTACACACTCTGTATCCCATACACCATCAAGAATTTCGACTGGTCTGTAGCTTTCTATGGCACACCTGCGCAAAACCTGTACGAGGAAGTTAAAGAAGCATTCCTCTCAAGCCATAGGCAAAAGCTCCATTTAAATTAATTAAGCTATTCTCGGAGCCCAACTACCCTGTTTACATTGTGTTTTTCATCATTTTTTAAAGCAAATTTGAAGGCTTTCCTCTTTAAGTTCCGCTTTCGTGGGTAGCGTTCTTCCAGCTTGCAAAACGCTCATATTTATCTGCAGTTGAGTTTGATCTTTCCGAACGTCAAGACAATCCATCCATCATGGACCTTTTTAATTCCGGAGGTCCGCTTTTTGTCACCTCTTTCCGCGAGGACTCACCGGCTCTCACATAATTACTACAGGTTTTACCGAACTGCATTTTAAGATTACCATCTTTTTCAAAAAATTACTCTTGGCATTGCTTTTGCTGCTTATTGCTCGACTGTCTAAACTCAAGAACGTTATCCATGCATTCCCTTTCACGGCTCCATCTACACTGCTGAACTTACAGCCTTGGTTCTGGCACCAAAACGGTCTATCAGTCTGGACATGAGGACTTTCTCATCTTAATTCTTTTTGCGCTCTAGAGGTCAGTGTTGGCAATAGCCTCAATTATCATGAACTCCTAAACTGTCTTAGAATTTGTACTTATGTGAAATCTGATTATTCGTTCGTTCAACATTCTCTCTTGGGCTCCCAGTCTTGCTGGAATTAAGGCAATGAGGCAGTCGATCAGCCAATAATTCCACAAATAAAGAATTATCTCTGTCATCTGTCCCTTACGCAGATCTGAAATCCGAAGTTCATAGTTACCTCACAGACCTCTGAGGAGAGAACTGGAATGTACAAAAGGATAATAAATTTCTTCAAATCCATCCTGCCTCCAAAGAGTTTTTAACGTCTGTCACTGGAAGCAGCGAAGAAGAAATAGCTTTGTGCCGTCAACACACGGGCCACTCCTTTGATACACACTCGTAGCTTTTGAAACGTGATGGGGACTGCATGCTGCATACATATGAGCCACTCCTTGTGAAGCATGTTCTTGTAGAGTGTTGGGATCGGCGTGACATGAATACTTTACAGCAGACTCCCTGAAGCCCTTGTTCAGGGATACTCCACCAAATGTTGTCGTGGAGTTTTCCTTCTTTGGCTTTGCAATGCGGTTGGCCGTGCTTAAATATTGAGCCCTGACACTCTGATGAAGCCCACGGTCTTCTCCAGGTCGGTACGGCTGCACCACAGCTTGTTTTCAAGCTTCGCTCTCTCTGGTCACGTTAACAGTCCAGCGGGTCATTGGTTAGATGGTGCTGAAGAATGTGTTCAGGGGTCTGGATTCCCTGTCCCACAG
>CM065725.1:43827765-43836841 GCA_033310375.1 Conus canariensis
CGTGATGAAGAATGTCTTGTCCGCTTGAAACATGCTTCAGCCAGGCTCTCTGAGGGTCGGGGGTGGGTGGGTGGGTGGAAAGTGGAGGGAAGACAAGAGAGGTGGGGTGTGTGTGTGGGGGGGGGGAGGGGGGGTCGGTCCCGTCGCCCACTCCGGTTTTGCCGTTTCCTAGTTACTTTTTAGCAACATATTCCCGATTAGCCCTACTGAAATACTGAAGACTGCACTCCTCAAGAAGTGACCCCCAAATGCATCGCCGGATTCAGTTGAAGGAAAGGGGGATACACAGAGACTGGGCTGGAAAAAAAGAGAGACTGGGATAACCTTTTACTGTTCACTTGTTCCAACGCTGATGCAGGGGCGCCACAGCTGTACATTTCTAATGAATAGAGATAAGTAAAAGCATGATTAAATGAATAAACAAATAAATGATAATAATAATGATGATGATTACGATAACAGCAACAATAACGATGATGATGATGATGTAATAATAATGATGATGATAATATAGTAGTAATGATAATGGTGATATGATAATAACAATAATAATAATAATAGCGATAATGACATCATCATCATCATCATCATCATCATCATAAAAATGTCTGTCCCCTGGCATAATAACAGGTCTACACCGCCGGCTGTTGTTGCCAATTACAAGGAAGTCTTCAGATTTAGAAGAACTACGCATCCAACATATAAACTACTATCCATATTTACAACAAGAGACAGAGGTTAAAATACAAACAAACAAAAAACAACGACAAAAAACACCCTTCGAAGTTTAAGCAGTCGACTTTATAATTTAGCTGCTTTCCGTTTAAAATCATCCACTTCATCTGCTTCTATATGAACGAGATCAGTGATGTCGTAACGGGCTAGAGCGATCGAAACCGAAAAAAAATCTTTTTCTTATTATTATAAGTTAATCTACTTTTTTGTGCCTCATGCGTGCACCAAAAACAGTAACGCTTTCTGACGTGTGCAGGAAAAAAACTGTCGACGTTTCTTCCTGTCCAGCATTGAATGTCCGGTGACACTTTTCATCGGGGAACAGACCTGGCGCTGCACGGATGGCACGAACTGTACGAACTATCCAAGTGAACACAGCTCTGTTTTTACGCGACTTCTGTCAGCAACTTGTTTGGGTCGCCGCCATATTACATGAACGGGGTGTCGGGAAGCATAGCCCCACTGCGTTCTCTTCGGTTCCAAGACGTTATGCCACTTGCTCTGTTTTCTCATCAACATGAGTTCTCGCCGTCAGGGTACTGGGTCTGATGAAGCCGTAAACAAGCAGCCAGCCACGCAGTAGGGGAAGAAAGGGGATTCGCGTGTGCTTGAGCAACGTTCTTTGCATTAAAGTTCACCACAAACGGCAAGTTTTTTCCCCCCACCAAGATTTTGCGGCGAACTTTTATCCATTCTGACAGAAGACTCCGACTGCCCCGCTTTGTGTCCGCCACAAGTGACGGACAGTCCAGAAGGTCAGTCAAGAAGAGAAAACACAACTCATGGATCGACTGTTTGAAAGCCTGAAGGAATAAAAGTCACTGAGAACTGACGACCCGGAGGGTCTTATCGTGACGTCCACACCAGTCCAATGCAAAATGGAAACTACAGAAAGGTGTGTCGTACGGCGAATCGACACCAACGATACGGCGAATCGGCCGTACATGAGTTTTTTTTTCGATCCGCTGTGACACCTGACTTGAGCGAGTTAAAGACCTGACCGTCCAAAGACCAGATATCACATAGAAGGGACATGTAAAGCCAGTTCTGGCTATAATTGCAAAAGCAATTGTCCCTATGAACCTGAACCTGAACCTTGTGTTGGCCCCTTCAACGATAGCGGTGAAACGGGGGGAAGGCGAACAGGCACATCACCAACTGCACATGAATATCAGCCCGACACGAGAATCAAACCCCGGAACTGCCATTCTCTTGGTAAGTTATTGTCAAATGTTCTGTTTTCTTTGTTTGTGTTGCTTCTCTTCTGCTTGTCTTGGTTTATTGGTTCGCTTCCTCCTCTCCCCCCCCCCCCCCCCCCCCCCTCCCCCACCACCCCCCTTCCAGCATCTTTTTCTTGTTTTGCCTGGCCGTTTGTTGATTCCAGCTTCCTTTGTGATGCATGTTTGTTTCCAGTTCTGCGCGTCTCTTGCTGTGGTTGGTGTGCAATTGCTGTGCTTCGATATATGCGTTGTTACTGTTGTTGTTCTGTTGTTCCTGTCACGTTGGTTTGTGTTTGTCCCATCTCCCCCTCGCCCCCGGAAGTGTGGTTTCTGGATGGTGACCTCCTGTGGCTGCCTGTCTGGTCTCTTGATCCTGGTCTGTTTTCTTCCTTGTTTGTGACAGCAGAAGAGATGGTGGGCCGTTCCACGTACAGAGTTTCCTTCGTATCGTCTTTCTCTTCTTTCTCCTGTTTTCCTCCCATCTTTTTCTGCTTCCTTTTCGTCACTTCTTCTTCTCTTTGGTCTTCGTTGTCTTTGTCTTCTTCAGTCTGCTTCCTGTTGTTGTTGTTGTTGTCATTCCTCTTCTCCTTCTCCTTCTTCTTTTTCTTCATCGTCATCGTCATCTTTTTCTTTTTCTTTTTCTTCTTTTTCTTCTTCTTCTTCTTCTTCTTTCTACTTTTTTCTTTCTTCTTTATCTTCTTTCTGCTTTCCTGTTTCTACTTTCTGCTTTCTTCCTTTTCTTCTTCGTTCTTCTTCTTCTTCGTTTTCGTTTTCATTTCTTTTTCTTTTGCTATTTCCTCCTGTAACTTTTCCTTTTCCTTCTTCGTTCTTTTCCTTTTTCTTTTTTCCTCCTTCTTCGTTGTCGTCGTTGTCAAAGTAATAATAGAATTTGTAGTCTGTTTTATTCTTCCCGTCATTCTGCTGCTCCTGCTTTTTTTTTTTTTTTTTTTTTTTTTTTTTTTAGTCATAGACATCATTTCTTCTTTCTTTCTTCCTCCTCATTTTCTTCATTTATTTTTCCTCTTCCTGTCCTTGTATTTCTTCTTCTCCTGGATTTCTTCTTGCTCTATTTCCTGTTGTTGTTGTTGTTGTTGTTGTTGTTGTTGTTGTTGTTGTTGTTCTTCTTCTTCTTCTTCTTCTTCTTCTTCTTCTTCTTCTTCTTCTTCTTCTCATCGTTATTTCTTCTTTTTTCTTCTAGTCCATCTTCTTAATCATCATCATCATCTTCTTTGACGTCGTTGCGGTCGTCATTTGTCGTCTTTCTTCATTTCTGCCTGCTTATCTTCTTTTCCAGGATTTTTCTCGTTAGGCCTCCTCCTTTACCGTCTCTCTCTCCCTCTCTCTCTCTCTCTCCTCTCTCTCTCTCTCTCTCTCTGTGTCTCTCTCTCTCTCTCTCTCTCTCTCTCTCTCTCTCTCTCTCTTTTTAAATATCCTTTTCGTCCTCCCTCTTTCTCGTTTGTCTTTTTATTTTCCATTTTTGTTTTTTTCTCCTTTTCTTCTTCTTCTTCTTTTCTTCTTCTTCTTGTCCTCTTCCTTCTTCTTCTAAAGAAAATAGTAGGAAATCGTTCCTGACATGGTAGGAACGATTTGCTTAACAGGCGTCATCAACTTGGGAGTCTTCCGCGGCGCATGATTTTGACACCCGCTGGCTGGAGAAGTGACAGGGCAGCCAGCTCTCCAATTGACAGAGGTTCAAAGAAGATTCCTCTAACGCCCCCTCCCCCCCTCTTCACATGCCTTCTAGCGCGCCCCAACTTCCACCTCTTTCTTTCTCTTTCTCTGTCGCCCGTGTCCCTTGCCCGCTCGTTTCTCTGTCTCTTGTCTCTGTCGCCTCTGTCTCCGTCTGCCCTGTCTGTCTGTCTCTGTGTCTCTTCTTTTTTCTTTGTCTCTGACTCTCAACTCTTATCTGTCTGCCTGCCTGCTGCCTGCCTGTCTGTCTGTCTCTCTCGCTCTGTTTCCCTCCTCCCTCCCTCTCCCCCTCTCACTCCTCCCTCCCCATCCATCCATCCATCCATCAACTCCTATCCTCTCTCTCTCACCCTCTACCTTCTCTTCGAGCTTCTTCATGGAAGGACGGGTGGGGTTGATTAAAACGATCGCCGGGTCTGAAAGGGGGAGACACAAAGTTTGGGACGGTAAAGAGAAGAGAGAGGGAGAGAACTTGAGGGACAGAGAGAGAGAGAGAGAGAGAGAGAGAAGAGGGGGAGAGATGGGGGAGGGAGGAGAAAAAGGCGAGAAGAGAGGGGGTGGTGGGGGGGGGGGGGGGGTAGCGGCGGTGGCTATGCGTTGAGGGTGGTGGAAAAAGGTCTGAGATGATTTGACAAGGTTTGAGGAAGGCTTGAGCGCCAGGCCCACTCTGATGATTGCCCCGCATGGACACTCACAACACAGGGATGAACCAAAGGAGGAGAACGAGTGGAGGGCGAGCGAGAGTTGGGGGGGGGGAGGGGTAGGGGGTGGAAGCGGCGGCGGAAGAGGAGGAGGAGGAGGAGCAGGAAGAGGAGGGGGAGGACAAGGGCAAGGAGAGTATTGTTCCGGGGGAGGACCCAGGGTGACGGGTGGATGGAAGAAGTAAGAGAGGGGTTAGGGGTGGGGGTGTGGGGTGGGGTGGGGAGTGGGGTGGGGGAGAGGTGGCAGGGAAGGGGTGGGGTGGGGGAGAGTGGGTGGTCTTCATTTGGGATTCATGATCTACGAGGTGGGGTGAAGGGGAGAGAACTGGCGATCTGCATCTCTTTCCCCCAACCACGCTCGCTGTCTTGGGGTCTTCCCTCTCCTCCTCTTCCACCTCCTCCTCCTCCTTCTTCTGGCACCGGTGCGCTGCAGCTCAAGTCTTCAAAAGCTGATTTTGATAAACGGAATGGAAAGGGTCTGGTCCCATCCCGCTATCACAATGACCCCCCCCTCTCTCTCTCTCTCTCCCTCCCTCCCTCTCCACCTCCCCCTCCTTACCCATCCTCCACACCCATCCCCCCCCCCCTTCTCCATCCTTTCCGTGTTGGAGACTTCAGGTCCACTGGCTTGCGGAGAAAAGAAAACCGACGGGAGAGAAAGATAGAACGAGAGACAGAGAGAGAAGGGGATGGGTGAGGGTTGGGGTGGGGTGGGGGTGGAGGATGGGGGAGAGGGGGGGGGGGAGAGAAGAGCATCCCAGACAGGAGGAAAGGCCTATCATTGCGGCAGCGCCCCAGAAAGTATTGCTACATCTTAATATCCCCCCCTTCCCCCACCACCCTACCACCCCCCACCCCACCATCCACCTCCCCATTCCCTTCCCCACTCGCAATCTGCCGGTCCGGCTGGAATTGCCAATATCCTGATGCCAGACCTCCACCGGGGACTGGCTGGTCAAATCAGAAGTGACCAGTGGCAGGCGTGATCCTGACCTCTGTCCACTCTCCAATGTCATTTGCTTTTCCGATAAAAGAAAGGGACGTGGGGGGTGGGGTATTGGGGGGGGGGGGGAGAGATGAGGGAAAGATGGGAGATGAGGGAGGTGGGATCTTGAGCGGGACCAGTGGACGTAGATCAAATTGCCAGTTCTGGGGGCCTGATGGGGAGAAGGGGGGGGGGGGGGAGGGAGTGTGTGAAGGAGGGGGGGGGGGGATGAGGGATGCTGCTTTCTAATGACGTTTTATGTCCGCATCCTTATTCGGCCCCACACTCTGCGCCTAATGTCTGGACCCACGATAGAGCACTGAGAGTAATTATTGGTCTTTGGCCTCCCCCTCTGTCTCTCTCTCTCTCTCTCTCTCTCTCTCTCTCTCTCTCTCTCTCTCTCTCTCTCTCTCTCTCCTCTGGACGTCAGGGGAGTGAGAAAGATGATCTCTCTCTCTCTCTCTCTCTCTTCTCTCTCTCTCTCTCTCTCTCTCCTCTCCTCTCGACGTCGGGGGGGGGGGGGGGGGAGAAAGATTCTCTCTCTCTTCTCTCTCTCTCTCTCTCTCTCTCCTCTCTCTGTTGACGTCTGTTTGGTGATGGCTTGTTTCTTCCCTTCATACCAGTCATTGGGGGCTAAAGACAGGGATGGAATCGGCCATCTCTCCTCTTTCTCGACGTGCACGTGCGCATGGGCGCGCTCTGTGTGTGTGTGTGTGTGTGTGTTTTGTGTGTGTGTGTGTGTGTGTGTGTGTGTTGTTGTGTTGTGTTGTTTGTGTTGTGTGCGTACGCGCGCGCAGACATCTGAAAAGATCATCAAACCTAAGTATTGGGGGGGGGGGGGGGGGGGGTCCAGCTTATATGGGATCAGAACGGGCACACGGGACTATGTACCACCACTGAAGTGATTCGGCGGTAGTGCGGTGTCTCGTCTGGTGGGTCGCCGCATGGCTCGAAATTGATTGCTTCCTTGAGGACTGCGGGTGCTGGGTCTGTAACGGAACAAAACCTCTGTATGTGTGGCTGTGTGTGTGTGTGTGTGTGGGGGGGGGGGGGGGGGGGGGGGAGGGGGGGAGGGGAGTGGATGGGTGGCGTAGGACAAATGCCACTGACGTAGCACGGAGGATGAGTCCACAGCCAATAAATGAATAAATAAATGAATGTATGGTGGAATGAATATATATATATATATATATATATATTAGATAGATAGATAGATAGATAGATAGAAGAAAGGAAAGGGAAAAAAGGAAGAAAGAAAGAAAGAAACACGAAAGGGCGCTGGGGAGATCACAGACCTCCGACAAGGTCGAACCGATTCTGTAATACGCTGTTTCTGTAATACGCTGTGTCTGTAATACGTTGTTTCAGTAATGCGCTGTTTCTCCATAGGAACATGATGGATGGCGTCTTTAGAGTTAAGTCCCCTGTGCCCTTTTCGATTAGGATGTAGGGACATGCAAAATGTCCAAATGTTTATCACTAGAAAGGTTTAACATGCACGAAAATACAATGTTTTTGTAGATGCTTATCAGTTCATAAATAGCAAATTCACTGTGCCTATGTTCGGTGGAAAAAAGTGTAATAATCTCGCTGAACGGATGGCGGACCTGCCGTTTGAAACAGATCCGCCCTCACAGATCTGCACCAGTTTGATGAGCTGGTTCGTGGGCCACAGTACATTTTGATACCCAGACTGGCGAAAGTCTCTTTAGTGGCTTTTTGCTAAATCTTGCAAACAAACACATTAATAAGGAAACAAGCGGTGGTGATAACAAAGACAGTGTATGCACTCTCCAAGGGGAAATAACCGAAGGGACAAATCCAACGTCCCTGTGTAGCATAATTTGCTCTGTTCTGCTCCCACCTCTGTCTTTCCTTTGATATGATGAACTGTGCGCAAGCGTCTTAATATTGGGGCACCGTGGCAATCAACCTGTAGCGGGAGTTCGCATGAGTGGGGGTGGGGTGGGGGGTGACTGGGTGCGGCGGGCTTTTGTACACGACATTGTTCTTATGGACCCAGACTTCTGGGTTGACTCCCCGCTGTAGGCGGCCAGGTAAGCTGGGATTTTCTCACTGGGGCCACAGTGTCTTGTTCAGGATCGAGCCCCTTTCCGCGTCCTTCCGGAGAGACTTTGAAACCAAGATCTCGTGTGTGTGTGTGTGTGTGTGTGTGTGTGTTAGGCATGCAGATAAATGAATACAATATTTGTATAATTGTACCTTAAATCCCACACCATGCTTCTCAGAAGAACGGACCGTTCGTGCGCTGGTGGAATAAATGGGGGGAAAAAAACAGCAGCAGCTACCAGTAGTAGTAGTTGTAGTTCTTCATCTTTTTTTTTTTTTTACTACTACTACGACTACTACGAATTCTGCCACCAGTAACATTACCATTGCAAGCAAGCATGTGCATTGTTGTTGTGCTTAGAAATCAGCCGCTAAAACGAAGAGTGGCTGCTGCTTAATGGTGGGATTTAACAAATCGGTCACAGACGGCAAAACTCATCAAATGTGAACAACGGAGTTGTCGTTTAGGAACGAAGTAGAAGAAGAAACAGTTTGTTTGTTTGTTTGTTTGTTTGTTTGTTCTGTCGCTGATCGTTGTGCTTTACCGGTTCATTTTTTTTCCCTTTATGATGACTTGCTTGTGCTACTTTTTTTTTTTTTTTTAGTACATTACTGTTGTAACTGTTCTTGATTGACGGTGTTGAAAGTTTCAGGGTTTTTTTCTTTTTACCTTGCTGCCGCTTGTAGCTGTTCTTTATTGACGTTCTTGTTGTCACTTCATTTTTGTTTTGTTTCGTTTATATTGCTACTACTGTAGCTGTTTATTGACGTTGTCACTATTTTTTTTAGGGGGGGGGGGGGAAGGAGGATGGGGAGGGGGTTACATTGCTACTGTTGTTGCTGTTTTTTAATGACGTTGTTGTCATTGTTCATTGTTTGTTTTTGTATATTGCTGCTGCTGTAGTTCTTTATTGACACTAATATTGTCGGAACTCTTTTCTTTTCTATATTGCTGCTGTTGTTGCTGCGGTTTTTTTTTTTTTTTCTTAACCGTCGTTTTGTCACTGTTCCTTTTTTTTGTTTTGTTTTGTGGTGCCGCCGTAGCTGTTCTTTATTGACGTTGTTGTTGTCTCTATTTTTTCTTTTTGTTTTACATTGCTGCTGCTGCAGCTGTTCTTTATTAACTTGTTGTCACTGCTTGCTTGTTTGTTTTTCTCTTTTTGGGGACATTGCTGCTGCTGTTGCTTTTTTCTTTGGTTTTTTTTTTTTTTTTTTTTTAACGTTACTGCTGCTGCAGCTGTTCTTTATTGACGTTGTTGTTGTCATTGTGTATTTTTGTTTCTTTTCTTGTGTGTGTGTGGTGTGTGTGTGTGTGTGTGGTGTGTGTGTGTGTGTGTGTGTGTGTGCATTGCTGCTGTTGCAGCTGTTCTTTATTGACGATGATGTTGTGACCGTTCCTTTTTTTCTTTTTTTCCTTTTTTATTTAATGCATTGCTGCTGCTATAGCTGTTCTTTGTTGACGTTGTTGTTGGTGTCACTGGTATTTTTCTTTATTTGTTGACGTTGTTGTTGTTGTCACTGGTATTTTTCTTTATTTGTTTGTTGTTTTCGAAAGGGGGGGGGGGGGGGGGTATATTGCTGCTGCTGTAACTGTTCTTTATTGACGTCGTCACTGTTTTGGTTTTTTTGTTTTTGTTTTTGTCTGTTTTTTTTTTTTGTTTTTGTTTTTTGTTTTT
>CM065725.1:43836941-43839441 GCA_033310375.1 Conus canariensis
ACTTTTACAGTTACCGCTTTGACCTGCCTTGCATCCTTTCCGGATCTGTACACTTAAGCCCAAAGACTACCTCTGTAGATTATTCTTTACTTCTTTGTGTTTCTGTTTTGTTTTAACGATATATTACCACTTTTACAGTTAGTATTTTGACCTCCCTTGCATGCTTGTTTTGGATCTGTACACTTACAGCCCAAAGACTCCTTTTTCTAGATTATTCTTTACTTATTTTTCAACTACTTATTTCTTCATAACACTTCATAACCTTACCCCCCACCCCCACCCCAATCTGCCTTCCGCTGGCTAGCTACCTTTGGAGGCAGTTTGGTTGTAATTTTCTCCCCCCTGATGGTGAAAATAACTCCGTATTGCAGGTGGAACGCTTCAGTCAGCTGCTACAGACGGACGAACAGAACCAGGCCGAGGCTTAACTGATGAGTCTCACCCACATAGCGAAAGTCGTCTCCAGGCAGGCGTAACAAAACGGTTTAAAGGAGAATGTGATGGCTGCTGAGTGCTGTCACGGAAGGGTTTAATGAGTAGACTTTCTTGCCGTCTTCTTCAGACACAGCATTCGCGCGCGCGCGCGCACGCTCGCACGCACGCACGCACACACACACACACATACATTGTCTCTCTCTCTGCAAAGTCATGTTATATGTGGTATATATTATATATATATATATATATTTTGTGTGTGTGTATGTGCGCGCGCGTATGCCTGTTCTTCGAATTTACGGTCCAAGCTTTTACCTTCCCCCCCCCCCCCCCAAGCTTCATCAGAGGTGTTAATAAAACATGCATTACCAGAACCTCGCGATAGAAAGAAGCGAGCCACTGGCTCAGCAAGATAAACCACAAGGGCCGTATTTCAGACTCGAGGTAGTCCAGAAGGTCTGTACTGCACCCAGAGTTCATCTCATCCATGACACACGACTCCCCGTCCACGTTCCTCCACAACACGGCATCATCATGAACAGGATTTGAACAGAGTTCGTGAACAGGTACTCGTCTCTCTCCTCTCTTCCCTTTCCCATCCCTCAATTCCTGATCGTCCAACCCAACCTCACACACACTCATGACAGTTGCATTTTTTTTTTTTTTGGATCGGTACCAAATTAAAACAACTTGAATGGATGAAATAATTAAAAACTGAGATATTTCAAGCAGTGAAACAAAAACAAATGTAATTATGAATAATGATTTAAACGCTGACAATAAAATAGAATAGTTGGAATCGCCCGAGCGTGCGTGCACAGCCCTGATATGGCCCTTTGCGGTCGGCTGGGCTGCAAGCAATATTAACCCAAAGCCCGAGTGTGCTGTTACTTGAATTTTATTTTTACATCAGTTTTATAGCATAAACGATGAACGAGTGGACTACGAGTACAGTTGTTTTTGTTTTTTTTTCACAGTATATTTGTCACTAGAACCAACACTGTTGAGTGATGCCAGCGATAGCCAGAATGTAATACATTACAAGAGAATTTGATACATTACAACGGGGTTTTTGTTTCATTTTATTTTATTTTATTTTTTGTTCACTCTGTCGGTGTGTTTGGAGCACCATAATTTCTCAGCTTTCTGTCGTGGAGTATACATCAGCAGAAGACAAAAGGAAGGGAGGTAAAACATTTTGTTCGAACCAAAGCAGTGTTTCCGTCACCCTTGCCCCGTCGGGGATAAGTTTGTAGAGCAGGTGAAAACGGGGACTGGATACTTCCTAGACTGAACTGTGGAAATACTTTCGTATCACTTTGCTTTCCCTCTTGGTAACGTACATCTTAGATTGACCATCTGCTGTCATTTTCCATATTGAATATATGGCGGTGATTTTTTTTAGATTGGAAGTGTATTGCAGTCTCTCCCCCCCCCCCCCTTCTTTTTTTTTTATAGCAGTTTCTATACTGAAGAGTACCTTCTGGACAGACCCTCTGGAAGTATTACTGGATTGAATGTCAGGTAGTGCTTTCTGGGCCGACCTCTTTGGTAGTTCTTTCTAGACTGGCCCTTTGGTGGTGCTTTCTATTCTGACCATCCAATATTACTTCTAAACTGACCCATGGGGAGCACTTCCAGGAGTACTTTCTAGACTGGTCTTCTGGTAGTACTTTCTAGACTGTCCGGTAGAACTTTCTAGACTAGCTGCCCCATAGTACTTTCCATACTTGCCCTCCAGTAGCACTTCCTGGACTGGTCCTTTGATATTACTTTCTAGACTATCTGGAACTTTCTTGACTGTCCGGTGGCACTTTCCATACTTACCCTCTAATAATACTTTTGAGACTGGTCCTCTAGTATTACTTTCCGGACTGTCTGGTGGTATTTTCTAGACTCTGACGGACTCTTGTGAATATTTTCTGGACTGGCCCTCTGGCGGTCATTTCCAGACCGGTTGCGCTGTCTTGACGGACACTGTGGCATCGCTCTCCGGGTCCCACCTCCCCGGCAGTACTTTCTTTCCGGACGTCCCGACCCTTCTTGGGTGGCCTCTCTGCACTGC
>CM065725.1:43844441-43854441 GCA_033310375.1 Conus canariensis
ACGACTGGAACACCCCCGAAGTCACTCGGCAGCAGTGCAGTGTCTCCGCTGGCGGGTTGCCTGGTGATGATGACATGACATTGACTCTTCTTGCGGATTGCCGGTGCCAAGACTGCCACTGGACAAGCCAGGGTGTGTGGGTTTGCAAAGAGGGGCCGGAATGAACGGCGTGGAGTGGTGTAGTGGCGCAGACGATATGATACAGCAGAAAACACACATAGACGTACGCACGCACGCACGCACACACACGCGCGCGCGCGCACACACGCGCGCGCGTGCGCGCACTCACACACACCACACACACACACACACACACACACACACACACCACACACACACAAAACGCACGCCGCTCTCTCTCTCTCTCTCTCTCTCTCTCTCTCACACACACACACACGCACACGCACACGCACACGCACACACACACACACACACACACACACACACACACACACACACACGAGGAAGAGCCACCCTCGTCCATAGGCCTTCTTGAATATTCATTCACTTATGTTGATGTAACTTCCCTGAACATTCATTCATGTATGTTGCAACTTCCCCGACTTTTCATTCATTTATCTTGCTACTGATCATTCTTTCATTTACCTTGCTCTATCTTCCCTGATTAATTATTCGTTTCTCTTGAAGTAAGTTCTTTTATTAGTCATTCATGTATCTTGCTGTAACTTCTTTTTTAGTCATTCATTTATCTTGCTGTAATTTCCTGATTATTCATTTACTTATTGTACAACTTCCTGATTATTCATTCATTTATCTTTGCCGTAACTTCTCCTACTATTCATAATTTATCGTGCTCTCACTTCACTGATTTGTCATTCATTTATTCTGGCAACTTCCCTAATTATTCATTCGTGTATCTCGCTGTAACTTTCTGACTGTTTGTTCATTTATCTTGCTATAACTTCCTGATAAGTCGTTCCTTTTTCTTGCCGTAACTTCCTGATTGTTCATTCATTTATCTTGCTGTGACTTCCTGATTTTCAGATCACCTTGTCGTTGCTTTCCTGATGATTCATTCTGTGATCTTGCCGTAACATTACTGATGATTCATTCTGTGATCTTGCCGTAACATTACTGATGATTCATTCTGTGATCTTGCCGTAACTTCCCTGATGATTCATTCTGTGATCTTGCTGTAACTTCCCTGATGATTCATTCTGTGATCTTGCTGTAACTTCCCTGATGATTCGTTCTTTAATCTTGCTGTAACTTCCCTGATGATTCATTCTGTGATCTTGCTGTAACTTCCCTGATGATTCATTCTGTGATCTTGCTCTAACTTCCCTGATGATTCATTCTTTCATCTTGTTATAACTTGCCTGATGATTCGTTCTTTGATCTTGTTATAACTTCCCTGATGATTCATTCTTTGATCTTGTTATAACTTCCCTGATGATTCATTCTTTGATCTTGTTATAACTTGCCTGATGATTCATTCTTTCATCTTGTTATAACTTGCCTGATGATTCATTCTTTCATCTTGTTATAACTTGCCTGATGATTCATTCTTTCATCTTGTTATAACTTGCCTGATGATTCATTCTTTCATCTTGTTATAACTTGCCTGATGATTCATTCTTTCATCTTGTTATAACTTCCCTGATGATTCGTTCTTTGATTTTGCTCTAACTTCCCTGATGATTCATTCTTTGATCTTGCTGTAACTTCCCTGATGATTCGTTCTTTAATCTTGCTGTAACTTCCCTGAGGATTCATTCTTTAATCTTGCTGTAACTTCCCTGATGATTCATTCTTTAATCTTGCCGTAGCATTCCTGATGATTCATTCTTTTATCTTGTGTAACTTCTCTGATGATTCATTCTTTGTTGTCACTTCCCTGATTGTTCATTTTTTAATTTCGCTGTAACTTCCCGGATGATTCATTCTTTGATATTGCCGTAACTTCTCTGGTTATTCATTCATTTATCTTGCTGTAACTCACTTGGTTGTTCATTCATTTCTCCTGAATAGCTTCTTGATTATTCATTTATTTGTCTGCTTAACGTCCTAACTATTCATACATTTATTTTACAGTAACTTCCTGATTATTTATACATTTATTTTACAGTAACTTCCTAATTATTCATTCATTTCTCTTGTTGTAACTCACTTAGTTGTTCATTCATTTGTCCAGCAGTAACTTCCTGATAATTCATTCATTTGTCTGCTTAACGTCCTGATACATTTATCTTACACTACATTTATCTTGCACTAACTTCCTAATTATTCATTCATTTATTTTGCCCTAACTGTGCGATTATTCATTCGTTTATCTCGCAGTAACTTCCTAATTATTTGTTTGTTTATCCCGCTGTAACTTCTTGATTATTCATTCATTTCTCCTGCTGTAACTTCTTGATTTTCATTCATTTATTCCTGTTACTTTCCTGATTATTCCTTCAAATATGTTTTGTAGCTTCCCCGATTATTCATTCATTTATCTTGCTGTAACTTCCCAATCATTCATTCATTTATCCAGCGATTACTTACTGATTATTCACTCATTTACCTCGCTGTAACTTCTGAATTATTCACCCATTTATCTTGCTGTTAGTTCCCTGCACATTTTGTGGCCTCACGGCTTCGCCGATGTCATGTAGCGTATACGGACTGGTGGTGCTCAACGCAGTGACGCCTCTTTGACGAAACGGAAACTACGTATAGAACCCGCTCGTTGCGCCAGGCTGTACAGTCGACTTACGTCCCTTGGCTCAGACTCGTCAGCTGTTCTCGGCTCTGGCTGTGGGTGCTCCGCCCTTGGCATCCAGCGGGGACACTCCGTTCGCCGATACCTCAGTGGTGTTCGCACCACTAAGGGAAGAAAACCACAGTCTTAACCGCCAGCGTTCTTGGTGCATATGAAATGAGCATGGTCCGTGTTGTGTTCAGTTGTGTTTGTCATTGTACGCACTTTCTGTATTATTTTCATGTATGAAGGTCGGGCGGGCGGGCAGGCAGGCAGAGAGAGAGAGAGAGAGAGAGAAAGAGAGAGAGAGAGAGAGAGAGAGAGAGAACAGCCAGCCAGCCAGCCAGCCAGACGGATACACAGACAGACAGACAAACGGAATGAGAGAGGGAGGGGGGGGGGGGGGAGGGAGACAAGACAGCCAAACAGAATGGAGGAGTGGTGTGTGTGTGTGTGTGTGTGTGTGAGAGAGAGAGAGAGACAGAGAGAGAGAGAGAAAGAGAGAGAGAGATACAGAGACAGACAAGGAGGGAGAGAGACAGAGACATACAGAGAGAGAAGAGAGACAGACAGACAGACAGACAGAAAGAACAATAGTGTGGGTAGGCGCTCAGGCCAGTCTAGATGACCACATGGCTCAGTGGGTAGTGTACCGCAGGCGTCGTAAAACGCTGCTAGTTCGGACCTCCCGTAGATATATATATATATATATGTTATATATATAATTTTTATTGCAAACTTTGTGATAACTACAATTATGCAACCTTGTCCATAAATGTTCAAAACACCACCAACCGCACACAGTCGTGGTCCAGAAAGTATGTTTTAAAAGAGTGACATTTTTACCAAGCTTCACTCGCATCTACACATACACACATGCATGCACGCAGGCGCATGCAGGCACACATACACGCGCGCGCACACACATGCACACGCGCGCGCGCACACACACTCTCTCTCTCTCTCTCTCTCACACACACACACACACACACACACACACACACACACACACACACACACACACACACACACACGTATACGCGCGCGTGGAAGCACAGACGTACACACACTCGCTCACACACACAGACACACGCACACACACAAACACACAGAGACATAGATACGCACGCGCACGCACGCACGCACGCACACACACACACACACACACACCCCGCGCGCGCGCGCGCGTACATACGCACACATCTTTCACGCACGCACGCACTCGCATCCACATGCAGACACATCCATACACACACGTGCGCGCGCGCGTATGCGTTCGTGTGTATGTATGTGCACTTACTTAAGGGACAAAGTCAGTTCACAAACTGTCGCCAAACCCGACAAATGGGGCTTTTTTTTTTTCGTAACCGCACCCTGCCCCTCGCCTCCACCCCCTCCAAGATTTCACTTTCTGCAGGCAGATCAGGTCATATTTGAATCGTTTTGAATATTTCAAAGTACTCTAGACTTTCGAAATATGCGAGTTATAAAAGTCAGTACTTCATAAGTAGATTCCTCACCTTGTGAACTTGTATACAATTGAGAAATAATACGAAATGTACTAGTGCATTCTAGTTTTACTTAAATGAAGGGTTTTAGTCTTAAAATAGCACACACACAAAATAGAAATGGCTTCTTGCCCTGAATAATCTGGTTAAAAACCCTTTTGAAAATTCAAGAAACCCAGTTTTGGAATGTTGCGCGGAAATATGTGTGTGTGTGTGTGTGTGTGTGTGTGTGGTGTGGAGAGAGGAGAGAGAGAGAGAGAGAGAGAGGAGGAGAGAGAGAGAGAGAGAGAGAGAGAGAAAATGAATCTCTGTGTGTGACTGTGCACGCTACTACCACGCGAGCAAGCACGCATTTAGCGCATGCGCGACCTCCGACCTGAAAATCGCCCAGCGCGTCCCAGCACGTGAAACTAACAGGTATTGCAGCAGTTGTGGCTCCCGGGCAGGAACTTGGGGACATCGACACCAAATAGAGCAGTTTCGTAAGCTGTCATTATGTCAGTACCAGCTGCGTCGGAGGAACTGGGGCTTTAGGCAAACATTACACATACACAGGTGACTAGCTGGGGTTATTAGACGTCACTTACTCGTTATCAGTGAAGTGAAAGGACCGACACCTGTTGACACCGCCAAGGTGAAGTTGTCTTAGGGGCTGTGGTATGAACGTTGTAATGTTAGGTACTGTGTGTTTGTTACCTCCTTGAAGGTTGTTTTGTGTTCTCTAGCTTTCATGAGTTTGCTTGACTTGTTGTTTGTTGTTGTTTGTTTAGTCTGTGGGCAGGGATTACGAAACACGTACAGAACCGATGTTGACGAAACTTGGTGGACCGAGGACAAAACTGATCGCTTCTGGTGCAGATCCTCGAGGCGGATCCGGATCAGAAATGCGGATCCAGCATTCCAACATTCGTGCGCGCGCACAGCACGCACGCACGCACGCACGCACGCACGCACGCACGCGCACAACACACACACACACACACACACACACACACACACACACACACACACATTTTTACTGAAACTCGGTCGAAAGATGGAATGTGGCCCTCGAACGAATCCAGTCAGTTTTGGCGCGAATCTGTTGTGCGAATCCGGATCAAAACGTAGATCCAGGATGTGTTTCCCGCTTGGTGGAGGTCCTCGCCCTCCCTCGCATGCCCTTCTTGTTTCTTTTTCTTTTGTTTGCTTGTTTTTGAGAAGTCGAAGAGGGGTGGCGTGTGTGGAGATGGGGGTTGGGAGTGAGGAGGAGTAGGGGGCTAGGGCTGCTCTTTTGTGACGACATGGTAATGTGTGTGTGTGTGTGTGTGTGTGTGTGTGTGTGTGTGTGTGTGTGTGTGTGTAGGATTATGTAAAAAAAACTAAACATCTATGGTTCACCTGCATGGCCCATTCATTTGTCATTGTTCTGAGCAGGCATTGCACTTTCTGGTTTCCTTACGATTTATAGTTGTGTGTGTGTGTGTGTGTGTGTGTGTGTGTGTGTGTGTGTGTGTGTGTGTGTGCGTGCGCGCGTGTGTTTTACCGATACTGTAATATGGCCAATAGGTAGTGCGACTGTACACACTCTCTAGAATGGACACTTACTGGTCATTCTGATGTATACGTAGATTATACACCCTCTCTAGAGTGGGCACTAGTTGGTCGTTCTGTTGTATATGTATAAGATTGTACACACTGTCCAGAGTGGCAATAGTTGGTCGTACACTAATTGGTCGTCCTGTCATATTCGTCTGAGACTGCATACACTGTCGGTCGTACACTAATTGGTCGTCCTATCATATTCGTTTGATACTGCACATACTGTCGGTCGTACACTAATTGGTCGTCCTGTCGTATTCGTTTGAGACTGCACACACTGTCGGTCGTACACTAATTGGTCGTTCTGTCGTATTCGTTTGAGACTGCACACACTGTCGGTCGTACACTAATTGGTCGTTCTGGCGTATACATATGCACACTGCCCAGAGTGGACACTTGACTGGTCGTTCTGCAGTGACTTATTTGCTCATGATATAACTTCTTTCATTTTTCTTGGTAGTATTATGTTTTTTTGTTTTTTTAACTCATTTTTGTAGAATGGTTTGATGCTTCAAAGGTTTGATGGTTCAGCGGCGTGCAGGTTTGTCCAAGTTAAGCTGTGATGTTGGGACACTCTGGACATAGCGTAGAGATAGGCGAGGGTTTTTCTCTCCTTCAGGGAAGGACGTTTTTCCTTCGGTGTGGTGACAGCCTAGCCCTAGTGTCGGCCTGTGCGGTCGGCTGAATTGTAACGATGAAACCGCAGGAAGCGAATACACATTTGGGAATGCTCTTAAGCCAAATGTGGGCCTGTGTAGTCGGCAGGCCTAAAACAAAAAAAAAATTTGTTAAAAAAAGAAAAAAAAATCCTGCTTTGTTCTGGAAACATGCACAGATATGAATATCTGCGTTACTTCGATGTTGTTGCCCCCACCCCCACCCCATCCCCCTCTCCCCCGTTCTACCATCTTGCTAATACTACGGCGACTGTTGAACTGCGGAAACGTGTCTGTTGCCATCTTACTTCACGCAAACTTGACGGTGCAAGACGGTGATAGTGTTGTGTTGTTTTTGGTATGTAGAATTCACAAAGGCATGATGCAAAGCGAAATACCAGCAGTGATGGTAATAGCGCCTGACGGTGATTAAATGTAATGGGTAACATAGAGAATGATGGTGACAACGACAGAAGAACGGCAACAACAGCATGTGATATGTAGAACACCACAAAACAGTAACCTAACAGAACAAACACATAACGGTGGCTATACTTCAGGGTAAAGCGACGTATAAAGGTAAAAAAAACAACAACAACAAACGGTGGGCTTAATAACGTATAAGGAGAAAGAGACATAATGTCAAACAAAAAATAAAAACAAAAACAAAAAAAACAAAAAAAAAATAAGGAAAGAAAAGAAAAAAAGGAAAAGTACCAGCCATTCCAAGAAAGTAGTTATTCCACAACATAAGAATGTACAACATGAACGAAACAAGACAGGGTTTTTGTTTGTTTTGATTAGGGTTTTTTTTTTTAGGGATAGGGACGGGGGGAGGGTGGGGGGGGGGGGGCGACGAGGGATGGGATATGGGGCTGGGATCGATGGTTTAGAAGTTTTTCAACGATAGTTTTTAAAATCTGGGCGTGAGAAATCAAAGGGGAATGCCAGGAGCTCTCAGCATGGTCTCGATGTGTCTGCGGTGAGGATGTTTATAGTCTGGCTGCCGTGTCGGCTTCAGTTGTTCGTTTCTTTTTTTTAGAGTTTTTTTGTTGGTTTTTTTTTTTTTTTTTTACATTTTTTTTATGATGGTCTGACCCGCTCAGGATATGACGTTTCCTTCCGGCATCGGTTTGACAGCCGCTAGAAGGCGCTGTGTGGTCGGATGGGCTATAGCGATTAAAAACTAGAAACCATGGCGGTGACTGAACCGTGGGCAGTGGGCCTACCAAGTGACGCAGGGGGAGGGGCGGGGGGGGGGGGGGGGGGGTGTAGAGGGAAGGGGAAGAAAATCGGCCTGCTGGATGCGAGCTGACGGTGGCTGGACTGATCAATGTACCTCACCCCGCCGCACTCCCCCCCCCCCCACTCCCTCCCCCCCTTCACTGGCTCCCTGCCGACCTACTGCAGTCAATCTCCGCATATCGCTGGACGGAAAAGCATTTCACGCAGATTAATCATCCAATCTTCCATTAAATCATCCACGAAACATTCGTTATTTTTTTCTTTTTTCTCTTTTTTTTTCTATTCCCGACGCTTTCACCGCAGGCTGTTCACGCGCTCCCGGCCATAAAAGAAAGTTTAACAGCACGATATTAATTCCGCCGCAGACACCCACCCACCACCAGAGAGAGAGAGAGAGAGAGAGAGAGAGGGGGGGCGATGGAGGGAGCGACACGAGGATCAAAACCGATCAATTCTCCCTCAGCGTCGGCGAGAAATTATAGCAAGTTATAATTCCGCAGTCATGACCACATGGTCGTTCATCACCCCATACACAACGTTTGTCTCTCCCAGCGGAGCCATTAGCCCCGGCGGCTACTGTGATTACATATCATATGTAGAAATGGGAGCGGGGCCGGCCGGGGCTGCTATGAAAGGCCATCTCCTGTATTAGCACCATGCTGATGTGATGAAGGGTCCGATAGGCCCTGCTGATTGATGGGGCAGGGGTGGCAGAGCGGCTACGACCTCTAGGAAGAAAAGACCAGCCCCGCAAGAACCAGAAAGCCAGACTTGCCAGAACCGCCGCTCTTGTGTGTGTGTGTGTGTGGAGGTTTCTGGCTTTTCAACTGCTCCAGCTTTATGATGTCGGCAGGGGTTACTGAAGCGTCCCCGGCTCGTTTTAACCGTGGATTCCCTCCCCTTATCTCAGTCGCCCCGTGAGGTTGTGCTGGACCTGGTCCCGAGTTGTCTGGATTGTCATTTGCATGACAAGGGAACAGGCTTTTGTGGTGGTGGTGATGATGATGACCCCAGATGACGTGTGTCTGTCTCAGGGGTTGTGTGGCGGCAGACCAGGCAGAGGGGAGGGGGGGCGGCTTTTGGAACATCGGGAAATCACTTCGGAGAAGGTCGAGGCGCTTGAGTGCTTGGACATTACCGTGCATCTGGACACTGCATACGTTAAACACCCCCATCCTCCCCACCCACCCCTCAACACCCCACCATCATTCAGCTCACCCCTTCTCCCATACCGTGAAGATTCTGGTGATGCTTCTTCCAGGCATTTGTATTAGGGTCCAGCGACTACTGCTTGTAGATATTTCTCACGCTGGGTACACACTTGAAACTTTTAATTTATGCAATCTCTTTCTCTCTCTCTCTCTCTCTCTCTCTCTCTCTCTCTTTTCTGTCTTTCTCTTTCTCTCTCTCTCTCTCCTCTCTCTCTCTCTCTCTCTCTCTTCTCTCTCTCTCTCTCTCTCTCTCTCTCGCTCTGTGTGTGTGTTTCTGTCTTTCTCTTTCTCATTCTCTTCTCTCTCTCTCTCTCTCTCTCTCTCTCTCTCTCTCTCTCATATCTCCCAAGTCCCATGTCCAGAGTTTACCCAAATAAAGGTCCTCCCACCCCCCACCCCCACACGTCATAACAATTTCATTTTCATCAGCCTCTTGCCTGGTAAAGCTCTGGAAATCGTTTAAAACATAAAGCTTTAACAACACTGGAAAGGTATGAAGGGATAATATTTGAATCAATTTAAACATCTCCTGCCCCCTAACGATTCAGACTTCTCCCCATTTTAGCACACATCGAATACACACACACCTCTCTCTCTCTCCTCTCTCTCTCTCTCTCTCTCTCTCTCTCTGTTTCTTGTTATCTGCCCTCTCTCTCGATCTCTCTGTCTCTCTGTCTCTGTCTCTGTCTCTCTCTCTCTCTCTCTCTCTCTCTCTGTCTGTCTGTCTGTCTGTCTCTCTGTCTCTGGCTCTCTTTCTCTATCCCCTCTCTCTCCCTTCTCTCTTCTCACTCTCTCTCTCTCTCTCTCTCTCCTCTCTCTCTCTCTCTCTCGATCTGCCTGTCTCTGTCTGTATTTCTGTCTGTCTACTCCTCTCTCTCTCTCTCTCTCTCCTCTCTCTCTCTCTCTTGCTAGCTCACTTGCTCTGTTGCTCTCTGTCTCTCTCTCTCTGTTTCACTCTCTACTGTCTGTCTGTCTCTCTCACAAAAAAATATACAAACACACAGTTCCAGACTGCCTGAGCTTCAAGATCGCCACCTTATGTAACTTGCACTGCCTGCGCCCACCAACTCTCACACGCAGAAGAGCAGTCTC
>CM065725.1:43859441-43864441 GCA_033310375.1 Conus canariensis
ATTATGTAAAACCACACCACATCCCTTTGCACCATATCACTTTACACCTCATATCACCCTACACCACACCATACCATACCACAACCTTCCATGCTACACATCACATCACACCATATTATACCACAACTCATCGCACCACACCACTCCCCTCCATTGCCCTGTACACTATACAACACCACACCACACCACACCACAGCTCACCCACACCATATCCTTGACACTGAACCATTCCACACCCCACCCCTCCATACCACACCACAGCTCACCACACCACACCACAGCTCACCACACCACACCACACCACACCACACCACACCACACCACACCACAGCTCACCACACCACACCACACCACACCACAGCTCACCCAAACCATTATCCTTCACACTGAACCATTCCACACCACACCCCTCCATACCACACCACTGTTCACCATAGCACAGCACACCACACCACAGCTCACCACACCACACCATACTACACCACACCACACCACAGCTCACCACACCACACCACACCACACCACACCATACTACACCACACCACAGCTCACCACACCACACCACAGCTCACCACACCACACCATACTACACCACAGCACACCACAGCACACCACACCACACCCCTCCATACCACACCACTGTTCACCATAGCACAGCACACCACACCACAGCTCACCACACCACACCACACCATACTACACCACACCACACCACAGCTCACCACACCACACCACACCACAGCTCACCACACCACACCACACCACACCATACTACACCACACCACACCACAACACACCACACCACACCCCTCCATACCACACCACTGTTCACCATAGCACAGCACACCACACCACACCACACCATACTACACCACACCACACCACAGCTCACCACACCACACCACACCACAGCTCACCACACCACACCACACCACACCATACTACACCACACCACACCACACCACAGCTCACCACAGCTCACCACAGCTCACCACACCACACCGCACCTCAGCTCAGCTCACCACACCACACCACACCATACTACACCACACCACACCACACCACAGCTCACCACACCACACCACACCACAGCTCACCACACCACACCACAGCTCACCACACCACACCACACCACACTACATCACACCACACCACACAATACCACACCACATCACAGCTCACCACAGCACAGCTCACCACACCACACCACACCACACCACACCATACTACACTACACCATACCACACCACAACTCACCACACCACACCACAGCTCACCACACCACACCACAGCTCACCCACACCATACCACACCACACACACACAGCTCACCACACCACACCACAGCTCACCCACACCATACCACAGCCCACCCACACCATACCACAGCCCACCCACAACATATCCTTCACACTGCACCCTTCCACAACACACCCCTCCATACCACACCACAGCTCGCCACACCACACCACACCACATCGCGCCACACTACACCACATCATATCATACAGCACACAACTCTGACATTCACAAAACTGACCCACCCACAGGACAGTTCACCTGTATGAAGAAAGTCCCAGTGTAGCAGACGTAAACCCTGTCCAGCGTCCCACTGATAATTGTTGCTGCCTTGATTCAGTATGTATATATCATTGGTAAAGGCAAAGGCTTACAAATTTGTGTGCATACATATTTATATTCAGATGTACGTGTACTATTGCATATGTAAATGATGGAATTCATTCATGTATGTTACTCACAGGATTTGTTCTAACGTACTGTATTTTTCACACAAGTGTCATGTACATTAATTATTTTCCTCATCCACTAAAGGGCTTGGAATAAATTCTGAATCTGAAACCAACAGGCCTAGAACAGTTCCTCTATGTGAAGAAAGTTCCAATGCAGCAGACGTAAAACCTGTGTAAGAATGAACCCAGCTGTGTTAACTGTCGACGTTGCGGGTGAGCTGTTCTTGTTGCTGCTCTTTTCTCTTTGCACACCTTCCTCAGAAACATGGTGGACAAGGTTTACAAAGGCCAAGAGCCGCGTTATTATGGACGCGAGATGACTATTGCCATACAGGGAAATATGGCACCCATCGGAAATCGGTGACGCCGTTTTCCTTTTTAGCATGGTGTCGGGCTGACGGGTCGTTCGTCATTCCATTCACGTCGTTGTCAGCGTTGATGTGGTTGGGCCGTGTATGACAGCAGAGCGTGAGTGAATGATTTCAAGAAGGATTGGTTCTTTCTCCCTGGCGTTCCCTGCTTCCTTTTCTATCCCCATCTTTGCCCCTGTCAGTCTTGTTGGCATTGTCGTCTTTGTCTGTCTGTCTGCTTGTCTGTCTTTCTGCCTGCCTGTCTGTCTCTCTGTCTGACTTTGCTGCTGTTGCGTTTGGTAATCCAACTTGAAACTAGTATTCGTACATGTCATTTTTTTCCACTGGTCACCTTACAAAATCTTATTTCTATCTCCCAAAATGTCCACTGTGAACACTTGGCCTTCCAGGAAGGTCTTAGAATAGGCTTTCTAAACATAAATAGTCTACTTAACAAGCGAAAAGAGCTATCCTCTATCATAATTTTGGAAAGGAGTTCCACTTATTTTGTTGTGCTGAATCTAGACTAACCAAATACATACCTAACTCAGACGTCTTATTACCAGGATACAACCATATCCGCCTTGACCCTGCTCTGCCGATGCAAAGGGTCTAATACCGTATTTAAGCCAATCTCTCACGTACAAATGGATCAGCGCTTTTGAAAACCAAGGCATTGAATCAATCTGGGTTGAAGTTAAGATTAGGAAAAGCAAACCCATTTTCATTGGCTATTTTATATAGAAACCCCATAGAACGCATTGACTGGTATGATAAATTCAGCGAAATGATGGAAACTGCTTCACTTCACAGAAATGAAATGAGTTTCTTGGGTGATTTTAACATAGATCTCTTGAAAATTAATAAACGATGGAATGTAACATACGATAATTTAGGCCTTTCTCGGCTAATTGATATCCCAACACGACTTACCGCAACACACAAGACACTGATTGATCATGTTTATGCCAGCATTAAACAAAACATTATAGAAATATCTTCTCCACACTGTGGCTGTAATGATCACTCGCCTGTGTGTACAACTTGGCTTAAACAAGGCATTAAAATTCCTAGACCTGGACACAAAGTCATCACGTATAGATCATTTGCAAAATTTGATAAGAACTCCTTTCTATGTGATTTAGGCTCAGTCATCATTATCTTAAGTTTATCAGTACACTGATACTGTATGCACGCGTGTTTGTTGTTGTGTGGTGCGTGTGTTAACAAGAAAACATGTACAAATAGACACGCACACACGCACAGACTTCTCTCTCTCTCTCTCTCTCTCTCTCTCTCTCTCTCACACACACACACACACACACACACACACACACACACACCACTTTTTAGCTTTTTTTCTCTTTTTAAATGGAGAGCAGCAAGATACGTGCACAGTGCAAACGCCAGTTTTGCTAAACCAGTTAGAATCCCTGACTCCCACTCCCTTCTCCCCACACCACTCCACCTCCGTTCGTACCCCTCCCCAACACGCCCTCTGTTGACCTGTTCCCCCATGGCCACTACTCTCCAAAACAATGGCAGTGTATTCAGTCGCATAGGTCCACACTGTTATTAGCTTATATTCCGCCATTTCACCATTCCCCCACGCTCGCGCTTTTGTTATTTCATGGTCATTCTCTTCTTGCTGTCTCTTCCGAAAAAATCTTAATCATCAGTTACTAAAAAAGTACAGAATAAAGCCCACACAACACATGAAACCAATTTATTGTCAGATTAACTCAAGGTTGTACTAAACAACACACACACACACATATTATATATATATATGTCTCTTTACATATAATAATATTCATATATACACATATTCAGATGTAAATACCCCCGCGTTGCTGCTCTCCTTCATTCTCTTCGCTGGCTTCTCCTGTTCAAAAACAAATTAATTATAAAACGTGTCTGTTTCTGGCCTTCTCCGGTTGTGCATCCTGCTCGGCTCAGGCATATTTATCTCTATCGTTTTCATACCAAAACTTTTGGGAGCGTCCGTTCTCTGTTCAAGCGCCTTGTACATGCCACAACTTGTTCACTCTCAGCTTTCTTCAAGTCATCCTTTCAAAGTACTCTTTTTAAACTGACTCATAGCCTTATTCGTTTTTGTCTTGTATATATGAGTAAAGTGCGCACGTGCGTGTGTTTGTGTGGGCGCGCAAGCATTCTTTGTGCGTTCGCATGCGCGCTTGTGTGTGTTTACTAAGAACTTTGTAAACTATTATAGATATTCACAGATTAAACAATTTCTGACTTGGTTAGTCTTACGAACTGAACCCTGAGCGAATGAATACATGAACAAAGATGAATGAATGAATAAATAAATAAGTAAAATAGAATACGATGAAAATATTTTTAAAAGTTAAAAAGCAATGAACCCATCGGCCCAATTCGCTTTAAAGAAAACAGAGAAAATACCGGTATTTAAATTCTTTAAAAGGAAAATCGATCCAACAGTTCAAACGCAGTGACAAGGCACATTCTACGTTCTGAAGGAATTTGAGCAAGGGAGATAAGCATGAAGCCAGTCCACACTGCAATGAGTGAGACTAGTCGAAGGACTGGGTACCGTACTCGCCATTCCGTGTTATCTTGGAAGTCAGCTGGTGTGGCGGCCATCTTGTTACGAGTTAACCCACGAGTTGTCATATTTATCCATGATTACTATTAAATTTACTATTATTATAATAGTAATAAGAAATTCCCAGTATTGTCACATATATCCACGATCACTAACTCCCAGTATTGTCATATGAATATATCCATGATTACTATTAAATTTCCTATTATTATAGTAAAAAGAAATCCGCAGTATTGTCACATATATCCACGATCACTAACTCTCAATATTGTCATATGAATATGTCCATGATTACTATTATTTTCACTGT
>CM065725.1:43869441-43936941 GCA_033310375.1 Conus canariensis
GGTGGCATTAGGTCACAGAGATAGTTAGGGCAGTCATTGTGAATTATCTTATGGAACATTATTATTTTGTGTCTGCGACGACGCTCTTTCAGAGTACAAAATCCTGACTCTTCCAACAGTTTTTATGACTAGTTCCACGTACAGCACCCGTGATAATGCGCAGGGCGTTCAAGTGTAAATTTGCTAAGATATTTGATTGATACTCTGCGCAATTATCCCAGATGATGTCAGCATAATCAAATATCGGCAGGATAAATGATTTGTACATGGTTTCAAGAGCCCCTCTGGTCAATTTGTACTTAAAAGAGCGAAGACAGTTTATCAGAAGACGAACCTTTGCGGCAGTGCTGTTGATGTGCTCACCCCACATGCAGTTATTTTGAAGCGTGACTCCTAAATGTTTGTGATGAGTTTGTTGTTGCATAGTTGTGTTTCCAAATTGCAGGTCATGAGAAACTACATTCCCTCTGAATACATTAAGTAACTCAGTCTTTGATTCACTAAAGACAACCTTCCATGTTTTAGCCCAAGCTTCTGTTTTAATTACATCGGATTGTAATGTTTCTTTCCTCACGATGTGATCTTCCAGTGCCAAGGATATACTTGTATCATCTGCAAATAGCTTGATAATTGACTCAATATTACTAGCAATATCATTGATGTAAACTAAAAACAACAGTGGTCCAAGGACAGAACCTTGTGGTACTCCTTGGGAAATGGTTTTCACGGTGGATTGTTCACCCCCAATAACAACAGACTGGTGTCTGTCTGAAATATAACTATCAAACCAGTGTAAAAGTTTACCCCTAACTCCTATTGCGTTTAGTTTAAGTAGGAGACCCCTGTGCCACACACGATCAAAGGCTTTTGATATATCAAAAAATACATATTGGTCTGGAATGGATTTGTCATAATTTTTGACTAAATTATCATAGATGCTGAGCAATTGGCAGGTCGTTGAATCACCATGAATGAAACCTGATTGTGATTCAGAAATTAACTTGTTTGACATGAGGAAGTAATAAACATGTTTATGCACACATCTTTCAAAGAGTTTACCCACGCAACTTAGGAGAGATATTGGTCGGTAATTGGTGCATTCATCTTTATTTCCTTTTTTGTGGACTGGGGTTACATTGGCTATTTTCCACAGCTGTGGGAATTTTTACTTCAGATAGACATCGGTTGAAAAAGGCATTTAAGGGGGCAGATATAACATCGACTGAGGATTTCAATAATATATTATGGATCTTCTTCTTCCTCGTTCGCCATCCCGTTAGATGAGCAGCCCGGTGTCCTCGATGAAGGCTGCCGTCCGTCGCAGCTCCTCCAGGGTGCCATACAGCTTGGCTTCCACTGCTGTCGGTGTTGGCCAGTACTTTCTCCTGGATGCTGCATACGTCGTACAGACTTGAAGGATGTGGTCAGTTGTCATTGGTCCCTCACTACAAGGGCACTCTCCACTCTGTCCAATGCCAAATTTTGTGTGCATGTGGTGGAGCAGGCGATTGTGTCCAGTCCTCAGGCGGAAGATCTTGACCTGTTCCCGTCGTCCCAGCAAATGGTATGTGTCTTCTGGGTTGTATTTGGGATGCAGGAGGCGCCATTTTATTCCTTGTTGTGCCTTGATGATTGTCTTAATTTCATCGTATGACACCAGGTTGTTGGCCTGCTCCTTCTGTGCACCATCTTTTGCCAGAATGTCCGCTTTTTCGTTGCCTCTGATGCCACAGTGTGCTGGTACCCATTGTATCACCACTTTCTCCACTCTGGCACTCAGGGCAACAAGGGCTGAAGTGATATGGTTCTGTTCTTTGCAGCGGGAGTTCTTGAGGGCTTGGAGCACGGAGAGAGCGTCAGAGAAGACCACCACCTGCCCTGTTGTTCTTTTGGAGTTCTGCAAGACTGTTGTGGCTGCCTCACAGAGGGCTTCTCGCTCAGCTCGGAAGTTGGTGGAGTATTTTCCTGTTGGAATTGCAATTTCTTCATCTCCGTTTTTGTATCGAAGGAAGATTCCAGCTCCACCATCCCTCGTTGCCTCTGTGGCGGAGCCATCTGTGAAGACATGGGTCCAGTCTTCCTGGGGATATTGGTTGCAGATGTACTCCATGGCCAGGGCCTTCCTTTGGGTGTCTGACTGTATTCCTCTCTTCTCCACTCCGGGAATGCTGGTGACGACTGTTGGGAACACCTGCCTCTTCCAAGATGGGTGGGTGACATTTGCCGGGATAGGCTTTGCTTCGTGTTCCATCAAGACTGGGCTTTGTCTTTCAAGGCGTCTTGACTGGCAGATGAAGCTGCCTCTTTTCAACCGGCTCTTGGTGGGTCTGCTCATTCTGTTGTTCATTGGATGGTTTTCAAGGCGTTTGAATTTTGCTGCTTGGATGAGGATCTTTGTGTCCCTTCTGTCCTCTAATGACTGTAGCCCAGTGGTCTCTTCCATCTTCAGGATTGGGGTGGATCTCATGGCGCCAATTATGACACGCTGAGCTTGGTTCTGTATCTTATTGAGGTGGTTGAGGTTAGACTTTGCAGCTGATGCCCATGCTGACGTCCCGTACTCAACTACAGGTCGGACTCTCCCTGTATAGAGTCTCTTCAGGATACGTTCGTCAGCCCCCCAGTTCGTCCCCGCAAGTTTCCTCATGATCGCCAGTCTCAACTTGGCCTTGCTACAGCATCTGGTGATCTGCTGTTTCCAAGTGAGCCTGCGATCAAAGGTCACTCCCAGGTAGGTAGGTGTGGGTTCCTCTGCAAGCCTTTGGTTGTTCAGTGTCAGCTTCGCCTCTTGCTTCTTGCTGGATAGGCTGAAGACTGTGTAGGTTGTTTTGCTTGAGTTGACAGAGACAAGCCATTCCTTGGTCCAGTCGCTGATCTTGTTGAGCGCAGTCTGGAGGCGTACCTGTGCTGTGGTGGTGTACTCTTCAGAGCACCAAAGCACCAGGTCATCTGCGTAGATCGCTCCTCTGACCCCTTTTGGCAGTTCTCTGACGATGTCATCTATGAAGATGAGGAACAACGTTGGCGAAAGGACTCCTCCTTGTGGTACTCCCTGTCTCAGCACCTTCTTCTTGCTTTTCTGGCCCTGAATCTTGACTCGGGCTTGGCGATTGTGTAGGTACTGGCTGATCCAGGTGTACATCCCCCCAGACACACCACATCGCCGTAGTTTGAGCCTAAGTCCGTCCTTCCAGACTTTGTCGAACGCCTTCTCCATGTCAATCCAGACAGCAAGCGTGTTCTTCTTTTCTTGGAAAGCGTCCTCAATGCTTTGCGTGATGAATGTGATCTGGTCTTCTGTTGATCTGTGTTGGCGGAAGCCTGCCTGTTCAGGGCTCAGCAGCTGATGCTCCTCAAGGTGCCAGACAAGCCTTGTGTTGACAAGTCTCTCCATCAGCTTCCCTAAGCAGCTTGTAAGGCTGATGGGTCTGTAGCTGTCAGCCTTCGACTTGTCTTTTCCCTTTTTGTGAATGGGGATCATGTCTGCTTCCCTCCAACACTGTGGTACTGATCCTGTCTTCCAGCTGGAGTTAAAGATATTTAGAAGGACTGCCTTGCTCTTCATCCCAAGATGCAGAATCATTTCATTTGTGATTCCGTCTGGTCCAGGTGACTTCTTCAGGTTGAGGCTCTGCAACGCTTCCTCCAGCTCTTTCTCTGTGAAAGCTGTGGTCATGACTTCCTCTTGGGGCTCTTCCTCATGAAGTTCACCTTGGGCCCTGTGCACTGCAGCTCTATGTTCAGGAGGGACTTCCAGATTGCTGATGTTTTCATAGACGTCTATGAAGTGGTCTGCTGCTTTCTTTCCAGAGAGGTAATTTCCATTCTCTTGTATTATAGTGGTGTGACTTTTGTTTCATTACAGAGGGTTCTAGCCAGTTTCCACAGCTTGCTGCCATCCCTGTCGAGATTTAGGCTTTCAGTTTTCTCTTGCCAGCTTTTTCTTGCAGCTTGTGCGCAGGACAGCTTGTATCTGGCAGTTACTTCCTTCAGCGCTATGTTATTCTCCAGTGATGGCTGCTTTTCTGCTCTGTCCCTGGCTTCCGTAACAGCATCTTCCAGATTCTGGAGTTCCTCCGTCCAGTAGGGCTTGTAATCTTTACGTGCTCCTCTTGGGATGGATTCTGTAGCAGCTTTCAAGACGGCCTTTGTGAAGTCTCGAACCATCTTGTTTGAGTCCTTCTGCCTGATGTTGATTGGCTTTGTGTATGTATCAGTGAGGGTCTCGAAGAGAGTCCAGTCCGCCTTTCTGTAATTCCAGCGGGGAAAACACTTTGCTTGTGGACACTGTAAGTTGAGGTTGATAGAGAGTTTGACGGGCTTGTGGTCACTTCCTCCAAGCTGGTTGAGGACTGTTCTTGTGGTCCTGACGAACAGGTCGTTGGTGGCGAACGCTAGATCTGGTGTTGATGTGGTCATCCAGCGTCTAGAGTAAAAGGTGGGTTCATCATCTTCTTGATTGATGAGATGAAGATGTGTGTCAATCTCCCAATCCTCAACTTCTTCGCCTCTCTTGTCCGTCTCCTCATAGCCCCATCTCTCTGAGTGACTGTTAAAATCACCCACCACCACGCAGTTGTTGTCTGGGATGTTCATGTATGTGAGGGAAAGATCACGATCTTGAGGGCAATAGACATTGTAGATCCTGATGTTGCGTTCCTTAAGGACTATATCAATACCTTGGATCTCTGCCTGTTGATTGGTGTTGATCTTGAGTTCTTGTGCGGCGATGGAATTCCGCACCAAGATAAGCACCCTTCCTTTGTTTCTTTCCTCACGGTCCAACCTGATGGTCTCGTAACCCCTCACTTGAAAGCGATGGTTTACGGTCAAATGTGTCTCTTGGACACATGCGATATCAATATTTTCTTGATGCATCCTTTCTGCCAAGCCAAGTTTCTTTTTTTGCACCCCTTCTGCATTCCACTGGAGAATGTTGAGCATTCTGGGTGGTACCGTTTGCTTGGCATTAGCAGGAGGATGAGGTCTCCTTCTTCGTCGCATTGACATGCAGAATTTCTTTGTCTGACCACCGACCGCTTGGGGTGGGCCCCTTTGAGGCATAGGGCCCGGCTCCCGACCTCCCCGGCGGGTCTCCGAAGGTCGAGCGCCACATCGAAATTCTGTGGACTGCATCATCATGGAGGCGTATATGCGTGGTATCGTGGTTTAAGCTGCGCCAGTGGCCCGATACCTCCGTCTTCAGCTGGAGTTTTCTTTCGGGGTGCCTCACCCTTAGCTCATGGCCCGTGCGTCCTGCCCTGTGAGCACAGGGGGGATTGTTTCTCCGGGGATCCCACCCCGGGGCTAGAGGTTATACCGCGCCTCTTGACCGCATGATGAGCCCGTCATAGGACACATGGGGTATTTCAGTGAGGACAACAGTGCCACCTGTTGACCCACCCCGTCCTGATAGGAACATCGCCAGTTGGTCCGGGACTGCTTATTCTGCCAGGCAAGCCTGACTTATATCGCAGCTAACCCCCATATCTGAGGGCCATTCCCCTATCCGCCACCCGGGGACCCGCCGAGTTGGGGATGGTCGCCCCACTACTGAATTGGAAGCAGCCTGGTCCCGGATATATTATGGATTAAGTCTGGACCGGATGCTTTACTAGTATCAAGATTTATTGTAACATTTTTAAGTTCAGGGATAGTCAGTTATTTCTGTTAATTCAGCTAATTCACTGATAGCTATGTCAGGTAGGGGGTCGTTGATACCTTCTAGTTTACAATGGTTAATGAAAAAGTCATTAAATACGTTCGCTTTCTCTGCGTTAGAATAATACGTTTTTCCGTTCACGTTCAGTGGTGGTATATTTTCCGAGTTAATGCCCTTTTTATTCATAAATTGTCGCACAATTTTCCACCAGTCCCTCTGACCAAACTTTTGGGGATCTATAACTAGGTGGTTTAATGCGTTGTAGTACTCTAACTTCCTTAACCTAACTTTGTCAACTACTTCGTTCCTCGCACAACGAAAATGTTCCCAGTCAGTCGGTAGATTTGTTCGTTTAGCTTTTCTGTGCAATTTATTTCTTTTCTTGATCAGTCTTTTTAATTCATTATTGAACCACGGGGCATCTTTAGGCCTAATTGTTACTGTCTTAGACGGCATACACTGTTTTGCTATTGGCATAAATCTTAAAGTGAAAATTTCGCATGCTACATCTACTGTGTTACCTGCGAATATACTGTTCCAGTTTTCGTTGGACAGTAGCTCACAAAATTTTACGTTGTTTAACTGGTTATAATTGAAAACTGGTTATAATTGAAAATCGTCCTTTGGAAAGTACTGTATTATTATATAAGTTTTCGTTGGACAGTAGCTCACAAAATTTTACGTTGTTTAACTGGTTATAATTGAAAACTGGTTATAATTGAAAATCGTCCTTTGGAAAGTACTGTATTATTATATAAGTATTCATTATTATCATTATTATTATTACTGTATTTATAGGCAAGTGGCTTAAGAATGACACATGGAACACTATGGTCACTGCAGAAAGGAGGCAGAACGTCAACTGACTTGATTATGTCAGGACTCTGAGTGATGACCAGATCAAGGCAAGTACTTGATGTAACGGACGGGAGCAGAAAGGATGGTAAACACAGTGACCATGTTATTTTCGGTTCAGTGGCACACGAATAGGCACTAGACACCGCCACAGGCCACATGAAATGACACACTGGCAGTAAGTAAGTAGATTTAATGATTTAAGTAGCGTTTTGAGTAAGTAACAAAGGTATATATATATGTGCCTAGTCCATCTACTGACACTGTCGTCTACTCCGATCTTGAAGCACTCTTGGAAAGCACATTTACCCTCACCCCAACGCCTCAATGTCACGTGGACGGGTTACCCTAAGCACGTCACTTCCTTTTTTTTTGACAAAAATAATGCCGTCCCTGCACCACGTGTCACTGATCCTGTTGTCTTTCTTCAACATCCTGGCTCTCCTAGCCACGTCAGCCCGTATCCTGGTCAGATCTTCGTTAATGAAGATCCTGGGAGGAATGGAGCGACCGGTTGGAGTCTAAGACCCCTGAGACCCCGCAGGACGTGGAGACGGCCACTGCAGAGCAGGGAACACCTTGCCGGGGTCAATCTTGCTCAGGCCGCTGCGGGCTTTCATCAGGGCCTGCTTCCACCTGTGTGACGTGAACTTCACCAGCACCGCTCTAGACTGCAAGCCCTGGACGCCGAATGTCCACACCAACAGCCTTGGCCACGCTCTGCACGATAACGTCTGTGTCTTCACCAACAGTCTCTGGTACAGAACTAATGCGGACGTTATTGCGCCGTCCATATTGTTCCAGGTCGTCCACCTGCTCCTGCAGCTGCCTGATCTCTTTGTCTTTGGCCTCCAGCTTCTCTCTTAGTGACCTGAGCAGCCACGGCTTTCGACAGCAGTTCCAGAACCACAGGGTCGACCATGGCCGCCCTCACTTCCTCCCTGATAGTTCCAGTGGACGACATGCTGGTATGGGTGGACACGTCCCGATGAGGATCCATGAGAGTGCTGGACAGGAAGTTAGGATCAATGATGGTACTAATACCATCAGACTCAACAAAACTAACGTCCCCTACACACGGCCTCTTTCCCTAGAGTCTTCACTTGGAGGGGATAAAGCCGGACGCTTGCTGTTGTCACTGGACATGTGTAACACGTGGCACTGCAAGGGAACAAACTTGCTGGGCCCGGTGGACAATGTTGTACACAGGTTACGATGTGACGATGTTGTACACAGTTCACAAACACGTTTTCAACACGTTTTACTTGAACCACTGACGTTGACGAACAGGTAGCATCGTGTTTACAAGAACGAGATTCACACACGGGTGAGGCACAGGCGCGTGCTTTTACTTGCCTTTGCTTCAATGCTGTGGCAACCTAAATCGACCAACACTATCATGAATCTGCGTACCGAACACATTTATGTAAATAAATCGAAGAATAGATTGTCAGGCGCGTATATCCAAGAAGAACACACTCAAAAAAGAAATGTGCATTTAACAGTCAGCTAGGGAGTACATCCGACTAAACCCTAGGTATACAGTCATAAGAATCCATCCGATAAACACTGGCTACAATACACAAAGCAGAACACTGCATAGGCGCCTTGACATGACAAAGATGTGGGAGTTCAGGCTTGACTCTGTTCAGCTATCCGCCATCTTGCTGTTGATCTCTTTTCTGTTCTCCGTTTTCTTGTGTTTTGTCTGTTTTTTTTCTCTCCCATGTTCTCTCTCTCTCTCTCTCTCTCTCTCTCTCTCTCTCTGTCTTACACACACACGCGCGCGAGCGAACATACAGAGAGAGAGAGAGAGAGAGAGAGAGAGAGAGAGAGACAAAAGTGCTTTGAACATGAAATCAAGAGGATTGTTATCGTCCATTCATTTCATTGCCGCCAGCATTCACTTTAACCAGTCTTCTCATGCGAACAAAGGATTCTGGCCGAGAACCGTTTCATCCAGGCGTGCGAATAGAAAATGATGATGTGGTTGGTTTGGTTTTTTTTTTTAACACGCACAGAATTCACATATGCCTGAGCGCGCTTTCTGACACGGAAAGTCACTCTTCTTGGCCTGCAAAGTGACTTTTAGGTGGGCGCCTAAACATTTATTTATTTTATTTATTTTTTTGTACAGAATTCTCAATCGTTCCAGCGTGTCGAAAGAAATTTGGGGATAAGTCCGTTCTTCTGACGACCATAACGCGTCTTCAAATGTTCAAGATGGTGGATATTTCCTCATCATTTTTCGAAAATCAGCACGTTACATGTGCATATATAGAAGAGTATAGCTCATACGATTTCCATTCCCCCTGTTTGTTAAAACTTCACTCACTTGGTCGCTGGAAAGAATAGACTCACTTCTGTTTTAATGATTGCTGAGAGCCTAAACTATGACATTTTATTTATTTATTTTTATTTTTTTTTTGGGGGGGGGGAAGGGGGGAGAGAGAGAGAGAGAGAGACAGACAGACAGACAGACAGACAGAGATCGAACTTTAATATTTGTGGTCTTGTCCAAGCTAACTTGCACTCGTATGGACTTAGAGAGAGAGAGAGAGAGAGAGAGAGAGAGAGAGAGAGAGAGAGAGAGAGAGAGAGAGAGAGAACTTTATCATTTTTTTGATGTCCAAGCTAACTTGCACTCGTATGGACTTAACGAGAGAGAGAGGAGAGAGGGAGAGAGAGAGGGAGGGAGAGAGAGAGAGAGAGAGAGAGAGAGAGAGAGAGAGAGAGAGAGAGAGAGAACTTTAACATTTTTGTTTTTGTCCAAGCAAATTCGCACTCGTATGGACATAGTGAAAGGTTAGAAGTCGGCTTTATTCCTTGATATTACTGCCAGGTTCAGCCATTGATGAGATTTATGCTCGTCTGTCACCCCACCGTGGAGATAACGTCATTCCGTCTATGGAAGATATCTAAAACACGATACCTGTGTGTGTGTGTGTGTGTGTGTGTGTGTGTGTGTGTGTGTGTGTGTGTGTGCCCCGGGTGTGTGTGTGTGGTGCGCGCGTGCGTACGTGCGTGGATGAGTGAGTGTGTATGTGGGGGTGCGTGCGTGCTCTGTGAGTGTGTGTGGTGTGTGTGTGTGTGTGTGTGTGTGTGTGTGTGTGTTGTTATCCATTCTACTGGCTCACAATGGTCTACTCCTGTAAGGAAAACAGATTTGGATTAAATGTGTGTTCGAGGTGGTTTTTTGTTTGTTTTGTTTGTTTGCTTGTTTTTCGTGTTTGTTTGTTTTTTTTGTTTGTTTGTTGTTTTGCTTTGTTTTGTTTTTGTTTGTTTTTGTGGTGGTCGTTTCACGACACCTCGGCTTGAAGTCTCATCCCAAAGCCTTGGAGAGAGTTGAGGGTAAGCACAGCTGTTGACCCTGCAAATAGAACATTCTCTCTCTCTCTCTCTCTCTCTCTCTCTCTCTCTCTCCTCTCATTCTCTCTCTAAACTGTCTCAAGCAGGAGACTTAACCCCAACTCTTGGATCATGAGAAACGGTACTTCATCCGCTGGACTAAATCTGGCCTCCTGGTTCGAAATATAAAATCACTGCATGCTAACTCGTACACATTTCACCAGATAGACACCTACCAAACACGGCTTGAGCAGACCGAGGAGAACCCGCTCTCCGGCCACCACAAGCACAGAGAATACAGCCCCAGCAGTGGCAGCCCACATGGAGCAATCGGTATCAGATCGCCATGGGGCACCTCACCAGAGGGGACGCCGCACTGCTCCTGCTGCGTCACTTTTGGTGGTGTTCAGTGGCGCCTTTCCGATCCGACAGTTACGCAGTACACCACTTATAATCTCCCCTACCGACTAACAATGATTGGTCAGTGGCGTAGTCAGAGTGAACGAGTGCCCTCCCCCCCCCCCCCCCCCCCCCCTCCGTAGGTCGCCACTCCGTCCATCCACCGACGGTCCCCATGAACTAGCCGGTACTAACGACCTTGACCCCGGACTCGCAGCAAACGGCATACATGTACTTAAGAGGAAATCGAAGCTGCGAGAGCAGTGCACGGAAGGGCCACAGAATTAGGGAATGTTTTTGTTGTTTTTTTTCCTGGTAATCGGTGAGGATGCTGAAGATAAAGATGAATGCGACGACTTTGGTGAACTATTCTTTCACTGTGTTTTGTGCATTTTGTTGAACTATTCTTTCCCTGTGGGTTGTTCATTTTGCTGAACTGTTCTTTCTGTGTGTTTTGTGCATTTTGTTGAACTGTTCTTTCTGTGTGTGTGTGTGTGTGTGTGTGTGTGTGTGTGTGTGTGTGTGTGTGTGTGTGTGTGTGTGTGTGTTGTGCATATCCCCACACGGTAGAATATCCGGAGAAAAAGAACAATGGCGTAAATTATGGCCTAGCTTGTGAGAGACAGGGGAAAGCAGGCCTGTTACAGTTTAGTATGAAGATGCTTTAATTTGTTCCTCTCTTTTAACAGGTGTATCTGATGCTGAACATGTGCTGGTACGTGTGTATGTGTCATGCATGCACGTATTTAATTAAGAACATGTGCTGTTCCACGCTGTCGAACGCGCGCCGATACAGAGAGAGAGAGAGTGATGGAATGAGAGAGAGTGCGTACGTGCGTGTGTTTACACACACACACACATATATATATATATATATATAATATATATATATATATGTATATGTGTGTGTGTGCGTGTGTGTGTGTGTGTATATATATATATATATATATATATATTATATGCGTGTGTGTGTTGTTGGGGTTTCTGTGTGTGTGTGTGTGTGTGTGTGTGTGTGTGTGTGTGTGTGTGTGTGTGTGTGTGCACGCGTGGCATGCGCTATAAAGAACCGCTGGAGTCACTGAATACCCGTAAACTCGCATCAGGAAGCCAGGCTGAAGTCTTACTTCTTGTGAGATGGAAAACCAAAACCAAACCAAACAAAATACTGTACACACTATTCTTCACTTGATATGATCGGTGGACCCTTCGCCCTACCGCTCTACACAGCCACACACACACACACACACACACACACACACACACACACACATCGGACACGTCCACTCCGATCCTCTCCTCCACCTGTGCTTTTTCAGGTGAGAGGGAGCGTGGGGTTGGAAGTGGATAGGGGGGAGGGGGACGGGGGCGGGGGCGTGGCAGGTGGAGTGAGGGGGAGACAGAAACCAGGGAAGCGCACGGAAGTGGGTAGAGAGGGGGTGGGACGGGAGGAGGGGGGACTGACCCATCTGGCACGGATCTGTGGCAGTTGGAAGTCACTAACACCCCACCGGATCGTTTACCGCCTGGCCCCCGGGCTTTCCGATTCCAGACCCCTAGGTGAAAAGGATACCTCTTGGAACCACGGCATGATATGATGGCGTGGCCACCACTAGCCGTTTGATGTGTTGATGTTATCATTCGAGGGGGGAGGTAATCCCCCCCCCCCCCGCACACACACTCTCTCTCTCTGGCCTCTCCCAGGTCTTCAACTCTTTCACTAACAGCCGCCATTCCCCCCCCCCCACCTCCTCCCACTCTCGTCCCGCCCCTCTATATAATACGGAAAAGTTTAAAGACGTCCGCGTACGCCTTATCCTTATACCTGCATGCAGGGGAGTGAGGGTGTGTGTAGGGGGGGAGGGTCCACCGTGTAGATGGGTGCCATTTGTGGGCCTTTGGATTTTGTTTCTCTGCTTTGTGCGCGTGTGTGTGTGTGTGTGCGCGCGCGCACGCTCAGAGAAGAGAGAGAGAGAGAGAGAGAAGAGATGCAAGAAGAGATGCACATAGGCAGTTAGAAAAACGAGACCGGAAAAGTTTATTAAGTGCACGACTGAGAGAGAGAGAGAAGAGAGAGAGAGAGAGAGAGAGAGAGAGAGAGGAGAGGGGGTGGGGGTGGGGGACGAAACGGCCGAGAGAGAGAGAGAGAGGGAGGCGGCAGGACGCGGTTTGTGGAGGAGGAAGAGGGGGCGGTGGTGGTGGTAGGAGTGTCAGACCCATAGTTTAGCCGCGGGTATTTTTTTTTCTGGCTCCCACATCCACCTCCCCACCCCCACCCCCCTCACCCCCTTGCCCGGCCACTTTCTGACTGACGCGAAACGATTGGGGATGCAAACTGATACAATTTCAGAGGAAGACGTTTAACTCCAGACGGAAAGGTTAGGTGTCACATTTGGCACACACATACAGGCAGACAAAAAAAGCGGATGAGCGCTAGAGAGCTGATGTGGAGGGGTGGAGGGGATTTAGGGGGGAGGGGGATAAGCGTGGAGGACAGGGGGAGGCACGAAAATGGTGCAGGAATGGTTTGCAGGTGACAGCTGGCACCTCTTACTGTTTATCATATCTCGCAGCTGTGTGATTTTTTTTTTCCAACATGACCTCTACCCTCCGACCCCCCACCCCCCTCCCCGCCACTTCCTACCCTTGCCCACCTCCCTCCCACCATCAACACTCTCCTTCCTCCCCCCCCCCCCCCTTCCATCCTGTCTGTCCTACCTTTTCTCTTCACGACCGCCACAACTTCACCCCCCCCCCCCCCAACCCCTTTCATGTACTTTTTAATACATCCCATGGTAGTCGCAGGTTACAAGATGATGACGACACATGCATATACTTATCAGAGACTGTAAAGAATCCGACAGAAAGTACAGGGCTGTATCAGGGATTTTATTTTGATCAGCGCTTTTTGACTGTCCGCTGAAGATATATATATATATATATATGTGTGTGTGTGTGTGTGTGTGTGTGGTGTGTGTGTGTGTGTACACACACACACGCACGCCCCACAG
The DNA here is from genome assembly GCA_033310375.1 of Conus canariensis. Lineage (NCBI taxonomy): Eukaryota > Metazoa > Mollusca > Gastropoda > Neogastropoda > Conidae > Conus > Conus canariensis. The sequence continues at coordinate 43,882,714 of CM065725.1, forward strand.
AATTATAGACTGTGGGATATTTCCATTTGATGCCAAGGAAAGTTCAAACACAATCGGCTGCGCCACCCTGATGAGTCCGATCCAGCGGACGAAAGGCCAGGGAGAAGGCGATGTGAATGGTACTGCCTTCAAGATTGGATGGCGATGGTCCCCATATCATGCTGCTGGTGAAGTAATTTTCCTGATTTTTCATTATCGCCCCCTCCACCTTGTTAGCCTGCGCTTGTTTTCCCACACTACTCAATTGTACGTGTGAATGTATTATTTATCGTGGTGTGTGTGTGTGTTGTGTGTGTACAGGGGGAGAGAGAGAGAGAGAGAGGAGAGAGAGAGAGAGAGAGAGAGAGAGAGTGGGGGGTTTCCCAAGTCTAAACTAGAAGGGCGCTCGGGAGAACAAAGACCTCCGCCACGGTCGAACGGATCCTGAACCCACCCTTTAACTCTGATCAGCACTTCCATTTCACACCAAAAGTCCACTCCATTGTCCTGGGACCCACGCTCCACCTCCCTACCGTGGAAACTGGTTCGGTGGGTGTTGCGTCATCCTGCTTGACAGACAAGCAAACCCACAAACACGGCTGAAAACGTCACCTCCTTGGCGGAGGACACGAGCAGAAAGTCACAGGTTAAGAAAAAGGTTCATGTGGTCGTGGCTGCAGTGAACTGTCAGAGGTTCACCGTGTCTACTACGGCAGCGCACGACGGAAGGCGGAGCCCATTCCTCTTCTTCCGCCGCTTTTCTCTTCCCTGGACTGAATCGGGTATCCGTTTTACTGCTGGGCGGACAGAGAGGGATTTCACAGCGAAAACCCTACGAACTGTTCGAACTTACGATCGTCAGCTCCGCAGACAGACGCTCTAAACATTCGACCTGAGGCTTCTTCAAGGGGAAAAAAAGGACAGATAATAGAATGTACCCACCCTCTGTGTGTGTGTGTGTGTGTGTGTGTGTGTGTGTGTGTGTGTGTGTGTGTGTGTGTGTGTGAAGCAGGGGGGGAAGGAGGAGGGTAAGGTGGTCTGGTATGGATGCTTGCCGTCTTTTTTTTTTCGAAGGGGGAGAAATGGAGAAGAGGGATGGTGAGGGGAAAAAAATCGCGCACGTGCAACTTTTTTTTTCCTCTTGTTCGGATGTCGTGCTGAAATAATTAGGGCCGTGTGAAATTCAACAGTGCCTTACTGGATGTTGTGCTGTATGGTGTGGCAGGAAGGGAAGGGTAAGGGTGATGGTGGGGCTCAGCAAGACACCATCGTTTGGGGTGTCTGAGTGATGGACAGCAAACAAGGGAAAGAAAGTAAGAACTGAGGCAGATTACGAACTGCTGAAAATCCGATGAAATGATTCAAAATGACATGCCCAATAATGGTAAAAGAGAATAATTATAATAGTGACAGTAATGATGAGGTCATTCTGTGGGTGTGTGTGGGTGTGGGTGTGTTGAACCGATCGAGTGTGCTTCTCATCGTTAGTTTAGATAATAACGTTTTCGAGTGCTGATCTTTAGACGGGTCAAGCCCCTCGTGACGTTAGTTTACCTGATGATATGGACGCAGACGACGTATTATTAAATGCGGAAGTTTTGTAGTCCCAGAATCATCCGGAAGACAGATGATGTTGCTTACAGCCCAGCCAACCGCCAAGATCGTTTGGGATCTATCATCCATGGGGTAGGACGACCGGTGGGATCCGCGAACAGTCAATACTGATCTTGCCCTAGGTCATGTTCGACCTAGCATGGAAGGTCGGACCATGGGAATCTGACTGCAGTCCATACTGACTATGATCTACCATCTCCGAAAAAGCAAACGTTTACGGATCAAAGACTGAAATTTGGCACAATTATCCAGCACTGACAGGCCGTCATCACTCAGGCAGCTACCTACGCCCCAGTTACACACGCAAGACAGTGAGTAATGTTACGAATAATACAACTTAGTTTTCTGGTCATTTACTTTTGTTGAAGTCTGTGGCGCAGGTTGTACTCTATCCACCATTAGATAGAACGGCCGTGGGGAAGCCCATCCACGGGTAACCTACTAGTCGTTGCAAAATGTCAAACGATAAGCGGCCTCCCCGCATCTCGCTCTATCTCTCTGTCCCAAAGTTACACACACACACACACACACACACTATATATATATATATATATATATATTTATATATATATATGCATGCGCGGGCGCGCGCAATATGCGCGTTGGATTAGTATAGAGGAAGCAAGTGTTTCTGCCTAGGCATTGACTCTGTTAATATTTTTATGACTGAATGTTTTCTCTCACATCTGCATATTTTATTATGATCGCTTGTTCTCTATGTATAATGTAGGATTCCCGCCCAGGAGGTTATAGTATTTCCGCCCGCACCTGTTGCTTGGAGTGTCTGTCAGAAGGATTAAGAGGAAAGTGCGGAACGTGTTTTAAAAAAAAACCCAAACTTGCTAAAGAGAAGCTGTTAACTTTCTTATGAGCGTACGGATCCAGTGGATTGACGATCGCTCAGGAAGAGTTCTTCCCTTGGCGAAGAAAAGCGGCACCAGGCTTGATATTTATTCACTACACTCTTTGTACACTGTGACCCACAAAATTATTTACTTTTATGGAGCAATAAATCTTTCCACGATATAAATGTTGATTGGAGTTTTTGAATGTTCCAATGATAACCGTCTTTGGGGAAGCATAACTCCTTCAGTTCGTCACAGCAAGTTGGCTCCCCTGGTGCCAACGGACTCTATAGGCGGATCCAAGATTCGCCTGACCTTGGCGGCAGTCTGGGCTGTCGTGGATGCCGTTTTAGTTCCATTTAAAGATGTGAAGGATAAACGGGATTCTGTGTGTAGCCTAATAATAACGTTGGATCTGAATATGCACCGTGCACCCGTTCTGAAATGTACATGCCATCTTTCCATCGTGTGTGTGTTGAAATCAGTGTGGTAAGGATTTTTTTTTCTTTCTTTACCTCTTCTTTTTCTTTATTTATTTCATTTTTTATTTTATTTTTTATTTTCTTTTGCGTAGTCCTGCTCACTGGGAAACCAATCATCAGACGGAGAGTGTGTGTGTGCGGGGGGGGGGGGGGGGGGGGGGGGGGGGGGGGGGGGGGGGGGGGGGGGGGGGGGGGGGGAGGAGAGATAACCTGGCGGGAGGCTGTAAATAATAACTCCCGAGTGTGGTGCACTAACTGGGACTCTGGCACTAACTGGACTCTGGCACTAACTGGACTCTGGCACTAACTGGACAGAAGGAAATGAAATAAGGACTACTTACTTCCGACCTGGACTGTGGCGCATCAGTTGTTCAGTGACTGCTCATCTCTATCGTTGTGGTCGAACCAACGCTATACACGTGGGTAAGAAGTTCAGCATCTGTTTAGAGCCGCGGAGTTGTTTCTTGTTGGTGCCGGCTGGGTATTATCTAGAACAACCGAGTGATTGAAGATGCGGTCTTGTCTGGCAAAGCAACTACGCACACGCGCACGCATACCACACACGCGCACGCATACCACACACGCGCACCGAGGGAGAGAGAGAGAGAGAGAGGAAGAGATGGGGAAATGGGGGGGGGGGGGGAGGGCAGAGATGTTTGAAAAGAATGTAAGAAAACTCAACACAATGCCTTCAACATATTTAATACAAAATATCCAACAGCTGATTTCTCCTCCCTTCTCTCCACAGAAAAAAAAAGAAAGGCGCTCTCCTTTCCACCCTCCCTCTTCTAAATGCATGGCCACTTGATTATGTCTATACATTCCCGAGTTAGATTTACTGTTTGTCCAACACCCCCCCCCCCCCCCCAACCCAAAAAGACACGCCACTGAGCACAGGAATGTGTTAGAAACGTGCACGCATTTATCCCATCGAAGCATGCATCGAGCGCTCGCGCGCGCGACGCTGATGCATAATGCAAAAGATACAAAAGGCGTTTAGTTCGTTGTTCACAACACAACTACTGTCCAACGGCACTTGTTTGTTTTTTGGTAAAGCAATGAAAGAACACAAGCCATTCAGATTACCCTGTATTTGTTCGCGCATTCATCGCAAACACTTTGACATGCATCTCGGTATTTCCAGCCATTTAGCGTCAGAAATACTGGTGCACCAACGCGCACACACACATTTCATAATTTCAATGCTGGCTGGCGCTCTCTCTCTCTACACACACACACGTTTGGTCTTGCGGGTCTCCGTGGTAGTCGGTGCAGTCTTATTGCTCCGCAAAACGTCCAAAGACCAGTCGATTTCCACCCTGTCTCATGGCGACGAGGTTACCTGCACACACATGACAAAAGGCGGGCGCGGTGACCTGGGAGCCAACATAACAAATAAGTGAGTAGTCGTTGCTGTAATTACGTAGGTCGTGTTAAATACAATTAATGACCGAGCTTCCCTGTGAGCCACAGATAATATCATATCCTGCAAGTGAGCCCCGCTAGTCGTTCGAGCAACAATGGTCATCGACATCCTTCCCGCCCATGTACCCTTGTGCCTGTTCACGTGCGTTTATGAATATTTGCGAGGGGCTGAGGGGGGATAAGAGGGTGCGGGCATAAAATCTAAGTCTCTGGTTCACGCCAGCAGGAAAATATTAAGGTTTGGACAAAAGTGTCCGTTACCTTCGTAACCTACGCTCTTCATACGATCCACCCGGCGTTCTGCAATCGTCCACCATCACCACCTTACCTGGAACAAACGCTGTCCCACAAGCATCCACACTACAAATTTGCATTTGCCATGTCTTGAATGGCAACGCCTTTAAACCTGTTCGTAGCTTTCGCCACGGGTTTCAACCCCGACATCTTTTACTGTCTCATCCATCAATCGTCCCTCTGGTCCTTTCTGTCACCTGACTGGACTTTGTTTAGAAATGGTGGTTGTGTCTTTGCAGTTTGTCCTCCATCTGGGGTCTGTTTATGTATGTCTCTCACGAGCTGCACGTGCACAAGCGGTAGTCTTTGTATTTAATTTTTCCCGCTTTCATCCCATGCAACGATATCTCGATATCCTATGATTGAGACGGCCGATACACCGGCGTACGTTTATACATGGACATTACTTTTCTTGTTTTTGTTTTTCTACCCACCCAACATACACTGGTTGATGTTGTTATGTGAATGAAATATACTGTTTACATCGAACGGTGGCAATGCTTCGACGCTGGTATGTTTGTATTCTAGCTCGTCTTGTCATGTTTGTTCTCTTGCCACCTCCCCCCCCCCCCCCCCCCCACACACACACACAAATATAATTTTCCCACCATAGCTTTAATTTTGACTCACTGTTTGTGCCATCTAGGGCTTGGCGCACGATGGGTTGCATCAGTATAGTCTGCCACTCCCCCACCTCTCCATCATCATCACCTCTCACCACAAACACCCTCTCCTTGTCATCACACATCCCTCCTCCATCGCACGCCCCCCCCTCCCTCTCTCTCTCTCTCTCTCTCTCTCTCTCTCGCGCGCGCGCGCGCACTTTTATTGGGGGGGGGGGGGGGGACGTTAAAAAAAATCACCCCTTCTGCCAAACTCATACTGATCAGCGAAAGTCGTAAAAAAGCGGTCCATCGTCATACAGAGCGACAGGGGGAGGGGAGAGCACAACGGGTAAAAGTAAAAAATGATGAATACACCAGATGAAAATAAAAACGGGGGTGGAAACGCTGCAACTTCAGAGTGAAAGTAGCTGGGGGAGGGGGGAAGACGGATGATGATGATGATGATGCAAGGAGGTAAGGGGGGTGGAGTAGTGAGAGGGGGGGGGGAGACCGGAGGATTGGATTATGACATGGGGCAAGGAGGGGTCGGGCGGGCGTCAATGTGGCGTAACGGGGCGGGTCGTGTCTACCCAGCAGGCGCCACCTCCCAGGGGGCGATCATCTTGCCTCCCCTGACAACCCTGCCACGGGCCCCATCGCTAATGACTTGGGGAAGGCAGAACGGGGAGGGTGGGTGGGTGGAGTGGAGGGGGGGGGTAAGTTTCTTCCTTCACCTTTGTTCCATATACTCGGATCGGCTCGTGCCAGAGTGCTGCCGAGATATATGCTCAGATTAGCCTCGACATTATTTCTTCCCACACCCCCTCCGTCACTCCTCCGACAAAACTTTCATTTTCCCCTATGCTCTCGGGTTGTTGCTGGTTTTCTTTCTTCTTTAATTGACACTCTGTGTGCGTGCGCGCACTCTCTTCACTTCGAGTGAATAGTTAAACGGAAATGAGGACAGAAAGACCTATGGATTTTTGGGAGATAGTGGTGACGAGGAGAAAGCGGGCAGTGTTTGGTGTGTGTGTGTGGTGGGGGGGGGGGGGGGGGGGTGAGGAGGAGGAGGAGGAGGAGGGAAAGAAGAATGGCTCATGTGAAAGACTGGTAGACATTGTTTCATTTTATCACATTTAATTCAGTATCTGGCAGTCGTAGAAAATATGATGTGTGATTTGTTCATCGCGTATGCCCTTCAGTTTTTGCAGCATTTTCTTTTAAAAGCACCAAGACGAAGAAAAAAAAAAAATTCTGCTAGAACTGAATCGTGAGAAACGTATGGATGAATGGAATGAAAAGCGAACTGCCTTTGGTACAATGTACTCATTTCCATGCAATCTAGCCCAAGGAGCTGAATCAATGAATTAAAAGCCTCATATGTTGAAGCTCTGACATTAGGTCTCCGAGTGTTCAGCTCCAAGCTCTGCTGTTTTTTTTTTTTTTTTTCAAACTTCTCTGAATTTTTTGGCTCCAAGTTTTGCTGTTCTGTCTGGTAACACACAAGGTGGCCAACAAAAGCTGATATCTGTACACATGCCAGGTGTGGGGTCCATAGTAAAAAAAATAGCCTGTCATAGAAGAAAAAAAGATGTTAAAATTGACCAAAATGTAGAGTTTTGAAAGCAGCTGCTAGTTCAGCAGGAAAATGTTTTTTCGACTTTAAGTTCAGGAATTTGAAACGCGGCCCCCACTTTTTTTTTTTAAACCAACACTGATCAATCTGTAAACATTTGAAGACGATTTTGATATCTTGTGAGTACGAGATCTTGCGTTGCATGTGTATCGATATCAATATCAAATGCAACTTTGAGCTTTTTCCCGTGTAGGAATAGATGTTAAACGCCGTTTCAAAGCAAATGCATCTCTCTCTCTCTCTGAAAAGCGTGAATCGCTCAACGAGCTGCATATGCAGTCTGTTCGATTTTTAAGAGGGAGAAAATATGGGCATGTTATTACGAACTTCATTTTGAACACTGATCCTGCCCGACAAAGCGAGATACACTTCTCGTCCAACCCACAGCTGTAAACCGTCACTGTACTTCATATTCCACCCGACACCCCTCCCGGTGTTGCGTCCTCTCGCCTGCGTCCTTCACTCTCTCACTGAATGGCCCCCCGTGGGCATTGCCGGAGTTCTTTCAGTACAAATTGTATTCCCGCCTTCTGGGAATTCTGTGCTAGTCATCTCTTTGTCCCTCTTACTATCTGTGATTCTCCACCTCCACTTTTTTCTTTCCTGTCGGCCCGTTTGGATTTTTTCCCCTTTATTGCACATCCTCTTGCCCTTGTCTCCATAACGTCTGCGCTCGCTTCTCTTTCTAGAATTTATACCGTGCCAGCTGGCGACGAAGTAGTGAGGCTGCACACTTTAATTTCGTGTTTATAGCCTCGCCGACGGTTAGGGGGCCATATCGGGGCTGTCATCTCGTCGGTCAGTTCCCCACGACTGTACACATCGCCCACAGTGAAGCATTGCTCTGCAGAGTTTATCTGGCCATATTGATTTTTAACGCACTTTTTGCATGTCGGCATTATTCCACGGTTGTTGTTTTTTTTTGTTTTCAACCATTTACTCGCCGTGGGGTGAAAAATATTTGGATGAATACGTGACGCCGTCAGCATGGTGCAATTTTTAAAGAAACACATAATCACTGGGCGTTCGTGTGGAACAGAAAATAAGTACTGCAGTACTGTTAAGACCAACTGTAAACGTTCATCACTACTCATTGTGACTGTAGTTTCTTTCCATTACGAGGATGTCTGTGGGACTATTGTTCTCGACCTCGGTGTCTAACCTTCATGTCGGTCCTATGAATGCAAATGAATATACAAGTCATTCTCCACATCGAGCCATCAAACGAGGACCTACACTGCTTTGCCCTTGCACTGTAAAGCAAACTCCAGGACAAAGAGTACGTTGCGCTCTCCACCACATTTGAAACATTGATACTGCATCTTCCTCGGCTCCACCCTTGGATCATAGCAGTACTTTGTAGTTCACAGAGTGTTCCAGGCACGGTGTGAGTCTGACAGGAGAGCTAGATTTAGGTGCTTATTGCTGGTCTTTGTTTTCGAGATATTCTCTTGATTTTTACATTTCTGCAACGTGGTTTCTTTTCCTTCAAAGATGTGACAAATGGCCTTGGATTTGCACAGTGTTTGGTGAAAGCTGGCTCGCAGCGAGTTGTTCACGTTGAAAATATTGACGTGGGGGTTACCGCAGGAATAGACGCGGAGAGGTTACGACGAGAACAGCGCAGGGCTTCATTTTTAAAAAAAATATAATTTAGATTCTTTTGTGTAATGCGCCGACATTTCATTTGATTTTGGACAGATACCCACAAGGGTTACACAGAGATTTCCCTACCAGTGACACTACAAGCGGTTGGTAAATCGCTGAATTATTTGTCTACATGTGGCCTTTTTTTTTTAAGTTACAGTGAAACCACATTATCCCGCCCCCAGCAATTCATTTATAAAATCGGTCCTATTTTTTGCTAAATAAGCTCAGCTTCCACGGTGTAATAACTGGGTATCTTTATACTGACCAACACTTCGGTTATAGTTGATAGTTCAAGTTTGTTTTGTCCATGTTCTGTTGAATTTGTCATCGAGTCTCGTACATTTGACTCTAAACGTTTCCTGTCAGGCACATAGAGTTCGTAAACTGTTGAGGACAGCTCTTGTTTTCCCCCCGTGTCACGACGGCTGTGAGCAGCCTCTTTTAAGTCGTCCTAATATAAAGTTTCACTCGGTGTTTATTAACGACTCCCCCCCCCCCCCTCTCTCTCTCTCTCTCTCTCTCGTCGGTTTCTCTACACTCCTGATACATACGGAGGTATGTTTTCAATTACTTTTTGTTTTTACTTCAATTATGAAGTCTTTCTTCGCTGATCGCGGCGGCATTTCGCCCCCGGGCATGATTTTCGCCTTGTTCCTGGGTCTTCGTGTTCAGGTGATAGTGCCAGCCAAAGAATAGGAAAAAGCAGCGCGAGATTGGTGTCGTTCTAAACAAACAAAGGCAAACGTAATTAAAACGATTTGCCCTTCACTAAAAGACCGTTTACCTCGATCACGCGGGATGAATCGTCGGTGAAATAAGAAATCGGACACCTCTCATCAGAATAGGATATAGCACTCGGGCCACCCTGCGGCATTTCCAAATGATACTGCTCGTTTTGTAACCGAATATTATGAAGTGAAGACCTTAACGAGGTGACGAGAGAGAGAGCGAGAGCGAGAGAGAGAGAGCGAGAGAGAGAGAGCGAGAGAGAGAGAGAGAGAGAGCGAGAGAGAGAGAGAGAGCGAGAGAGAGAGAGAGAGAGAGAGAGAGCGAGAGCGAGCGAGCGAGCGTTTGACTAAGGAAGGCATTGCGTTTTCAAGTATTTTTGTTTCCACGTCGTCATAAGATCTTACTTTCATTTTATCTGTCTTTATGCTTTTTTTTTTTTTATTTAGGTAGCGACCATACTTAACACGTAGACGATTGTTTATTACACTCCTTTTCGGTAGGAGGAGCGAGGTGGAGTACTCGGCGGCATTGGGAAGTGTAGGGATGTCGGTCTGTCTGCTGTCGCGTTTATCTGGCACTCATGGCTTCTCTCGATTCCTCAATTTAGACAACCCAGGCAAAGGACCTCTGCTTTTACCTGTCTGTCTCTCCTCGGTGCCAAATGGGCACAGACGGGGAGGCCAGGCATCACAGAGAGGGGGAGGGGGGTCCTTTCCCAGAACGAGAAAGGGGAGCGGAGCGGGAGAGGGTGGAAGCAGTATGCTGCCTGTCGTAGTTATCATAAAATAACGAGTCGCCAGGCAGACCATCCCGCCTTCCATCACGATGGCCACAGAAGTCTGGCAGCAATAGCGGCAGCGGCAGCAGCAGCAGCCGTGCCTGGCCTGGCTAGGCCAGGCTTGATAAATGGCGGGATGACTCTGCCGCCCATTCATCTCCACGCCTTATTACAGCTGGTGGCCGCCACCAGAAAGAACCCCGTTCCCTGACTGGGGGGGATGGGTAAAGGATCCATCCCTCCTTCTCTCGCTCCTTGCGCCCCCGCCCCCACCCCCTCCCTGTCCTCTTCTCCCAGTAATTGCTTATTAACTCCCTAACAAGAGGCTGGGGTAGGGGGGGTCAAAAGGAAGAGCGCGCGACTCTTTGGACAGGCGGGCGGAAACAGGTGACAGAGGTGAGAGAGAAGGCAAAGAAGGGAGGGAAAACATTTCTTGTCATACAGCAGCCGTCGAGAGAGAGAGAGAGAGAGAGAGAGAGAGAGAGAGAGAGAGCGCCTTGTTTTTCCGTCCAGGGGTAATGAAATGAAGCGAAGCGGGGTGGGGTGGGGTGGGGGGAGGTTCTCAGAAGCGAGGCGAAGACCCGGGAGCTGGGTCCATGAAGGATGAAGTCCCTGGACCCACATCTGGACCTTTCATCCAACCAACCCCTGATACTGTTACTCGCCCCCTAACCCTGCCCACCTTCCCTCACCACTCCCCTCCCCCCCCCCCCCCCCCTCCACCCCTCCTGCCCCCCCCCACCCCCCCCCCACCCCCCCCCCAGCCCTACAGCGGTATCAATTTGTGGAGGCTTGCGTCATTTCGAAAAAAATATGGAAATGGCGGCTTTGAGTGGCAGCATAATGGGATCAAATGGTCACACAATCACTGTGCTGCTGATGACGATGTCACGTTTGCCGGGCTCCCCCCCCCCCCCCCCCCCCCCCACACGTCTCTCCCGTCGGATGAACTTTTTTGCCCTGAAGTTGACGAGGAGACTTGATTTTTGACCCTCCTCGCCCCCTACTACCCCCGCCCTTCCCATAATGGCCACACAGAGAGGGGGGGGGGGGGGGGCGTGGAGACGGGAAAGGGAACGGGGGGGGGGGGGGGGGGGAGGGAGGAGATTCGTGGCAGATCTGGTGAAGAGAAAGGTCAGGCCGATTTGTTTCATAGAGATATTTCATGTCGGGGGCCCGCCAAACAATTTCCGTGCGGGCAGCAGGCCCATCACTTCTGACACTGCTGCTGCTGCTCCTGCTCACCCTCCCGCTGGAGGATGACATGGGAGGAGGACTTTGGCCCATTGCGTCAACGGCGGTGAGTGAGCATGCTGGTCGGCCCGATGCGACATGAAAGAGAACGTGGCGGCTGGGACGGTGTGGGAATAGATCCGCTTTGATGGTCAGATTTGTGGGAATGAACGAGGGAGGGAGGGAGGGAGGGAGGGAGGGAGAACAGGGAATGAAATTTAAGCAGACCAGACCGTCTCTCTCTCTCTCTCTCTCTCGTCGGCGAAGGACTACGCTTTCCTTATTTCTTTTTCTCTATATTTATTCATGTATTAATTTTGTGTATTTCTCTGTGATCATGCACGCGATTTTTCTGTGAACATTTCTCTCGTTCTTCCACGCACGCCTTCGCCAAGGACAACGAACACCCTTATACAATACCGAGAGTGCAATGTGTGAGAGAGAAAGATGATCGATTTATTTAAGGCCATGGACCCTTATGAAGGGGTTGAACACGCAAGGCAGTATTGTGCAATATCGAATAAGATTTACAATGTTGTCTGTATGTAGAAATACGATGAAAACGGTTGTCTATACAGGTCAAATTCATGCCGTCTGCTACCTTTTTCTAGCCTCATTTTACCAGACATATTCAAAAACCAATTCATATCTCGGTTATAAATGTACTTTTTCAAGATCGGCCAGCTCTATCGAGATCCCAAATTTCAGCATCATATTGTATTTGAGAGTCCCAAACTCGATGATTTAATGTACACAGCATGCTTTGCCCTATACGACAGGTACAGCTATATTGTTGGACTAAACACGTCACTAGTATACATGATGTTGGTTTCGCTAGGCTCGTTGTACGGTTATACATAAAATTTAGTTATATCAGCCATAATGTTTCCGTTAATAGAAAGCAACAGTTTGTATCAGTCTAAAGTAGCGTAATCATGTTTGAACCCAGTGTATCGTCTTCTACTCGTTCTTGTAATCTTCAGTTTATGACAATACTGTACACAGTAATCGTTGAGATTTACGTTTCGGTTTTTCACAGCGGCATAATAGATTCTGCCCACTTCTCAGTTTAAATTTTTTTTTTTTTTTTTTTTTTTTTGGGGGGGGGGGGGGGGGGTGCCTAGATATTTTAAGAACTTTCCAAACGATGTTTGTGACCCCTAGGATGGGCGTTTCCCTGCCAGGACCAGGCCGGATCCCATTTCCCACCAGCCTTGCAGTGTATTCTGCAAACCGTTTCCTTGCAGCATGGTGCTTTTTTTTTTCACAGTACAAATGTTTAAAACGTATTGCAAATAAGAAAGATTACGGTTAAATTACCCATGCACATCGTCAGAAGTGACTACAGGCACATGCACCAGATGTCTCTCGATGTGAAGAACTCATTTTTCAACATACCTGGTATCAATTAAATCGTCTCCCTTGTGACTTTTACGGCAACACTACAAAATCCAGAAATGTTTTGACTTGACATATGAAATGATTAAAAACATGAAACAAACTTTTGTAATTCGGGTCAGCCCATTAACATTCCAGTGCATAAAGAATGCATCTCGGCAACTTTACATCCAGTGGGATACACCTCTTTCATGGGTCAGTTCGGCCCATGGAAAATCACGTGCGGGCTTCGTGTCACTGACAAGCATACTAGGCGGTGTCACCTCAGAAATTTTATCTTGGGACCGACCATATTTGACTTCTACCAGTCTTTGACGCTATCATCAGAGTGCTTTTTCTTTAATTACTGTCTCGCAACGAAGCAAGCATGCACAGTCAAACACAATGTTGTAATGTGTGCCATCGTTTCCACGGCGGCTGGTTGGTTGGTTGGTTGCTTTTGACCTATGATGGATATGGAAACGACTCCCCGCCTGTCCCCTACCCGCCATCCCCAACCAATTCCGCCCCCGGGCCCCCTTCCCCTAGTCACAGACACCGCGGAATGACAGATCAGGACAGGCAGCGGAAGAGAGGGAGACAAGAGAGCAGAGCAAGACAGCCGTGGGAAGAAAGAACGACGGTTCTTTTTTTCCCCCCTCCCCCTCTTCCATTATTGACGACAGCCGCAGGGTGAAAAATATAGTCCCCCATCATCCCCTCCTTTCCCCTCAGTTATCTCCTCATCCTTCTGCCCCCTCCCGTGTCTAGGACAGGCACCAACGGGCAACCCCCCGACCAGCCTGGCGATGAAATATCAATAGCTGGGGCTCATAAAATGTGCAGGCAAATTGAAATGAAGCCCAAATGTCACACTGGCACCCCCGGCTTTTCCTGCTTGCCCGCCCGACTCCTCTGTCTGAACTCCCCCCCCCCCTATCCACCCCTTCTCGTCTCGTCCACCCCACCCCCCCTTTCCCCTCTTATGTTGTCGGCCTGTCCCTTGCATGAGGGAAGACTCGGACGGAGAGAGGATGAGGGGAGGGGTGTTGCAGATGACAGAGAGGACAATTCATCTTTCTTGTGCGCATAGTAGTTGACCACCACTCCCCCCACCCACCCCTCCTTGTCTGTAATTCGTAACCTAAGTTCTCTCTGGACAACAGGGAGAGACGGAGGAGGGAGAGGATTGGGACAACAGAGATGGTGGGGAAGAAGGTGGAAGGAAGGGGGGGGGGGGGGTCCAACACCCCTTTTCTGTTCGCTTAAGAGAAAGGAAGGAGCGGGGGTGAGGTGGAGGGGGCACGCAACGCTTCACTCTCGCGTCAATATTCGCGTATGCACACATTTTCTCTCTCTCTCACACACACAGAATACTGACCCTCCAGGCTTTGTCCATCTCATTAATACCAACGAGGACGTGGAAAGTTACACCATGTTATGTTCCAGTCTGACTCCTAACAGAATTTCAACTTAAAGTGTCTATACGCACAGAGGAAGATAACGTAGTGCCATAAATTATGTTCCATCACATTCAGGGAATCCCATTCCGCCACCCAACGGTAACTATTCTGAACAGAGTTTCAAGATCTTTTTCGGTTGACCACTAACTTCTTGTAACGAACAAAAATATTGTTCAAAAAAAGACATAAAAAATTTCGTCTTCCTTTGATATATGAAAATTGTGGCAACAAAAGAAAAATTGCATACCTTGTTTTGTAATGGTGGTGGTAGGAAGCTTTTAGGAATATGACTGTAATTATTACTGCTTGAAATAGTGCATTTGGCAAAGCTGAGGGAAAAGAAATAGACGATTTTTTTTTATGCATCTTTACGAGGAAAGACATCAGAGAGAGACAGACGGGGGAATGCAACAAACACCGAGGCAGCCGCATTAAGAAAAATAGTATTGTTTGGGCAATAAACTGAAAAGGGCTCGCGCGCGCACCCACACAACCAACCATTGGTTAGAACAGTGCTGGCAGATCTTGCAGGAAACGGGCAAAAAACAAGGTGTACCAGCCTTGCAAGAAATAGCATAGCAAGCAAGCAAAATAACCCCCACCTCAACACTTTTTTTTTTTTTGGGGGGGGGGGGGGGGGGGGGGGGGTCACACCAAAACCTGTTTGCGGAGAGCAATAGAACTAGCCTCAATAATAGGTCATGGTCCAGAATTATTCACCTTTGACCTCTGAAGCATGGAGGATACGAATGCGGTGTGAAAATGTTTCAACGGATTAACACATACTCCCCGGTCCCCCCAAAAAAAACCCACTGATGAAAAGAATGAATTAAGCGTCATCTCCCTAGTTCAAACATTTAGTGAGAATTGGTAGCTCAACTCATACTTTCGCTATTCCATTGCAAGAAAACGGTGATACTTACTGATTTCACTTAACAGAACGGGCACTGCTTCTTATCACTGGGAAAACGACTAATCATGGAGAAAATCCTGCCGACGGGAAAACAGTTGAATTTCAGGGAAATTCACCTGTCATTGCTTTTAGATGAATAAAATGACCTGTCATTGCTTTTAGATGAATGAAATAACTTTTGCCATCATATCAGCTGTCTTCGCATGAATAACACGCAGTATCTTGGCTCTTCGTGTGAATCATAAATCGTATTCTGCCATGGAAACGGCTATTACATGGCCTTTTTTTTTTTTTTTTTTTTTTTAGCTAGTGTGCAAGTATATTGCTTCGTTTTGTCTCCTGAAAAGAGCTAGACATAAAACAGGTATCTTCCCATGGAAACGGCTATTTATCTCGGGAGAAGTCTCCGCCTTTAGGCTTATCCCGGAAAAAACGACGATTTTCCCGTGCAAGACGTCCATCTTGTTCCCGTGCAAGACGGTCCATTCTTCCGTTTCCCCGTGCAAGACGGTCCATTCTTTCGTTTCCCCGTGCAAGACGGTCCATTCTTCCGTTTCCCCGTGCAAGACGGTCCATTCTTCCGTTTCCCCGTGCAAGACGGTCCATTCTTCCGTTTCCCCGTGCAAGACGGTCCATTCTTCCGTTTCCTCACTCCATTCTTCCGTTTCCCCGTCAAAAACAACCATCAGGAGAAAACGGTCCCCTTCACCCCCCAACTTTATACGTAAACCTTTTTTCTCTTCTTATGATATCGGATATTTTAATCGGAACAAAAGCAATAGAAAACACCTACATACCCGTGAAAACAACTAATCAACCCGGAGAATGGTAAAGCAGTCCCTCGCGCTCTCAACTCACTCATCACACACACACACACAACACACACACACACAACACACACACACACACACACACACACACACACACACACACACACACACACAGAGTTCTAGGTAAAAATACGCTCTCAACCCGCCGCGTCCGCACTCCTTCCCAACTCCTACACACACACGAAATTTTTCACGGCAAAATGATCATTTTTCCACGATATACCCTTTTAAAGCTACTACGTTCTCACACCTTTCCACTGTCCGTTCTTGTGACAGTAATACCAGCGTCCAACCCATACATGACTAGCGGAGCTGACCGTCGATCTGATTCATTCTCTCCTCCGTTTTCTGAAAACTCGAGTCGGAGGCTGATGGTGGAGAGGGAAGGGGACTGTGAAAAGGAGAAAAGCATGTTGAGGGGTCAGATGGCAACGACAGCAAAAAAAGGAAAAAAATGAATAAATACACACACATGCACATCATCTTGGACAAGCAAAACGCCCCCCCCCCCCCCCCCCCCCCAAGTCACGGAGGCCTGTTGAGCCACAACGGCAAACCCATAAACCATTAACTGGGGGGCCAAGTGACATGTTTTACATCAGCTCTTTAACTCTCCATGCTCGCCACGTTCTCAGGAACAACCAACGGACAGCCAGCGTCGTGGTGGGCCCGCCAATAATATATATTTCAT
The DNA here is from genome assembly GCA_033310375.1 of Conus canariensis. NCBI lineage: Eukaryota > Metazoa > Mollusca > Gastropoda > Neogastropoda > Conidae > Conus > Conus canariensis. Next base: position 43,899,258 of record CM065725.1, read on the forward strand.
GGCACTCGCAACCGGTCTGCCCCCCCCTCCCTCCAGTCCCAAGGATTGGAACCCAGGCCCCGTCCTACACGATCCACGGCTCTTAGATGGAAGATTCATACTCCAGGTAATGATCATAAAAGTAAAATAGATACAAGCAAACGAAGAAGCAAAAACACAGAGCGACGACTTGTTAATTGTCACGTCGGACGAACAATTTATTCTGGATGTAAAACGGGCTCGACTGGACTCCGGCCAGAGAGAGAGGGAGGAACAAAAAGACAAGAAAAAACGTGTATTTTCCATTCTCCATAACCATAAAGTCTCCATATTTGCCAGAGTTTACGGGCATTCTTGTTCTATGGTTACGGGTCTCCGTCATAATGATGACTAGAGGGTTCAGAAGTGAAAACACACACACACACACACACACACACACACACAACACACACACACAACAACACACAGAGAGAGAGAAGGAGGGAAGGGAACAAAGATGCTCTAGGAAGGCATTTGTTCATGTTTAGGCTATCCCTTCCCATCTCCTGTCCTCCTCCTTCATCCGTCTCCACAGTCAGCGGGGTCTACGTTCACAAAATGTCAACTTTACCTCACTACGTGCTCACCGCCTCGCACTGGTGTGCGCACGCGCGCACCCACATGGAGTCGCCCTCTCTCTCTCTCTACTCATCCCTTGCTCTATAATTCTTCGAGTCTGCTATAAAAGTCACATTTCATTCCACTCAACCATTAAAACCACTTTTAGAATGTTCACAACACTATTCAAAGATCGTTCTTAATATGAAATTTTCTCCTTACGTGGATCGGAAACCGTCACAGTATGAAAACTAACGTGCTTCAAACGCAGTACTGGTTAAACCGGGTGATTCTCTCCCTTGGAGTTTGGAATCGTTTTGTCAGGTAGAGGACAGCGAGAACGCTGGGGCTCCGTCTAGCAATCAGGGAACGTAACTACATTTAGTGCAAGGGGACAAAACCAACGGCTGAACGTTAGTTCAGGAAGATTTCCTCTTTAGCTCTCTTCAGCATTTATCTTGTACATCTCGAGGTGGGAGGTGGATTTTAAACGGAAAGAAGCGGAACTGCACGCCAGATCGTTTTAGCTTCGTCTCCGTCTCTCTCCTACTTTTGTTACGGTATATGTCGTGCTTTGTGATTGGTCCAATTCTGTTCACTTCGTTCCTTCGGATTGGAAGGAAGGAATCTCGGCGTTCACCTGTCGGACTACCAGTAGGTGCCAATTGAGGAGGCATAGCTGCGAACTTCTAGGTAGAGGTGACAGCTCTCCTTTTAGGGACACTGAGGTGAGAGGTCAGTGTCCGGTGGCGCAGCGAACCTTCCAACCGTATGGCTGACGGCGGGTATAGCGTGTTGCCGGGGGATGACTCCTGGAGATGAGGCAATCGGCGATGGAGCACTGCCTGACCACGATTACTGTGGCCTGGGATACCATGCTTTCCAGCCGGGCATGGAGGTCACCCCTCACGGAGTTGGGCTGAAAAAACATGCCCGCTAAGCGGTAGTCTGCGTGGACCGCCGAATACAAGGGATTCGTACAGCTCTTCAGCGACTTTCGTCCTGCTCTCTCCTTCAAGGCGGCCTCACGCGGCACAGGACCTTCGTCACACAAGCAGAAGGCGGCCGCCTGGTAGTCCTGAAGACAGGCCTTTTGGTGGGGGAAAGAGGCAAAGTACACCGACGCCCATCGTCGGCCGACCAACACCCGAATGTGAACTAAAGTTCACAAGGAACCAGCCCACATGGAACTCGCCCACTACTGCCAGCAACAACAGCCGCCACAGAGTATGCAGACTTCAGTCTGCGAGTACACCCTGTCTTTAAGGGGCCTCAGGCCAACAGGACATACATCTCACCCATCACGGAGGTCCCAGTTCCATTTTCACCGTGCTGTCGAGTGCTGCTTTCTGGCAGACTGATGATGGTCAACTGGAGCTTGCGACGCTATCCCGTGGCTTTCAAACAAAACTTGCGCTGGTTCACTGGACCCCGTTAGCCGTCCACTCTAATGGTACAGCTACAGAGCTCATTGTGGCAAACGTATCACCCGTGCAAAACGTATACACCCTGCACAAACATACACCGTGCACAAACGTATACACCCGTGCACAAACGTATACACCCGTGCACAAACGTATACACCCGTGCACAAACGCGGGTGGAAACAGAACTTGCTATGTGGATATACCAGGTAGACAACTTTGGCTCCCCCATCATCACGCAAAGGGAACAAACTCAAAACCAAGTCGACCCAACGCAGCAAGCCGTCGGCTGGCAAGCGCATATGTACAACTGAAGACACGAAGAACAAACGAATAGTCAAGGACTCTTTCAAGTTTGCCCATAAACACGTTCACCTGGTGTGCGCGCGCATGTGTGTGTGTGCGCGCGCACATGTGTGTGTACGTGTACTGCGCGCGTGCGTCTGTCTGACGCACACGCGCACGCGCGCGCACAACACACACACACACACACACACAGAGCAGTACGGCCGGAAGAAATGTATAAACATAAGTTTTACATTTCATGACTTACGGTGCTCGGGCCTGGCCTACGTGTTTGTCCCTTCCCATACCATCTTACTCACTTGTCTCGGAATACCAACCTTGGCTACAATGAATACTCTCTAGCACATTTAAGGGTTCCACAAATCCCCCACACCTTTAATGTGCCCAAACAAGATGGGTCCCACAATGCGACGTGAGCTCTTCACATGACAATACGATGGAAAGCGATCTGATCGAACTCTGGCTAATAAATATGAGTGACGATACTCAAGCACAATCGGAACAAGGGGGAATGATTTTTACACTCTTGGCCGACTAGCAGGGTGTCCATTAAAAACATGCTCGAACTCTGAACAATTTTTTTAATCGAAAATACAGCGGACATGACCTTTCTTCCACACTGTGTACGAGTATACTGCTGCGTCTCCTCTCTCCTCTCTCTCTCTCTCTCTCTCTCTCTCTCTCTCTCTCTCTCTCTCAGTGGCTCGGGCTTTCCGGGAGTGTTCCTCAACAAGAAGTGGATCAAGCTTTTTACGCTATGATAATCACACGTCTTGGAACCAACTCGAATCCTGCCCTCCAAGCTCCCCCGTCGACGACAGGCCGTAAAGCTCTCGGGGCCCGAGGAGATCAAAGACAGGGGCGACCTCCTCCCTCCTTTATGGACACAATCAACATGTCCGTTGGCCCACCGTTAAGATCCACCACCACATCCATAAGGAGACGAAAGAGAGAAGAAAAAAAACAACAAAACAGCCCAACCTCATCCATGCTGCCCCATCAAATCGGCGCTTTGAAAATCTCTCCCCCTTTCTCTTCGTTATGTTCTTCCTCTAACGATTTCCGAAGTTCGCATATACCCCGCCCCCCTTCCCCACCCCACTCTTTCTCGTCCTCCGTGTCCGTCTTCATTTCAATGTCTTTCTCTCTCTCTCTCCTCTCTCCTCTCTCTCTCTCTCTCTCTCCTCTCTCTCAAAATCGAAAAAGCCAGGGCTAAACAAGTTTAAACCAGACACAGACCTGCGTAATTTCCTTGCTGTCCTACACACTAATCTCGGCGTGTACACACACGCACACATGCTCGCGCGCGCACGCGCACACACACACAGGCACGGACGTTCGCGCGCTCAAACCAAACACAACAAGCGCGCACCACGCCACACAACACACACACACACGCACGCACGCACGCACACACACTTAAATCTCTGTAAAGAGACGGTCGATATGGTGAAGGGCATTGTTTCCCTTCTCTTGTTCTCTCCCCCCCCCCCCCCTCCCCCTATTTTTTTCCAACTGAAACCGGTCGCATTTCAAAACAAATCGGCCGTTCTTTTCTATCATCTCAGTATGTCACAGTATTAGTGACCAGACCGAAGCGGGTTATCGAAACAGGAAAAACCTAAGTCCAGCCCAGGTGACAGAGGTAGGAGCAGAGTGGACGTCTTTCGGAAAGCAGGGGACATTGATCACATCTGGAACCTGGAAGATTCCTGAACACGGCTTCTCCTCGAGTGTTCACAAGGCTCATGGGGAATAACCATCTCAGCAGGTGGATGTGTAGTGGCATTAAGGCCCTAGGGAATAACCATCTCAGCAGTGGGGGGGGGGGGGGGGGGGGGGGGGGGGGGGGTGGCATTAAGGCCCATAGGGATAACCATCTCAGCAGCTGAGTGTGTATGTGTGGCATTAAGGCTCATGGGGAATAACCATCTCAGCAGCTGAGTGTGTATGTGTGGCATTAAGGCCCATGGGAATAACCATCTCAGCAGTGGGTGGGTGTGTGTGTGTGTGTGTGTGGCATTAAGGCCCATGGGGAATAACCATCTCAGCAGTGGGGTGTGTGTGTGTGTGTGGCATTAAGGCCCATGGGGAATAACCATCTCAGCAGTGGGGTGTGTGTGTGTTGTGTGTGTGTGGCATTAAGGCCCATGGGGAATAACCATCTCAGCAGTGGGGTGGGGGTGTGGCATTAAGGCCCATGGGGAATAACCATCTCAGCAGTGGTGGGGTGTGTGTGTGTGTGGCATTAAGGCCCATGGGGAATAACCATCTCAGCAGTGGGGTGTGTGTGGTGTGTGGGGTGTGTGTGGCATTAAGGCCCATGGGGAATAACCATCTCAAATAGTGGACTGTGTATGCATGTGACATTAAGATCCATGGGGAATAACCATCTCCACAGTAGTGTGGTGTGTGTGTGTGTGTGTGTGTGTGTGTGTGTGTGTGTGTGTGTGTGTGTGTTGCGGGAGTGGCGGCGGGTGAGAGGGAGGAAGCAGCACCTACATAACGTCCACACTGAAACCATCACAACGACAGCGATCCGCTCGTCCTCTATTCCTCCCTACTTCCCTCTTCTCTCCCCCCCCCCCCCCCCCACCCCCTCCGAAAGAGCAGCACACTGCAGGTGGGGAGACAGGCAGATGACTGTCCATAAGCCTTGGCCATCATCCTCGGCTGACAGCAGGACCCAGAAATTATGGCCGTTTGCCTTTGTGTGACACCTGATCCCTTCCTACCACAACCCCCCCCCCCCCCTCCCATCTCCTTCTCTTTTGCTTATACTGTCTGCCTGCCCAAAGCCAGCAAAGCTACAGATAACCGGCCACTGCTCTAATAGTTTTTTTTTTTTTTTTTTTTTTTTTTTTTTTTTTGGGGGGGGGGGGGGGAGGGACTAGGATCTTTTTGTTCAACCAATCTTACTTTTACATCTCTCTCTCTCTCTCTCTCTGTCTCTCTGTATGGTGTGTGTTGTGTGTGCGTGTGCCTGTGCGTGCGAGTGTGTCTGTGTGTGCGTGCATGCGTGTGTGTGTGTGTCTGTGTGTGCGTGTGTGTGTGTGTGTGTGTGTGTGTTTTGTGGAGAGAGAGAGAGAGAGAGAGAGAAAGAGTGAGTGAGTGAGGGAGAAAGAGTGTGTGTGTGTAAGCGCGCGCGCGCGCGCGCGCGCGTGCGTGTGTGTGTGCGTGTGTGTGTGTGTGTGTGTTGTGTGCGCGCGTGCGTGCCCCGGCCCTGCCTCATTCATGCCTATTCATCTTGTCAGCAAGATTGAGGCGGTGCGGTGCAGTGCAAGTGTTCATACTTGAACTCGGCATTTGACAACACTGGGGGTTTTCTAATAATGTGCTGAGCGAGGGAGCAAGAGAGAGGGAGAGAGAGAGAGAGAGGGGGGGGAGGGCAGAGAGAAAGGGAGACAGAGAGAGAGGGGGTTGGAGGAAGGAGGGAGGGAGAGGAAAGGGGGTGGGGGATTCATGGGGCATATATTCTGCATGCCAAGATTCCATCTCTTAACGATTTTCTGAAGTTCGGCAAGTCCCCCCCCCCCCCCCCCCCCCCCCCCACCTTTCACGTCAAGCATCTAACTCCTTCCCAATAATATCACGCCATTAGCAACTAACTATCCACCTTGCAATCAACCCGAAATGGCACCCTGATATCACAATCTAAACCAACCAACCTGGTCAAAAGAATAACAAACAAGTAAAATCTCCCTGACTTCAATACCATGCAGAAGAAAAGTGTGTGCGTGTGCGTGTGTGTGTGCCTGCGTGCGTGCGTGCGTGCGTGTGTGTGTGTGCGTGTGTGTACAAGGGTGGGAGGTGGATAGTGGGTCTTCCCCGGAGAGTGACCTAGGGGGATCATGCAACACCTATCGCTGGACACGAGCTGTGTCCGACAGCGGACGACCAAAGGGATCGAGGCTGTCATCCCGCTATAACGGCGGTGCCCCGTATTGTCTGGGCCCTGATCACCCAGGGACGGGGCAATATCGGCGGCAGGGAAGGATATTGATGATAAGTGTGGGGCGGCCCTAATCCCTGCCCTTGCCGGGCGCTGAGCCAGGGGATCTCGGGGGCCGCCTTATTGCCCGATGATACTGACAAGTGGTGCCGGTCATCGCTCGCTCGCCCAGCGCTGGCAGCCATGATGAATTGCTGGCCGTTAATACGAGGAAGGCCAGGGATACCGATATGAATTTTCTGGAGATTAAGCCTCCCCCCAACCCCTCTCCCCCATTTTTCTTTTTCATCCAACTCGGGTTCTTATGGTCCCCGGAGCTCCAATCTTTATGGTGTAGATAGATATCAGACTTTGAACGATTTGTCTTGTCAAAACTCCTGTAAGGTTACTTGCAGGTCAGCTTTGACATAAATCTATCAAAAAGATCTTTTGGGGGATAAATCTGTTACAACAAACAAAAACGAGCATGACCAACAGGCAAACTGGAATTAAATGGTGTTAAAACGGTACAGAACTATATATGAAACCCTGTATACAGGAACGATCCCCTGTATTATTTGGTTTACACATCTGCCTTTGTTCTGTTTTATCGATTCAGTTTTACACAAAAATAATGCTCGGTATCGCTCGTTCCATACGCTGTCCAAGCAATTGGACTGTTGAGAAAACAGGACGTAGGCAAGTAATTAAAAACACGCAATCTGTTGTTGTTTTTTTCTCTCAACATTAGAGACTTTCATTCTAAATGACCTCGATCACTAACATCGTGAATGCCATAAAGTAAGGAGATGTGGCAAATGCAGTGTGTTCAGATTTTGTTATCTTAAGTCCCAGAAGATTTATCTTGGGGCATATTTGTTTTATTTATATCGATGATTTGCTGACCCGTTTTTCATCGCAGTCACATGTATTTGCAGATGGTGCAGGAGAGTGATCACCTCTCCAGAAGACCCATGTACAGAAAGCTCTCCACCAGCTTGCTACGTGGGTGAAGAAAAGGGATATATCTATCGTGGAAAGCGCTCCCACACGCCACTGACCGGCAGCAGAGAGTCCTTCCCCATGATACCAAGCTGCATGGACATGCTTTGGAGACGGTCATCACTGACAAGTTACCTTGGGATCACGGTCAAGAACAGCTTAGGCTGGGGTGGGCACACTAGAGGCCCAAAACTCTAGTTTTCTGGAACGGGGGGGGGGGGGGATGTTTATAACCCAGCCGACTGCAAAGGGCCATATTAGGGCTGTCACAGCGTTGAAGTGAACTGAAGTCATTCAAAAGAAAAAGAAACCCTCATCCACACAACCTTCTTAAAAACACACCGTAAATTTCGTTAAAAATCTTTTCTTTCGTAAAATGTTGATCTCCTTCAGAAATTTAGAGATCACATCAGGTGGGGCATCTCTGAACAAGGGGGCAGAGATCTGCTCCCCGGGGGCTCAACAGACCCAGCACCGCATGAAAAAAAGGAGTGAAGTGTTTACCACACCCATGACTAGCAAGTCAGAAAGGTCACACAAAGAACAGTCCAACCCGGAAAGTCGCTTTATCCGCCTGTGTCAGAGTGTGCGTGCGTGTTTTTTTTTTTCTCTGTGTGTTTGCCCAACTCCCAGCCGAGCTCAACTGTCAAGCGACAAGAAGGCCAGGACCCCACATTAGCGGCCGGCACCATTGACTAACGCTTGGGGAGAGGATCAACACAGACCTTATGACGGACAATATCATAAGCTGGCTATCATAGGGGCCCCCTCCCGACACTTAATCCTACCCATTAATCACCAACCCCTCTCTGTCAGCCAATGGAGAAGGAGAGACGAGGGAGGGAGGGAGGGAGAAGGGAAGACAGGGCACGGGGAGAGCGCTCACTGCTCAATCCTCCGCTTGACACGCAGCTTAATTCCACGAGGGGAGAGTCACACACGCCAACCAGCTCCGTCCTCCCCTCCTCCCTGAGGGACAGGGGGTCTCTTCGGCCTCCGCTTATTCTTCCGGCATTATCTTGCAGGAATTGTGAGAGAGGCTTTCGGACAACAAGACCGCGGCTTAGGAACCTTTTGCATGCCCCCTAGCCAAGCCCCTGGTGTCGGCACGCTCTGGGTGAGGGGTGGGGAGGGTGGAGGGGTGTGGGGGTCTTCCCTGTCTGTCCGGCGTTTCTTCGGGGACGTAATGCCATATTCCATCTTTCTGTAGGAACGGATAGGAGAGAGAGAGAGAGAGAGAGAGAGAGAGAGAGAGAGAGAGAGAGAGGGAGGGGAGGCTGGGAGCGTGAGGGGGAGGGGGGGGGGCAGGAGGTTGCATCCAGATGTCAATTAGGCGTGTCTCCCTGCTGACAGAAAGGGCGCTCCCTGACAGATTGGACCTCAAAATGGACTCGTCTTCTCAGCAGCAAGCTAGCACCCCCACCCCTCCACCCCCCCACCCCACAGTCCACCACCACCATCACTACCACCACCACCTGCACCTGCACCACCACCACCATCACCACAACCGGCTCACGCCTCGCGCTCGGCTTCTAATAAATTCAGGCCCCTGCTCTCAATCCCGCCATGATTATGGCATTACAATCCGAGAGATCTCCTAATACTCCGGGCAGGTCAGCAAACGTTAGTCTCTTTTTTTTCCTAACCCCTTCCACCCCCTCCCACCCGACCTCCACCACCACCTCTCTTCGGGGGGGATGGCGGAGGGGGCCCGGTAATTGCGTTATCGGGAGGGGAAGATGCCGCGAGACAAGCGAACCTCGAGCCCCCTGGCCGGCCTGTCCAAGCCGCTTCTCCCCGGCTCGTTGAAGCGGCCCTCCCACTGAAAACATATGAATTACATTTAATAATCTTGTATGACGCGCCGCTATGCAAGGGAAAATGCAATTTTCGGGGCGGAATATTAGGAGAGGGGTCGGGCGAACAGCGACGTTGACAGGCAATCGATAGCCTCCCACCTCCCCCCCCCCTCCCCTCCCACCCTCTCCTCCCGCCTTGTATTGGCTGGAAGGCAAGGCGCGCGGACAGAGAGAGAGAGAGACAGAGAGACAGACAGACAGACAGACACACAGACAGGAGAGAGTGGATGAGTGGAGAAAGAGTAACAGAGACCGAGACAGACAGCGACTGTGAGACAGACAAAGTGAGCCTGACAGAGAGAGAAATTGTGAGATTGAGACACAGATTTACAGCGAGCGAGCGAGAGACAGACAGACAGACAGACAGCCAGCGAGAAAGTGAGGTGGGTCAGAGCCCCTCTCTAACAACACCATCGGTTTCCTACTGGCTGCCAGTTACTGAATGAACTCCTTCCGGCACTGAACACCCCCCCCCCCCCACACACACACACACCCCTTTTCTCGGCGACCCGTTGTTATGCTGATGTGCTGGGGCCCGGGGGGCTGCTGGGGGACGGCGAGGGTCAGCGCCTCGAGGTTTCTAACATACGCGCACACAAAATCTCGTGGGAAGAGAAAAAAGGTGGGCAGGGTATAACGACCACGACCACCCCCGCGCGAAGAGGGCAGCCGAGGAAGACCATCCAAGGAGAATGAGGGGAGGTCACCCATGTCGAAACAAAGAATGAGGGAGGGAATCCATGTTAAAAAAATTAAAAAAAAAAAAGATGGAACCCCCTGTTAAAACAAATAAAAAATCTACTTTGACCAAAAGACCCATTACTCGTCAAGACGGGCAAATGCCTCCTTTTTCATGCTGAACGCCACGGGTTTGAACTCGCCACCCTCGGAATGCAATCGAGCCAGCTAGGTGCTTCAGGAGCCATCAAAAGGCCTCTCCCGCCCTTAACACACACACACACACACACAACACTCTCTCTCTACTCTCTCTCCTCTCTCTCTCTCACACACACACACACACACACACACACACACACCTTGCCCCACCATCAGAACTGATGCAGTCACGGGCACACAGCATTGTTGAAAGCAAGCCTGTTTGAACATTCCTTGCCCGATATACTGCTCTCACACTCGCTGCCTGAAGTGAGGAATAAAAATTAATGAGGATGAGAGGCGAGGAATAACCTCCGCAGATGACGGACTAACCAAACTCTGTCATTTAGCCCACTTTATTCAATATTTTCCCATTTTGACACGCTGTGAACAAGCCAGAGATGTATAACTATTCCGGTCACTAATTAAACTTTAAAAAAAATGGAGGGAGGGGGGGGGGGCTTACCGATCACACGTAACAAAACTGTAAATGTTCTCGACAATCCTTTCGTTTTAACTGGAACATTGAACAACTGTGGTTTATTCAAGACAAAAAACACAAAAACTCTACTTCTATCAATGAGAGAGAGAGAGAGAGAGAGAGAGAGAGAGAGAGAAAGAGAGAGAGAGAACAACCAGACAGACATATAGAGTGGGGAAACTGAAGGAGAGGGGTGGGGATGGGGTGGTGAGTGGCGGACAGCAAAGGAGGGAAGAAAGAAGAAAGAATCCCTGGAAAACACACACACACACACACACACACACACACACACACACACACACACACACCGCGGACGAAGAGACTGGCCCAGACGGCGAACACTCCACACAAGACTTGGGGAGAAGGAACGGGTGGGTGGGATAGGAACCAATATTAAAATGGGGAATGGGGAAAAAACCCGGAAGGACTGGAATATTCGGAGCGTCGGGCGGACATAGAGAGAGAAAAAGAAAGGCGAGAGAGGGGGGGGGGGGGGGGGAGGGGGAAGAGAGACAGAGAGATGGGGGAAAGGGATGAAACTGTCTCCAGCTTGATCCAGCCCGCTGCATGGGAGAACGTTTCCAAAACACGAGAGGGAGCGGCGGCGACACCCTCCAAAAAAGCCCGGTGAAGGGCGAAGAAAGGAAAGTCTTTACACCAAGAATCTGCTTTTGACACCCTGCTCTGGCACCCTGGACACGCCGCCAGAATGCCAAAGAGACGTTTTAAAAGCTGGAGGAAGGGGAGGGGGGGGGGGGGGGGAGGAAAAAATGGAGGGATGGGATGGGGTGGCGTGGGTGAGAGGCGGAAGCTCTCTCTGAATGCTTTCAATTTTTTTTCTTCTTTTTTTTGGAGGGACGAAACGCCGACGTGGTGTGATAGAATATATTTCAAATGCAAAATGGCGGAAAGAGCAACGGGAAGAGCAACGATAGCATTAGGTTTATGGTTTTGGTCAGATTTGTTTCTTTTTCCACTCCATGTTTGTAAAGCATGGCATCTGGACAAAAAAAAAAGAAAGAACAGAAAAAGCACCCCCCTTCCTCTCTCTCCCCCTTCCCTCCTCCCTTCTTCCCCTCCCTCCCTCGCTCTCAGGACATTCGGGGATAGGAAACCTATCCGAATAGCATGAGAGGGAACAAAATAGAAAAGCAAACATGTATATGTGCGTGTGCGTGCGTGCACGCGGATGCGTTTGTGTTTGTGTGTACGCGAGTGGTGTGTGTCCGTGAGTGTGTGTGCGTGTGTGTCTTTCTATCTCTCTGCGCGCGCAGTGGGCCTGAGAAAAAGCAGAGGCTGTGATGGGCAACATCACCCTAAACACACATAATTTCCCCTAAATTTTAATGCCACCACTGCAACCCCCACCCACCGCATCCCCCACCCCACCCCTACTCTCCCAGTCGCTTCTCGGCCCTGTCCCTAACTTAGGCCAGTCCTTCCCCCCCCCCCCCCCCCCCCCACACCACACCTCTCAACTCCCACCATGACGTGCGCGGCATATGGAATGTTCACACGAATGATTAAATCATTATCACTTTTCTGTGCGGAGCTGCAGCACACACACACACACACACATACACACACACACACACACACACACACACCCTTCACCTCCCTCTTTTCCTCCTCGTCTTTATCTGCCTTCGACAGGCACGTGACCACCGCTCACTTTTGTCTCCGGGCCTGTGCTGGGGACAGGCTCTGGGGTGGCCGGCCTCCACACAACTCCCAACAACAGCAGACAGACAGACAGAGAGAGAGAGAGAGAAGAGAGGGGGGGAAGAAACCAGTCTGGAAAGGCTACCAAAGATACCGGGTGTGCCTGCTTGATGGCAGAAGCCAAAGACTCCGTGGAGAGGGAAAGGACAGAATGACTGCCGTGCTGACCAGCAGACATTAGTCTTATCTTTCCTTCCTTTACAACATTACTTTTGTTCATTTTTTTTTAAAGGGAACGAGAAGGAAGATTACTTTTTAACGACATGAAAATGAATCAGTTTATCGATAGGTGGTTACCTGTATCATTCTGTTGCTCCCTTTCCTGTCTTTTGCCGCCCCTCTTTTTTTTCTACATCATCCTTATCACTGGGAAACAAACCAACAGAAGACCTTATCAGTAGCTGGGCGCCCTGAATACCTGTGCTCGGCAGAAGTTCTGCGATCGACTCCATTACCTAAAAGATCATGTCTGTCCCCAGTTCTACGACCGACACACAGTTGCCAAAGAGATCACGTCTGCTTCAAATATTACGACCGACTCGGCCTAAAAGATCACGTCTGTCTCAAGTTTTATGATCGACACGTCCGCTTCAACTTCTATGATCGATCCTATAACTTTAAAGATGATGTGTGCCTCGAGTTTCATGATCGATTCTATTACGTAAAAGATCACGTCTTTCTCGAGCGCTAAGATCGACTTTGTAACTTTAAAGATCATGATTGTCTTCCTCGAGTTCTACGATCAACACCATTAATTTTTTACCTAAAAAGATCAAGTCTCTCTCCAGTTCTTTGGTCGACTTTATTACCTAGAAGTTCACGTCGGCCTCAAGTTCTACGATCGACTTTATTACCTAGAAGATCACGTCTGCCTCACGTTCTACGATCAACTTTATTACCTAGAAGTTCACGTCTGCCTCAAGTTCTACGATCGACTTTATTACCTAGAAGATCACGTCTGCCTCACGTTCTACGATCGACTTTATTACCTAGAAGTTCACGTCTGCCTCAAGTTCTACGATCGACTTTATTACCTAGAAGATCATGTCTACCTCAAGTTCTACGATCGACTTTATTACCTAGAAGATCATGTCTACCTCAAGTTCTACGATCGATCCGATCATCTAGAAGATCACGTCTGCCTCACGTTCTACGATCGACTTTATTACCTAGAAGATCACGTCTGCCTCGAGTTCTACGATCGACTTGATTACCTAGAAGATCACGTCTGCCTCGAGTTCTACGATCGACTTGATTACCTAGAAGATCACGTCTGCCTCGAGTTCTACGATCGACTTTATTACCTAGAAGATCACGTCTGCTTCGAGTTCTACGATCGACTTTATGACCTAGAAGATCACGTCTGCCTCGACTTCTACGATCGACTTTATTACCTAGAAGTTCACGTCTGCCTCAAGTCCTACGGTCAACTTTATTGCCTTGAAGATCACGTCTGCCTCAAGTTCTACGATCGACTTTATTACCTAGAAGTTCACGTCTGCCTCAAGTTCTACGATCAACTTTATTGCCTAGAAGATCACGTCTGCCTCGAGTTCTACTATCGACTCTTAAAGGTCACGTCTGCTTCGAGTTCCACCATCGCCTCTGACGGAAATACCAAACTTGCCTCTCATCTCATCTCATCTCATCTCATCGGCCTTTAACTTTACGTTTTTTTTCCACACAGCTCCAATACAACAAAAAATAACTAGTGAAACGATACAAAATTGCTACAACTCAGTCCTGATGACAATGTGGACGATGATGACGACGACAAAGACGATGATGGCGATTTCATACATACACATATTCATACATACACGCGCATGCCATTTCCTCCCCCTCCCCCCCCCCCCTCTCCCTCCTTCCGCATCATTCCCCTCAAATATAATTGAGGAAGCAATCATTGTAAAATTTCTTAGCATGGTGCCAGAGAATGTTTGTTCATGTAGTACTACTAAATCTGAGAAAGGAAAAGGAACTGGCGGGCGGGGAGAAGGTGGACGGAGGGGGAAGGACAGGGAGGGGATGTTTCAGTATTCGCACACCGCCTTTTTTAATATGAGAGAGAGAGAGAGAGAGAGAGCGAGCGAGTGTGTGTGTGTGTGTGTGTGTAAGAGAGAGAGAGAGAGAGAGAGAGAGAGAGAGAGAGAAGTTTATTGAGAGAAAGGAATAAGCACAAAGTTGTGTTTTTTTCATCCAGACAGAGAGAAATATCAGATGCAAACAAGGGACAACAGAGAAACGGGCAAAGAGACAGAGACAAGACAAGACGCACATCGGATAAAGACAGAAGAACGGAAAGACACTCAACGAGAAATTTTCATAACGTTTCTCAACGAGGAAACCAAATATTAAACCGGTAAACGCTTTCTTAGATCAAAAGGGAAAAGACAATGAACAAGTGCGCCGAATACAACCATCTCTGGTGTTGTGTAAGCCGGAGAGAGAGAGAGAGAGAGGGGGGGGGGGGGCGTCGTTACCCACCCTCCTACTTCATCCCTTGCCCAGCCCTTCCTCAAACACACACACACACACGAAAACCACACAAGGAAAAGACCAGAACAAAACAAAAAACAAACAAAAAAAACCGAAAAAATAAATTAAATAATCGGCAAAGATGAGACACCGCAGAAAATGACGCGTCCCTGATGAGAAGAACTACCGTTAGGACCAGGCAAAACTAGTCCCACTCTCCCAACCCCCCCCCCCCCCCCCCCCCCCCCCCCCCACCGCTCACGCCCGCAGCATTCAACGCTTAACCACATTAATCAGGATTCCGTTACAAAACCTCTTTTCCTAATCATCTTTCGCGCCAGTTTTTCCCCCTTTTCTTTGTTCCCCCCTGTTCCTCCCCCATGATATCGGAACATCCTCATCACCACCATTACCGCCGTCCATTGTTTCTTTCCCCGCAAGACATCGCCGCCACCTTTCTTTTGTTATTCTATCTGAACCCACCCCTCCCTTCCCTCGCCCCTCTGTTTCACCTTTCTCCCTCATCTCCGCCCGCCCCCCCCCCCAGTCCCTTCCCACACCCCGTTCCTCCCTCTCCACCCAACCCCACCCCACCCCACCCCGACACCCTCGCTGTTGAGAAGACAATCGAATAAATATCTCTATAATCCCTTTGTCTGCACCATACTAGAGGGATATGAGACACAGAGAGAGAGAGAGAGAGAGAGGGGGGGGGGGGAGAGAGAGTTATCCTTTCTCCCTTCCCTCCCTGCCTTTCTCCTTCAGTGTACGTGTGTGTGTGTGTGTGTGTGTGTGTGTGTGTGTGTGTGTGTGTGTGGAGAGAGAGAGAGAGATGGTTACCACCCTTTCTTCCTCCCTCTTTCTCTCTCTCTCTTTACCACCTTAAAGAGAGAGAGAGAGGGTGGAGGAGGGAGTCGGTCACATAAAGATCATTTTCATCCGTTCTGTGTATGGGCACGAAACATATGAGAACAATGACTTGTCTGGCAGAATGGCGAAGAAGGGGGGAAAAAAAGAGAGAAAGAAACAAAGAAGGGGAAGAGGGGAGGGAGCGTCTGGATTTGTTTGTGAATTACTGTTTTAATCCCTCTGTGCATATTGTTCCTGATCCCTCGTTCGCAACAACAAAGTAAAGGCCAATGAAGAACGGGAGCTTAATGGCGTTAAGCTTGAACAGCCGCCGCCGTCTGTTAAATCAACGGATCTTGGCTCCTGACGAGCGAGAGACGCGCGCGCGCGCGCGCGTGTGTGTGTGTATCTGTATGCATGCCTGAGCGCGCGCGTGCGCTCTGCGCAAGCAGGGATAGCGATGGCTGCCTGCTGCAACTAAAATATTCGAACGAATTCTTGTCTTAAACAAAGCAAAGGCAAACCTGACTCTCAAACTCCATTCTAACTACGCCGTTTGAGGGACCTCCCATGTTCACATTCTCGAAGAGTTCTTGCCTCACAATAATTAGCCTCTACTTGGAAGATGTGTTCATTTGAGATTTGACTTGGTCCTCAAAGTAAACATTCAATTTGTAAATCATGAGATAACATTATCACGAAGTCTTTCCAGCTGCAACGGAGATTAAGCTTCGTGACTTCTTACGAAAGCAGAAACGCTTCGTGTAGAATGAACTGATTCCTTAACGCATCTGGCATACAGCTGGATAATAAACAGGGTTTAAGGTGATCTACTACAGTAGAACCCGTCTCCAACGACCTCCACAGATCGGTTACAAACAAAGACTTACAACGGAGGTCGTCTGTGCTGGTAGGTAAACATAGTAGAGGTAAACCCAAACATGAATAAACACGTAAAACAAAGCGCCAGCTAACGCTTACTGAACACACAGCACAAAAACATGTCTGTATTTGTAACGTCCGAAGAAGATATCTTTGGCAACAGTTCTTTGATCTGTTTTGTACTGTCTGCATTAAACAAACGTTACATTTCATACAAGCGTACAAGCTTCATACACCAATCACAACAGCTGTGCTCCATGGAAAACGTGTTTTCCATGCTTTCGGCATTTCCCCTTAGAATCACAACTGGTTATCCCCATTGTCGACGGGGTAAAACGGTTATAATCCTTGAAGAGAAAACAACGAAAATAGCAAAACAGTTATGATCCGAGACACAACTATTTTTCCCTGTTTTGCCGACCCCATGTGCCCCTTGTCGCCATAAACAGCGATCATAGCTGTGTTCCTCTGTTTACGTCGTTTTCCTCGCGATAATGCCCGTTTTACTTGGGAAAACAAGGATTACAGTTATCATCGAGAGGAAAATCGTTTTTGAAAAATTGTGATAGAGAAACCATCGAAAACCGCCATCATCCTCGGGAAAAATTGAGAAAATATTGTTATTCCAAGGTAAATAATTGTAATCCCACAGGATAATAGCTGCTTTTCATCTTTTCGCCGTTTTCCTCAAGGATCATTCGCTGTTTCAATGAGGAACACAACTGTTATCGCCTTCAGACGCTACTGTATACCCCCGTACCTTTCGCGCTTCGCTTCGTGTGTTTATTCGCATTCTGGCATTTTTTCAGTCATCCTGCAGATCGTTTTAGTTATCCAGTACAGCCAAGGATAAAAATGTTTACGACAAAGAAATAAGTTCTTTTTTAAATTAAAAAGGAGGGAATCTTTGAAGGAAGGTCAACTTGATACAAAGAGAAAAATGTTCGACAAAAGGACACGGCTAAAAAGAATGGAGTCTCTGTCAGATGTTAAAGCGAGCTAAGACAAATATAACCCCCCCCCCCCCCCCACCCCCCCAAAAAAAGTAGGGTGCAGTCTTTGCTGGGAGAATAAATCAATATTATCGACGAGAAGTTCATCAAAATTTCCCTAAAAAATATCTAAAGGTAAACTGTTTTCTTTTACGGAAGATAAATCTACTTTAAGCAAAGATATTTTTAAAAAATCTTTTGAAGGGGCAAAGATGGAGGGCGGGGGAGGGAGGTCTTTGACGGAATTTATCACAAAGACAAAAATACCTTTCCTCTCCCCCTCATCGCCACCCAGTCTCCACGGGAAAACTGTTCGAGATAAATGTAGTATAGTTCAAGATATACTTTAAAGTATTTTAGGGGGAAGGGGGCTGTCTTGTGACGGAATTTAGTATAAAGACAAAAATGTTCTATAAGCAAAAAATCTTTGGAGGGTGAGAATCTTTGTTGGGATGTCATCTACAATAGACAAGGACAAAAAAGCTACATATGAAATACAAGTCTTCCAGTGGACAGTACCTATCTTCCAGTGGACGGTACCTATCTTGGCAGGTAAATTATTATACACTACAACAACAAGAAAAAGAAACCACCACCAACAAAAATCCAGAAACGACAGGGAGGGGGTCTTTGCTGGAATGTACATCTACCAGAAACATATGCAAAAATGTTCTATAAAAATTATCTTTAAACAGCGGTCAAAAACGCTTCAGATGAAGTCTTAAAATTAGGAAAGATTAATTCTTTAGATAATAGTTGCGTGTGTGCGCGCGCGCGCGCGTGTGTGTGTGTGTGTGTGTGTGTAATAAATTTAGTGTAAAGAACAAAAGCATTCCAGAAAACGTCTTCCAAAAGGACGTGTCCAAGTTTGGAGGGGAAGAAGGGTCTTCATCTTCACATTTCAGCGTGTGCTTTCATTTCTAAATTGTTCACTGTAATTCGATTCACGCGTACCACCAGCGACTGCGCTACTAACCTAAGCGGGAAAACTATAGCGTGATCAATATTCGTCAAAAAAAAACTTTATCTCAAATAAATTACAACGAATATAAAGGAATGCAAGATCTTTTTTCTACACACCCCTTTTGTTAAGATGCCGCGGTTGTTACAACCCGTGGACTTTCGACGTCAGACAAGATACTGCACGTGCTTTCCTGGCACATACAGCATCACAGCAAGGTCACTTATGATCAAAGGAAACATCTCATCTGTTCATTCACTGGAAACATTTTCTGTATGTTCACCAATCCTGGGATGAATGAAATAGCCTAGGACATGTAAAAAGAAAACTAACTTCTGCAAACAGTAACTTTCACATCTTAAGTGCTTATCATCGAGGAAAACTATCACTGGTTTCATGAGAAACACAAGTACATATCATCAGGTTCTCCTTGGTTCTGTGAAACGCATAAACTTGCCTTGCTTGGTGCCATGATAAACGTGCACATAAGTACAATTATGACTTTTTTTTCTATGAGAAGCAGAAACATCTACAATCATGTCTTGAATGATTGTGTGAGAAACTCCGACATCTATAACGCAATGTCTTTGATGATTGAGAGAAGCAGAACCTTTACACGGTCTTGGTCGACGGAATCTGTGAGACACTGTTGACATACACAATCATGTATTGGTTGGTTCTGTGAGAGGCAGTAAGCTTTCAGCAACTTTGACATCCACACTTACGTCTGGAGTGATTATGTGACAAACTGCTGACATCCACACTTACGTCTGGAGTGATTATATGACAAACTGCTGACATCCACACTTACGTCTGGAGTGATTATATGACAAACTGCTGACATCCACAGTCATGTCGTGGATAGTTCTGCGACCATCTGTGGTTTAATGTTTTGCTCCAGACCGAGCTTGCACAAGAGGAAAGCATCTCTCTCTCTCTCTCCTCTCTCTCTCCCCCCCCCCCCGCCTTACTTCCCTTCGATTATTTTGCATGCTCCGTTATCCCTCTACCTGTTTGGTATAATCGGAGGGAATCGTGGGGGTGGGGTGGGGGATACACCAGAGGGGAGTTTATAATCACGGAAACCCACTATAAACCACAGAAATCCAGATCCCCTGCAAACTGACGACAGAGACGGCCATAACTTAATAAACACCCCCGCTAACGTCCTCCCCCCCCCCCCCAACACACACACACCATTGTAATCTTGCCCGCTCTTCACGCTTCCTTGGACATAACGTGCATAACAGGACGCGAGCAGCGAACAAATCCCTCACCGACAAGCACAAGTGACGAGCCATAAATTCATACCGCCATGACCATAGTAATAATTATGTCAGTGTGAACTGATACAGGCACGACTGAATCATACTGCACATTTATCTCATGTCTGAAATTTGATAAACGACCCCTCTCAGCTCCCTTCATTCTTTTTTTTTCTCCCTATGCTTATCAGGATACACGCTAGTGGTTCCAAGCAGGCAGAATACAATGAACGGGGAATTGCACTGTATGGGAAACCTTTTGTGCACAGACAGAATCACAGGTCATTCCCAGCGCCCGAAATGTGACGTCGTACTGGGGGGGTTGTAAGTGTATGTTATTCATACATCGTGAGTGATGTCATCGGCGCGGATCCCCTACAACATGCGAAACGATTGGTTGGGTGTGGTTCTGTTGAACTGATATTTGGTTTCCTTTAAAGCTAAGACGATACTATGCCTAGAAACGGGTCCATGGATCACACCGCGTGGGGGCGCTGGTCTCTGACTGTGGCTGATGACCACATCCTGTGAGCTGTCCGCGTTATCAGTGGAATACAGTGGAGGGAGGACGGGAGGGAGTGGAATGTAAACAAGTTGGTTGTTTAAAAAGAGTGAAAAAACCAAATCAATGAAAAGGTGAGGGGGAAAGGGGGAAACGAAGGGGGGGGGGGTGAAAACAAAAAGCAGCTCGGATATATTCATGTCTCAAAGTTTTTTTCCGCAAGACGTACAGTGGTGTGTGAAATGATATTCATATATAAATAATACATACACTGGGAGGGGGGGGGGGGAGAGCATTGAGAGAGAGAGAGAGAGGCTGATACCTTTGAGAGAGAATGAAGAAGGGGAGGAGAGAGAGAGAGAGAGGAGAGAAGAAGAGAGAGAGAGAGAGAGAGAAGCAGAATGAAACAGAGAGGGAGGCGACAGAATGTGACAGGGGAGGGGGTGGAGAAGGAAAAGGAAAGAAGTAGGAGCGGGAGGGAGAGAAAGAAGATTGAGGAAGGAGACAGAGAGAGAGAGAGAGAGAGAGAGAGAGAGAGACTGCCTCGCGCTTCATCGAAATGGGCAAAATTTACAGCACGGTGAGCAACGTATTCCCTAAAGAACAAACATTTAAAGAATGAGGGAAACAAAAACAATACAACAAAAACAAAACTGCCGTAACATATACGCTAAGAAGAACTCGGGGAAAAAAAAGAAAGTCAAAAAGATCACAGACTGAATAATATACGTCACCTTTACAGGATGTGAAAATGGAGGCCACACCACCGCAATGCAACACTCTTAAAAGATTCATACACGGTTCAACTCGCCAAAGACTTTGCCCAGATCACGCTAGAAGAAAAGGAGATACACGGACGAACAACAGAAGGGTGGAAAAAAAGAGAGGGGCAGGAGGGTAGGGTTTGGGGTAGGGGGTTGAGCGCGAGGGGAGGGGGTGGTGGCAGAAAGGAGACAAGAAGGAACGGAAAAAAGAGGGAAGGAAAGAGAAGAAAGAACACAAAGAAAGAAATAAGAGAAAGATCAAATGAGCGGAAGAACGCAAGATGAGACAGAGTAATAGAATTATGAATGGAAAGAGTGTGAGAAAAAAAAAGTTGGAAAAAAAAGACAAAGGATAGAGAAAGTACAAAGAAAGGATGGTAGAAAGAATAAGAGGTATGGGAAGAGTAAAAAAAAAGAAAAAAAAACCCGCGGGTTGGAAAGTGTGGTAAAACGAGAAATGCAGATAGAGTAAAAGACCAGAGGATGGAAACAGTAACATAACGAGGGATTGGAAGCATAAAAGAAAGAGATAGAATGAGCAGATGAACGAAGGATGAAAAAAAAGTAATAAAACGAGGGGTGGAAAGAGCAAAAGAACAAGAGATGGAATATGCAGAGGAAAAATGAATGGAAAGGTCTCTGCAGCAAGAATGGACAAGATGGTCAGAAAAAAACGAGAGGCGGGAAGCCTAAGAGAACGAGGGTTGGAAAACCTCGAAGAATGACAGATGGAAAGAGTCAAAGAACGCGGGATGGAAAAAAAAAAAGAAATACAGATGGAAGAAATAAACGGAACGAGAGATGGAAAGACCCCCTCTCCCCCTTCCACACCCCTAGGCCACCCCCAAGGGAAAAAAAACACACAGAAGAATGGAAAGAGTACAAGAACCTGAGAGGGAAAGTGGAATTAAAAAAAAAAAAACAGGAGGAAAGAGAAAGGGGTGAAATGAAAGAACGAGATGGGAAGTGGGAGAGAACAAGGGCTGGACAGCAGGAGAGAATGGGGAAGGCTGGAAAGCTGGACAGTATATATAAAATTAAAGAAACAGACGGACAGCAGGAACAACAAGGAACAGAATGAGAGAACGAGAGGCGGAAAGCAGAAGAAAGGAAAAGAGGCGTAGAACGACAGAAGAGATGCCAAGCGGAAGAAACCAAGGAATGAAATGCCAGAACGGAAAATCGAAAGCAGGGAAGAACGAAGGCCAGAATGAGAGAACAAATAAAAAGCGGGAGAGAAAGAGAATGGAATGAGAGAACAAAGAGATGAAAAGCCGGAGAGGAGGAACGGAATGAAAGAACTAGAGACTGGAATCGGGGGAGTACGAGAGACTGAAAGCGGGAGAGAACCTGGAGCTGAGAGAGAGAGAACGAGAGATGGAAAGAACAGAAGCAGGTTTGAAAGCAGGGAAGAACGAAAGATGAAACAAGGTAACGAGAGACTGAAAGCGGCAGAAAACGAGATATCGAAATCAGGCGAGAACGAGAATTTAAAAAATAAAAAAAGAATACGAGGCAGAAAGCGAGAAAGAACATCCGGAAAGAGGAAGCGAACCAAGAAATGGAAAGTGGGTGACAACGAGAGGTCGACTGGAAGGAAACCAAGTGATGTACAGTTAAGAGATAACGAGGGCTGGAAAGTCGGATGGCGCGAGAGATGCAAAGAGAAAAAAACAATTCTGTAAAAAATGGAAAGCAGGAGAGAACAAGCAATGAAACGAGAGAACACGATTTGGAAATCGGGGAAGAATGGGAGATGGGATGAGAGCACAACAGACTGGAAGCGAGAAGGAAAGGACTGGAAAGCGTGTGAGAAAAAGAAACGGAGTCAGAGAGTACCACAGATGGAAAGCGAGAAAGAACGATGGCTGGAAAGCTTGAGACAGCATTGTGATCTTGCCCAGAATATGAGAAGATAAGTGGTTTCTCGTTCTTCGTTTTCACTGTCCTAAATGTTATTTGTTTTTGCCTGAAGAAGACCCAATAGGTCGAAATACATTGTGTCTTGTGTACTTTCTTTGTCTGTGTACTTGGCGGTGACTAACCCCTCTCTTTCTAAATTTTGCTTCATTTTCCGCCCTCAGTCACTCCGTTTTGCAACAGCAAAAAATGGAATGAGACAACGAGAAACGGAAAGCGGGAGAGAAAAGGTTAGATGAAGAGACGACAATCGAGACAGATCGAAAGACGTATTTTTATCTGATTATGATCAGTGTAATTATTAACATCGTTATTTCTTTGTACAGACTGTTATTTCTTTGTACAGACTGTACAGACGCGCAAGCGCAACTTGAAAACAGAAGGTAGTTATATTCTAAATGTACTTTTCGTCCGATAGAAAGAGGAGAGAAAGAATCCACGAAAGATGGAAGGAGGGGAACAACGAGAGGTAGAAAGGAGAAAGGGGAGGGGGGGGGGGGAGGGGGGCGTAAAACGGAAAGTGTGAGAGGACGAGGGAAAGACACAGGAAGAGAACAAACAACGAACGGACAGAGGGAGAGAACGAGAGATGGAAAGGAGAAAACCGACAGACGGAGAGAGGAAGAGGAAACAAAGAGAATGAAAAGAGAGGTAAACATGAGGTGAAAACAAAGGGGGAGGGTGGTGGTGAAAAGTGGGGGAAGGGGAGGGAGGTTAAAGATGGAAACGGGCAGAAAGGGATGAAGGGGAAGAGAAGAACGAGGGAAGCAGAAAGGAACGGACGACAGGGGAAAACGGGAACGATCAAGAAACAGACAGGAGAACAACGTGGGAATCTCCTGGAGAGAGAGAGAGAGAGAGAGAGAGAGAGAGAGAGAGAGAGAGAGAGAGAGAGAGAGAGAGATGTAAGCAGAGCCCTGAAAACAAAGGATGGAGGAAAAAAAAACTGATGAAGAGGGCAGCAGGGTGTTGTTCTAGAAGGCGAAGAAGGCAGGGCCGCGGCGAAGGGAGAAGGAGAGTGAATGAGAAGATTCTGGGGAAGGAGAGAGAGAGAGAGAGAGAGAGAGAGAGAGAGAGAGAGAGAGAGAGAGAAAGAGAGAGAGAGAGAGGGGGGGGGGAAGAAAAGGCTTGTTTTCATGCTCTTCAGCATCCTTCATCTACGAACAAATTGATGGGGTGGGCGGGTGGTTAAATGGATGAGAAGGAATAGTGAAACTGTCATGAATACCCCCTCCCCCCCCCCCACCGTTATCCCACCCCTATTCCCTCCACCCCCCTCCCATCTCCCTCTCCCCCCCCCCCCCCCCCCCCCCCCGATATCCAACCCATCCCCGCAAACAGCATAACTAAGCCTTGAAGAGCCAGCTAAAGGGAGGGAGGGAGTGCAGAGGTCGGAAAGGGGAAAAACAGAAGGGTGAGGTGGAGGTGAGAAGAGGATGGGAGGGTAGTGGGGTGGGAGGGCCGTGCGGAGGATGAAAACGTCATTGATTCGGATGCGTGCAATGTCAAACCCATTTCCCTCGTCATTTCCAATGGGATGATCGGTTTTTACTCGCTCTTCCCTTATATCTCTCCCCAGCCCCTCACTGGTCCTCCCTCTTCCCTCCCTCCCCCCCCCCCCACACACACACGCAGTTCAACAGTGTGCGTGCTTGCTGTCTGTGTTGTGTGTGTGTGTGTGTGTGTGGTGTGTGTGTGTGTGTGGTGTGTGTGGAGAGAGAGAGAGAGAGAGAGAGAGAGAGAGAGAGGTGTGTGTGTGTTGTGATGTGTGTGTGTGCACGCACGCGCGCGCGCGCCCCGTCGCGCTTGTGTGTGTGTGTGTGTGTGTGTGCGTGCGTGCGTGAGGGGGTGTCCATGAGCATACCTGCATGAGTGTGTAGTGTATATGTGGATGAGAGTGTGTATGTGAGAGAGAGAGAGGAGAGGAGAGAGAGAGAGAGAGAGAGGTGGGTGGAAGGAGAGGCATGAGACTGGGGGAGGGAGAGGACACAATGCAGCTAAACAGAATAACAGAAGAATACGGTGAACGCTCGCACGTAGGCTACGTGTGCACTGTCGCTTGTCTGTGTGCGCGTGCACGCAAGACCTGACGCATATGCGCAGGAGATGGAAACGGGGTGGTGGTGGATGGGGGGGGGGGGGGGGGTAATGCAGGTGTTTGTAATTTTGCGGGGTGGGATTGGTGGGTGCGCTGTCGTGTGCACGGCTCTCATCAGTGTAACGGGGCTTCAATGAACCCTGGGTAGGCTATTTCTGTTTGACTTGTCCCCCCAACCGGACACACTGGATCTCTCCTCTCTCTCTCTCTCTCTCTCTCTCTCTCCGCATGCGTGCGCACGCCCGCCCGTAGATTATATGTTATATATACATACATTAGATATAGACACAATATATAACATATATATATATACATATATCTATATCTATATATATATATATTTATGTGTGTGTGTGTGTGTGTGTGTGTGTGTGTGTGTGTGTGTGTGTGTGTTGTCTGAATGTCATCTGCAAAATGATCCTTACCCGCGCAAGCACGGATACAACTATGTCATAACAAGCACACATGAGCGTGTGTGCATGAATTTGTATGCGTGCGCGCGAAAATGTGTGCGAGTGTATGTATGGCGGTACGCGAGAGAGCGTGTGTGTGTATGTGTGTGTGTGTGTGTGTGTTGTGTGTGTGTGTGTGTGTGTGTGTTTGCGTGTGTTTGCGTGTGTTTGCGCCCGCGCGCGCGCGCGCGCGCGTGTGTGTGTGTGTGTGTGTGTGCAGTGTGTTTTTGTGTGTGTGGTGTTGTGTGTGTTGTGGGTGTGTGTGTGTGAGAGGAGAGTGAGAGAGGTGTGTGTGTGTGTGTGTGCGTGCGTGTGGTTGTGTGTGGTGCACGCGTGCACGGCCATGTGTCTGTTCGCGCGCGCTGTGTGTGTGCGTGCGGGCACGGACATGTGTGTACCTGAGCGCTGTGTGTGTGTGTGTGTGTGTGTGTGTGGTGTGTGTGTGTGTGCGCGCGCGCGCGCGCGCGCTGTGTGTGTGTGTGTGTGATGTGTGTGTGTGCACGCGTGCACGGCCATGTGTGGCGCGCGCGCGATGTGTGTGTGTGTGTATGCGTGTGTTGCGCGCGCGCGTGCGTGCGTTGTGTGCGTATGTGTGTTTTGGATGAGGTTTGTTGCAGGTCACCTAATAACGTCGGAAAGCAAAGGATGAAATTGCCACGATTTATTTTTTTGTTTCACTTTTTTTTCCTCGCCGCCCCAAGCCAAATTCCAATTTCGTCATTTCGATTTTGATGATTACTTGAATTTTTACTTCGGGCCTTCGTCTTCATTCAATATACCGTTTTTCTCCTTCCTTTCTATCCTCCCTTCTCATTTCTACACCTCCTCACTCCTCTTCCCTATCTCCCTTCCTCCTCCTTCAACCCCTCCAGTCTCTCTCTCTCTCTCTCTCTCTCCTCCATCCATCCCTCTTATTTCCACTCAAATTTCTCTGCGAGTCGGACTAAATTGGAGAGAGAGAGAGAGAGAGAGAGAGAGGAGGAGATGAGAGAGAGAGAGGAGGTGGATGGGAAGAGTACGCACATAAACCTTAAATAGCCTAACGTTACAGAGACAGAGAGAGAGAGGGAGGGGGGGGAGGGAGGGAGGGAGGGGAGGGAGAGAGAGAAGAGAGAGAGAGAGAGAGAGGATGGGAAGAATACACATATAAATCCTAAACATCTAAACGCAGAGAGAGAGAGAGAGAGGAGGAGGATGGGAAGAATACGCACATAAACCTTAAACAGCCTAACGTTACAGAGACAGAGAGAGAGAGAGGGGGAGGGAGGGAGAGGGAGAGAGAGAGAGAGAGAGAGAGAGAGAGGATGGGAAGAATACACTATAAACCCTAAACATCTAAACGCAGAGAGAGAGAGAGAGAGAGAGAGAGAGAGAGAGAGAGAGAGGAGAATGGGAAGAATACACATATAAACCCTAAACATCTAAACGCAGAGAGAGAGAGAGAAGGAGGGGAGGGAGAAGAGGACGGGGTGGGAAGAATACACATGTAAACCCTAAATAGTCCAACACTAAAAAAAACAAAAAGGACCAGGCAAGGAACACATGAAAGCAATATCAGTTTCAAATTCATTTTAGCTCGGTCGAACACACGCGCGCGAACGCGCGCGCTCTCACACAGCACACGCGCGCACGCATACACACACACACACACACACACACACACGGAGAATATCCTTTTCAAGAGTGACAGATACACGGAGCAAACGCAGAACGGAGAAAAACAAAAAACAAAAACCCAGAAACCACAACCAGCACCCCACCCCCACCCCCATCCACATCCTCTCTGATACCCATCTCCACCTAGATTCGCCTGGCTCTTGATTCTGCAGTGTGATTAGCTTAAAACAGGGCACCCCTAGCTTGTGAAGACACCACGTATTGGAGGACAAACATTATAGACACTTTACGTTTTCCTCTAAAGTCATCCTTCGAGAGAAACTGCAACAACGATGAAACGTGCCTTTCTTCTAACCATAAACATCAGAAGCTTTGCACAGAAGTTATACGAAATAAACCAGCCGCCTTGGCGCAATTGCTCACGTCGTAGATTCCGAGATTGGAGGTCGTGGGTTCGATTCCCATCAGAACCATTTGCTTGTGGCATTTTTCGGTTCCGATCAGCCCCAACTCTCAGCCGAGTTTGCTACGGGTTTGAATGATGAGACTGGAATCACCGAATCGAGGTTCTTCCACCTGATAGTTGCGTCTCTGACAGACAGAACACAGCAGGTGTCTCATCTCTCGGGCCTGTGTCGACGTCTGGACATGTCATGAAAGTAAGCGTGAGATTACAGCCCCGTCACGTAAGTCTCTGACCAGAACGGAACTACATCGTCTTCGTCATCCTCGACCTGACTAAACAGTATAAGCTACACACAAAAAGTTAAGGATCACTTTCACAAACATTCATAACTGTCAAAATAAGAAAGTCAATGCGTTGAAGTTTGGCCAACATTTAATTCCATTCTTTAGTGATAACGATACACAATTGCCTTCAATCTCGAGTAATCGTTTGGTGTGTACATTTGATTAAAGTGGGTACGTATCCAAATTTGATTTCCCAAAGTCATTGAAATCACAAGACAGGGCATACTGATGCTCCCAAAAGCTCAGTAATGCGTGTAACCACCATGGCTGTTCTGGCACCCGACGCAGCGAGTCCTCATCGAGTTGACCAGGTTGGTGAAGATCCTCTGTGGAAGCGCCTGCCACTCAGCCTGCAGCATCTGGTAGAGGTGTTGGGCATCCCTGGGAGGGGGGTGGCTCCTCACTTTGCGATCCAGCTCATCCCAGAGGTATCTCAATCGGGTTGAGATCGGGACTGCATGCTGGCCACTCCATTCTGTTGACTCCAGACTGCTGCAGGAAGTCGTTGACCACCCTTGCCCTGTGGGGGCGAGCATTGTCATCCTGGTAGACAGCCCTCGGTCCCATCTGCTGCAGTGTAGGCACAGCCAGCGGTCGAAGGATCTCATCCCGGTATCGGATGCCAGTCAGGTTACCCTGTACATGATACAAGGGTGTTCTGTGGTGAAGGTGAAGGCCCCCCAGACCATTACAGAACCTCCACCAAAGGCCACCTTTTCTTGGACAGTGGCGTCAGTAAAGCGTTGCCCTGGGCGCCTCCAGACCCTCAGTCGGCCGTCGTTGTGGTGAAGGGTGAAGCGTGATTCATCACTGAACAGGACCTGGGACCATTGCTGACGTGTCCACCTCACGTGACGTGCGCAGAAGGCGAGGCGTGCTGCCCTATGGGCTGGAGTTAAGCGTGGCCGTACTGCTGGGCGACGAGAACGGAGATTAAACCCATGCAGGCGGTTCCGTATGGTCTGCTGGCTGATGCTGATGTTAGTAGCCACCCTGAACTGCCTTTGAATTATGCTGGAAGAGGCTGTTCTTGTCTGCAGGGCTTGTCGTTCAATGAGACGATCGTCACGTGGGGTTGTCTTCTTCGGTCGACCAGATCTGCGTCTTTCATGGACAATCCCAGTGGCTGTGAAGCGTTGAATCAGTCGGACAATGACCGAGATGGACACATGAAGTCGCCTGGCCACTTCTCGCTTGGGAAGACCATCTTGGAACCATGCAACAGCTCGTCCCCTATCCAACTCGCTTAATTTTCGTCGTGGAGGCATTGTCAGATCAGGCCTACTACTGGTGGAATGTCTTCTTATATAGCCAAGCGAGCGACAGCATCTCACACATAAACAGCAGTGCTTGCACGTGCATAATGGTTTTTCCATCTGCCATGTGCAATGTGTTCAGGCAGAACGGTCCAAAACAAGGTCATTTTTCGCAAGTTTCCGCTTTTCCGTTTGCGGCCCAGCTCAGTAGTAGAGAATCCCGTGCAATTTTCGCACTAACACAACATCGCCCACTTACAGCTGAACAAGAATTCATGACAATTTGGCTGGACTAAGAAATAAATAACAGTAGCGAACTGAGTTTATTACGCACCTGTTTTCACATACCGATCCTTAACTTTTTGTGCGTAGTATATAAACAACAGAATTCCATTATCATCATCATAATCGTTATCTCGTCCCAATCACTACGGAGCTTTATCACCTTCTGAAGCATACAGCCGCTAATACGAGTGGGTGTAAAAAGAATGGTTGGAGTGTAATCAGAACAAAACTTCCTTCTTTACGGCCGCCAGTGGCGAATGGTAAACATTCTTGAGAGATTTCAACGCAATCCAAAAAGTCTGTTATCCGTCTCTGTTCTGCCAGAGGTCTTTGAAACAAGTCCGAACTTGGGGTTCCAGAGCGGTGTGAGGGACATAGAATCTGCCGAACAATCTGTTATTCATTTATGGCATTCTTGGCAAGAAGTACGTCGCCTCATTGCCTCGGGATCGGGAATCCAAGCAAAAAGGTCACAAACATTACGCTTCTTCCACCGCTGGAATGGTGGACATGTCCAGAAGGCCAGGGTCAGCAAACCTCTGTAGAAAGTTGAACTTCAGGGTCAGAAAAGCTGTACCTGAAAGTGGTTGAAGTTAATACATCTTTGTAGATGAAAAAGCAAAAGCAATTTTCTTCGACCCGCTGCGGAAGCCTGCAAGCAACATCACCAGACAAGCCCTAACAGAACCCCCAAGGAAAGCGAAAAAGAGGTCGGCCAAGGAACACCTGGCGCAGGGACCTGGAAGCAGACATCAGGAACATGGGGATGACTTGGAACCAGCTAGAAAGAAGAGCTCAGGACAGAGATGCCTGGAGGTCCTTGGTTGGCGGCCTGTATCCCTGGAGGGGTAATAGGCGATGATGATGACTGTCTGATATTCTCCATGCAAAGGCGGAGTCGAAGTTGTCAGCCGTCATAGATGGTTCCACGTGCTTTAAATGGACCCGGAGCCTCCATTAACTGACTCTTTGTCATTTATTTTAATGCCAAGACAGCAGGAAAGAGGATCCACCCCTGCGGTACAACCGACTCCTGCTCCTGGATGTCATACAGCGTGACGCCGACACGAACTCAAAATTGCCGATCAGCAATAGGTTTTGATACACACAGAGAGAGAGAGAGAGAGAGAGAGAGAGAGAGAGAGAGAGAGAGAGAGAGAGAGAGAGAGAGAGAGAGAGATGCTGTCCACGCCAAATCAAAAATGTTTTTTTTATATCAATGGAAAACTTCCCCAACCCCACCAAATACAAATGCTATCACATACCTGCGCGCGCATGCATGCACACACACACACACACACACACACACACACACACACACACACACACACACAGAGTTATTACCGAACTGTATTTTAAAATGTCTTCTTCGATCGTTCACCAGTCTGAACTGTTTATGTTTGGCATCGCAGCATATCTTTGACTTTAAAAAAAACCCTTCTCCAAACCAAACGACCCAAAACCCCATTACAAAAAAAAGAAAGAAAGAAAAAAATATTCACGGTATGGTTGGACTATGCTAGAATGAGACAGAAACTCCAGAGAAACGTCACATCAACAACATCCCAACTCGAGCAACCCACCAGTCCTGACCCTCATGAAAAAACATCTAGTAGCAGCAGAGGAGCAGCAGCAGCAGCACCGAAGCAGCAAAGACGACAGCCATTAACCAGTCTGAAAGCTGCTGCCGGCGGCCATCTTTTTCCTGTGCCGCGGGGGGGAGGGGAGGGGGGGGGAGGGAAAGAAGGGGGGGGGGGGATGGGGTCTCCGTAATCAAGTTTGGTATCCCGACGACAGTGAGGTGCCGGTGGCCCTAATACAGCCTCATCAGCCATAAGTCTCCCTTCAGACAACGCCCGTCATGTTACAGTCCACAGAAGGCTCGGCCGGAATTACTCGCTCTGCAGCCAGGCAAGCCATCCGTCATTGGGTCCCATCCCTACCCTACCCTCCCCAAATCCCCCCCACCCCACCCCCACCCCCTCCCCTTGCCCGCCCCGTCCCGCCAAGTCCACTTGCATCCTCCGGTCTCTAAAGGAGCCTCCCCCCGGGGTAGGGGCGGGGGTGGGGGGGGGGGGGGGCTCTGGAAGCAGTCTCTCTCCGACCTCCTTCCTTTCAGGACACCGACCTGGGGGTGGGGGATGAACGTTTATGCAGGGTCTTGTACTGGATGGCCCATCTGACCTTTATTTATTTATCTACCTGTTCGTTTACTCATGTATTTATCTATCCCCTCTCTCCTGTTGTATTGTATACTATATGCATATGTTTCTTTCACACTCACAGAGAGAGAGAGAGAGAGAGAGAGAGAGAGAGAGAGAGAGAGAGAAGAATGAGAGAGGAGAGAGACTACCCCCTACCAAGTTAGCAACAAATATTTACGCACTGCCTTTTGAAACGGGAATCAAAGAAAATTCACAAACTCACGCAACACGAGTCCGTGCGCGTGCGCGCGCGTGTTCTTGCGTGCGTGCGTGCGTGCGTTCGCGTGCTCGCGCGTGCGCGTGCGTGCGTGCATGCGTAAGCGCGTGCGTATGTGTGTACGTATGTGTGCGCGCGCGCGTAAGTGACAGACATAGTATCTACGACAGACGGTACAAAGAGAGCGAGAAAAAATGTAATGTCTTCGATTTCAAAATGGTTCCTACCCCTTCCACGAGCTCGCCGCCTCTCCTCCTTTCATCTCAATTGTCCTCGAGAGGTGCGAGTGAAAGAACAAATAAAGGGGAAAAAAAGATATAAAGTGTTCGTGTTTATCGGTCTGCAAACTGTAGCAGGTTTCACAGAGAGAGAGAGAGAGAGAGAGAGAGAGAGAGAGAGAGGACAGACAGACAGACAGACAGACAGACAGAGGAAAAGGTACAAGAAGCAAACAAAAAACAAGATGGAGCGGCAGAAGTATGAAAAGAAGACAGACGAAGGAGAAAAGAATAAAGAAAAAGAGACAGAAGAAAGTCAGAAGACAAGAAAGAAGAAGTAGAAGAAGAAAAAGGAAGCGCACGAGCAAGAGGAATTCATGTTGTTTACAGACCGGCCAATTGCTAAAGCCCTCTCAGGACTGAAGATAAGAGGGGAAAAAAGAAAGAAGAGGTATAAGAAAGAAAAGACAATCATAAGAACTGGGGCAATAAAAAGAATACAAAAGAACTAACAAGGAAAGGAAATAGGAAAGACAAAAAAAGAATAAAAGAGGACAACAGCAAATCGCGCGCGCCCGCGCGCGCGCGCACACACACACACGCACACGCACGCACGCCATACAGACAGGCACGCACACAGACACACACACATGCACGCACGCGCGCCACTCACACGCGCACGCGCATGCACGCGCACATACGCACGCATACACGCAAGTGCACACACACACACACACACCTCCGCACCCCCCCCCTCCATTCCCCCATTCCTGCTCCCCCTCCACATACATACAGGAACGCATGCGCTCGGATCATTGAGAGAGAGAGAGAGAGAGAGAGAGAGAGAGAGAGAGAGAGAGAGAGAGAGCAGAAGACAGACAGACAGACAGACAGACAGACAGACAGGGATAGAGGATAGGGGGGCGGGGCGGAGGGGCGGCAGCTGTCTCCAGCCCCACTCCATGACAGACAGTGGTGACCAAAAGGTCCAGAGCTCTGACCAACACAACGCTAAGGACCCCCTCCCTCTCAACCCCACCCCTATCCACACTCCCCTCCTCACAGCCTCTTGTGTTACAGGACCATCATCGTTTCCAAAGTCTCTTTTAAAAAAAATAAATAAATAACAGCGCTTCAAAAGTTTCTGAACCTGTTAAACATGATCCATACAGGTTGTTAGAGCGTGAAAAACGGGCAGAAGAGTACATACGAGGCAGGAGGTGCAAAACATGGCGTCTCCAATGGTATTTATCATTATCAAGACACAAAAATGTGATGTCCCGTTAAATATGAACTATGCAGACAGATGCTGAGAGAGAGAGAGAGAGAGAGAGAGAGAGAGAGAGAGAGATGGAGATGGAGAGAGACAGGGAGGGAGGGAGGGAGTAATGCAGATTGTTAGGACAGTGAGAGTGTTTCAAAAGGTCTATTTCAGAATGAGTTGAAACCTCTGAACTTATTAGTCATTATATAATGCAGATTATCAGCAAGTAAGTGATCTTTCAAAAGGTCTCAATTTTCGTTTCAAAAACTAGACGGAAAAGAAAAAGAAAAAGAAGGCCTACGTGTTAGATATGACCTACGTTGATTATTAATAGGGGAGGTTATCTGCGTATGTATGTTTCGAAAGGTTTGTCTTATAATTTTCTTCACTGATAAGCCTATATTTAGGAAATCTTACCAAAAAAAAAAAAAAAAAGAAGTATGAACACACACAGTATGAATATGGCTCACAAGGAAAATCATAATACCAGTGGTGGGAATAGGCGACAGGTTGAAAAAGAACTTAGGGAGGTCGGGCGGAGTACTCTCCCAGAATTTCTGTCTGTTTTGTTTTTGTCTAACCCACAAGAAAAAAAAAGATGCCTTATGAGGCAGTTCATGGCATGAATGAAAGGTTTGGAGACAGCTGCAAAAAAAAAAAAAAAAATTCAAAGTTAATTTGTGCACGACAACATGAAGCATTCTCAAATAACAGTGCGTGCAGTAAGCCACATGCGCTGGGCATAATGACGGGTTGGAACTGTATCTGATCACCGCTTCAGGAGGGTAAGAACCACCTGATTGCCAGTATTTTCTGTGGGCTTTTTTTTTTCGTTCTCCCGGAAATAAACAAAACAATACAAATCTAAAGTTTTTTTTCTTAAAGGGGGATTTCAAATAGGAATAAAAGGAGTTTTCGGGAGGAGCCTCCCCGCCCCCCCCCCCCCCCCGCCTCCCCCCCCTCCCCCCCCCCCCCCCCCCCCCCCCCCCCTTTGAAGAATTTTCCCACCCCTGTTTGCAGTTCTTCGACACGTAGCAATCTCCCAGTCTGTCCGCTTCGTCGCGCTTCCCTTCATCATAAACGTCTCTGGGAGAGAATCATAGGTCTCCTTCTCCCTCCCCCACCCTTCTTCTCCTCCCTTTTTTTTTTCTCTCACCTCTCCTCCTTCCCCCTCAAGCTAGAGCTGGTCTCCCAGATCCTCTCGGCCCCCGAGGGCTTTCTCTGCTCTTCCTGCCCCTCCATCACCTCACCAAGAGCGGGCCGGGCTGCAGGGTGTGGGATTTATGAAGTGATGAGGGGGAGGAGGAGGGGGGGGGGGGCACACGGCTACTTTTCGGGGCCAGAAGCGCTTGCTGCCAGGCAGTGACAACGAGAAAGGAGATCAGGAATGAGTAGGTCACAGGTTCGTGCGCCATCGGGGCACATCAGCTAGCTTCGCTTGGTTTGGTTTGGGGGGAAAGGACGTTCCAAGTTCGTGAGATCCGGGCTCCACAGCTCAGTATGTGTTTACTCTGTCATTACCACTAGTGCAGCAGCTACTACTGCCACTGCAACTTAACTACTGTTATTGTTGCTGCTGCATAATGATGTACATCAGTTTGATTATTTGCTTACTCCGTATTACGTGGAAAGGGGTGAGGTCACAACAGGAAATGAAACAACACCTCAGATATACAGATATTCAGAACCATTGCACATAAAAGCGCTAAGCATACTTACAGACACAAAATCTTTCTTGCTAATTCGACTAATAAACAATACATTTTGCCTTGAAGATTTTTTGACAGCTGAAACCGTCCTCTTTTTTATTTATTTTTTTTTTAACGAAAAACAATGAACGAAAGAGGCAGAGACACAGTCACAGAGAAAGTAAAAAAATTCAACCACAACTTCACCATTTTTTTTTCTGGAACCTGATAATAACGACCGTCAGGATGACATAATTGGAATAAAGACAAGGAGTGATTACCAGTATAGGCTCCAAAGGTTTCAGATGAACTCATGTTAAGTCGCTTCCAAGCTCAAGGTATGGCATTTATTTTTACTTTTTTTTTTCTTAAGCGAATATGTCCCTGCCTGCCTCTGTGGCTGTTTCTATTCCAATCAAATTAGTAGAGGGAGAGAACTGCGAGCAAACGATTCCTCCGTCATTTTGTTGATGACTTCGCAAAGATTTGTTTATGAAAATGAATGGGAAGGAGAGATGAACGGGGATGAAGAAGAGGTCGTTATGCATTAATATTAACCCCTTCACAGGCAGCAAATGGGGATATGAACCTCTGTTTGATGAACAGAAGTCATTTGTTTTGCTCAGAGAGAGAAAGAGAGGGAATGAGAAAGAGAGAGAGAGAGGGGAGGGGGGGGGTTGAGAGAGAGAGAGATATGTTCTTGTGCTCGTGAGCAATGCACGAGCACAAGAACAATGTGCAGGTACAACACCTCATGCAACATACCACCCTAGTACCTGGCCCGTTTTTACATGACTTTAATCCGCCGTACTCCAATGCATATTTTCCTGTTCATCCAACGGGCAGATCACCATGTCTGCGACAATGCTGGTCAGCTGGCGGATACTGGAGATGATACTTTATCACATCAAGGAGGTACATATTTTTCTCCCATCAAGGAGTTAATTCTGTACGCCATCAACGGGTTAACAGTGCTGTTACAACTCCATAAAACAATCCAACGGACTTATTTCTCCTATCAAGAATATAATCCTATACGCCATCAACGGGTTAACAGTGCTGTTACAACTCCATAAAACAATCCAACTGACTTATTTCTCCTATCAAGAACATAATCCTATACGCCATCAACGGGTTAACAGTGCTGTTACAACTCCATAAAACAATCCAATTGACTTATTTCTCCTATCAAGAACTTAATTCTGTACGCCATCAACGGGTTAACAGTGCTGTTACAACTCCATAAAAACAATCCAATTGACTTATTTCTCCTATCAAGAACTTAATTCTATACGCCATCAGTGGTTTAACAGTGCTATTACAACTCCATAGAACAATCCAAATGACTTATTTCTCCTATCAGGAACATAATCCTATACGCCATCAACGGGTTAACAGTGCTGTTACAACTCCATAAAACAATCCAATTGACTTATTTCTCCTATCAAGAAGTAAATTCTATACGCCATCAACTGGTTAACAGTGCTGATACAACTGCTTGAGAGTCCAACAGTCGAAAGTGAACGGTGAAGTTGTATCCCTACCTAGGCGGTGTGTCCCAACTTCCGTAGCTAGCCTATCCTTTACTCTACACATGCAGATTTTGAGCGCGTCGTTTTTTATTCCAGAGCGAAGCGTGTCTTACCAGCAGGCATTCAGCTTTCAGGTGTACTACCCATTTTTCCCCAAGCACTTTATGTCAAGGCCAACCTATAGCCAGTATCAGTCCTTAACATGACTGTGTCCCGTTCGGTCTCGTGCATCGAGTGTACTGGCTTCAAATGGTGTCCTGCTCTACCCTGGCCCGAGACCAACCAACAACTAACCAACACGTGTCCACCGTCAAAGGCAGAGGACCCTGTCCCACTCTCTCCTGATCGCCTTCCGCCCAAAACAATGTCTGCGGGTTAAGCACCTCCCCTTTCAGGACGCTAATGGGCAAGAGGTGGCGATGACGCTCCCACCATCTTTTCTTTCTTCCTTTTTTTTTTTTTCTTCCTCTTTCTTCCATGGAGAAGCAAGGATAAGAATAAGGGATCGAACCGGATGGAGACAGCTGCGGAAGATACCCTTGTTGACGTAGGCTTGTATCTAGAAAAAAAAAAGAAGAAAAAAAAGAATAAAGGGAGAGAAGAAGCAACAAAAGCAGTCTACTACCTCAAACCCCCTGACCCTGATGGCATGGGATCATATGATCCCCCCCGATGAGGCTCTGGAGAGACAGCCCGGGCGACCGTCGCCAGCAACGCCTTGATGGTGCTGGGTACGCGCGCGGTGCCAGAGCGGTCCGAGAGGCACCGAGAGATGGCGGTTCCAGACGACCTAATGGGGGACTGGGCAGCTAATTCTGATTAATCTCCCGCGGTGCTTAAAAGCTCTCGCGTTAATATACCCGAGGATGGATGGAGTTTGAGCGCCTCTCCCCACCCCCCATCTATCCACCCCCTCCATCCCCACCAACCCTGCACCGACCTTAGTGAGAGATCTCAGAAGTTTTAGAGTCAGGGGAACATAACTGTAACACCCAGAGCTGGCAGGGAAGGGAAGGGAAAGGAGGGGGGAGAGGAGAGAGAGAGAGAGTTGCTAAGGAAAATGAACCCCTCCTCTTCCTTCCTCCTCCCTCCCACCACCCCCGCCGGTCTCTCTCTCTCTCCCTCTCTCTCTCCCCCTCTGCCTGCCTTTGGATAATTTTATTTCTCACTCCACCTGCATTTCTTATTGTCATGACCATTTTACGAGTATTTGTAGTAGCTGCTGTACAAACAGCACCAGTAGAAGCACCGAATTAACAATAATGATAGTTTTGCATTTATGTTAATTATCTTAATATGAACAAGTACAATTT
>CM065725.1:43939441-43941941 GCA_033310375.1 Conus canariensis
TTTGAATATAATGAGCACTTGTAGACAGATGACAATTGTACTCGGATCACCTTGCAAATCACATTATTTTATTCACAACCAATATGAAACACGTGTATAATTCTTCTATTGGGGACAGAAATGAGACACTCTCTCTGAAAATCATGCACACTAACTGTCTTACTGCTACTACTACTACTAATTATTGTAGTAGTAATAGTAGTCGTAGTAGCAGTAGTAGGCCTCACATCCTCTGTGTTTCTATCAATAACAGCACTACCACGCTGCTTTTCCAGACGCGCCCCCAATCCCTCATACTCAGCAACATTCCAATTCAACTCTGCCCACTGACAACCACTTAAGTCAGGGGTCGTCATGAGCCCGCCTCCGAGACGAGTCCCTGCCCCGCTGCTGCCGAGTCATTTCAGTGGTGTTCAGTGACGCCTGCGCCGATTCACAATGAGAAGCAAGACGCATTCAGCGCCTTAGCCCCTTGGTGAAGACAAGAACTGCTTAGACATGGGGACGACGAGACCCTTGGCGAGAAACAGACACAGTGAGACTGAGCTCGCTCTCTTACTGCAAGGTAATTTTGGTTGAGACAACAAGATCCAGATAAACTTTAAGAAAAAGCTCCAAATCATCCACAGCGTGGCTCGAGACAAGATTCATATTAACAGTAACATCCACAAATAACAACAGTAGCCACTGTCATCTTTCATTCAGAAAAGGACCCATCAAAGACATCCCTGTGGTGGAAAAAAAAAGAGAGAAAGAAGAAAGAAAACAAAAACAAAAGCAGTAATCACCCAGGACACATCTGTTGGGTGGGGAGGGGGTACCTCTCTGAGGGACCACCACGAGTCCCAGACACAAGTCAAACCCCACCCCCACCTCACCCCACCCCACCCTCTCTGTTCTCATTACCGCCCCTTGCTCCTCTTCCGCTCCCAGCTTTTATCTTCCTTTTACTCCACCTCCAAACCCTCGCCATACTTAATACACTTTTTCTTGCCCTGTTAAGCTCGGTGGTCGGGGAGGGAGGGAGAGAAATAAAACTCCAACAAGACAGCATCCATAAACAGCTAAATACCCAACCATAATCATCGGCAACGGTCAGCCTTATTATCTCCTCGCATGCAACGTCGTCGTCCGGGAACGCGCTCAAGTTTGAGCATCTCCACTTCGGGCACAGAGAGAGAGAGAGAGAGAGGAGAGAGAGAGAGAGAGAGAGAGAGAGAGAGAGAGAGAGAGAGAGAGAGAGAGAGCGGAGACAGAGAAAGACAGAGACTGAGAGAGAGAGAAGAGAGAGAAGTGGGGGGGGGGGTGTAAAAAAAACACACCAGAAAACCAGAATGAAAGAAAGGAAAGACAGCATAATGCTGTATGGTCGCGGATGCATTAAGGGCCCCCCGCTTATTTCTGGTCAGGCGATGGGCTGTGTGGGAAGAGTTATTAACTCATGAACAGCGCCGACCAGCGAGCGGTCAGAGGAGAGAGAAAGATAGCAAGGCAGAAAGAGAAGTTGTAAAAAAAAGAAACAAAGAGAGGAAAAAAAAGAGAAAAACAAAAAAAAAGGTTTGAAAGCTGCGGATGATGATGATGATGATAGCGGAAGGGCGAAGAACTCGCAGAGACCAGGTCAATGGAGAGAGTCAACGCGACAGATAGGCGATGGATTCCCAACGATAAGAGCCCGATAAGACCCCCTGCTAATTGATTCGCTAGAGGGGTCGTAACGGAACTGACGCAAAACAGCTTCGGGGGGGCGGGGGGGGGGGGGGGGGGGGGAGGGGGGGGGGGGGTAGGAGGAAGAGTGGAGGGGGGCGGACGGGGATGGGGGGAGAAAGTGACAGTGTCCCCTCGCTCCCCCCCAACCCCTTCCACCCCGCCTCCCTCTCCTCAAAAGTTCCCGCACGGCCTCAAATGGGTTAAAATTGCCGCTGCTGCTGCTGCTGCTTCATGCCTTGTTTCCCCTTGGCCTTAACCCTCTCCTATCCATCATCTCTCCAGAGCTGACACGCATGGCGCATTACTCTTTGTGTGTGACAGACCCGGTGAGCAGTAATGGTATCTGGCCACGCCAGGGGCCTGTTAGGAGGGTAAGTGGGGGGAAAATCAACGCATAGTGCCTGAAAGCCAACTCAATAAGCCGTTCATATAAAACTTTGCATGTTGTCGTCTGACAGAAAGTCGTTATGTTCAGGAGAAAATAATGCGCGGAAATTCAAGCCCCCCCCCTCCCTTCTTCCTTCCCTCCCTCTTCCTTCCTTCTCTCTCACTCCCTCTCTCTCACTTCTCTCTCTCTCCTCCTCCTCGTCCTCTCAATCTCTTTCATACGAGTGCGCATGCACACATACACCAATGCACGCACGCGCACACACACACACACACACACACACACACACACACACACACACACCACACACACACCACACACACACACACACACACACACACACACACACACGAGCGCGCGTACGTCGAGTACAAACCTTTTTTTTTAACGCAAGAGTCCTCA
>CM065725.1:43946941-43959441 GCA_033310375.1 Conus canariensis
TGGTCAGATACCAGTATTTCGAAATCTGATTGTTTTCTCCTCAGTGACCTCGGAAAGTGGTAACTTGACTTCCTCTGCCTTTTCGGTTTTAAGCAGAATGCTATCCCAGAAAAAGGTTGGTGTGCAATACCATAGTATGTTGAGTTTTCAAAAAATCAACCAAAGGTGTCGCCTAGAAGCAAAAGAAAATCATGAAAGAGCAAAACAAGCTACATTTTCTTGTGAAAAGTAGAAAATATAAAAAAAAATAAGCTCTTAAGTCACAAGTGCTGAGGGACAGTTCTTGGAATGAATCCACAAGGGACTGAATTACAAGAAACTATTAAATTCCAAGGATAAGTACCGAGCACCATTCCAGCAACTTACAAAGCAGCTTGGTGTTGCAATGACTGCAAGAAATATTCAATTATAAACAAAGCTTGCTCTTATGTCTTAGATTGAAGAAATAGGGGGAGATAAGCATTCATATCTGCAGTGGTAGATAATTCTGCCTAACTAGCAGTATGTGCTTGAGTGGGTGAATGGGGAATAATAAATGCTTCTGAAAATGAGCCTTCAGCAAGCTTATAGTCTCCAAGGGGGAGACAATCTCCAAAGGGGACGAAACTCACTATCATAACTCCTGTGTGTGTGTGTGTGTGTGTGTGTGTGTGTGTGTGTGTGTGTGTGTGTGTGTGTGTGTGTGTATGCATGCCATTTACACAGTTTTGTATCTATAGTGATGGACAGCAATTTCTGAAATACCAAGTCTGAATTTCGTTGTAGTGAACTGTAAAAGAGAGAGAGAGAGAGAGAGAGAGAGAGA
Source organism: Conus canariensis (assembly GCA_033310375.1). NCBI lineage: Eukaryota > Metazoa > Mollusca > Gastropoda > Neogastropoda > Conidae > Conus > Conus canariensis. The sequence goes on from CM065725.1 coordinate 43,947,747, forward strand.
GAGAGAGAGAGAGAGAGAGAGAGAGAGAGAGAGAGAGAGAGAGAGAGAGAGAGAGAAAACCACATATACAAACCTGAGAGAGAGAGAGAGAGAGAGAGAGAGAGAGAGAGAGAGAGAGAGAGAGAGAGAGAGAAACAAAAAAAAACAGTCTTCGAAAATAGACAAAGAAAGAAAAAAGCTATGCGCGGGGAGAAGTAGAGGAAAAGAAGGAGAAACAGATCAATTTCCTTTCCCAAAATCAAACTTGAACATTTTCCCCCTCGACCCAGACAATTCCAAACACAGACAGTAAATCAATAAGGTCATCAACGTCGCCTCTATTCCCCGTCCCCCACTCCCTACCCCCCCCCCTTTCCCCACCCCCCTACCAACCAGCCCTCTCATTTATTCTGTCTGTTATTTCATCCCCCTATATCCCCCAACCCCCCCACCCCCACCTCCCCTCCCTAGGACCTCATACCCAGAAACTTATCCGCGTGTTCCTGAGAATTTTCACTTTTCGAAAACTTTCTTCGCCAAACCAAAAAAAAAAAAAAAGAAAAAAAAAGAAAAAATTATCCATTCTCCTTGGCACCCCCTTCCCCCCCCCCTACCTCCCCCCCCCTGCCCGCCAGTAGCCGCCACCCCCCAAATCTTTTTGTTCCTTTCTTCCCGTGCCCAGTGTGCGGGCTGTCAAATCCGAACTGTGACCATTTGCTTGGTGACTGAACTAACGATGGCCGTCAGCCCCCCTGTCTCCCGCCACCACTTTCCGGAAGTACCCAGACGCGCTTCCGGTGCTGGGGATCCCCGGGCCCGCCATTCTTTTGTCAATTGCACCGAGATAGGTTCTTTCAGTCTTCTCACTCGTTTAGGGTTTTCTTTTCTCCCCACCCCCACCCCCACCCCACCACCCCCGCCCATCCCACCACCTCCTCCTCCACCACCACCCCTCCCCACCCCTGCCTACCTTATTTCCAAAGAGATTTAAACGTTCTGGATATTGATTGGTTGGTAAGTTAGAACCCACGGAGAGGGAGGGGGTGGGGGAGAGTGAGGGGTGGGGGGGAGGTTGGGAGGTGGGTGAAGTGGGGGGGGGGGGGGACGCATTTGATTGAATAGAAAGGGTAGGGTTTTGAGATACTCCTTCACAGATTTTGGTGTTCGGTTTCTTCTAAGTGTCTGCTGTGTCAGTTGTGTGTATTTAGGGAAACAGAAAATTGTTGATCCCTTCCCCACCCCTTCGTGTCTCGCTCTTTCTGAAAGTTTACGATTTCGTTTCTTATGTCTGTCTGTGTGTATTCATGACAAAGGAAAGGGGTTTAGTGAATTGAAGGCAAACGGTTTTTCCCCCCTTAAATGACACAAAACAAAAAGTGCCCAGTGCATAAACATCTGTCGACTCAAAATTGTACATGCTGTCGTCACTAGTCATGAACCGACAGTGTGAAGAAACTCAGAAAAAGTCAAGCTCTCCCTAGCATTCCTTCCTACTGTTGATTTTATGAATAGTGACAGCACGCTTGCGCAAACATCAAAGTCATAATAAAACACTTTACTCGCCATCTCACATCAAAACACCATGACATTTAGAAGAAGCAAAATCATACAGCCATATCTGAATATCATTCCTATACGGTGCAGCCATATTTGAGTATCATTCCTATACGGATCAATCTGCCATTTTCCGCAGGGGTAATCCATCGTCATCCACCGCATAATCAAGTTTCTTTGTTTCATATCTGTTAGCCAGCTTCTTAAGTAGCATGTCTGGTTTAGCTTGTGTACTGCTTGCCATACTTAGACAACATTCTTTTATCAATTAAAATACGCAGATCTAATCATTTCATTCGTATCTGTTCTTGCCATCAGTGCCAAACAGTATGACTTCCATCTTAAAGGACAGGTGCTCATAGAGTGATTACTTTGTATACAATGTGCTTTAGTTGTTTTTTTTTTTTTTTAAAGAGTAAACTCATAAAACCACAAGGAGTCACTCACAGCACTTCTCTCTACTGCAGAAATTACTTATGTGCCAGTCACTGACCTGCATTCTTTCAGAATAAGAAGAAGAAGCAAACAACAAACAAAACGTTGGTGTTTGTTACCTGAATTATATGACAAAGCTTAAGCTCGAACCAATTTAGATGTCTTCTTTTTTTTCTGAAGCCCAAACTTTTTAACTCTCTCTCTCTCTCTCTCTCTCTCCCCCTCTCTCTCTCCCCCCCCCCCACACACACGCACACACACACACACACACACACACACACACAAACAACATATATATATATATATATATATATATACTTCTCATGAAAGAATGGTCACTTCCATATTTTCGTTCGTCACGGAAAACATTAACAGCAGCTAATTCTTTACATTTGATTAGTGTATAAAAAAAAAGCATAAATTCTGCCACACTGATTTCTGTCACATCTGATAGACTATTTGCAAACCACGACCAAATAATTGTCTTTAATAAAACAAAAGAAAATTTAAAAAAAAAACTTAACACATCATGAAACATTATACGTATTTCTCATAGTTAAGTGGCTGTCCAGATACTGTTCAATCGGGAATGAATCTGGACCTGACCAGCCCATGTCCGACATTTTTTTTTTTTTTAAATAAAATCGATCAAGTTTTATACGCTGCTGTGAGCTCACAGCCGATTCCACGGTTGTGACGCCTCATTTGTTTTTTCGTTTCTCCCTTCATTTTTACGGGGAGCGGGAAACCAGCTAAATAACAATTTCCACAACACACACACACAACACACACACACACACACACACACACACACACACACACACACACTCACTCGACTGGACGCGCTTACGCACGCAAACAAACGTGTGCGCACACACACACACACACACACACACACACACACACACAAATGAGACACGCACACATGCAGGCAGGCAGGCATACGCACGCTCGCACATGCGCCCGCACACGCACGTACACATATACACGCACACAGGCGCGCGCGCGCAGGCAGACAGACAGGCAGACAGACAGACAGCCGATAGCTAAGGCATAACCGCATAAACCTGACCATGAGGTCCACTTCCAAACCAACCCTTTATTCATTTATTTGTTTATTTCATTTTATTTCATTCATCTATTCAATCATTTCTCATCCCTGCGCACGGTAGCCTCCCAGCTCAGCAAATGTGGCGTAACGTGTATGGATTTGCCCGCGCCAATTGATGTCTCCTTTACGAAACTGAAACCGAAGGAAACTTCCGATGCTACAGAAATGAACCATGTCCAATGTAATAACCAGTGAAACCGAAGCATTTTAGAGAGAGAGAAAAAAAAAATGTCGATTATCAAGCAATATCTCGCTCTACCCATCTACATCCCTTATTCCACTGACGTCTTTTGAACTGAACCCTATCTAGTATGAAACAAAAAACTGCTTTCAAGATGTCCTTCATGTTAGTTCCCAATCTGAATGCAAGAAAAGTCTTTACAGACGTGAGAACAGATCGCTGGACTCGCTGAAACATGTCTGCGCTGTGCCTTTGCTGCCAGCCGTCTCCAATCCAGATTCCAGTGCCAGGGGATGACAGGCGGAAATTCGGCTTTGAATTCAATCACTCCTGTTTAAATTGATCGGAGGAGGATTCATTAAGAAATATGGTGCAATCCAGAACACATACTCACAGAACATCGTCTGTGTTCTATTTTGGCGACATCATTTAAACAAAGAAACAAACGAACGAACAAATAACGTGCTAAAACATCAACATATCCTAAAGAAAAAAAATCAGAAATTTGTCACAAATAAGCAAACAAACCAACCATCAAACAACTAACATGCAAAAACATTAACACTTCCTCTAGCAAAATTCAGAAATTTGTCATCAAATTCCGAATGTCGATTTTTTTTTCAATTAAAAAGAAAATTATGAGAGATTGCAGCAGCAATAGTGAAGAGTCACAGTCACCAAGCAGATCCGCTTGGTGTGCATTGTGCATAAACTCCGTCCTACATTATTCTTTGCAGTGAACAAGAGCACACCCCAAGAGCAGCTGTAGCCCTTAGCACACACAACGCTTTTTACTTATGTCTGAAAAAAAGACTGGACTCGCATTGTGTTCACAGTGAATGCTGGCGAGCTGTAACTATTCCGCGCAGCTGAAAGAAAAAAAGTTCTGCCAACTCCAAGTTTCCCAAGAAAACAAACAAACAAAAAAGACTCGGCTTAGTGTTCTGCCGATGCTTGTTCTGGCCATCACCGCCTGTGACAGCATTCACTCCCCATACAACAAACGAAGCAAAAAAGAGAAAACAAACCCTGAAAAGCATTCAAAGGCAACAAAAAATCGTTAAACAGCAGTATGGTCAAATAGGCACTGCAGAACGGAGACAGCTCGGGTCTGTTCTGGCAGTACGTACAGTCTCACTACCGAGTCGCCAGATTACAACCACCACCACTCTCACCAACCAACCTACCCATCACTCATGCAAGCGGTTATGACCTGAGAAAAAGAGTAAATGATATTCTACAAGAAAGAAAGCAGACTGAGCCACAAAGGCAGAAAACAACAGGCCAAAGGGGGTGGGGGTGGGGGGTGGGGGGACTGAAAATAAAAGAGAGTGACGGAAAAGAGGAAATTACTGCCACAGAACTTCCAGAAGATGCGGATACAATCTCCACTGAAACAGCCAGCCACTTCCATCAGCATTGCAAGTAAGGCAAGCTTTAAGACTGGCGACAGATATAAACAGGAAAAAAGGGGAAAAAATGGGGGGCGGGGGGAGGAAAAATTATGAAAAGCAAAGAGACAAGCAACAGCCAAACAGCATCAGGAGAACAAGCAACAATCAAGCATCTTCAGAAGCAATCGGACAAGCAACAATCAAAAACCATTTTCATAAACAAAGAATCGCGCCAGGCAGCAGCCCAAAAACCCTTCTGAAAAGTAATAACGAAGCAACATTAACGGAAAAAAAAACGAAAACAAAAAAAAAAAAAAACAGACACGAAATCTAATAAGAAAATCAACAGTGAAAACCATCCTGTGAAGCAATGAGAACAACATCTGTCAAAAAACCGTCTAGTCATGCAAAAAGAAAAAGAGTCAACCGTTAAAAAAAAAAAGGGGGAGGGGGGGAACTCATAAGCGATGAGGCAAGCAAAAAATATCATAACTTTGACAAGTAATAAAAGAAACAGTCTAGAAACAGACTTCCTAGGAACAGACTTCAAATCCAACGAAACCAGCAAAACAACAACCCATCTTCAGAACAGTCATCAGAAGCAAAGGCGGTGATAATCAAACCTCCATCTTTATAAAGCATTTCGATAAACGAAACATTAAAAAAAACATGAGAAACAATCGAAGACGCTATCTTCAGAACAGTCATCTGAAGCAAGATTGATAATAATGAAAGGCTATCTTTATAAAGCATTTCGATAAGCGAAACAACACACACACACACACACACACACACACACACACACACACACACACACACACACAACACACACACAAAACATGATGAGAACCAATCGAAGAAGCTATTCCTTAAATAGTCACCAGAAGCAAAAGAACGAGCGAGTCTTCCTTCAAGCAAAGAGAGAGAGAGAGAACTCCGGGCCTTCAGAACCAATGTGACAAGCGGCACTCGAAGCCTCCTTTAGAACCAATCAGACCAGCTCTTCTTTATATCATCAGATATAGTGAGACAAGCGATACCTCGCAAAAAAAAAAATTAAAACACAATGAGAGGTGTTCATAATGAACACCCGTCATTACAGAGCATTTCAATAAGCGAAACTAAAAAAAAAAAAAAAAAAAAAAAAAGCATGATCAGAAACAAGAGAAGAAGCAATTCTTTACAAAGTCATCGAAAACAAAAAGAACGAGCGATTCTCAACACTGTCTTCTAATGAGTCAAGCAATACTCAAAAGTGGTCTTCATATAAAATAGCATAAGAGACACTTTAAAAAACAAAAAAAGAAAGAAAAATGAAGAACGAAAGGAAAAGGGATTTTACAAAAAAAAAAGAAAAAATCCGCATGTGTTTTCAGAAGCAATGGGACAAGCATTACCCAAAAATCGTCTTCAGAAACATTCAAACGATACCAAAAAAATGCCTCTTTGGAAGCAGTTAGACAAGCAACATTCAGAATTGTCTCCAGAGACAAGTGGACAAAAACGTACTCATAAAAATATGCTGAAGCTGCAACGGGCAAGCGGCACACCAAAACTGTCTTTATAAAAAAAATTTTAAAAACAAACAAACAGGACGAGCCAGCTATCTTATGAAGCGTTGGAAGAAGCGCAGCACAACTTCTGATGAAGCAACGAGACAAGGAATTGTTAAACAAACACACACAATAAATTGACTAAAAAAAAAACACCCTCCCCAGATGTTGTCATCCTGCACTCACATCTACTCCCTCCCTCCTTCACTCCCTCTCTCAACCTGCCCCCCCCCCCCCCCCAATCAAAAGAGAAAGAAAAAACAGCTTCACCCTCAGTCAAAGACAGTCAGACAGACATATAACATCAGAGAGGCACAATCACAAAAGACCAGGACCGACCAAGGAGGAGGAGCAGGAGGAGGAGGAGCAGCAGGAGGAGGAGGAGCAGAGAGGGTAAAGGGAAGCAGTGGCGGTGGTGGAGGAGGTGGAAGGAGAGAGACGGTGGAGAAGCCTGGGGGGGGGGGGGGGGGGGTGGATGAGGGAGGGGAGCGACCGGTCAGGACCTAGAGAGAATACTCCCTGGCCACAGGTCGATAATAAGTAAGGAAACAAATCAGTCAATATGGCCGCTTCTCTCAGGCCCCCGCCCCGACCGAAGAAGCCGGCTCGAGCCCGCCGACTGCCCGACACCACCGAGTTCTCTCTCTCTCTCTCTCTCTCTCTCTGCCCTCCACCCATCTCCAACCCCCCAATCCTCACCCCCAAGCCTCTCCTTCCCCTTTTCTTGTCCACCACCTTTTCTTCCTCACACTCTCCCAGCCCCACGCCCCCCCTCCCCCCACCGTCCCCCCCCCAGCCCCCTTTACCACTGGCATCCCAGGATAGACAGAAAATCAGAAGCAATCCCATTGGCAGTTGAGATAGACTTATAATCAGAAGCAATCCCGCCGCCGGACCGAGGCGGCCCCCGCCATTTCCATTCGGGTTATTTGTTTTAAATCTTCTGTCTCTTCCTTGATGAATCGGAGGGGAGAGAGAGAACGGCGGTCGGTGCTGGTGGTGGTGGAGGTGGCGGTAGTGGTGGAGGAGGTGGTGGTGGTGGAGATGGTGATGGCGATGATGAAGGTGGTGGTAGTGGTGAGAGGGTGATGGCGCTGGTAGGAGGCGAGGGGGTGAGGGTGAGGACGGGTGGGGGAAAGAGGTGATGTTCGTGGCTCGTTGGTTTGGGTGGGTTGGTTGGTTGGTAAAAGGCGGTGTCGGTGGTGGTGGTGGTAAGTGATGGTTGAACTGGGAGTGGTGGAAAAGCTACAAAAGAAAAAAAAAAAAAATAAAGTACACAGTTGTACAGTCCCCCCCCCCCCCCCCCATCACCCCTTCCTCCCTCAGTCAACGTCTGTGGACAGACGAGCACGAACAAGTGCATTGTTGATGACCAGCCGCCGTGGCAGAGCGGTCAGCGTCGCGGATTCCCGGCAGGGAGAGATTGTGGGTTGCGATACCCATCAAAGCCATTTTTATTCGTGAGATTTTTTGGCCCATGACCGGTTCAAACTCGAGTCGAGTTTGCTATGGGGTCAGTTGGGAAGACTTGATTAAATGAAAGTCACGTTTCACCCACTTGATGAATTGTCTTTAAAAGCGCCGCTCACATTTCCTGACTAACACCGCAAGTGTACGAATCTCTCGGGCCTGACTGACGTCGAGATAGAGTATGAAAATAAGTGTAGGGTAAACTGTCAGTCTCAAACAAGAATGGAAACCCATAGCATCATCTTCATTATCATAATCCTCATCGATCATCACAAAACAAATCATGATCCTCATCGGTCATAATTAAGCGAAAAATACGCTCAAGTTCTGTGTCCCTTCGTGCCCTGTTCTCATGATGACCTCACATTCCATTACCTCTCAACATCTGTGCCCTTGGTAGGTTCGTGTTGAGGTCGCCGGTATCAACCGAAAGGGAACGCTCGCTCACGCTGTCACTGCGATTATACTATTGTCGTGGTGTCCTGCCAATGTTGGATCGGAACAGGCACCAATGAACACTATCGAAGTGACCCCGCAGTAGTGCGGTGCCTCTGGTGAGTTGCTTCATAACGACTTGACTCTGGCTTTCCCTGTGGGTTGCCGGTGCCAGGGCTGTGGCGGGACACGCCCATGGTGAGGGTGTGGTGGACAGAAATCCGGAAAGCGGTGAAAAGGTAATACCGTTGGAGTGCCACGGAAGATCACCACACACACACACACACACACACACACACACACACACACACACACAAACACACACACACACACAAGGAAAAGAGAGAAAGAAAAAAAATCATATCCTTCCTCTTCACTTTCAAAGCCAAACCTTTCTCTAGCATGTACAGCTGGGACCATAAATCATTCAACAAGTGAAATGTGTCTGTACTCGCATGTGTATGGAGGAGAAGGACGCAATTCAGTTGAACAACCTTTCTTTTCAAGCAACCAAAAGCACAAGAGATCATCGTTTCAAAAAAATGACTTCATCGATTTTCTTTCGCTCTGGATTGTTTTCATTTCATCGTTCAGACCGCAGGTTAAACCACCGAAGACCATGTCTACAGCTTTTGTCTGTTTGCACACTTGTCTGCATGATGATGAAGACCAATGACATCATCACCACCACCACCACCACCACCAATGGTAGCAACCCCAACTACTCACGGATAGTCAAAAGTTTCCCCACCGAATACAAAGCCGACAGCCAATAGGGAGAAGCTGGCACTGTACCGAGAAATCAAACAGCCAATCACCAACCAGACCCCCTCAGTCTTGGGCCCATATCGTCTGACAGAGAGAAAAAAAAAAAAAAAAACAGAAGAGGATGGGTGGGTCAGAGAAGGAAGAGCAGGATGGACGGATGGGATGGAAGATGAGAGAGAATCTTTTGGTCTAGGTCTTGCCCCCCCCCCCCCCCCCTCCTTACCCTCCCCACTCAAATTGCCCTGCAGTTGATGGAGGGCATTTCCATCATCCCTTCCCTCATTCCAGACCTCAGCCCCCACACCCACACCCACCCCCTTTGGCATGCTCAGTCAAAATCAGACGGTTCCATCCTTCTCCCTCCACACAGCAAGAAAAAGAAAAAAAAAAAAGAAAAGATAAAGAAAGAAAGAAAAGAACCCATTGGAAGCAGAGTTGAAGATGGCGGGGAAGTCACCGCAGCGTTAAGACATTGATAAGTCTTGTGAAGTCACGGGGATTCCGACTGGCCCTGCCTTATTGCTGAACCCTTTGGCAGCAAGTGCCCGTCCATAAAAAAGGGGGGACGAATAAAACCTGCCCGTAAAACAGGTGCAGAACAGAAGAGAGACAGAGCAGAGATGAGACTATGTCACACATGCTTGATGTGCCATCTATTCTGTTTGTTCCCTTAATATAAGCGAGAAGAAGAAGAAGAAGACAAATACGAAGAAGAAGAAAAACAGAAAAGAAAAAAGAAGACAAAGAAGAAAAAGATGACAAAGACGAAGAAGAAGAGGACGAAGAATAAAAAGAAGCAGGCTAATTCTCAAAAATGAACTGGATCCACATAATCAGGGAGCCTTTTCAGAAGACATCCTTGGGGGTCGCTATGGAGAACAGACCCACCACAGTATAAACTTCGTCGCATCCCGGTCTTCCCATGGCCGCATCTTTTGCGGCTCAAAAGATATGAAGCTGTAGCTGTGCTGTTAAACACATGCCGCTATCAACTTCGGCGGATGACGGAAAGAGCTGCTGAAACTTTTGAACTCTTGAAATGAGGGGTCTGATTCATCCAGCCAGTGGCCCGGAGAAACTTACTGCTGGAAAGTTAAATGAAGTTTGGCGAATGGGGAAAGAAACGAAAAATGGATTGGGGGTGAGGCAAGAAGAGGTTGGAGACCAGGAAGGGGAGGCAGAGAGAATGGGAAAGAAGCAGGTAATGAGAGAAAGAAAAATCTCAAGTCAGTTTTGACATCAAATTTCGCCAGGCCCTTGGATGGCAGTTAACCAGTCAGGGACTGTTGGTAGGATTAAAAGAACATACTGCAGGCAGACACAGACTGCGTTCTGCAGGAATCTGTGAATACCACGGTCCTTTCCCAATCAACAGCTAAAAAGGACACTCATCCTCCGCTCATCTGGCCGTGATGATTACCAACCAGTGATCACATTAGTGATGGTTTGAACGGTTCAAGCCCCATCAGGCAATGACCTAGATAATCCTGAGATAAGTTTCTTTTAAATGCTAAACAGTTTTGGATTCCGTCAACAATTGGAAGAGCAGGGATGGGGGCGAGGAAGGAGTAAAACAAGGACACTGAAGACGACATTGATGACAGTTTTGCTGGGGAAAAGCACGTACATATTAGAGTGGAAAAGAAAGAGAGGGGAGGGGTAAAACTGTGTGAGAGAGAGAGGAAGACAAGGACAGACAAAGATAGAGGGGGACAGGGAAGAAAGAGACAGAGACAGGCAGGCAGACAGACACAGAGAAAGAGACAGAGACAGACAGACAGAGAGAAGCAGTCAGTTTATGCTGAATCGGAGAGAAAGAGAAAGAGAGAGAGAGAGAGGGTGGGGGGGGGGGAGGATGAAACAAGAGCAGTTACTCAGGAAACTCCACATGGATTTTGCTTTGAACTGTTTGTGTGTGTGTGCGCGCGGTGTGTGTGTGTGTGTGTGTGTGTGTGTGTGTGTGTGTGTGTGTGTGTGGGTGGTGTGTGTGCGCGCGCGTGCGTATGTGTGTTAACCAGCTTTGCGTTGTATTTAACCAGCAAGAACTGATAGCATCATCACATATTCTCACTGTCTGCCTTTGGTGTACATAAAAGACATCACTGACGAGCTCATCACTACAAACTCATCTAAAATAATTGATAGGTATCACTTAAGATTAAGATAAATGAATGAATAAAGAAAGAAATAAGGTTTCCTCAGAAATACTCAAGTGTGGATCCATGAAGCTGCCTAACGAAGTGCTCATCACTGCGACAAGCCACTGACAAGTCTTTGTGAAGTCACGACGATTCCGACTGGCCCTGTCTTATTGCCGAGTAATTTGCAGCAAGTGCCTGCCTATTTAAAAAAAAAAGGCAGTTTGTTTCATCAAAGAGGCGTCCCTGCGGGCGGACTAGTCCATATACGCTACACCACATCAGCTAAGTTTTGAGACCAAACTACGCATGATTTTAAGCTGATGGATAAATGAATTAACAACTAAGATGAGAGAATTGAAGAAGAAGGTCTCGTGGCTACGACTTAGCAGATGTCTGACCTACGCATTAGCCCAATGCACTGCTCAGACCTTGAGTGCCTGCCTAAAAAAAAAAGGCACAAATCAGGTTTGCCTGTAAAACATGCGCTGGGACGTGAAGAAAAAACGTAGAAAGAACAGAGATGGGACTTGTAAAGCTTAACTAACGGCCCATCTCTTCTGCTCTGCTTTCTTATATTAATGTAAAAAGGGCGGACTGCTACTTTTAAACAATAAATTTGTCCACATATCCACATGGGCTCTTTTAATGTTTGTCACCTATATTATGGTGCCACG
>CM065725.1:43961941-43966941 GCA_033310375.1 Conus canariensis
GGAAGAAGAATCTCATGTTTAAACATAAATTTCCCCGCTGAAGATGCTGGTGACTACGACAGAAGGCCGTTGGCGTGATTAAAGCGTGTGGCAGCCTGATGAGATGGTGATGGAGGGCTTCTCCTGAACGATTTCAGCAACAATCGACTTAGATAATCTCCACTACTAATAGCACGCTTTTCAACACAAACAGGACACAATCTGGAATTCATCCAAAAGTGTTCTTGTTTTTTGTTAAGACATCAAGCGAGCAAGCAAACGAGCGGTGAAGGAAACCTGTTATGATCACTATCACCATTATCACAATAGTTTCTTTTTTTTCACATTTGTTTGCTTGCTTGCTTGATGACAATGCTGCCTGCTGCTGCTGCTGCTGCTGCTGCTGCTGCTGCTAATGGTGATAATGATGACGGTAGAAGGAAGAGCAGCAGTACAATAGATGGAACTTGTAGATCTAATGAGTGAGTGAGTGAGTGTGTGTGTGTGTGTGTGTGTGTGTGTGTGTGTGTGTGTGTGTGTGTGTGTGTGTGTGTGGAGAGAGAGAGAGAGAGAGAGACAGACAGACAGACAGAGACAGACAGACAGACAGAGAGGGAGAGGGGGGCACAAGCGGACAGACAAGCTGACGGGCAAAAACAAAAGAACCAGTGTCGTTCAACCTTCCTCTCTTAACCTAAAACCATGAACAAAGCAGTATGCCCAACAATTCCCTTGCATCGTCGGCTGTCTCGGCGCCTGTCTCTCGGATTCAAATGACAAACAGACGTGGTATCGCCATCACTGATCACAATAAGCTCGATAGATCATAATGGGATACGTACCAAACGAAGATTCCATCGACTCTGCTGCTGCTACAATATCTGGCAGGTGGCAGCCCAGGGGTCAACTGGCACTGGCAACGAGTGACGTTAACTAGCTTGTGCACAGATGGATGACACAGGGACAGAGGAATAAAGTCCACAAACGGTCTTTTGGAAAGGAAGATGCCGACAGAGATCATGCACAGAAAATTCCGTTTCTTTCTTCCTTTTTCTTCGTTTTTTTTTTTCTTTTCAGATTTCTTTTTGAAGGAACGAAGGAAAACGGGGAGATGGGGGGGGGGGGGGGGGGGGGGGGAATGGGAGGAAACAGGAAAAAAACAACAACAAAGAAAAACGTACATGTGAACCATTTTTAAAGCGTGAACTAAAAGAGATAGAGCCGCTTTTGGTTAAATATCACCAATGAACTACTGGCCATCGTTCGATTTTCCGTGTCGGTCCCCCCCCCCCCTCCTTCCCCCCTCCATCAATCCATCCAACCGCCCTCTCCTTATCTTCCTCGTCCCCACCTGCTTTCCTCCTCCTTCATCATCCCTCTCCCCAGTCAAAACATATCAATCAGAAGCTGTCAGTCAAATGTCAATCAGAAGCTGTCAGTCAAATGTCAATCAGAAGCTGTCAGTCAAATATCAAACAGAAGCTGTCAGTCAAGTATCAAACAGAAGCTGTCAGTCAAATGTCAAGCAGAAGCTAGTATCTCCTAAACAAGTATCTGGAGTTTTATAGTTCAGACGGGAAAACGCTGCATGTCTTTATGTCAGACCACTATTGCAAAACGCTCCCATATCAAATCTCTCTCTCTCTCTCTCTCTCTCTCTCTCTCTCTCTCTCTCACGCACACATGCACGCGTACACACACACACACACACACACACACACACAGAAACGCACGCGCGCGCGCGCGCACGCACACACATACAGAGAGAGACAGAGACAGACAGAGATAGAGAGAAAGCGTAATGGACAAGTCTGCGATAACCATCCAGACATGGAAAGAGAGCCATCTGCCACCCTCCTCCCCCTTCCCGTCTTATTATTCCTTATTCATCTACTCATCCTTAAAAACTTTTTTTTTTGCAGTTAGTGTTACTGTCAATAATTATGATAATGATTCAGGTCATCCATAACCTTTTTTTGTAGTTAGTGTTACTGTCAATATGATAATGATTCAGGTACTTCCTAACCATAAGTCCCTGTGCCCTACATGCCAAAAAGAGTGCAGATCACGTGAAAAGCGCACAACTACCAGATGATATGTTGCCGGCAACAAGCGTCCTCCCCACTGGTCTTCGGATACAAAGAATCTGCCGCCATCATCATCTGTCTTCATCAGCATCTTCATCATTATCTTCAGCATCCTCATTCGTAATATAATTATTATGGTTATCATCATCATCATCGTCATCATGTATTACCATTATGTATATTATTATCATTATTGTTGTTGATGTTTATTGCTGTTGTTCGCTTATCTCGTTACCTTACCACTTTATGGTCCTACTATGTGCTCTCTGTATTTAAGTAGAACGCAATTAAATAGCAAGGGCAGATTTAAAAACCAGACGATGCTTTAAGTCTTCCTGATTTTTAAAAAACGTTTTTAATCTTTATCTGCGAGCAATCAAGTTTTTAAGCCATCTGTCGCTCTCGCTCTCCCCCCCCTCCTCCCCCCCCCTTCTCTCATTCTTCGAAGATCCGATTCCATCCTCACCACCCTCCTCCCCCACTTCGCCCCTCCCTCGTTTCCACCCCCCCCCCCACCCCCTCTCCCATTCAAAAACGATTTCCATGCTGGGAAAGGGTGGTGGTGGTGGATGGTGGACAGTGATGACGGGTGACGACGACAGGGGAAGGGAGGGGAAGACGAGAGGCAGGGGTGTGGGGGGGGGGGAGGGGGGAGGGGGGGGAAGGGGGAGGAAGGAGGAGACCGAGGAGTTATCATCCACACTGACTTCGATGCCCCTGGGGTTCGGGGTCAAAGACAAAGCCATCGACACACCCTCCCCCCCTCCCCTCCTCCTCCCCCACCCGCACCGAACTGCCACCACCCCATCCATACCCCTGTCTCTGCTTCTCCTCCTCTTCCTCCTCCACCTCCTCCACCTCTCTCCTCGCACCCATCCACACTTCTTCCTTCCCATTTTGCCGCCCTAATGGTCAAAGCAAATCATGTCAACAATTTGCTCAGTGGAGAGAGTGGGAGAAAGAGAGAGAGAGAGAGAGAGAGAGAGAGAGAGATCAGACAGAGGGAGGGGGAGGGAGGGGGCCAGAGAGAGAGACAGAGAGAGAGAGAGACAGAGACAGAGAGGACAGAGATACAGAATGAGTTTGAGAGAGAGAGAGAGAGAGAGAGAGAGAGAGAGAGAGAGAGAGAGAGGCAGACAAAGACAGAGAACGCATACACTAGCACGCATTCTCTCTCTCTCTCTCTCTCTCTCTCTCTCTCTCTCTCTCTCTCCCCCCCCCCCCCCCCCCATCTTTCACGCCCCCCCTCCTCTTCCTTTCCCTCCCTCCCCCATATTTCTCTCGTTGCTCAGCCCTTTGACAGATGCTCGAGAACTGTTAGAAGGAAGAGATGAAGGGGGTTGGGGGGGGGGAGGGGGGGGGAGGGGGGGGGGGGGAAGGGGAGGAGGAAGAAAAAGGCGTTCTGGCAGAAACAATGTGTGCTCATAAACAAGGGGGGCAGTGACTTCACGCTTGGGGGACTCGGCTGACGACCCTGGGCTGTGGGAGGAAGTGTCCCCGCCCCGCCCCGCCCGGCTTCAGACAAGACAAGACTGGACAGACTGACTGACAGACAGACAGACAGACTGGGAGAGAGTGGGTGAGGGGTGGAAGGCGAGAGACAGAGGGAAAGGAGGAGAGACAGCCAGAGAGACAGACAGACACAGACAGGAGAGAGAGAGAGACAGAGACAGAGACAGAGAGAGACGGGACGTAGGAGAAAGTGATGAGACAGAGACGGTAGGAAAGGGGCGGATGAGAGGGACATGGAGTGAGAAGGAAAGGACATGGCAGTCTATACATTTTTTTTTTTAAATCAAGACTTTAGCCCAGCCGACAACAAAGTGTCTTTTCAGGGATGACAATCTCGCACAAGGCAATAAAAACAAAGAAACAACAACAACAACAAAAGTCACATCCTAAAACAGGGAAGGTAACCATTAAAGAAAATATCCACGCCAAGGAAACAACAGGAAATCAACTCATGACACGGTCGTTAGTCTATTAACATCCTTACGACAGAGAAAACTAGGCTGTGCTGAGAATACCGGGCATTCTCGATGTCTCTCTCAGATATGAGACCTGAGCACGGTGGGGGGGGGGGGGGGGGGGGGGGGGGGGGAGCCTGAAATTTTTCAGAGGGTCCAGTCCGGAAGACGGCGCAGGTTGGGGTTGTGTTGCATTTCCGGTTAGGGTTGGGGTTGTGTTGTTTCCGGTTGGGGTTCGTGTGGGGGGTGGGGTTGTCTTTGGGACTGGGGTGGGGTTGGCTTTGGGGTTGGGACTGGGGTGGGGTTGGGGATGGGTTGCGTTTGGGGTTGGGGTTGTGCAGTGTTTCCGGTTGAGGTTTGAGTTGTGTTGTGTTGTGTTTGGGGTTCGAGTTGGGGTGGAGGTGGGGGTGGGGATGTGTATGTGATTGGGTAGTTTTGGGGGTTGGGGTTGGGTTGTCTCTGGGCTTGGGTTGGGTTGCCTTAATGGTTTGGGTTGGATTGACTTCAGGGCTGGGGTTGGTTATCTTTAGGGAAGGACCGAGTTGGGATTGCGGTTCGGTTTGAGGTTGGGGTTGTGTTTCGGGTTGGGGTTGGGTTGTGTTTATGTGTGAGGTGTGTGTTGTGGTGTTGTGTAGTGCGCTGCTGTACTGTGCTGTGCTGTGTTGTGTTATGGTGTGGTGTGTTGTGGTGTGTTATGCTGTGGTGTGTTGTGGATCGTTGTGATGTGTTGTGTGCTGTATTGTCACCAGACGAGTTTGGAGGTACTGGCAATTGCCTTGACAAATTGAACTGGGATAAAATGGACCGGATTATGAATCTGAAACTTAATGGTCATTCGATATACCCCCTGCCCCTGCCCCTCCCCAAATCTCTCTGCAGACCTATGAAATCTTTAAAAAATAAAAATAAAAAAAGGCCCAGGAGGTCTTAAAACTTGTGAATTCAGGCTAAAGCTTGAAAAGATTCA
>CM065725.1:43989441-43994441 GCA_033310375.1 Conus canariensis
CACGCTAGTACCGTGACGTCGTTCAGCAGCTGTTGTTGTTTTGGCTGCCGCCATCTTACAGAGTTTCCATCCACCTAAATGACATTGTCATTCTCGCCTATCCACGCTTCCTTAAGTACCATCCACCCATCTCTCCTGCCATCCTTCCTTCCTTCCTTCCTTCCTTCCTTCCTTCCTTCCTTCTCTTCTTCTCCCTTCCCTCTATCCCTGTCTTTCCTGCTTTCTTCTCTTTTTTTTTTTTTTTTCCTTTCTCCGTATATTTCTTTCTCTACCTCTTTACTGTCCTTTTTTTTTCCTTCTCCCTCTTTCCCTTTTCCGTTAAGATATTGAAGCCAGTAAGATTACCCCGACTGGAGCACACAGGTCGAATAGCTAGCCACACCAAATCCTTAGCCAGTTCCTCGCCCACCTCCTTTGAAACAAAATGAAAAGAGAGTAAGTCAGAAGAACGGGGGGACTTGAAGATTTGGGGGTGGGGGTGGGGGTGGGGGGGGGAAGCGAGAGGAATGGGTGAGGGTACGTGGGTGATGGTGGTGGAGATGCTGGTGGGGTGACGGTGGGGGGGGGGGAGTGGGGGTAGAGGGGGTGATGTCTGAATCCTCCCCGAGTCAAAATCAGCGGAAAGATACATTCCGTCGCAGACCCCCGGAGAGACTTATGGCAAACTCCCCCTGCAAATCCCTTGGAATGACCAATCGAACGACGTCGAGCCGTCTTTCATTTCGACGAAGACACAAAAGTCATTTTCCACCAACTGGCCCGGACTTTGAAATGGGCGCGGGCCCTTCCAAGCTCTCAATGGCAAAGTAATTGAGAGTAATTTCAGTCGCCAGTCAAGCTGAATTGGAGATTGAGGAAGCCGAGGCCCCTGAAAGTTGACAAGCTGATGATCAATCCCCCATCCCATCCCTCCTCGTCCGTCCTCCCCCCCCCCCCACTCCCCATCCCCACCCCACCGGTCCTCCTTTCCAGATTCCTAAGACAGTTCTCGTCTGCGCAACATTTCTGCTTGGCTGGAGAGAGTGGAGCTGGAGGGAGGGGGGAGGTGGGGGGAGGAGGGGGAGTTAAGGTTGGTGGGGAATGGAGGGGTAACGGAGTTGTCGGGTGGTTTAGTGGGTTCCTGGCTACAGTCTGATTCCTAAGTTTCAACAGTAAATGAGGTACTTGGAGTAATATATTCGCCTTGATTCGTAGTTTAAAGTTTGATACGTGAGCTCGGGGTGAATGACGCACTTTCAGCAAAATCTGGACTGGCGTGGTAAAGGTCAGAATGTGGCTTTCTACGTCATTGACGTGCTTTGACTAATATCTTCCCTCTAGTCTTGTTTTGGGCCGGTTGAGCACGGAGTTGGCTGCTGCTGCTGCTGGTGATTCCTTTACAGTCTGGGACCTGATAGTCCACCGCTAAGTCCCCTTTATTTCTTTCTTCCTTTTATCTCTCCTTTCCTGTCTCGCTGCGTCCTCCATCGAGACAGTTAAGAAGTTTGGTCTTTTTTTTCTGTCGTTCAACGTGATCCATATTGTTTATAGCTCAGCCAAGGGTGGGATCCTCTCCAAACCGCGAATATTCCGTTCTGACCAAAAGACCTTCAATACTAGAGATTATCTAATCAAAATGAATAAACAATTTCGTTTTCTAAAGATCCAATCTCACTGAACACCTCTTGCTCTCCGGGTTATTACTATTTGGAATCAAACCTTTTTTTTTTAAAGTAATCTTCCTGAACATTTTTTGCTTAAAGGATAATTACTATTGGGATAAAACGCTCTGTAAAAACAAATCCTAATGAACATCCTCTTACTGATAGGATTACGACTGCTTGGAATCAAATCGACCATTTTAAAACTAAGCTTCCTGAGTACATTCTTGCTAACAGGATTATTACTATTCGGAATCAAATAGACCATTTTTAAAGAAGTAAGTAATCTTGTGAACGCCTTCTTGTTCACATGATATTTACTATCTGGAATCCGGCAAAGCACTTTGTAAACAGTAATTTTGATGAACAGCGTGTGACTAACAGGATGATGATTGTTTGGAATCGAAACAAAACATTTTGTATGCTGTGCCCTGTCCCACAGTTTTTTTTCATTCTTTTATCACATTTTCCCTCCATTTCGGCAGTTCATCAAATCTGAGCCAAGAGACTTCATGATGATCACCGCTTTCAGATACTGACCGTATAAATAAGACTGTCAGCAGCGTTAATTACATCCCATCAACTGTTTTCCAATTATCTGGCGGATAGACATATAGACCACACATACACGCGCGCGCGCACACATACATTAATTCATTCTCACAGATACACACCACCCACACACACACACACACACACACACACGTGAGCAAGGGGGAAGGAGAGGAAAGGGGAGAGAGAGAGAGAGAGAGAGAGAGAGGAGAGAGAGAGAGAGAGAGAGAGAGAGTCCTCTCTCCCAGAGGGACAGAGACAGCGACACACACACACACACACACACACACACACACACACACACACACACACACAGTTTGAGACAACGATGAATTGAGAGACGGAAGTTTCGAAGATGGGAAATGGGTGGTGTTAAAGTGAACGAACGAACGAACGAAAGATTTTAATGGGTATAGGCCTCGGCCCCTTCCGATGTGGGTACAACATAACAAATAACAATTCATACAGCAACGTAACGTATCAAAGTTTGACATTAAGAAACTGACAGCTATGCATAATAAGTGCACACAACGAATACGACATTTAGGTCCAATTAACTAAGCATAGTTGTGCGCCTCGTGGAGGCCTTCTTGGGGTGTTAGAGAGAGAGAGAGGGGGGGGGGGGAGGGAGGGGGAGGAGAGAGAGAGAGAGAGAGAGAGAGAGACAGACAGACAGACAGACAGACAGAGACACAGACACAGACACAGACGAACAGAGAAAAGCAGAGACAGAGAGACTAAGGGTCGGATGATCGGGGATGAGGAATTAGGGGAGAGGGGTGCGAGGAGGGGGGGGGGGATTAATGACAAAAAATAATATCCGACTCCTAAGGCTAAGTCTGCTCGCAGGATGACCACATCCAGACCCCGTTCTACTGTAAGTCTAGTCGATCACACAAGGCCTTTTCAAGTCTGTCATCAAGTTGTAGGGAAAAAAATATATCCCACACTGAAAAAGACACAAGCAACAAAGAGACTGTGACATAATCATATCCATCCAATAAATAACATGACGGATAAACTTTCATTTCAAAGGTTAGTCTCATAGGGGCAGTGCACTCTTCGAGGTCCACAGTGTCTGGGAGCAAGGCATGACGGAAGGCCCAGCCCATCTCTCCCTCCTTCCGCCGCATCAACCCCCCCTGGCCTGAATCAGGTACCGATTCACTGCTGGGTGGAGAAGAGGTTTTTTAATCCGTCTGAACCCGATCCTACCAGTGGCGCCGGCTCACGACTGTCATCTCCGCAGATAAACACTCTAATCTTTTGACTAGGCCTCTCCTCCCCCCTCTCCACCCCCACCCCCACCCCCCCTTTTCCCACCCCCATCCCTGTAGCAAAACTACAACCGGCTGATAAAAGCAAATCTGTGCTGGGGTGTAAGCTTTTCCACTAGATGTGTCATCCCACATTTGAAAAAAAAAATTATGAACAACAATTAAAATACTCCCCCCCCTCCCCCCCCCCCCCCCCCCCCCCCCCAAAAAAAAAAAAAAAAAAGTTTAATAGTTCAATATATCAAAAGACGAAATAGTTCAGTATGCTGCTGGGTATTCAGAGCGACAAATCCTCCGACGATGGTGGCCAGCTCTTGCACTATACTCTCAATAGTTGCCGCTGAAGAGGCGTGTCCGACCAAAGACTGTACGCCCTCCGAAGGGCGAACTATCTTTGGTCCGACTTCGTTCACTGTCGCTCTGCTTTCCATTACTCCTGTCTGATAACGTCTTGCCCGTCGTCGATGCAGTGGTTGTTGTGTTGTGGTCTATGGGGCTGTCTGTTGTTGTTGTAGTGGTTATTGCATTGTCGTCTGTGGGGCTGTCTATTGTTTTGTTGTAGTGCTTGTAGTGTTGTGGTCTTTGAGGCTGTCTGTTGTCGTTGTAGTTTGTCTTTGAGGCTGTCTGTTGTCTTGTAGTGTTGTGGTCTTTGAGGCTGTCTGTTGTCGTTGTAGTTTGTCTTTGAGGCTGTCTGTTGTCTTGTAGTGTTGTGGTCTTTGAGGCTGTCTGTTGTCGTTGTAGTTTGTCTTTGAGGCTGTCTGTTGTCTTGTATGTTGTGGTCTTTGAGGCTGTCTGTTGTCGTTGTAGTTTGTCTTTGAGCTGTCTGTTGTCTTGTAGTGTTGTGGTCTTTGAGGCTGTCTGTTGTCGTTGTAGTTTGTCTTTGAGGCTGTCTGTTGTCTTGTAGTGTTGTGGTCTTTGAGGCTGTCTGTTGTCGTTGTAGTTTGTCTTTGAGGCTGTCTGTTGTCTTGTAGTGTTGTGGTCTTTGAGGCTGTCGTTGTCGTTGTATTTGTCTTTGAGGCTGTCTGTTGTCTTGTAGTGTTGTGGTCTTTGAGGTGCTGTGTCGTGTAGTTGTCTTTGGTGTCTGTTTGTAGTTGTGGTCTTTGAGGCTGTCTGT
Source organism: Conus canariensis (assembly GCA_033310375.1). NCBI lineage: Eukaryota > Metazoa > Mollusca > Gastropoda > Neogastropoda > Conidae > Conus > Conus canariensis. The sequence continues at coordinate 43,994,025 of CM065725.1, forward strand.
GTCGTTGTATTTGTTTGCTGTCTGTTGCTTGTAGTGTTGTGGTCTTTGAGGCTGTCTGTTGTCGTTGTAGTTTGTCTTTGAGGCTGTCTGTTGTCTTGTAGTGTTGTGGTCTTTGAGGCTGTCTGTTGTCGTTGTAGTTTGTCTTTGAGGCTGTCTGTCGTCGTTGCAGTGTTGTTGTGGTCTTTGAGGCTGTCTGTTGTCGTTGTAGTTTCTTTGAGGCTGTCTGTTGTCGTAATGTGTGGTCTTTGAGCTGTCTGTTGTCGTTGTAGTTTTTTTAGGCTGTCTGTTGTCGTTGTATTGTTGTGGTCTTTGAGGCTGTCTTGTCTTGTAGTGTTGTGTCTTTGAGGCTGTCTGTTGTAGTTGTCTTTGAGGCTGTCTGTTGTCGTAGTGCTGTGGTCTTTGAGGCTGTCTGTTGTC
>CM065725.1:44006941-44016941 GCA_033310375.1 Conus canariensis
TTGATCTGTCATTAATTTTCAGCATTTGACGTGTGTGCGTGCGTGTGTGTGGTGGTGTGTGTGTGTGTGTGTGTGTGTGTGTGTGTGTGTGTGTGTGTGTGTGTGTGTGTGTGTGTGTATGTGCGACGCGTGCGTGCGCTGCGCCGTATGTGTGTGTGTGTTGTGTGTGCCGCGTGTGCGCGCGCGCGGGCGCGCGCGCGTGGTGGTGTGGGTCGCGCGCATGCGTGCATGTGTTTTCAGTCCTGACAGTTTTAAATAGTTTGGGGTTGTTTACAGCCCTGGTGTTAACCCCTGGTCGCTGAGCATTAAACATCGTGACTGAACGGCATCACTCTGGCATAGAAGGTCAGCAATTATAACAACAGAATGGCATCTCCAGAACTAGAACCAAGATGCATCACATCTTCAGCCTGTTGTATGGAAGGTCAGGAACAATACAGAATGGCATCTGAAGAAGTAGACCCACAGTTGTATTCTCTCACGCTCAATCATCTAGACCATGGAAGGTCAGAAAGAATAAACAAGTGGATTATACACAATACCATCTGGAGAGCAGGATCCATGTTTGTCATCTGTGCTCGTGAAAGGTTAGGAATAACTAACAATCAACAGAAATAACTAAGAATGACGACTTAAGAACTAGACATACACCCTATCACCTCTTGAATGGCAGACCAGTTGTTCTTTAAAAAAAAAGAAGAAAAGAAATGAAAAAAAGGGGCAATAAACAGTTACATTGAACAACTAGACCGTCTGACCTCCAGCCGTAATCTCTAGCGTGGAAAGTCAGTAATGGTAAACGAGCAAAAAGGCGAACAACAAAAATAGTTTAAACAGTGATGTTTGGCATAGGATAGCTCTAGTATGGAAAGTTAGGAGTAATAACAACAGGAATAGCCTAGCAGCGATATCTTAAAACTAGACTCACGCTTAGGGATCTCCAGTATGGAAGGTCAGGAATAACAAACAACAGGAATACTTTAGCAGTGATACTTTAAAAAATGGACTCACGCTCAGGGATCTCAAGTATGGAAGGTCAGGGAAAAAAATAACAATAACTGAAACACACAACGGCGATATCTCCAGAATTAGACTGACGCTCTGGAATCTATAGTATAGAAGTTCAGGAAAACAGACAACAGAAACAGACTATCAATGATATCTTCAGAACTACCCTCGCGCTCTGCTATCTCTAATATGGAAGGTCAGCTATAATAAACAACATAAGTACCTAAACAATGGCTTCTTCAGGACTAGACTCGCGCTCTGCTATCTCTGATATGGAAGGTCAGCAATAATAAACAACATAAGTACCTAAACAATGGCTTCTTCAGAACTAGACTCGCGCTCCGCTATCTCTAATATAGAAGGCAGCAATAATAAACAACAGGAATACCCTAACAATGGCGTCTTCAGGACTAGACTCGTGTTCTGGTATCTCTAGTCTGGAAGGTCAGTAAAAATAAACAACACCAGGAATAGCGTAATACTGATCTCTTCAAAAGTGGACTCGCGCTCTGGTGTCTCTTGCATGGAAGGTCAGGAACAATAAACAGCAGTAGCTCAACAGCATCCCCAGAACCGGACTAACGCTCTGGTACCTCTAGTACGGAGAGTCAGGGATAACAACGAACAACAGGGGGAAAACAAACAACCACTAAGGCACACGCGAGAGGGAGAGCGAATACCTCTGCCAAGGTCCAGCGGATCCTAACTAAATCCGCTCTTCCGTCTGGATCCGCAACAACAACAACAACAACAACAACAACAAATTTGTCCTGAGTTCGTCCTTGGGTCACATTTTGTCTCTGAACTATGCGCCGTTCCAACCTCTTTCATAGTTTTCGCCTGATCCTGCCGACACACAAACACACAAATAAGCAACGGACCGCAGGTGAAGACATCGCCTCCTTGGCGGTGGCAGGGGCGTCGTAAACACCAGCCTTGTGCTCTGTTATCTGTGTAAAGATACATCTTTTGTTTTGTTTTGTTTTATTTTTGCTTTTCGTTTCTTTTTTTTTTTTTTTTCTTTTCTTCTTTTTTTTTTTTTTTTTTTTTTTAATTGTAATGCTGTTGTCTCATATTCAAGCTTTCAAGCTCTGCCGTAACCTCTAGACACTTCGGGTTTCCCTTCCTGCTGTTATTTGTGTGTACAGCTGTTCTCGGCTGAACAAGCTTTTCTTTTTCTTTCAATCCCCCTTCTACCCCCCTTCCCCCCCCCTTCCCCCACCCCCTCCTTTTTTTTTTTTCTTTCCTTTTCTTTTCTTTCCTTTTCTCTCCTTTATTTTCAAATCGTGAATCAAGATCGTTTTGTAACGCTGTCTGCGAAATCGACGATCCTTACCTTTGTTCTGAATAGAATGGCGCGATTCTGAATTTGCAATCGAAGATGGATAAGTCACGCGTAACTCGGCGATTTTGTTGCATATTCGCGTTGAGGAAGTATTAAAAAAAAAAAGGATCGCTCCACCTACTCTGAGAACTGTTAAGGTTCGCGCAAAGGGAAACAAGCATTAAAAAAAAAAAAAAAAAAAAAACAAACAACAACAACCAGTGATGGAAAACCAATTCATAGCTGGTCGACTTTAGAAGAAAATTACCATTCGTAAGCAAACATTTCATACGGTATGGCCGGAAAACTGAAGTTCACGATGCTCAAAGAAAGAAGTCAGTGAATTTTCGGTCAAAGAGACTGCGCAGATCACTTTCCCAAGTCCTGTTCAAAACAGTGCCTGGCTCAGTAGCCTACGCCCACAGATCTGTGTCAGTCCGACCACCAGATCAGTCTTTTGCAAGGAGTATAAGGATGCGTTCTCTCCCTTGAGAAACGATCGTTCAATTAAGACAACGATCTGCAGATGATCACAGCCGGACCACGATCTGTGTGAAGAAGACAGGGGTGGGAGTTGGAGGGGGGGGGGGGGGGGGGGGGGGGGTGTTGCATCAGCGAGTTCAATAAAGAAAGAGACTGAAGATCGAGGCAAGTGCGCCCTCTCGTTGCAGCGGACTAACCGCTTCGTTCAATTAAGCACAGCAGCCTTTCAAATGTCGCTGCCCCCATCTTCTCTGCTCCATGGATGGGGTCACGTGCATGGCTCAGCGGTGGGGGAGCACAGAATTTACTGTCAGAGGTTTCCGGGTTCGTATCCCGCTGATGCCCAATATTACCCCCACCCCACCCCACACCCCCACCCACCCACTCCCCCCCCACCCACCCACTCCACCCCCACCCCCCCCAAAAAAAAAAGACAAAAAAAGACAAAGAATGAATAAATAAATAAATAATATGAAAGTAAATAAATGAACAAAAGAAAAGTAAAAAATAATAAAAATACATCAATACAATATAAACAAACAAGAGAACACATTTCTATGCCCCTCCAACTGCTCTGCAGTTCTGGCAGGACTGCGAAATGCAAGATAACCCATCTTCTGGGAGCTTTGCCACATCACCTTTGGTGCGTGTGCACGCTAAACGTGAATATAGAACTTAACTTCCACCCCTTCACAAAGACCGTCCAATTCCAGCTGCACCACCCGACCCGCCTCAGTTTGTCGCACTCCCCAGAGTTAACAATCCCGTACGGACCCGCCGAAGCCGACGCCAGGCTCACCCAGCCGGGGAGACCCGGCATGGCCGCTCAGTCATTCGCCCGCAGAAGGCAGTCGAAACTGTTCTCATAACAGCAGAAGAAGGGATAAAGAACCTCCCTCTCAGGTATTAAAGCTTTCTCTTCTCTCTCTCTCTCTCTCTCCTCTCTCTCTCTCTCTCTCTCTCTCTTCTCTCTCTCTCTTCTCTTTCAATTCCGTTAACTTCAAAAACGAGTATGAGGGTGCTGATTATGATGCCTTGTTTTTCAAGATCCGTTTGAAATACAGAACGGGTCTCGGATTCCACATCCCATTGTCACAAGCAGGCTACGCACGCGCGCGCCCGCACGCACGCCCGCTCACACACACACACACACACACACACACACACACACACACACACACACACACACACACACACTCACACAAACACACACAACAAACTTACTCAGATACACATACTCTCTCTCTCTCTCTCTCTCTCTCTCTCTACACACACACACACACACACACACACACACACACACACACACACACACCACACACACACAACACCACACACACACAACACACACACACACACACACACACACACACACACCACACACCACACACACACACACACACCACACACGCACACACACACACACACACACACACACACACCGCTCTACCAGAAGTAACGTCCCCTTAGAACTGGAACCTCCCATTTTTTTCCCCCCAGCAAAATTCAACACAGCATAATAATGTGATTAAGCAGACAGTCTGTCAATGTCGCCTGTCCCGTCAATAAGGCCCAGTTTACACGAGGCGCGCGCCCTGTGAATTATGCACGCACGCATACACGCCCGAATACGAACTGCCAACAAGAAGGAATTAGCAATGAAGCAGCGCTGGCGGTCCATCCACCGGGCGCTCGTGCTTGCTCGTGCCCTCTCTCTCTCTCTCTCTCTCTCTCCTACACACACACAGACACACAGACAAGACACAGACACACACACACACACACACACACAACACACACACACACACACACACACACACACACACACACACAGAGTGAGAAAGAGAATGATGAGAGACACACGACAGAAAGACCCCCGCGTGTAGTAGTAGAAAGAGAGCGAAACATCCGGGACTGTTCCTCCTCCTTCCCTTTCCCTCCCTCCCCCCCCCCCCTCCCCCTTCATCCTCACTACTACTCCCTCTATGGAGATGATATTGAGCATAAACTAATTACCGAGCCTCTCCGGCCCGCTCACACAGTGCCCATACAAAAGGGCCTCCACTCTGCTCGCTCTCTCTCTCTCTCTCTCTCTCTCTCTCTCTCTCTGTCTCACTCCTCCATCCTAACCTTGCCTTGCAACGCCCCCCCCCCCCCCCCCGGGCTCCCCTCCCCTCCCCTATCTCCTAGCGCAAGTGATGACTGCGTTAGGGAAGGCGGATGTGAATATGATGACTGCGCTTGTTCCAACTGCCTTTCCCGTCTCACCCCACGTGGGGAGGTCCCTAATACCTTGCTAATGGACAACGGAATGAGGCAGAGGAGGAGGAGGAGAGAAGAAATGACGTGTATGTTTGGACTGGTCGTATGGGGAAACTTACCAGATTCACAAAGGTCATGAGTATCGTTTTCTTCAATGCATGCGTCGAGTTCGTCAAATAATAGTCAGTGATGATTCGCATTGCGATTGAATCTGTTTTTTGTGTGTTGGTGTTTGTGTTTTAGTTCTTGTCGATTTTGTGTTTAGTGGGGGGGGTTTATGTTGCCTTGCTTACCGTTGTTTTTGTGTGTTTGTCTGCATTTCACTTTTTTGTATAATGTTTTATTAGTTTTATGAACCCTAATGGTTTATTTTCATTTCTTTTGTGTGTTTGGACTGTGTTTTGTGTGGCTGTATAGACCCTCATGGTTTGTTTTCAATTCTTTTGTGTGTTTGAAATTTGTTTTCGGTTCTGTGTTGTGCGTGTTTCTTAAATTCAGCCTTGTTGTGTGTGTTTGTACTTTGACTAGCGGTAATTGCTGTTTTCGCGTAGGAAAAAAAAAACCGATATATCACTACAACAATACAGTAAATATGACGGTAAAACAGTAACTATCACGTGAAGATAATATTCTCTCTCTCTCTCTCTCTCTCTCTCTCTCTCTCTCTCTCTCTCTCTCTCTCTCTTTTAAACAGATGTGAAGCGCTGTTTAACGCAGTGAGTCAAAGGTAAGGAAACGATCGTACGACCTTTGTAAACTTGGAGCCATAAAAAAGGGTTCACTATAGCAGTTATCACCGCGCCTTTGGGAAGAAGTACAACCCCCCCCCCCCCCCGCCCCCTCCCCATCCCCGCTCCGCATCCCCAAGACTTACCATGAACGCAATGACACCAGCAATACCGATGTTCACACATTTAAGTCACACCTACTCGTTCTCTTGATATTCATTATCTATTTCAATGAGTCGCTTACACTGTCTTCATGTTTCATTAAAAAGAAACATGCTCTTTTCATAGAGACAGAGTGATTCCCATATAGGACGAAAAATCAAGACCACATACGATACAGAAGCAACAACAACAATCAGTTGCTACACATGACAACAGTACTTATGAAGGTTTTCTTGAAGAAACTGACGGGTTTTCACGGTTACTACGGGCTTTCAAAACTGGTGACCATCATACTATCCAGGACATACAGCATGGGGCTTTTGTGATTAGGAATAGTCAATACAGACAAAGCAGCAAGAATACCTTCTGCGTCCCTGTGCAGATGCCGTGGGCTTGTGGCAAAGCACTGACTTGGCAAGTCTGACGTTCCCAGTTTGAGTCCGTGTCGCGCCCAGACGCACGCACGCACGCAAGTACGCAAGCGCGCGCGCGCGCACGCCACCACACACACAACACACACACACACAACACACACACACACACACACACACACACACACACACACACACACACATACACTGTCCCTTTCGCTGCCCATCTTAACATCTTGTTCTGGTGATTCTATGCATTGTAAGAACGTCCCCTTGCCTTTTTCACCTCCTCCCCCCTCCCCCTTTCTCCTGCCCCCCCCCCCACCCCCCCCCCAAATCTGGCATGATAATTCCCCGACCCCATCATTTCTGTTATCGGGGGATTGGAGGGTGAGGGTTGTGAATCTGGGATCTGAATGTAGCTGAAATATGGATGTCCGAAAGGGACACTCACGGCAAAACTGAAGAGCCAAAAAAAAAAAAAAAAAAATAGTGAGGTAAGGTATGGTAGTATTGCTTATAGCCCAGCCGACCGCAAGGGCCATATCAGGGCTGTCACCGCGTTGAAGTCAACTCACAAGTCATTCTTTCACACAACCCTTAAAAATACATCTAAAAACACACCCGAAATTTTGTTTAAAAATCTTTCCACTGAAAAAAAAAATAATGATGATAAATAAATAAACAAATAAATCAAATAAATGAAGTAACAAAAATAAAACCCAAAACAAAAGGAAAACGCAGGGCGCCTGAGAACTGACGGTCTCAACAGCTTTCTCCACAATCTCCATCGCGAAATAAGCGACGATGTCAGCAAACAGCACATTTCACAAGCTGGCAACCCCCCTCCCTCCTCCCCTCACAACCGCCGAACGTGAGCTCGCCCAATATCGCGCGCACGCAATATACCAACCATCCACGCCAACATTTTGGGGAGAAAAAAACAACAACAAATTTTGATACCATATTGGCCATACTCCAGTGAGTCAGTTCTGGCGGGGTTTCTTTGTGTATGTGTGTGTGTGTGTGTGTGTGGTGTGTGTGTGTGCGTGTGGTGTGTGTGTGTGAGTGTGTGTGTGTGTGTGTGTGGTGTGTGTGTGTGTGTGTGTGTGTGTGTGTGCGCGCGCGCGCGCGCGCGCGTATTTCTGATATTCATTAGGAAAACAAAGAAGAAGCGGGGGTGAGGGTGGAGGTGCGATTCTTTTGTTTGTTATTGTTCCCCCATACCCAATCCAATTCTTTTTCTTACAGTTTCACACAAACACTGACCCCCTATACAATTGATGCCACCCCTCACCCCTACCCCCACCCCCCAAAAAGACTTAACTAACCAGGACATCATCACTCCCTCATCCCAACTCCGCCCCAAACCAAAAGCTCCTCACCCACTCCACCACCACCACCACCACCACCCCCAGCAGCAGCAGCTACGCGCGCGGGGCGCTCTCGAGCGGAAATGATACGAAGGGAGGCGACTCGCGCTAACAAACACGAACAAGTTCATAGCACGAAGCGCCCCCTGGAGGACCCCGTGTCAACGGGAGCCGCGGCAGGGCCCGCAACCCCATAACAGGGGGCGACGGAGCCTGCACGAAAATGAAGTAATCCAGTTATAATCTGCTGGCTCCTTTCTTTCTTTTTTCCTTCTTCTTTTCTTTCCTTCTCTGTTCTCTTTTCTTCCATGGTAGTTCCGGCGGAGTCAGGCAGGGGTACTGGGGTCGGGGCCCCGGTTGTATTGGGGTCGGTCGGGTCGGGGTCGAGGTGAAAGGGAGGGGCGATCATCGGGCGCCCTGTAAACGGAAAAAAAGGGCGGGAGGGCGTGAGTTGTCCCCCCACACCTCATTAGGCGTACTTAACCCCCATCTAGGCCCTCCGCCGCCGGAAACCATTATCAGAGAGAGAGAGAGAGAGAGAGAGAGAGAGGGAGAAGAGAGAGAGAGAGAGAGAGAGAGAGTTCAAATGGTTTATTGTATTTCAGCCATTCGCCACTGGGTGTAATTTTCTTGCAAATATATACGAGCATGTAAGAAGAATCAGCTGGGATCTGCGCTTGGAGTTTTGAGTCACAGAGTGTCGTCACCATAATCAATGACGTAACGACTTCCCAGAGTTACAAGCGGCGTGTGTGTGTTGTGCGCGCGCGCGCGCGCGCGCGCGTGTGTGTGTGTGTGTGTGTGTGAGGTGTGGTGTGTTTGGTGTGTGTGTGTGTGTGTGTGTGTGTGGTGTGGGTGAGTGTGTGTGTGTGTGTGTGTGTGTGTGTGTGGTGTGTGTGTGTGTGGTGTGTGGTTTGCGTGTGCGTGTGTGTGTGTTAGTTAAATGAAGACATTTCAGACCGCTCTGAGAGAGAGAGAGAGAGAGAGAGAGGAGAGAGAGAGAGAGAGAGAGAGAGAGAGAGATAAACCGACAGACAGACAAGCAGGCAGGCAAAGACAGAGACAGAAGAGAGAAAGAGAGAGAGAGAGAGAGAGAGAGAGAGAGAGAGAGAGAGAGAGAAGAGAGAGAGGAAGAGACAGAGAGAGAGGACGAAGGTGAAGAAGACAGCAGAAGGTGGAAAAAAAAGGAGAGGGAGGAGGGTAAGAGAGAGACAGAGAGGGAAAAGAAAGAAAGAAAGAAAGAAAGAATTCAATCGCTGCCATGAGGAAGGTCTGCTTCCAGACACTGTCCTCTGTGAACAGACTGTGGTGAAATCAAAATTCTTCTGGCGGCGTCCAGCGAGGAAACAAATCATATTTCTCCCCAGCTATCGACTTCATCCTGGGAGGTGCTATCACGTTCTGTCCCTTCGCCTTCCTCAACTGACCTGCGCTGTTCGCGAGCGAATGAGAGCAGCAGAAAAGAAGATGGGGAAGAAAAAAAAACATGAAGACAAGAGAGAAATGAATGAATGAATAAATAAATAAGTTAACAAATCAGGGAAGCTTTTCATACCAAAACGAAAGCGAACAGGACAGAAGGAAAAGGGAAGAAAGGAGAGGGCGGGGGGGGGGGGGGGGGGGGGGGGGGGGGGGGGGGGGGAGATACAGAGAGAAAAGTGGTATCATTCGGACAATGGTCAAGAGCTCTCCCGGGCGGGGGTTGGGGGGGGGCGGGGATGGGGGTGGAGGCTCGTTATAAAAACCTGGACAAAACAAACTGACTCAGCGCATTAGAAAAGTCTCTTCTGTCGCCCAAGGAAAATGAATAGGTAAATAAGTAAGCAAACCAGGGAAGAGAACTGTAACCTTTAAAAACGAAAGTGTGTGTGTGGAGCAGGAGGAAGAGGGAAGAAAGGAGAAGGGGGGGGGGGGGGTACCGAGGGAAGAGTGGTTCCTTGAGGACCATGGCCAAACGCTCTGCCCGTGAGAGAACAGCCAGTCATCGCTGAGGCCCAGGGAGAAAAAAAACAGACTGATCACTTCAGAAGTCTGTTCTGATACCTAGTTGCGACATACGTTAACAATGCGGTGCAATACGACAGAGAGAGAGAGAGAGAGAGAGAGAGAGAGAGAGGAGAGAGAGAGAGAGAGAGAGAGAGAGAGAGTGGCGCAACAGAAAACAACCCAGAACATCGTAAACAATGTACACACCCTGACAATGCAATGACACCAGCTACGTGCAACACGTGAACCAAGTTCAGGACATGAGAGCTTGTGGGGGGCGAGAAAGAAAGAGAGAGAGAGAGA
>CM065725.1:44024564-44039564 GCA_033310375.1 Conus canariensis
GTATGCCGAGGAAAGGTTTGTTGTTGTTGTTGTTGTTGTTGTTGTTGAATATACACACACATACACAAACAAACAAAAATCCAAGTGAAAGCGAAAACCCCATCCACCCACAAGTGTCACATCACTTAGTGTTACTTGCCCTTCACAAAGATCACTTAGTGTTACTTGCCCTTCACAAAGGCGTTTTCAGAATGAAAAAACAAAAAAAGGGTAAGGAACAAGGATCTGAAAGGGAAGGAGGGAGTGGAGGAGGGGGAGGGGCGGGGGAAGGATGTCTGTGTCAGTGGGTAAATCGCGAAACTAGAACACAACGTTGAAAATAGAAACAACCATTGAGTATCCAGCTTCCCTTGGCCAATACCCCGAGCCCTTTGATTCTTTCATCTGGGAGTTACTCCATTCAGGTGGAGGGGCTGACTGTCTCATTATCTCTCCATTCGGGCACTGCAAAATTATATCAATCCCCGCCAGCCCTTCACACGGGTGTCCGGCAAAATGATATCAAACAGATCATTAATCCGTGCCCAGACAGTCTCTGAAAGGCCAGGTCCACCATCTCGAATGAATGCTGATTACCCTCGATGCCGGGCCCTTGGCCATCACCTGATGCTCGCCACCAAAAGGAAGATAATCAAATATTTACAAAGGGAGACCATCTCGATAAACTTGCAAATGGAGGATATAATTGTGAAGGGGGGGAAAGGGCGGGCGGCGCGTGATCAGAAAAATAAATCGAATTCCGGCACTCGGCGAGGACGGTGTAATTTCTGCACTATCAGACTTCAGGATGAGGAGGATGGAGGTGGTGAAGGGATGAAGGGGAGGGGGTGGTGGGAGGGAGGGGGTGGTGGTGAAAGGGAGTGTGATGGGAGAGGTACGGGAGTGGAGTCGAGTGGGATGGGGAGACAGATGACTTTACAATGTACCAGCAGGGATACGAAAGATACGGAAATCGGTCAAATTTGAAAGGATAGTTCAGGCCAGAAGAAACCTACCGACAAAAATGACTACTGTGTGTGTGTGTGTGTGTGTGTGTGTGTGTGTGTGTGTGTGTGTGTGTGTGTGTGTGTGCGTGTGTGTGTGTGTGCGTGTGTGTGTGTGTGTGTGTGTGTGTGTGTGTGTGTGTGTTTGAGTGAGTGTGCGTGTGTGTAGCCTGAATGACAAACCTCGTGAAATAGGCCCATCAAACCAAGGCACCGTTTTCAAATCCGCTCATTAACGATAATCTTGTCTGTCCTTCCACTGTCATTACTGGAACAGTTAAATAGATAAAAAAAAAAGAGATAAATGTCCGCAGTTGTCTCTCATCTTTACCCATCACCACCGAATGCGGGTCGCCTGCTGACCTACATGCCAGTCTCAATCAAAACGAATGGTTCCGATGAGGGAATGGGCCACTCACAGACAAACTCACCACCAATCAGAATTGCTATTGACGTGTCCCGTCCTTTCTCTGAGACAAAGAAGGGGACGAACAAGTACTGCTATACATGAAACTCTACATCCATACCTCTAACCTCCCATCGCTTCTCTACACCATCAACACTTAGGTATCTTCCCTCTGCTCCGACCCCAACTCTTGCCCCCCCCCCTCCCCCCCGATCCCCCGTCTTTGTGAACTGATGCATGCGCAGATCAGGTCTTTCACACACACACACACACACACACACACCACACACACACACACACACACACCACACACACACACGTCAAGATTTTCCATCATTAACTGTCGCACATTCTCGCCGTCGCCGTCTGAGTGGCTATGAACAAGTCAACGCACTGCACACAATTGTCCTATAAATCGTGGTGATAATTCTGATCTTCATCATGGCAACGTCACAATCGGAACGGCGGGGGGAGGGGGTGGTGTGATGAGGGGGGGGGGGTGATGGAGGGGGAGGGAGAGGAGGGGAGGGGGGAGGAAGCCACTGATCATATCAGATGCTGATGTCTCACCCGCCCAGAAATCTCGCACGTTCTCGATGTTTGGCGAGACTCGGGCATCCACACAAGTTCTCGTCAGTCGAAGGCGGCATTTGGGTGCAGACACCACATTTATAGCAACCGGCTCACGCCACCGGATTCTTTGTGGAACAGTGCTATGTGACTAACACTTCTCTTTCTCCAATGAACAGAGCAACAGCGTTTGGTGGGTTTATGTTTGTAAATCCACACTTATCATACAACAGACAGGAGAAAAGGCAAGCAATCACTCCAGAACTGTTATGACAGAATCAAACTTCGCACAAGCTCCAAATAAAGATGACGTCAATCAGAGGAAGGCATGGAGGTCGTTAACAACGGTTAAACCAACACTTTTTTTTTAAACACCAACTCACTTTAACTCGAAATAAACAATCAACAATAATAAACTTTTTTTTTCAATCGAAATAGAAAAAAAAAAAAACAACAGTTTAACCACACCTTTTTTTTAAAAAAGCAAATCGCTTTAATTCAAAATAAGCAATTCACACCCAAACCCTTTTATTTCTAATAGAAGTAATCAGCCAGTTTACACTGATAAATATGTGGCACACTGTAAAGCCCTACGAAAACAAAGTTCTTTTTATTTACGTTTAGAAAAATAAACAACCAAAAGATGGATAAAATAAACAAACCAAAAAAAAAAAGATGGAACAAAGCTCTGGAAAGAGCAAGTTCCGTGACACTGGGTAAACCATGCTGCAGACACTAAAAATAGAACCAGTCATCGAGTATCCAGCTTCCCCGGCCCCCACCGTCTCATTATCTCTCAAATCGGGCCCCACAGCCAAACGGTATCATTGCCCGCCCGCCCGCCGCCCCTACCCATTTCTGTCCAGCAAAATAATATCAAAGTGGTCATCAATCTGTGCCCAAACAGTCCTTGAAAGGCCAACCCTCCCCCCCCCCCCCCCCCCCCCTGTCTCAAATGAATGCTGATTACTCTCGATGCCAGGCCCTCCCCTCGCAATGCCATCACCGGAGGCGTGCCACCTAAAAGATAAATATTTACCAAGGGGAGACAATATCTCGATAAACTTTAAAAATAGAGGATATAATTGCCAAGGTGCTGGGCAACCGCGATGTGGTATTTGGGGAAATGCGTTGAATTCCAGCGCTCACAGCGAGGAGTTTGTAACTAATACATCACCAGAAGTTTGCGGAGGAGAACGTGGGGAGAGAGGGAGGGAGGGCGGAGGGTACGAGGAGGGTGGGGGGAGAGATGGCAGAAAGGAGGAGACATGGGAGATGGAGAGACTGTGTATCTTATCAGCAAGGTTTACAAATATAGAAGTATTCGGGTGGGAAATTCAAGCTCAAATCTCGATCTAGAGGACAAAGGCTGACACACTTCTATGGATTTTTTTTTCTTAACACATGCATGGGTGTGTGTGTGTGTGTGTGTGTGTGTGTGTGCGTGTGTGTGTGCGTGTGCGTGTGCGCGCGCGCGCACGCACGCGCGCGTGTGTAATGTGTGTGTGTGTGTGTGTGTGTGTGCACGCGCGCGCGCGCGCGCGCGCGCGCGCGTGTGTGTGTGTGTGTGTGTGTGTGTGTGTGTGTGTGTGTGTGTGTGTGGTGTGTGGTGTGTGTGATGAACCGAACAATATGGGACTAAAGAGCACAAAGGCAGAAATACGGGACTGCGTGGATGAGTGAGTGGGTGAGTGTATGTGCGTGGGTGAGTGTATGTGCGTGGGTGAGTGTATGTGCGTGGGTGTGTGTATGTGCGTGCATACGTATATATGCGTCAGTGTGCGCGTATTTGTGTGTTTTTCTTGTGTTTCTATACACACAAGTGCGCGCGTGTGCAAGCCTATGCGCGAGTGCGTGCGTCTGTGCATATGCATCTGCTTGCGAGGCCGCACGCTTGCGTGTGCGAGCGCACTATGTGAAGTCAGAGCCTAAGAATGCGATGCGCTCACAACTGTTTAATTTTCTAACCCATTTTCTAAAGGTCGTAATGAACAATCTCTCTCTCTCTCTCTCTCTCTCTCTCTCTCTCTCTCTCTCTCTCTCTCTCTCTCTCTCTCTCGTAAAACAAAATCAGTTACATTTCTGGAAACAGTTTTGTATTCTGATGAATGGTCACTGACAGTGTTACACCCTTGATAATAACTAGCGAACACCTTTTGTTTTTGAAACAAACGCAACAGACTGCATAGTCTAGTGTTAAATAAGAGAATTACGAAAAGGAACTACAAAAGCAAAGTAACCAAAGAACAGTGAGCAGGAGTTACACACAAAAAATGCCCCTCGGATTATATACTTACTTGCATGGCCCCGAACACTGAAACGAATAGGAGCCTTTCTCAACACACACACACACACACACACACACACACACACACACCACACACACACACACATACACAACACACACACACACACACACACACACACACACACACACACACACACACACACACACACACACCCCACACACACACACACACACACACACCACACAAAGTGCAAAGGAACGCCAATGCACCAAACGCCATGTACGTTGATCACTTCGAAAGCTCTTGATCGAACGATCGGTGACTTAACAGACAACTAATAATACGCACGTGATCTTTGAACATGTGAAATAAGCCCAGTTTCCTCCTCCCCACCCCACCCCCACTCCCCTACGCCCTGGTTGGTCACGACGGAATTAACGAAATATAAGTAAACAAATATAAAAGATTGCACTTACGGAATCCACGTATCTTCTGATATCACCGAGCAGCTGATACAAGTATTTGTGACGATGACATACAGCTTGCAAATAGTGTCATCCGCTTGAAAACCCATGCACTGCACAACACATCTAAAACGATAGATTTTACAGTCAACCCAGAATAAACAAATATCGTTTTAAATCGAAAAACGGTGATGATCTTTCACCTCCAGTGATGTTTTCACGATACCGATTCGGACATTGTCAGTGTAAACAAATATTCATGTCAGTGTAAACAAATGTTCATGAGTACGTTTAACAACCAGCCATGCAAGATCTGGACGACAGAACCGGAAAAGAGGTGGCTACGCTAACATGACGCTGTGAGAGAGCTGAGAAAATATCCATTTTATGACTAAAGTAACCAAACTTTCAAAGTCAAACAAACGATTAACATTAGTCACTACTGTTGTTGTCGTCGTCGTCGTCGTCTTTGTCGTCGTCATCGGTGTTTATCCTTTCTTAACTCACACACCCAGCCAACAGTCAGCGAGTCACTAAATCTCATACAGATAATCTGTGCTCAGTAATACTTTTTCACTCAAAATCGCATACAATACAAATGCTTGAAGTACTGGAACAACATAAACGGCAGGTTGGAACGACGGTTTGTGTGATAAAACTCTGTATCATGACATCTCCTGGCCCATTCACAACAACATGCAGAAAACAGAACCAGTCACACTGAGTATCCAGCTTCCCTGGCCCTCTGAGTATCCGGCTTGCCTGGCCCACTGAGTATCCAGCTTCACTGGCCCTCTGAGTATCTGGCTTGCCTGGCTCACTGAGTATCCAGCTTCACTGGGCCTCTGAGTATCGGCTTGCCTGGCTCACTGAGTATCCAGCTTCCCTGGCCCACTGAGTATCCAGCTTGCCTGGCTCACTGAGTATCCAGCTTCCATGGCCCACTGAGTATCCAGCTTCCCTGGCCCACTGAGTATCCAGTTTCCCTGGCCCACTGAGTATCCAGCTTCCATGGCCCACTGAGTATCCAGTTTCCCTGGCCCACTGAGTATCCAATTTCCCTGGCCCACTGAGTATCCAGTTTCCCTGGCCCACTGAGTATCCAATTTCCCTGGCTCATTGAGTATCAAACTTCCCTGGCCCACTGACTATCCAGCTTCCATGGCCCACTGATATCCAGCTTCCCTGGCCCACTGAGTATCCAATTTCCCTGGCTCATTGAGTATCAAACTTCCCTGGCCCACTGAGTATCCAGTTTCCCTGGCCCACTGAGTATCCAATTTCCCTGGCTCATTGAGTATCAAACTTCCCTGGCCCACTGAGTATCCAGCTTCCATAGCCCACTGATATCCAGCTTCCCTGGCCCACTGAGTATCCAGCTTCCCTGGCCCACTGAGTATCCAGCTTCCACGGCCCACTTATATCCAGCTTCCCTGGCCCACTGAGTATCCAGCTTCCCTGGCCCACTGAGTATCCTGCTTCCCTGGCCCACTGAGTATCCAGCTTCTCTGACCCACTGAGTATCCTACTTCCCTGGCCCATTGAGTATCCAGCTTCCTTGTCCAGTCCCCGCAAAGCCCAACCACTTCATATCAGAGTCGGTCCATTCGGGCTGGGGGTTACTGCCCCATTGTCTCGCAGTTTGGGCACGGGCAAATCATATCAATCCCCGTCGCTGTTCGTATTTCCGTCCAGCAAAATGATATCAAACAGGTCATTAATCCGTGCCCAAACAGTCCCTTTAAGGCCAGCAGACTCCCCCTCCCTTAACCCCATCCCCCTGCATCGTTTCTGAACGAATGCTGATCACCCTCGATGCCGCGCCCATATCCCCATTCCCCTACCCCCCCCCTCCACTCCTCTCCTCCTCCACCCCAGCTCCTCCCCCCCCCCCCTCCCCTGCACCCAATACCGCCTGATCCTCGCGACCAAAAGGGAGATAATTAAATATTTACACTAAATGCAAAGGCACTGGGAAGGAACAGAGAGAGAGGAGAGAGAGAGAGAGAGAGAGAGAGAAGGGTGGGGGGAGGGAGAAGCAGAAGAGGGCAAGGGATGATGATGATGATGATGATGATGATATGAGGGTTTGGGGTGGGGTGGGGTGGGGGACAGGGCTAGGCGGCGCGTGCTCCAGAGAACTGTACTGAATTCCGTCGCACGACTGGAGGTTGCTATAGTTCTGTACCAACAGACCAAGGCATCAAGATACCAAGTCCCATGGACAGAGGGTCAGAGAGGGAGGAACCAGACGGAAATGTGGCGGAAAGGGAATAGGGGAGGGGGCGGGGCGGTGGAGGGTGGAGTGTGGAGAGAAGAGGTGTGGCGAGTGGTATGTGTGTGGCAGTGAAAACTGATGACTTTGTACTACACCAGTGGGGATATAAAAATACTGGATTTTTCTCTTGTTTGCTTGTTTTTGTTTTTTTGGTTGATCTCTCTCTCTCTCTCTCTCTCTCTCTCTTGATGATGATGATGATGATGATGATAACGATGATGATCATGACGACGACGACGACGACAATAATAATGATAATACTAATGATAATGATAATAATCATGATAATGATGATGATAATGATGATGATGATGATGATGATGATGATGATGATGATAACGGAAACATGCAATTCTCAGATAAAAAAAAATCTCCACGAATTCTTCTTGATCCGAGGTTGTTGTGGGGAGACAGGGACTCGTTCTTTTCCATAAAATCCCCCAAACCCTTCACATCCCTGTCCAATTTCCCTTCTGTCCCACCTTCCCTCTGTTCCAACCCCCTCCCCCACCCCACCCCACCCCACCCCACCCCCACCCCCTATCGGCCCAAAGCAGCAGATGTATGTACAGCCAGGCTGTCTAACAGCCTATTCTTTTTTCTCCTGGGCTCACTGATCTCGCTTCCTCACTGCCGTCCCCCATGCGGCTAAACAGAAAGCCGTTCCCCTCAGCTAACAATTTCCCCGCGAATCCTTTGTAATTCTCCTCCCCATTTTGGTGGCGTCACTGGCAGCGCTGGGACCTGCAGCCAGCAGGTAGAGGACTCTGCTGGTTATCATCAACTCTAAAGGAAGCTTACAGAATTCAACGCATCGCGTAGCACCCCAAAAAATGGAGTTAACATATATGAATAAAAGGGACAGAAGTCAAATAATGCCAGTGAACGTACGAAACAGCGTGCGAGGAAATGGCTTATTCATAATACATAGATCTAGTTGCAAAGCGAGAGGACTGCAGGCGGAAATCTAAACAAATCTTTAAATAAATGTTAGCGAACCGCCCAGAAACGTGGACAAACGAGTCACAAGACGAAACACAACTAGTTTCGACCTCTTAGGTCTTCATCAGGTGAGACATTAACTCTTAGAGGTCGAAACTAGTGTGTTTCGTCTTGTGACTCGTTTGTCCACGTTCTCTGGGCGGTTCGCTAACATTTATTTAAGATTTGTCATAATACATAGAGCAAAATGGTTTTGTTTGTGTTTTGTTTGTTTAAAGAATTTGTTATTCAGTCGCCACAGACAGATATATCAGGTGTGGGGTATTATTTTCAGGAATTTTTATTTCTGTTGCTCAGATGCCACAGGCAGATGTATGACGTATGGAGTACCATTTTCAGGAAATTTCATTTCTGTTGTTCACACGCCACTGACAGATGTATCACGTATGGAGTATTGTTTTCAGGGTTTTTTTTTAAATTTCTGCTGCTGTTCGCTATGTCTGAAGACGACGTGTGTGTGTGTGTGTGTGTGTGTGTGTGTGTGTGTGTGTGTGTGTGTGTGTGTGTGTGTGTGTGTGTGTGTGTGTGTGTGTTTGTGTGTGTGTGTGTGTGTGTGGTGTGTGTGTGTGTGTTGTGTGTGTGTGTGTGGTGTGTGTGTGTGTGTGGTGTGTGTGTGTGTGTGTGTGGTTGTGTGTGTGTGTGTGTGTGTGTGTGTTGTGTGTGTGTGTGTGTGTCTAAAATCCACATGTCTATTTCGAACTGGTGATAAGCCAGTGTTCTTATGTACTCCGTTTTGTGTGTTGAACGGTTATTTCAGCTTGTGTTCAGTACCTCTTGCAATCCGTTTCCTTCTCCCGGGAGAGACAAGATGACAAAACAAAGAGAGAAGTTAAACAGCTTAACTTTCTGAATCAGTATTCTTTCCTTTTTATTTCATGTTCCACCTAATCTTCCATCCATCCTCCATCCACACACAACAAGACTGACAGGCAAACAGTTCATGTCTCGATCCCTTGTGACCTGCTCACTCAGGAATCAATTTCAAATACGAATGAAGATTCCCAATGAAACAGAGTGGGAACCTGCAGAGAATGAGGCTGTTGGGAGGAGTGGGGGTGGGGGGTGGGGTGGGGGTTGCATACATATGAAACAGATTACTGAGACGAAAATCAGCGAACGAATTCCAAACTCAATACACCTCAACATAAACACTATTAATCGGTCTGAACTTGTTCCACATGAACAAATCCTAAATCTTTCAAAGTCAAAGTTTAGGTAAGTATGAAGAGAGAGAGAGAGAGAGAGAGAGAGAGAGAGAGAGAGAGAGAGAGAACAGAGACAGAGAGAAAGACAGACAGATAGGCAGACAGAAAGACAGACAGACATAGACGGAGACAGAGAGACAGAGAGAAACAGACAGAGAGAAAACAAAGAGAAAGACAGGGGGGAAGAGGGGGGGGGGGGCGCTGAGAGGTAAGTGAGGCGGGAGGTTGGGGAGAGAGAAAAAGAAAGAATGGGGTGGGGAATGGAACATCAGTTTCCAGGGGGGGGGGGGGGGGGGGGGGGGGGGGGGGGGAACCTCCGTGACATTAGATAAACCTTGCCCAACACACTGAAAATGGTAATCACTCATTCCGTATCCAGCTTTCCCCGGCCAGTCTCATCATTCCCATCTCCCCAGCCCCACCCCCCACCCCCACCCCTTCCTTGATACCCCCCACCCTCCCGCCTCCACCCCTCCACCCCCGTCCCCAACCCTTCTTCCCTGACTCTTTCATCGAGCAAGCAGTCCATTCGCGAAGGGGTTACTGTCTTAGTACCACTCCAGTCCGAGCACAGTACAATTATATCAAAGGCCCCGCTCGGTCTTCGCAGGTCCCTTCGGCAAAATCATATCAAACTGGTCATTAATCCGTGTCCAAACAGTCCCATACTATCCCCCCTCTCCCTCCCTCCCTCCCCAATCCCCCCCCCCCCCCCTCCTTCCCACCCACCTCACTTCTCAATAAAGGCCGATCGCCCTCGATACCGCCCCCTCCCCCCCCCCCCCCCGCACTACTACCTCCCTCCTCTCTCTCTCTCTGCCCCCACCGCACCCCCTTAACCCAGCACCTGATCCTCGCCAGCAAAAGGGAGATAATCAAATATTTACAAAGGGGAGACACTCTCGATAAACTTGCAAATAGAGGATATAACTCCGACGGTACAGAAGAAAGTGGGAGGGGGGAGGAGGGAGGGAAGGTGGGGAGTTGGGGGAAGTTAGGCGAGGGGGGAGGGGGGTGGGGGGTTCAGCGCGTGATCAGAAATGTATTGAATTCCGGCACACAGGGAGAACGTTGTAATTGTACCACCAGTCTTTAGGATGAGGGGCAATGGGGGAGAGGGGGGGGGGGGGGGGGGGGGAGAAGCGGAGACGTGGGGAAGGGAGGGAGGGGGTGGGGGTGACAAGGTAAGGTATGGAATGGGAAAGAGTGGAAGAAGGTACTGTTCACTCACCAGGATGCAAAGATATACTGATATTTTTTTTTTCAAATTTGGACTGAAAATCTGGAACTGAAGTACAGCAACACTGACCTGTCTCTGTCCGTAGCAAGTGACTGGGTCTGTGTGTTTGCTTGTTAGTCTCTGTGTCTGCCTGTCTGTCTGTCTGTCTGTCTGTCTGTCTGTCTGTCTGTCTGTCTGTCTGTCTGTCTCTCTCTCTCTCTCTCTCTCTCTCTCTCTCTCTCTGTCTATGTCTCTGTCTGTTGCTCTCCCCCCCCCCCTCTCTCTCTCTCTCTTTTTTCTTCGACCTTCATGTACCAATTTAGAACCGGTTTTCCGTCTGAATATCTCGTTCGCGTGTGTGTGTGTGTGTGTGTGTGTGTGTGTGTGTGAAATATTTTAGACTCACAAAAAAATGTATACGTTCTGTTATATATATATATATATATATATATATATATATATATATATATATATATATATATATATATACATTTTTTTTCTTAAATGTCAGTATAGCCAAAGGCAAAGGTTAATCTGACAGTAGACTGATTTCAGTCAGAAATTAAAAGACACAAGTTGCTAAGAGGTTGTTTATTCAAGAGCAGGCTTTACTGTTGGAATGCTATCAAAACAAGTCATAACGTTATAATTAGATGATGTATAGTATAGACACGAAATGTGCAAGTGTATGAGCGCATTCGCATATACGCGCGCGCACGCACGCACGCACGCACGCACGTACGCACGCACGCACACACACACACACACACACACACACACACACACACACAAACACACACACACACACACGTACGCACGCACGAACAGAGAGAGAGAGAGAGAGAAATCTTAATTTTCCTCCTCAAAACAATGTTACATTCCTTCCCAGGCGAACCCCTGGCCTGCAAAATCTTGCCACCAAACAACAAAACCAATCTCCCACCAGACTGCCTCAAAACAACGTTATCTGAATTCTTCCTCTTATCTCTCCTCTTTTCTTTTTCTGTTTCCTTTTTTTTTTTTTTTTTTTGTCCCCTCACCTCCTCCCCAGTCTAGTTTTCCCTCTCTGACTATTCTAACCACGGAAGAAAACAATCGCGACAAAAAGCCGCCGAGATTGTTTCGCCGCCTCTGATTGGACGGCCCCATCTCGGGAGACTGCCTCGCCCAATCAACGGATGCAACAGATCGCCTGATTGGGAAGGGGGAAGCCTGCGTGTTGAAATTCATATCAAGTCCCCCCTTTGGCCGGCTGATAATCATAATGACGGGATTGAATCCCCTGATAGAGCTGAAAGAGAGGAGAGCGGACGGAGGGGGGGGGGGGGAGAGAAGTGGCGGGGGGGAGGGGAGAGAGAGAGAGAGAAAGAGTGGAGGCGGGAGTGTGGCGAGTGCGCCGAGTGGTTAGCTTCAATCGCTTCCAGGTCGCTTTCCGAACGTTCAATCCTCCTCCACACGAGCATTTTCTTCTTCCGTAGCGTTCCACCTTCTCTTTTTACACCAATACAAACGAATACAGTGTCCAACCGCGGGACGCAAGCCCTGCGCGCTAACGCCATGCCCTGCGCAAATCAACATGGTATCCCCTTACTACAACATTCAGCACTTTCGCCGACAGCTGGCGCACTGGAATTCTGTGCTTCCCCTACACCAGCCACCATCACACTCGTGCGATGCCTGTGACCTCACCAAACTTTGAATTTTTTTTTATCAAACTGAATTAGATCAATTACAGTTTCTTTTCGTGCAGCATTCCCCAAAATGAATGACAGTGAACATCGCTTGAGTTGGTGCAGACACTGGTAGTCGATGCTGTGGAGTCACGAGCCTTGCTGTGGAGTTTATTTCCGACACTGCTGTCGATAGAGTTAGCTCGCTTGCGAACGGTTTTTTTCTTTTTGTTTGTTTTTTTTTCTGCTTTTTCTTTTTTTAATTACTTCGCAAGTTTAGCATGTTAAGACTGCAACCTTGAGTCACT
Source organism: Conus canariensis (assembly GCA_033310375.1). Lineage (NCBI taxonomy): Eukaryota > Metazoa > Mollusca > Gastropoda > Neogastropoda > Conidae > Conus > Conus canariensis. Next base: position 44,036,919 of record CM065725.1, read on the forward strand.
TCTACATACCCACCCTACAAACGATCTTTTTTTGTGCTCAGGATGAAGACCCCACCTACTGTTTTCGAGATAACTTCCGGACAGGTACAGACAGACGGACAGACGAAAGGATCTGACAACAGTACTCTGCTCCGCAGGCAATAATTCTTCTTTGTCATCGTTAAAACTGAATTTGAGGGGAGATGTGCCCTGCAAACCAGTCATCACCCTTCTTTTCTCAGCATCATTCTTGTAATTCCCATCTCCTTCTCCCTTCTTTACAGATGCGTATGCAGAAGGTTTGTTTGCTTGTTAGCTTGTCTGTGCTTGTTTATTTGTTCACATACTTGTTTATAGAAAAACATTTGTTCAGGGTTTTCATCTTTTTTCTTTTTTTTTATCTATCTTGACGTTTTCTGATTGCACGTAACTTTTATCGAGCCTTGGAAATCTGAACACAAAGGACGAATGCTCTAAACAACAACAAAGTTGACAAAGGAAATTAACTAAACAACAACAAAGTTGACAAAGGAAATTAACAATGTTTGAACAGTGGTAGGAAACAATATTGACGAACAAACAAACCCATAGCAGATGGCATCTCACAGCTTCTGAACCAGGTCGAAACTGTGCTACATTTGGGAATCAGCAAGATCATCAACAACGTCGACAGAAAAGCCACATTTATTCGGGGGACGGGGGCACATCTTTTGGCACAGGTATGGAGCCATACTGGGAACCCGGCATCCAAAAATGTTTGTGACTGTCGTGCATACGCAAGCAGCGTTGTGGCCGTTCTGTGATAGAAGAAAGGAAGCTGGAAGTCCCCCAAAAGGTTGTGTTGTGTGTGTGTGTGTGTGTGTGTGTGTGTGTGTGTGTGTGTGTGTGTGTGTGCGCGCGCGCGCGTATGCGTGCGTTCGTGGGTTAAAGTGCGCTCGTGACTGTGTGTGTATGGGGGGAGGGAGAGTGGGAGTCAATGCACGTGGATGGGGTGTTGTAACTACCAATACACTGAAGACAGGACGATGGCATCAGGCGTGCATTTCCAAAGTTAATACTGACGGTTCATCTGACATACAATAAACATACGCAACAGATCATGACAAAAGCATACGAAGTCCGAGTCAACAAGTTTATAGCACTAACCCATGATTAACACTGTTTTTCATTATTAACTATAATGTTTGGTATTCACTGTTTCTCACGTAGGAGTTTCCGCTGCAGACTTTTCTGAATTTATCATGCTCTCATAATTGTTCAAATCGTGGGGGGTAGGGGGGGGGGAGATGAAATCGATTGAAAATCCATAACAAATTTAAATAAAATGTAATTCCGCAGCTCCTCATGGTGCCAAGCACCCATAGTCCATAACCCTGTCAAACGCAAGAGTTCAATCAACGTCTCCCCAACCTACCCTTAATCTTCATCCCGCCCTGCTTTACCTTGCCCCCTCGCTGCCCCACCATCCTCTCCCCCACCCTCCCCTCCCCTCCCCTACCCTAAACCCCACTCAACCCACCCTAACCACCTACATAACCACCAACCTACCAACCAACCAACCCACCCACCCACCCACAGAGGGCCGGGGAACTATAAGCTAACCGAGCAATCTTCAGCGTCGATCTGCAAGCTTAATTATCCGGCCGTCTGCCGGGGACGGACAGGGTGCCAGTCACAGTTACGCCCCTTGCCAAGGGCCCCTGTCAACCCGCGTCTGCTGCCTGGAACTGCTGGACATCATCTTGTTGTCTTTGCCCTGCTCAGGGAGCTGGAAGGCTGGGGGGGGAGTGGGGGTGGGGGGGGGGGAGGGGGACGGTGGGGATGGGGTGAGGAAGGGTAGAGGAGTTGGGGGAGGGAGGGAGGAGAGAGGGAGGGGCACAAGGTGGGGTGGTGGTGGTGGTGGTGGTGGTGATGGATGGTGGTAGGAGAGGGTAACTGTGGTCAACGACCTCTGTCCTCTCCCTTCCTTGGACATCTCTTTAGCTTCTGGTGGAATGGCTACAGATGGGTTAGGGTCAAACGAGGACTAGTGGAGTGCAAAAAAAAAAAAAACTTTATACAAATATTGCCTTTTTCTATAAAGGGATTTCTGAAACAAGCTGGCATCAAAACGGTTGGTGTACATCTCTGCCTGCAAAGAAATACATGTGGTCTTCAGAGTTTCAGTTTCGGTTTCAGTTTCATCAAGGAGGTGTCAATGCGCGCGGACTAGCCCATGTACGCTACACCACATCCGCTAAGTTTTTGAGACCACCCTGCGCATATATTAAAGCTGATGGATAAACGAATTGATGACTGAGATGAATGAATTTTAAGAAGAGTGGTCTCGTGGCTACGACTCGGGCTAATGCGTAGGTCAGACATCTGCGAAGCTGTTGTGATCATCAGAACTAAATTTAGGTCAGACTCGAACTTTCCGTCTGTGTACACTTTTTTTTAAAATAAGGGCAATGAGCCTTAATCAACTGATTACAGTCAACCACTGGACTACCGTGGAAGATTGTGTATATTTCATTGCATTAGGTCAGACCGGGCCGATGCCCACTCGCGCTGTTTTCAGTTCAGACAGACTTCCCTCCAACTCGCCCTCTCGCACTGTGCCACGTCATGTTTTACCTACCACCAGGGCTTCAAGCGGTCTGTAGCCTATAGCCTGTGGGATCGGTG
>CM065725.1:44057064-44059564 GCA_033310375.1 Conus canariensis
ACAAAAAACAAACAAAAACAAAATAACAAACTAAAACAGACCGCAGCCATGCTGAAAACAATCACACACACACACACACACACACACACACACACACACACACACACACACACACACACACAGTGCAAAGTAACCCTTATCTGATATACATCACTCAACAGACAAGTAACTCTTCGGCTACTAACGCTTCTTCTGACTTCACACATTTCAGACCAAAACAAAAACAAACAAACAAACAAAACAAACAAACAAAAAAAAACCTCCCCAGATGGCCGTGTGCAGGAATATGACCAACAGCCATGCCAGATAGCATTCTCCGTTCAACACTTCAGAACACAATCACTACTAAACTACTCAAGGTAGATAACACCATAGGTCGTGCAAAGGACGCCAGCCATTCCGCTTCAGTTTTCACCCACACGACCACAAAAAGAAGGGAGAACAAGAAGAACAAGAACAAGAAGAACAAGAACAAGAAGGAGGAGGAGGAGAAGGTGGAACAGGAGAAGGAGGAGGAGAAGAAGAAGAAGAAGGTGGAGGAGAAGAGGAAGAAGAAGAAGGAGGGGAGAAGGAGGAGGAGAAGAAGAAGGAGGAGGAGAAGAAGAAGAAGGAGGAGTAGGAGGAACAGGAGGAGGAACAGGAGGAGGAGGAGGAGAAGAAGGAGAAGAAGAAGAAGGAGGAGGAGAAGAAGAAGAAATAGTAGGAGAAGGAGGAGGAGAAGAAGAAGGAGGAGGAGGAGGAAGAGGAGAGAAGGAGGAGGAGGAGGAGAGAAGAAGAAGAGAAGAAGAAGAAGAAGAAGAAGAAGAAGAAAAAAGAAGAAGAAGGAAAGATCCCAAACAAAGTGAGAGACAGGTAGGCAGGCACACCGAGGATTCAGGTACGGAAACTTCACGACAGGCGCAGAGAGAAGAAAAAACTAAGCACTGAACAGGGAAAACAACTTCCGCTCCCATGGTCAAACAATTCAAGGCGCATAACTCCACGCCAACACTGCTTGCAGTACCGGTTCATCTGGCGCAACTACAGACAAGAGGCATGTTCTGTGTGCGTTTGAGAGCGAAGTCTCATTTCGTATGCCCATCTGCTACGTGAACAGGTAGGGTCATCAATATATTGCAGAGACTGATGTGCCTTTGAGTGTTCCACTACAAGAATAAAAGTTACTTCCCTTCGTCCGTAAGGGAAGAAGGTGTGTGTGTGTGTGGTGTGTGTGTGTGTGTGTGTGTGTGTGTGTGTGTGTGTGTGTGTGTGTGTGTGAATACATACACATGCAAAGCATGCGATAAAGAATTAACGGCAACAAATGATGAAAGATATGTAGTATTAGCACAAGTAGCATGCAGACTGGCTCAAACCAAAGCCTCGCGGCTCATATAATTAAAAGTCCCGTCTTTCAATGCTTATTGAGAGGTTTGCCATCTGAATGGCGAACTTTAATCTTCAGTTAATCTTCAAAGAGTTTATAGCTAAAATGTGCAGATGTGACTTCGATATCTTTTAATGTATTAGAAGATGGTGTCCTTCCGAGTTCAGCTGACAGTGAGTTCCAGAGGTTAACGAACTGTCTACGCTTATATTAACTAGTTAGCATTGACACTTAGAATTTGTTCTGTACAGTCTTGACTTTTCGTTTTATTGCATGATTATTATGAAAAGAATGTCTCAAAGTTAATACCTTTTAAAATGTTACGTAACTGGCCTCAATGAGATCACCTCCTTAACGCCTAGCCGTTGATGATGTCTTCAACGCCCATCTTGCGCTAAAGTGGATGAAGATAAGTGATTGCTCGTTCATTTTCGTTGTCCTGAGCGTTTTGTATCTTGCCTGAAGAAGACCTAAGAGGTCGAAACGCGTCATGTTTTGTCTTGTGATTCGTTTGTCTACGGTTTTTGTTGTTGTTGTTGTTTTGTTTTGTTTTGTTTTTGTTTGTTTTTTTTTCTCCCTTTTTTGCGGTGCGCTATTATATATGACATTTCAAAATTCATTTAGATTTCCACCTGCACTCGCCTCACTTTGCAACTAGATCCATCTGTCTTAAGTCAATCTTGAGAGTTCATATCCTTACGTTCTCCAACCATTTTGGTTGCTTTTTTCTATGTACTCATTCAATAGATTGTGACTGGCATGTAAGTTAAGATATGGGTAGCAGATAATCATCCCATACTCTGCATGCGGGCCAACCATTGACCTAATTACTAATGAAAATAATTTCTTATCTAAATGAACAATTGTTCATGTACTCATTTCCAGCATATGATTTGCTTTGTTGACTGCCTTTTGAGTATGTGCGTCAATGGTCTTACTTAGACTTTGACTTAGATGCTCCGGCGTCTTGCGACACATGAGGCAGTCAAGGCGCGCCACTGTGCACGGTCCTCAGCCAGTCTGTTGGTGTCACTCCATCCTCTGTCAACGAGTCTGAGGTCTCTCTCTCCACTGCGTCAATGGTCAGCAGATCGCCAGATCTAACACCAAAGTATTGTTCTTCACTGCACGATG
>CM065725.1:44064564-44077064 GCA_033310375.1 Conus canariensis
TAGAGGAGTGTGAAGAGTGGGAGGTGGAGGAGTGTGTGTGTGTTTTGGGTGTGTGTTGTGTGTGAGTGTGTGGTGTGTGTGTGTGTGTGTGTGTGTATTTGTGTGTGTGTGTGTGTTGTGGTGTGTGTGTGTGTGGTGTGTGTGCGTGCGTGCCTGTGTGCGCGTATGTGTGTGTATGGTGTGTGTGTGTGCGTGCGTGCGCGTGTGTCTGTGTGTGTGCGCGCGCGCACACGCGCCAATGTGTGTGTGTGTGTTGGTGTGTGTGTTTTGTGTTGTTGTGTGTTGTTGTTTTGTGTACGTGATTGCGAATGTGGTGTGTGTGTGTGTGTGTGTGTGTGTGTGTGTGTGTGTGTGTGTTGTGTGTGTGTGTGTGAGTGTGTGTGTGTGTGCGTGTGTGTGAGCGCGTGTGTGTGTGTGAGCGCTCGCTTTGTGTGTGTAGTTTATGCGCGCGCGCTCACACACACCACACACACACACACACACACACACACACACACACACACACACACACACAGATGCAAGAAAAGAAAACGAAGGAAACAGAGAAAGAAAGAAGAACGACAAGGGAAAAAAGGAAGACAGAACTAAAAGGAAGAAAATATAGAAAGAAGGAAAACATAACTAAAAAAAAAAAAAAAAAGTACAAGAAAAACATCGAAAGGAAGGAAAGGTAACAAATCAAAATAAAAAACAAAAACTAAAAGATACAAGAAAAGAAAAGAAAAAAAGAGAAGGCAGTGAATTAAATAAACACACAGTGACACGCCATTTAATCTTGTACTCTAAACGTCGCTTCAATACCTCAAAGGCGATCAAGCCTCAGAGGCGGGGAAGGGGGGGGGGGGGGGGGGGGGGGGGGGGGGGGGGGGGGGGTGGGGGGGGGGGGGGGGGGGGGTGGGGGGGGGGGGGGGGGGGGGGGGGGGGGGGGGGGGGGGCGGAAATAAACGTCCCTTTTTGCCGATTCCAAACACATCGTCAATCGGTCGGGACGAACGAACTGAATGAACCCACGCATCAACCGTAGCCAAAGACCCAAGAGATGTGTCAGAAGTCAACAACAAGAACAACCACACATTACAACAACAACAAGAACTAAACAACAACAAGAAGGGAAAAAACAAACAAACAAACAAAGCAACAGGGACAGGGAATTACAATATCTGCAACCCGGATGTTTCGCGACCCTTTCAATTCCAGAAAGTCTTAATTATTGACCGGCATCATTAGTTTCAACAACCCCCCCCTCCCCCCCCAACCCCCCACTCCGCTTCCATCCCTTCCCCTCTCCATTCCTCAGTCCCACCCCCATTCTCTGAACAAACTCATGACCTTGGCACGACGGGGGAATGTATCGGATGACATGAACGATGACTGGCCCCTCCAGGTCATCAGAACGTGAGGAAAAAGAAACGACGGGCGCATGCGTGTTTGTAGGTAAGCGCACGGCGCGCGCATGCGCTCACACACACACACACACACACACACACACACACACACACACACACACACACACACACACACACGCACGCACGCACGCACGCACGCACATACACACACACACAAACACACACACAAAGCACGCACGCACGCATCCCCCCCCCCACACACACACACAAATGCGCACACGCACGCACGGAAGCACAACAACTGACAAGTGACACGCCATTTAACCTTATATATATATATTTAAAAATATAATATATATATATATAATATATATTATAATTATTTAACCTTATACGCCCCCGCACGCACCACACGAGCGCGCGCGCATACACACATAAGCGAGCGCGCGCATGCACCCACACAACCCACACCGACATACATTCATTCCTCATTCCGAAACAGCGTTTTAAGACATCAGCAGGAGAAGAAATAAACAAACACTCCACCAAACAAACCACCAAAAGTTTTCCATGTAAAACACATACAACTGTTAGGGGAATTGAGCCGACAAAGTTAGACAAGGAAAACGACCACACACAACAAAAGAGCAGCAAAAACCAGATCAGACCAAAAAAAGAATTAAAAACAAGAAAACAGCCAACAATCCCCCCCCCCCCCTCCCCCCAAAAAGCCACAAAATACACTGAAAACAAAAGTAGCCGCATCTTGGCGTAAAGGCAACGACGACGACGACGACGGCCGACGACGACGACGACGGACGACAAACGTCGACGACAACAGCGACGACCAGCGTGGTGCTGCAGGGTAAGAAGAATATTCAGATCACGACATTAACTAAGCAGCAAATAACCGGGATTACATCTGTCCACAAGAGAATGAGCGCCAGAAGGCTTAAGCCGTATTAATGAATCAACATATGGACAAGTATGAGGTGGGCAGAGGAGGGGGGGTGGGTGGGAGGCTAGAGGGGGGGGGGGAGCGGGGGAGCGTGCAGCAGGGTGGAGAGAGAGAGAGGGCGAGGGGGGTGGGGGGAGGGGGAGGGGGGGGGGGGGGGGGGGGGGGGAGGAGGGGGGGTTGTCGGCAAAAGGGGGGGGCTGATCCAGCCAACCCGGGCATAAAAGCCTGAGGACGGATCAGCCGCCAGAGATATGAATCACCGGCAACGGCCCCCTGGGCGGCCTATTTTGCCGGCAGCTTGTCGAGTTTTCACGTTGGCAAGATGCCCCTTTGGGCCCGGGGACAGAGAAAGACAGAGAGAGAAAAGAGAGAAAGAGACGAGAAGCCCTTTTCTTGGCTGTACTTTACCCCCCCCCCCTCCTTCCCCCCGTCCCACCTCCTCCCCTCCCCCCTCCGCCCCACTTCATTTTCTTCTACTCTCCACCACTACTCCACCTTGACAACCCGCCTTCAAACGCTAGCCGCTAGCAAGCGAAGCAGCCGCAAGCGCCGACCCATCTTGCTCAGCGACTTGCATAGCGCAGTCCTACTAACGCTTGTGCACGCAGCCCGTCGTCCTTCCTTTTTAACCCGTCACCTTCAGTAAGAACCTCCGGCGACTTCCTCTCCTGTTCCGTTAAGTTCCCTGCGTTTCAGTCAACGCTGATTTTCCCTGCTCTTCCCCCTGGGACACCCCCCCCCCCCCACCACCACCACCACACCCTACCTTTTTCATAAAAATTTCTCCTGTCCTGTTCCTCCTACTTCTTCCTCACCTTTTCTTATACCACTCCCTGCTTTTTTTTTTTTTTTTTTTTTTTTTTTTTTACCAATCTTCGCTAACTGTTCTACCCTCTTCATAGATTCCCTTCCTTCCTTCCATACACCTAGTTGCAAAATGTCCTAATTGTTTTGTATCTTGCCAAAAGAAGACCTAGGGGGTCGAAACGCGTCGCGTTTTGTCTTGTGATTCGTTTGTCCACGTTTTTTTTGTTGTTTGTTTGTTTGTTTTGTGTGTGTTTTTTTTTTCGGTTCGCTAACATTTATTTAAGATGTCCATACACACTGTTTCCCTGACCTGTTTTCCTATCCCTTCATACCCCCGCCCCCCCCCCCCCCCCCCCCTTTTTTTTTTTCTTTTACTTTTAAACATGTTCCACCTTTTTTTTACCCCTGAACTTCTGCTTTTCGTACCTTTCTTTTTTTCCGTATCTTTTTATGTTTCCTATTCCTTTTATAACCTATTTCTACTTTTATCCCTAACCCATTCCTACTTCTTTTTTTTTTTATTATTCTGTTTTATTTTTTTTTCAAACATATTCCTATTTCCCCTTCTATTTTTACTATTTTCCTCCAGCTTATTCCCCCCTTTTCCCAAACCTTCCCCCCCCCCCCCCCCCCCCCCCTACATCTTGCCTACTTTTAACTCTTCCTTTTCCGACTCATTTCTACTTTTTTCCCAACCTATTCCTACTTTTTCCTGTCTGTTCATCTGCTTTTTCCTATTCATTTTCCCTTCTTTATCCTACCCATTCCTTCTCCCCCCCCCCCCCACCTTTCCCTGTTTTTCCTTACTTTTTTTTTCTTTTCTTTTTTTCCATACTCTTAACTATCTTTTCCTATTTTCCCTCTCTATTCCGATTTTCGCTTGTCCTTTTTTTCCGATATTTTCCTCCTTTTCGGTAACTGTTTGCTACGTTTTCTTTCTTTTCCTAACATTCCCTGTTTTTTTCCATTCCCTTTTGTACTTTTTCTTAGTATTCCTTACATTTTTTTTTCTACTTATGTTTTCCTCTGTCTTCTGTTCCCTACCTGTTCTAACTTTTCTTCTCTTTTCCTGCCTTTCCTATCTCTTCCAAACTCTACTATCTTTTTCTTTTGTGTGTGTGTGTGTGTGTGTGTGTGTGTGTGTGTGTGTGTGTGTGGTGTGTGTGTTGTGTTTAAACTACTTTGACATTATAATTTTTCTACGTTTCCTTTCGTTTTTTTCCCCCCCCCACTAACTTTTTCTACTTCTTCCCCCTCTTTCCTGTCTTTTTGCCCAAACCTTTTTTCAGACTTAAACTACGTTCCTAGATTCTTTTATTAATTTTCCCGATTTTTTTCCAACTTTTTTTTTTTAACCTTTTAACCACTTTTCCCTGACTTTACTCTGCATTATCCCACTCCCCCCCCCCCCCCCCCCAATCTGTTCTTTACCCTTCCTATTTTCCACTTTTCCTGACTTTACTGTGCATTATCCCACTCCCCCCCCCCCCCCCCCCAATCTGTTCTTACCCTTCCTATTTTCTCTACCTTCACTACCTCTACTGCCTTTTCTTATCATTTTTTTTTCCCTATCTGTTCTTAACTTTCCAACTGTTTGTGACCGTTTCTTTTTTATTTTTTTTTTTTTTTTCCCTTTTTTTTTTTTCTTTTTTCCACGTATGCAGGCTGATACTCCTGCGGACACTCCCTGTATAGACAGGCAAGGATTAATCCATCTACCTAACAAAGGGAGTGGAGTTCTGTGTTCATGACCGTTTGTTTGTTTTTTTTTTATCCCGCCATTAAGGCAGCCATACTCCAACTTCGGGGAAGGTGCATGCTATGTGTAACGTGTCATCCATACCAACGGCCAAACTGGCCTTCTCTTCCGAAGTTTGGTGATGGGATTTTACGTGTGTGTGCAAGATGTTATACGTGCGTTCACACACGGAACCTCGGTTTATAGTCCCATTCGAAGGACTGTATGGGAAATGAAGTCGGAGCCAATGTTGACTCCGAGGAAAAAATCCCCCTGTACCGAAACGGCACGGCGGAGATTCGAACCTGCAACCCCAGGATCACCAAGATTACGAGTCCGGCGCTCTACCACTGAGCTATTCCGCCCCTGACCGTTCCTTATCTTTCCCTACTGTTCCCACCTTTCCTCCCTGTCTTTTCCTCCCTCCCTTTCCTACCATCCTTTCTTACTTTTTACTCCCTTTTCTTACCTCGTTTTTTTTTTTTTTTCAACTTTCCCACATCTTGTCCTATGTTTCCTTTTCCAAACCTTTTCTTTTCCAATCTTTTCATATATTTCCAACTTTCTTTTTTTTCTTTTTTTTTTTTTTTTTTGGCTTTTGGTCTTTTCCGATCTCTTCATAATTGTACGACCTTTCCTCCTCCTCCTCCCCCCCCCCCCTCCTTTTTTTTTTTTAATGTTTCCTAATCCTTTTTCCTACCTGTTGTTCATACTTTCCTTCCCTGTCGGTCTTTATTTTTCTCTTTTTTCTTTTTTTTTTTTTTCTTTTTCTTTTTTTTTTTTTGTTCCTACTTTCTCCGAACATGTTCTGTCCCTCCCCTTCCCCTCCCTCTTTTTCCTACCCTTTCTTTTTTTTCTGTCTTTTTGCTTTTTCTCTTTTTTCCAACTTTTTTTTTATCTCACTATCTTTCCAATCTAGTCCTACGTTTTCGTGAATTCTCCGACATCTCCTTCCTTTTCTCTGGTTCTCCTCGACATTTTCTCCTCTGTCCAGCCCCTCCCACTTTTTATTCTGTCCCTCCCTACATCACCTACTTTTTGTACTCCCAGTTCTTTTAGAACAGGGAGTACTGTCTGTGTGTCTGTCTGTCCGTGGTCAATGTGTTCCACTCGCTCCAGACAAAACTGCTGGGCCGATCTTTCCGAAAATTTGTAGATATGTTCATTATGGGTCACGGATGATGCCCGATATTTTATTTTACCAGAAGAGCCGTTACTAACGGCTATAAATGATAATTTTGTGATGTACAGTTTAAGCAAGGTTTATAAGCTTAAGTGTAAGCGCCGGAGACCCGAGTTCATTTCCCCGCCGGGGAGAGCAGGTTTTTTTTTTTGTTTTTTTCTTTTCTCTTACATACAAAATTTCTACCACCAAAATGGGAGGAAGTGCTATAGTGACTGATTTATATATATATATATATATATATATATTATATATATATATATATGTGTGTGTGTGTGTGTGTGTGTGTGTGTGTGTGTGTGTGTGTGTACTACTACTTACCGGGAGTACGTTTATATGTTTTGCATTTTTTTTTTTTTTTTTTGCAACTTCCTGTCAAACGCGGTCACATTGACGAGACGTCAATTTGATGGCACATGTGCTGTGTAAAACAATCTAAAAATGCAATCCTATCGGACTTTGCTTTCAATGACAAGCATACAGTGTCATACATTAAATGTTATATTACAGGTATGATAAAGAAAAAAAAAAAGATTTAATTCACTGTGGGTTAATTTGTTCCGTTGGATTTCGTTTTTCTTCTTTGCTTTTTCTTTCTTTCTATTCTTAGTTTTTTGTTGTTGTTGTTGTTTTTTTCCTTTTGATGGGCTGGGGGGTGGGGGTGGGGGGTGGGGGAGGTTATTAAAAAATCCATCATTGCTTTGTATAATGCACGCTATCTTCATCGTCTTTATCATTGCCTTACGTTTATCGTAAATTGTGAATGCTGATTGTAATCAGAAATTTTGAAAGAAAAGAACCTTCACAGGAAGGCAGAGGATTTGGAGGGTGGGGCGTGGGGGGAGAGGGTGGAGGGAGGCTGGCCGATTACAAATACATGATCTCTGTCTTTTCCCGGTTCACATCCTTTGCTTACCCTCCCCCCCCTCCCGCGCTCACACACACACCATTGCAACAACATCTATTTTGAATGCCTCTGAAAAGCGTTGCGTAGACTACTGAACTTTTTTTCTTTGCTCCTTTCTTTCCAGCAGAAGTTGGTGGATCAACACAAGCAGTACAAAAAAAAAAAAACCAAAAACAAAAAAAATGAGCAGGCTTCTAACGGCCACAAGCACTATCCATCTTGCACAAAGGATCTTGTCAACCTGCACCATGTGACTCACTTTCTACTTGACAACCGACAAGTTACCCGGCTAAACCGTTCTCTCTCTCTCTCTCTCTCTCTCTCTCTCTCTCTCTCTCTCTCTCTCACACACACACACACACACACACACACACACACACACACACACACACACGCACACACACACACACACACACACACACACACACACACACGTACACTCTCTCTCTCTCGCTCTCTCTCTCTCTCTCTCTCTCTCTCTCACTCATGTAAATTTATCTTATGTTGATTATTAATGTTCACACCCCTTTAAATGGAGCTTTGGCCTTACTGAATAAAATGCTGTTCTGTTCTGTTTCTCTCTCTCTCTCTCTCTCTCTCCTCTCTCTCTCTCTCTCTCTCTCTCACACACACACACACACACACACACACACACACACAACGACACCACACACACACCACACACACACACACACACACACACACACACACACACGCACCGCTCTTCTTCAACCGTCAGCCCACCTTTCTGGCTTGATTCCTCTGTTGCCTGGCAACAACTGGAGGCAGCCACCATCTTGCGCCAAAAAAAAAAAAAGACTTTGTCCACCTTAAAAACCCAGAAACAAAGGACGGAAGGAAAACTCATCATTTCACCCTCCTGTCCCCCGAGCAGCAGGTAAAGCAGCCACTGTCTCTCAGAGAAAGCTGTGACCGTCCGCACCCACTTTCTGGCTTCCCTTCAGTGTCTGGCAATCAGTAGGTAGTAGCAGCAGCAGCAGCAGCTGTCTTGGACGACTGATCTCTCCCAACAAAGTCAGCTGACTTTAACTTAACCGTCAGCTCAACTTTCGTGCCTGCCTTTTTCTCCTGACTGAAATCTGCCAGGAAGTCAGTCGTCTTTTCTGAGAAATACCGTTTTAACGTATTCTACCCCCCCCCCCCCCCCCCCCTCCTCTCCGGCTAAAGAGTTCAAACCATTATCCAAACCAGCGGCTCTGTCCGAAGACTCGCTTTACTTGCCGATCACTCTGCTCCTATGACTTTAACCACTTCTGCCTCAGAACTTCCGAGAAATGGGCCATCGTGTGTTTCCCCATCAACAAATCGCTGCACTTCTCGTCGCTCCAGCTCTTCTGATTGGCTTTCGACCACGAGTTCTACAATGGCTAGGGGGATCTCAGATTTCCTCCCCCCCCCCCCCCCCCCCCCCCCCCCCGTTTTATTGACTGGCCATCATCGCAGTGGCCAGCGTTGCCCGAAGCCTCGCTTGTCATCCATGACTCTAATCTTCCAACGCCACGTCCAGCTACAGCAATCACAAGCAGCCATCACGTCTGTCAAAACGCTCGCTGTATTTCCCCGTCACTCGGATCTCAACGGCTGTCTAACTTAACAACTGAATTTACGAGAATCAACCGTCACGTTGCCACACACACACACACACACACACACACACACACACACACACACCTATAAACAAAAATCTTAACTTTCTGTTATCTTAGTCTTCGAACTTCACTTTCTGACTGAAATCTACACCCAGAGGCCATTGGGACTGTGCGAAGGCAAAAATCTACAAAAAGGCAGAAAACTCTCTAGTTTTCGTCTGACCCCCAAGTGGGTTTAGGCAAAAGCGAAACACAAACATGACACCTCAAGCAGCCAATGGGTACCTCTGTATGAACATATTAACAGCAGTGTAGACTCCAATCAATACCTTTTCACCACAGAAAAACCCTTGCTCAATAAATAATCGTTCTTCATCATCAAAGCCAACGCAAATCATTGTCCGTTTCAAAAATCAAAATATCAATCAAACTCCCGGACCTGGAAGATATGAGGGAGGGAAGAGGAGCGGGAGAGGGAGGGGTGAAGGGGAGGGCGCTGTAATAATAATAATAATAATAATGAATACTTATATAGCGCCTATTCTCGGCTAGAGACAAAGCTCTAAGCGCTTTACAATCAACACTCGCTTACACAACGGGCTGCCTACCTGGGTAGTGCCGACTGAAGAGCTGCCAGCTGGCGCTTCATTCAGTCGTTTCCCGTGTCATCCAGTCAATATCGTTCAATCAGTTTCTTTACTTTCTTCATTCTTTCCATTTCTTACGCAGGGTGCATGCTGTGTGTAACGTCATCCATACCAACGGCCAAACTGGCCTACTCTTCCGAAAGTTGGTGATGGGATTTTACGTGTGTGCAAGATATTATGCGTGCGTTCACACACGGAACCTCGGTTTATAGTCTCATTCGAAGGACTGTATGGGAAATGGAGTCAGAACTAATGTTAACTCCGAGGGAAAAATCCCCCTGTACCGAAACGCCCCGGCGGAGATTCGAACCCGCAACCCCAGGATCACCAAGATTACGAGTCAGGCGCTCTACCAACTGAGCTATTCCGGCTTCCGGCTGTACAGTTGTTTCCTAACCATTGCAGCAGACGTCGATGTTGTTGTTGTTGTTGTTGTTGTCGTCATTACTACTGTTTCTGCAGAAATCACCCACCCACCCCCAAGCCTCTCACGTGCCTGAAATCCCCAAGTTTTTTTTTTTTTTCCTCCGGACAGCGAAAAGCTTCTTCCAACTCTGATGCATGAAGGAAAGTCAGAACATGCCGGTTATAAGCAACGTCTGTCGACTGTGCATAATCTGCTGAACGCTGCGGATGGATGCCAAAGCTCTCAGGGTCTCTCACAACGCCGGTGATGTATGCTCTGGGCAGGAGCCGGGCAATTTGGAAGGCTCAGTCCATACCAGCCCTCCTCTCCTCGTTCTTTTCCTTTCTGTGGCTTACCCTCCTCGTTTTTGAACGTGGCCATGCATTCCTGGAAGAATATCAGGCGAAATCCTACTGTTAGAAGCCTAAATTCCAGAACCTATCAATTTCCGGCATGCTGGAAGCAGGCTGACAGTCAACAGCCGCTGACAAACAATAAGAGGAGCTGGTTAGGTGGCAGGCTGGAGGAATATTGACCTACTTAGTCCTGAAAAGCATCAGCAACTCTCCTCCCCATCTCTCCAACTGCGATTTTTCATCCGCCAAACACAAAACATACACACACAGGAAAGGGAAAATAAGGTAAAAACAGCGCATACGGAAACTCATTGACCCAATACAACCCAAAGAGTTCATCAAACGTAGAAGCGCTGTCGAAACCCCCCCCCCCCCCTCCCGCCCTTCTTTCCCCAACCTCTGTCTGTCTCTGTCTGTCTGTCTGTCTGTCTGTCTGTCTGTCTGTCTGTCTGTCGTCTCTCTCTCTCTCTCTCTCTCCTCTCTCTCTCTCTCGTGTCAGTCTCTCTGTCTCTGTCTCTCCCTGTTTCTGTCTGTTTCTCCCTCTCCTCTCCCTCTCTCTTTCTCCCTCCCTCTCTTTCTCTCTCTCCCTCCCTCCCTCTCCTTCCCCTCCTTCTCTCTCTCTCTCTCTCCTCTCACTCCTCTCTCTCTCTCTCTCTCCTCTCTCTCTCTCTCTGCCCATTCCACCACAGCTCGTCTCTGGAGGAGAACAAAGCGACAATATGGTTCCATCAGAAAACGCCATACCTCACACCGCCTGACGTCTATTGTCCGCTTGGTCCTCCGACTTACGACTCCCTGGCCCGCTCCCCAGGGGAGGGACTGCAGATCTGCTTTTATAATGATTTGATTTGGCAAAGCCGCAGTCCGCTTGCGCCCGTAAACCACCGCCTGAGCTGGGGGTTATGGGTTTAAGCCGAGGGGAGGACGAGGGGGGAGGGGGGAGGAGGGGGGGGGGTCTGCACTGCGCCGCTGTTATCAAATGCTGTATGAGCATCGTCAGGAGAAGAAGCCAAACGAAAAGGGAGAGAAAAGGAAACCCTCTCCCCTCCACCCCCCCCCCTCCCCCTCGACCTCCTTTGTCTTGCCGAATAAACACAGATCTTTGTCAGATAAGGGTTATGGCTAAAATAATCCCATAGAAAACCGTCTTGAGGGAGAGGGGTGCCCGCTCGCTGCCCATGCAGCAGCAGCAGAAGCAGCAGCAGCAGCAGCATCAGCAGCAGCAGCGGCATCAAGCAGCAGGCGTCTACTGCAGCAGAGCTCTGCCGAAAGAAAGGACAATCCTTCCCTACCGTGCTCGCATAAAGCAAGATTCTTGTCCGGCGGTGGTTATGGGAATAAGCCTTCCATCGCCCTTGAGGGGGGAGGGGAGGTTCGGATGGCCACGACGTAAGCATCGGCAGCTCCGGAGTGTCTCCCTTCACTCTTTCCCCGAGTCGCAAGGAAACGAGAAGCTGCTCTTACACAGCGGTTATGGCCGTAATCCCAGGAGATAGATAATGTCTGCTGCCGTCATTTTCCTACCCGGGGAGAAAGGGGGCTGGAGGAAAAACACTGCCGGCGACAGTGCCAATCCCCTCTCTCTCTGGAGACTTGATACACACAGATGGTCCTCTAATGGTGCTGGCTCCAGGAGAGGGGGGGGGGGGGACACCGTCTGAGACCTACTCTGCCAGGGCTCGGGCTTCTCGCTGTATGATAAAACAACAAAGCTCCTTTGGCTCACTTTTGAGCAGCTTACTTTACACATCTCGACAACAGTGATTTGTTTCTCTCTCTCTCTCTCTCTCTCTCTCTCTCTCTCTCTCTCTCTCTCTCTCTCCCCTCTCTCTCTTCTTTCTTTCTTTCTCTCCTTCTTTCTTTCTTTTTTCCTTGGAGGTCATCCTTCTGCCAGGCTATGTGCACGACCTGCTTCCCTTTGTTCAACGTGGTAGTCTCCAAATTAAAAAAAAAAAAAAGAACAAGAATTATTAGTGAGTCCGCCAAATCACAGGGACAAACAAATTACGAGACAAAACACGGCGCGTTTCGACCTCTTAGGTCTTCTTCAGGCCAGACAAAATGAAAACGAAGAACGAGCAATCACTTTTCTTCTCAAATTCGGCGCAAGATGGGCGTTGAATCCATTTTCAACTGGTCCATAAATAGGTAAAAGGGAAAAAAAATCTTTATTGCCTACTGTTCGCCTGTTTAAAATATTTTATCTAACAGGCCATCACATCAAGAAATCACATGTTGTTACGCACAGCCATCTCAAGTAAGTACTCTTCAACAAGTCTTTTTTTTTCTTTTTTGTCTCCCTTGCTTTCCCTTTCGTACCAGCTTCCTCCCATCTCCTATGTACCCATCCATCCATCCACCTATCCACAGCCCCATCCCATCACTTCTCACACTCGTCCCTGATTACCGATTTCGTTGTCACCCGTTCCTTGTCTGCAATAAACACACACACACACACACACACACACACACACACACACCACACACACAGAGAGAGAGAGAGAGAGAGAGAGAGAGAGAGAGAGAGACGCGCACACACACA
>CM065725.1:44087198-44089698 GCA_033310375.1 Conus canariensis
ACCGGTAATGCCATGAAGTTTTTTTGTTTTGTTTTGTTTTTAGTCAAGGACGTGACGCTTTCCCTTTTCCCGACAACGCCATGAAGTTTCCACTTTTGCCGACAATGTTTTCTCTCTTGCTGACAACGCCATGAAGTTTCCTCTTTCACCGACAACGCCATGAAATTTCCTCTTTCACCGACAACGCCATGAAGTTTCCTCTTTCACAAACAACGCCATGAAGTTTCCTCTTTCACAGACAACGCCATGAAGTTTCCTCTTTCACAGACAACGCCATGAAGTTTCCTCTTTCACCGACAACGCCATGAAGTTTCCTCTTTCACAGACAACGCCATGAAGTTTCCCCTTCTTCCGAAACGCCATGAAGTTTCCCTCTTTGCTAACAACGCCATGAAGTTTCCCTTTTCGCCGTCAACGCCATGAAGTTTCCCTTTTTGCTAATAACGCCATGAAGTTTCCCTTTTTGCTAATAACGCCATGAAGTTTCCCTTTTTTCTAACAACGCCATGAAGTTTCCCTTTTTTCTGACAACGCCATGAAGTTTCCTCTTTCGCCGACAACGCCATGAAGTTTCCCTTTTTTCCGAAACGCCATGAAGTTTCCCTTTTTTCCGAAACGCCATGAAGTTTCCCTTTTTGCTAACAACGCCATGAAGTTTCCCTTTTTGCCGACAACGACATGAAGTTTCCTCTTTCGCCGACAACGCCATTAAGTTTCCCCTTTTGCCGACAACGCCACGAAGTTCCCCATTTTGCCGACAACGCCACGAAGTTTCCCATTTTGCCGACAACGCCATGAAGTTTCCCATTTTGCCGACAGAGTTTTCTCTCTTGCCGACAACGCCAATGAAGTTTCCTCTTTTGCCGACAACGCCATGAAGTTTCCCTTTTTGCCGACAAAGTTTTCTTTCTTGCCGATAACGCCAATGAAGTTTCCTCTCTTTTGCCGATAACGCCATGAAGTTTCCCCTTTTGCCGACAAAGTTTTCTCTCTTGCCGACAACGCCATGAAGTTTCCCCTTTTCCCGACAACGCCATGAAGTTTCCCCTTTTGCCGACAATGCCATGAAGTTTCCCCTTTTGCCGACAACGCCATGAAGTTTCCCCTTTTGCCGACAACGCCATGAAGTTTCCCCTTTTGCCGACAACGCCATGAAGTTTCCCCTTTTGCCGACAACGCCATGAAGTTTCCCCTTTTGCCGACAACGCCATGAAGTTTCCCCTTTTGCCGACAACGCCATGAAGTTTCCCCTTTTGCCGACAACGCCATGAAGTTTCCCCTTTTGCCGACAATGCCATGAAGTTTCCCCTTTTGCCGACAACGCCATGAAGTTTCCCCTTTTGCCGACAATGCAATGAAATTTCCCCTTTTGCCGACAACGCCATGAAGTTTTCCCTTTTCCCGACAACGCCATGAAGTTTCCCCTTTTGCCGACAATGCCATGAAGTTTCCCCTTTTCCCGACAACGACATGAAGTTTCCCCTTTTGCCGACAATGCCATGAAGTTTCCCCTTTTGCCGACAACGACATGAAGTTTCCCCTTTTGCCGACAATGCCATGAAGTTTCCCCTTTTGCCGACAACGACATGAAGTTTCCCCTTTTGCCGACAACGACATGAAGTTTCCCCTTTTTCCCGACAACGCCATGAAGTTTTCCCTTTTCCCGACAACGCCATGAAGTTTCCCCTTTTGCCGACAATGCCATGAAGTTTCCCCTTTTCCCGACAACGCCATGAAGTTTCCCCTTTTGCCGACACAAACGCCATGAAGTTTCCCCTTTTGCCGACACAAACGCCATGAAGTTTCCCCTTTTGCCGACAACGACATGAAGTTTCCCCTTTTGCCGACAACGCCATGAAGTTTCCCCTTTTGCCGACAACGACATGAAGTTTCCCCTTTTGCCGACAACGACATGAAGTTTCCCCTTTTGCCGACAACGACATGAAGTTTCCCCTTTTGCCGACAACGACATGAAGTTTCCCCTTTTGCCGACAACGCCATGAAGTTTCCCCTTTTGCCGACACAAACGCCATGAAGTTTCCCCTTTTGCCGACAACGCCATGAAGTTTCCCCTTTTGCCGACAAGGATATGAAGTTTCCCATTTTGCCGATACAAACGCCATGAAGTTTCCTCTGTTGCCGACAACGCCATGAAGTTTCCCCTTTTGCCGACAATGTTTTCTCTCCTGCCGACAACGCCATGAAGTTTTCTTCTTCGCCGATAACTTTATGACAAACATGTCCTCCTATGTCATCAACACCATAACAATATTTACGCTCCCCTCCCCCCCCCCCCTTTTTTTTTTTTTTTTACACCTACCCACCAACCCCGATAAGTCAATCACATTCTTCTCAACGCTGCCAACACCAAGACATCTGAGCAATATCCACACGTAGACACTGTGCACTCTTCTTGCACAGAGTACTGAAAAGAAACTTTCTCAAAGTCAGCGTACCCATGAAACATGCAAGCAAGACCAGGGGGCTGGCTCTTCCGTAT
>CM065725.1:44102198-44104698 GCA_033310375.1 Conus canariensis
TGGTTTGCGCTGGGATTCCCGTTTCGCTTGCTGCTGATCTGGCTAACGAAGGTGGCGTGTCCTGAAGAGGGAGAGGGTGGGGTTGGGGGGGGGGGGTGGAACCATGGGGCCACACAGCTGTCCATTTACAACACCGGCTTTGAGTTGAAGAATGCATGCAATGTCTACAATCCTAACGTGTTTTTTGTTTGTTTGTTTTAATGGGGCATCACACTTGTCGTCTGTTTAAGATCAGCTTAGTTGAGGACTGTATGCAATGTCTGCAGTGCCAACATGGCAAACCTGAAAGTGTAGCCGGCGTTTGTCCTATACTCAGTAAGTTAGAGCCACACAAGCAAGGACGGGAAAAAAAAAGAAAAATCAAATCAAATAAATGGGTACGCGGGAGGGAGGGCGCAGTCCTCCGCCGGGGTCGAACGAATCCCGGATCCGCCCTTGGATCCAGATCCACACCACGAATCCGCCACACTAAAACGTAAAGAGATTCGAACCTAGGCCATGATTGTTTCTTTGCAGTTCAGTGGGGTTTTTCGCGCAGTCTTGCTTGCTGACAGGCAAACCAATCAACCAGAAAGCAGACATGACATGATAACATGACCGCCTTGACCCAACTCGGAACGACGACACGCTCAACAAGAGAACCGGGTGACTCTCCGGCTCTTGAATTAATGCATTATCCAAACCTTATTCTGCCCTGCCCTAAACCTAATCGTAACCTAACCCTGATTTTATAAAACCTGATTAAATACTATTTTTCATTGATTTTTCTTTTTCTTTTCTTTTTTTTCCCCTCCTTTCTCTTGCCGCAGTGTGGTGGCATCAGCCTGATCTTGTTCTCCGTCAACAAAGGAAAGAATGTCGCCTCAGTACGTGACGAAGCAGAATCTGTGACAAAACTAGCAAAATGTTATTTACATTAAAATCATAACATGATACCTAATTTTCAAACAATCTTAAATATAAGGTACCCTTAAAGGGTTTTTTTTTTTTTTTTTTTTTTTAATTAAACTAACGAAGTAAACCGTCAAATTCTATCCAGCATTTCAAACATAAACCGAAAAAAAAAAAAAATGTAGACGTCTGTCTCAGACCATAAAAGAGAAAATCAGAGAACAATAAACATTCCCCAAGCATTGGTCATCAACAGCTCTTCTGTCAATCATGTAAACATTTCCATGAACGCGAAATGTAAACAGACACTAAAACAAACGAGCCCACCTTTAAGTTGTCATCAAAGTTCTCCGTGGGAGAAATGATAACATCTCTGAATCTTTGACATATGAAGCTCCAGCTGACATATACACCCAGGGTGCCAGCACTATTAAAAAGACAGGAATGGATGCAATGAGAAACAGAATGATGGAGTAAGCCCAGTTAGGGAGAAAAGAAATGTGTCTGAAAAACATCATCTTGTCCAAGGTGAACTTTACCCATTTCAGGCTTATCTGCGAGAAAAAAAAAAAAATGTCAAGAAGGCAAGCATCAATGCGTTATACCAATGACCTCCACAGGAGAGTAGCGTCTTGCCCGTGTTGAAACTTTCAAAATCTAATCAACAAGATAAGGAACGGTCAGACTTTATATATTACCATTTGCTAGTCTTTATATATCACCATTTGCTAGTCTTTATATATTACCATTTGCCAGTCTTTTTATATATTACCATTTGACAGTCTTTATATATTACCATTTGGCAGTCTTTTATATATTACCATTTGCCAGTCTTTATACATTACCATTTGCCAGTCTTTATATATGACCATTTGCCAGTCTTTACATATTACCATTTGCCAGTCTTTATATATTACCATTTTGACAGTCTTTATATAGTACAATTTGTCAGTCATTATATAGTACCATTTGCCAATGCTGATACTTTCAAAAGCTAATCAGCTTGATGAAGAACGGTCAGTCTTTACATATTACAATTTGGCAGTCTTTACACATTACCATTTGCCAGTCTTTACATATTGCCAGTTGCCAGTCTTTACATATTACCATTTGCCAGTCTTCATATATTACCATTTGCCAATGTTGATACTTTCAATAACGAATCAGCAGGATAAAGAACGGTCAGCCTTTACATATTACCATTTGCCAGTGCTGGTAATTTCAACAACTGATCAACAAGTTAAAAAAAAAAAAAAAAAAAAAACGTGTCAGTCTTCATACTACCATTCAATTCTTACGTCGTAACACCCTTGTCTCCCCCACCCACCCCCTACCCCTACCCACCTCCCGCACCCTACGTCCCTCCACCTCCTCCTACTCTCTTTCTCACCTCGCTAATCAAGACCTTCTTCAAAATTCGCCACATTCATTAGCGATGTCCGGGCGTTCAAGAAAAAAAGGGCAGCACAATAAATCGATACGATAATGTACACGAAAACCTAAGAAAAATGTGACGATGATGACGACGACGACGACGACGACGATGATGATGATGATGATGATGATGATGATGATGTGATGATGATGATGATGATGATGATGATGATGA
>CM065725.1:44107198-44112198 GCA_033310375.1 Conus canariensis
CTCTCTCTCTCTCTCTCTCTCTCTCTCTCTCTCTCTCTCTCATACCTTCCATACCCCCTTCCCTCTCGCTTCTCATGAACATATCACTATGCGTGTGCGTGTTGCACGCGCATGTGCGCATGTATGTATAGTGTGAGTGTGTGTGTGTGTGTGTGTGTGTGTGTGTGTGTGTGTGTGCGTGCGTGCGCGCGCGCGTGTGTGCGTGTGCGTGCGCGTGTGTGTGTGTGCGTGTTGTGAGTAGGACGGATGGGGATATGGGGGCGTGGGGGTGGAGGACGTTAAAAAAAAAGAACTTACACAAAGTTTTTGGTTTTGGGTGTTGTTGGTTTGTTTTTGTTTTTCCTTTTTTTTTTTTTTTTTTGTTGGTGTTCCTTTTTTCCTCCTGAATACTTTTTGTTGTTTTATAGTTTCAAGTTTCGAGTTTTTGACCTTGGAACTAAAACTATACAGTTCAGGGTTTTTCTTTTTAAACCTCTATTTCAGCCCTGATGTGCTGTTGGTAGAAATCTATAATAAAACAGTCATGATGACTTCTGTCATTAGATTCCAAACCCCATCTCTGGATTCCTTCCCCTGCTATCAGGATCCAACCCAACTAGTGGACTCCCCTACCAGTAGGATCCAACCCAGCCATTGGATTGGGCCGTCTGCTAAAAAATATATGTATATAATAATAACCAAAAAAAAAAAAAACCGAACCATTGGATTCACTGGATTAACACCCCCACCCCCACTCTCGCCCCTGCGACCAAGATCCAACCAAACCGATGGAATCACTTTTTTCCTATCAGGATCCAACCAAACCAATGGATTAACTCCCCTGCCACCAGGATCCTATTAAACCAGTGAATTAACTCCCCCTGCCACCGGGATCCTATTAAACCAGTGAATTAACTCTCCCTGCCACCAGGATCCTATTAAACCAGTGAATTAAGTCCCCCTGCCACCGGGATCCTATTAAACCAGTGAATTAACTCCCCCTGCCACCAAGATCCTATTAATCCAGTGAATTAACTCCCCCTGCCACCGGGATCCTATTAAACCAATGGATTAACTCCCCTGCCACCAGGATCCAACCAAACCAATGGATTAAGTCCTTTGCCACCAGGATTCAACCAGACCAATGGATTAACTCCCCCTGCCACCAGGATCCTAATAAACAAATGGATTAACTCCCCCTGCCACCAGGATCCTAATAAACAAATGGATTAACTCAACTGCCACCAGGATCCAACCAAACCAATGGATTAACTCCCCTACCACCAGGATCCTACTAAACCACTGAATAAACTCCCCTGCCACCAGGATCCAACCAAACCAATGGATTAACTCCCCCTTCCACCAGGATCCTAATAAACCACTGGATTAACTCCCCTGCTACCTGGATCCAACCAAACCAATGGATTATCTCCCCTGCCACCAGGATCTAATCAAACCAATGGATTCACTCCCCTGCCACCAGGATCCAACCAAACCAATGGATTAACTCCCCTGCTACTAAGATTATACAAAGCCAGATCTTAAAGGAAGCCTAATGGGTGATTTTTTTTTCCTAAGAAAAGTGTGTGTGTGTGTGTGTGTGTGTGTGTGTGTGTGTGTGTGTGTGTGTGTGTGTGTGTGTGTGTGTGTGTTATGCAGATAGCTCATGCTTTCCATCGCTATGTTATGAATCATCTCAGTTAAACTTCCTTTTCAAGGCGAGTCTCAATTAGTTATTTCATGCAATGTAAATTACCTTTGTTTCTGTCGTTATGTCTTTCACACACACACACACACACACACACACACACACACACACACACACACACACACACACACACACACACAACGCGCACACACAAGCGCGCACATCCAAAAACTCATTTGAATTACTGGAATCCCCTACTATACTCAGCCTATTTTTCCGACCACCTCCATCCTCTCCGCCTGCTCCCCCCCCCTCCTCCCCCCCCCCCCCCCCGGCTTTCACCCACCCATCTCCCATCCTCCCTACCACCCCATGTTCCTCCCTGTCCCCCTCCCCACCAACCTCCCCCCCCCCCCCCCCCCCCGCCTCCACCACCCCCCACCCATCCCCCTCCTCCTTAACTGTTGCAATATGGACAAAAACAATCTGCTGCCATTCACGAACATGAAAATGTGATAACCATCGAGGGGAATTTGCCCACTCTCATTTTGAAGGGTTCAGAATCTGGCAGTCATCATACAATCTCTTTCCTTACTTTCCCTCTGGGCAATCCCGGGGAGAGAGTGATTCAATATGGCGACTGCCAGAGTCTGTTCTGTTCAATGGAGGAGGAGGAGGAGCGTTTTGTTTTTCGCCTCGCTTTCTCTCGATCCCTTCCCCGTCATCTTTCCCTTCAGTTATGATCTGGTGCTGGTGTTAAGAATTGAAAAAAAAGGATGTGAATGAATAAAATTGTCTCGCGGTGTGTGTGTGTGTGTGTGTGTGTGTGTGTGTGTGTGTGTGTGTGTGTGTGTGTGTGTGTGTGTGTGTGTGTGTGTGGTGAGAGAGAGAGAGAGAGAGAGAGAGAGAGTGCGTGTGTGTGTGTGTGTGTGTGTGTGTGTGTGTGTGCGTGTGTGCGTGTGCAATGTGTATGTGTGTGTGTGCGCGCGCGCGTGTGTGTGTGTGTGTGTGTGTGTGTGTGTGTGTGTGTGTGTGTGTGTGTGTGTGTGTGTGTGTGTGTGAGTGAGTGAGTGTTCCCGTGTATTTTTTGTGCATGTGTGTGAATATGTGTGCGTGCTGTGTGTGGTGTGTGTGTGTGTGTGTGTGTGTGTGTGTGTGTGTGTGTGTGTGTGTGTGTGTGTGTTTGCGCGCGCGCGCGCGCGCGCATGCAGGTGTGCCCATGTGTCGGTGTGTGCGCATACACGTGTGTGTCTGGGAGCATGTGTCTGAGCACATGTGCATGCATGTGTGTATGCTTGTAGGTGTGTGCTGACTTATACTAGCAATCTGTTGACCTTAGTTTTGGACCTGAATTTTGGAGGATTTTTTTTTTTTAAGTTCCCTTTTGTTTACACAACATGTGACAGCCACCATCCAACAACACGTTTCTTCATTCACTGATGATCAGTTTCAAACCATCTCAATCACTTGGGTATGCTCTGCGGGGTAAACACGTACATCACAGTGCCCAACAGACAACGTTTATATCCCACCCCTCATCCACCCACCCACCCCACACCTTGTCCTCTTCCTTGCAGGCTCTGTTGCAGCAATTCCCACTAAGGAGGAGCTGCCTGTAAACCTTCTGGGGATCAAAATTCAGCAAGTTGGGGGTAGTTTGGCTTTGAACCACCCTCTCCCCCTGTTTGTTTGTTTGTTTGTTTGTTTGTTTCTCTTCATACAGCTGCAAATGAGCCATTTCGATCTTTAACAAAACAAAAACAAAAAGAAAAGGAAAGAAAGAAAAACAAAAAGAAACACATCATCTACATCATGGAGTTACTGACATTAAGAACTCATCAATATGGCTTGGTTCTGCAATACTTCATCAGCTCTTTCCAAAAATGACTACTTTTTTTCTTTTTTTTTAACAAAATTTGGATAACTGGAATTTTTTTTCAGCAAAGGTGTGCTTTGGGGAATGATTGTTTTTCAACCAGGAAAAATCCTGAAAAAAAAAATTCATGAGGGTTGACAGCTATGCATGGAATTATTTCTGTGTTCAAAACCGTGCAGGATGTTTGTCTCTAAAATAACCCACTTTTTAATGGAAGAATAATCACTATGGTCAGCTCTTGATGCACATTTGACATCCAAAGCCAGAAAGTGACAGTTCACGACATTTGGAGCACAGCACCATACATATGTCACAGAAAAGAAGGAAAATTGTAAAATGGGTCTATCACTGATCACTGTTTTCGCAAGCCATATTATTTATTCACCTACACTGGCTGTCGTACCAGCAATCATTTCAGACACAGTAAAATTCACAGTGAACGTACACAGATTATCATTCCATCGGTGTTTCCAGATCAAAACAGCAAAGGGAAGAAGTAGGATTTCAACAACTCCAAACATAATGCACTGCACCGCTTCGTCTGAGATCTTCCTTTAGGGAGGTGCCGTGTGACTGCACCAACTTACCCCAGGATTTGTTATGATAAACAACATTTTCCTTTTTCTTTTCGTTCTTTTTTTTTTCTACAGCTAACACACACCTGGATTAATAGGCTCAACTGATGCATCTCATATTCTGATGAAAAAAGTGTTTTCGTTTGTTGTTGTTGTTGTTGATTTTTCTGCATGACATACACAAGAACATACTAAATGTGAACAAGCTTTTTTTTTTTTTTTCTGCATTAACATGCACAAACATGTATTAGAATAATAGCTGTTTCCAAAAAAATTTCTGCACTGACATCTGCAAGAACTGAAGCTGATAACAAGCCTTTTCTATGCACCAACATACACCAAGAAATCATGGGAATATCTTGTTTCTACACTAATATGCACCAGAATTACGTGGGGGGGGGGGGGGGGGGTGTGTAAAAAAAAGTTGTTTTTTTTTCTTCCAGCACCAACATTCACCATGATTTTGGGGGATAAAAGAGCTTTTCCTATGAACCAACAACCCACACCAGAATTCACTGGGTTAAAAAAAAAATTCTACACCAACATATGCCACGATGTATTTAGATCAAATCAAAAAGCTGGGGGGGGGGGGGGGGGGGGGGGGGTTGCTGCACTAACGCGTACCACGCTTTATTGGAATGAAAGGGGTTTTTTCCTGCACAATGCATGCTGCTATGCTTTACTGGAATGAAAGGGCTTTTTTTCTGCATCAATGTATGCTGCCATGCTTTATCGGTATGAAAGGGTTTTTTTTTTTTGTGCATCAATGTATGCTGCTATGCTTTATTGGAATGAAAGGGCTTTATTCTGCATGATTGATACCAATATGTATTCAGGTTTTAAAGAAAAAAAATTCCTGCTCCAACATACACCAGGAATGATGGGGCAGCAGAGGGGGGAGGGGAGGAGGGAAGGGATGAGT
>CM065725.1:44117198-44139698 GCA_033310375.1 Conus canariensis
TATTTCAGTTCTGGGTTTCTTCTTCTTCTCCTTCTTCTTCTTCTTCTCCTCTCTCTCTCTCTCTCTCTCTCTCTCTCTCTCTCTCTCTCTCTCTCTCTCTCTCTCTCAGTCAGTTCATCGGCTCTGACTGAAAAGGTCAGACACAATTTGTACACATAAGAAATGGGCGCAAAACTTGCTGAAACTCGACAGTAACTGATGTCAATGCTAATGAATAAGGGTTCTAATTTATCTGATGGTTATATCAAAGGCTGCACTAATTGTACCAAATACACATACGCTGGAAAGGAAACATGCTTCAAATAACAATCTGCTCTAAAGATGGAATGGCAAGCACGTAAATTACTGAGAAAGTGATTTCCTGGTAAGGAAACGTGCTTAAAATAACTATCTGCTCTAAAGATGGAATGGCGAGCACGTAAATTACTGAGATAATTATTTCAGACTTAGGACCATGGGGACAAAAGTGTTTACATTATCGCAAAAAAAATGGAGTCAATAAATCTTCTGATATGAAAGTGCAAACGAACACTGAGAGCTTGTTTCGTAATAATGTTTAGGTCACTTTATTCACAGCTATGGTCATGGCCATCCTGAAATAGATCATCGTTTGAAATAAATAAGCCAAGAAAATATATATGTCTCTTGAAACATGGTTTAATATTCTTTAAACGATGAACGAGCTTTCGTTTGTCTAAATCTCAAGAAGAGAAACTGTTTGCAAAGCAAAAAGTTTCCAGTTAAATTTTTTTTTAAAAAGAGCTGCAGGCCTACATTGTATCACTGGAAAGTTAGTGAAAAATGATTAACTTTCCCAAGTGATTTGTGTGTGTGTGTGTGTGTGTGTGTGTGTGTGTGTGTGTGTGTGTGTGTGTGTGTGTGAGTGCACATGTGAAATATTTCACGAAACATTTTGAAAATGGTCTCTACAATAAAAAAATAAATAAAATAAAAAAAGAAGAAAGAAAGAAAAGAAAAAAGACAGATTTCTTTTGCCTTTTTCCTAAAAGAAAGGAGATTTGAATTATCTTGATAATTATATGGTCATTTCTTTGCCTGACGTGAGTAACAGAAAGAAAGAAAAGAAAGAATAGACAGATTTCTTTTGCCTTTTTCCTAAAAGAAAGGAGATTTGAATTATCTTTTTAATTTATATGGTCCTTTCTTTGCCTGACATCAGTAACAGACCTTAAAGTTCTGTTCTGGACAACTGGTAACAGATACAGAACACACTGCATGTAATGATATTGCAGGAGAGCTTGAAGCAGGTTGGAAAACAATGTTCCATTATTGGACAAAAATATTTATCCTCCTTGCCCCTGTAGAAAAACAGGGTCTTGTAATCCTAAACTCTACATTGCATTTGTAGACTTTGATAATGCCTTTGACTCCATTAACAGTTTTTTTTTTGGATGGATAATACTGTCTAAACGTTATCTCAAAAGAGGGTTGTCTTGGTATAACACAGCTCTGTATAAAATTGACAAGCATGAAAATTAGGGTTCGGTTTGGACTGATTATATCAAGTAAAGCATGGTGATATTTCCACCAGTTGTAGTCCTGTCTTCTTTTCCTTTTTCTTTTTTGTCTTATTAACACACTCTCAATGCAAATTACCAACGATGTATTCTTGGGGCTGTGTTTCTCAGCTGTATATCAACGTTCCTTATTCTGTACCCCAGGATCAGAATCAGGATTTGGGGCGTTGTATCAAAACAACTTAGCCTATTTAGGCTTTTTATGCCCCTTCTGTGTATATATATATATATATATATTTATGTCTGTTGGTCCAGTCATAGGCTAGCTCAGTCTAATTATCCATCAAATTAATATTTTATTTTATTTATTAATTCATGGATCAGATTCTTAAATACATTTATACTAGGTGCACGTTTGATGTAAGTTGTTAATTCATTCCAAAATTTGGTTACTCTGTTAGTGAATGTAAATTTTCTCAAATCAGTTCTGGAATATTGTTTAAAAATCTTATCTTCACTGTTCCTTGTAGTATTTTTCTGTGGAGTAAAAAAAAAGCAAGCTTTATCAACATCATCAATACCATTAAATATCTTATATGTTTGAATCAAGTCTCCTCTTATTTTTATTGCCTTTAGTGTTGGAAATGGAAGATATTCTAATCTTTCCTAATCCTTTATATTATGGATCATCTTTGTTGCTCTTCTTTGAACCGGTTCTAGAGCTTCTGATTGTTTCTTTAGCATTAGATACCATACAGTATTGCCATATTCAAGAACAGGTCTAACTAGTGTCTTATATAATTGTAAAAAAGTGTCCTTTTCTATAAATGTAGTAATGGTTCTTTTCATTATTCCAATAATTCTGTTGGCCTTGTTAATACTATTCACAATATGTTTGTCAAATAGCAAATTTTTGTCAAAAGTCACACCTAGGTCTTTCTCTTCCTCACATTCAGATACTTTTATTTCCTTGTCTCCAATTTTCATTATCTAATCCTTTTGTGGGTTTGATTTTCCAGTATGAAGTACTTCACATTTTTATGCATTAAAATATAGGTTCCAAGTATCAGACCACTGTACTAATGTTTCAATATCCTTTTGTAATTCCTTATACAATTTTGGAGGGTTATAAAGTTTGTGTCACCTGCAAAAATTTTACATGTACTCTTTAATTCTACAGGGAGATAATTTATAAACACCATGAATAATATTTGTCCCAAATTACTGCCATGTGGTATCCCAGTAATAACATCACCACTATGAGAGAAAGAACTACCACTCCTTACCTTTCAAGTTCTTTTTGATAAAAAGTCTCTAACCCAACCAAGTACATTTCCTACTATTCCATAAGACTCCAATTTCTTTAAGAGTCTTTCATGTGGTACTGAATCAAATGCTTTTCTAAAGTCCAAATACAATACATCTACATTCTCTCCTTTGTCTATCTCCTTTGTGAAGTCTTCCATTACCTCTAGAAGTTGAGTCACACAAGATCTTTTTGCACAAAATCCATGTTGGCACTCAGCATCTAATTTAGTTTCTGTCATATGTTTAACAATAGCCTCCCTAATAAATGATTCTAAAATTTTGCATATAATGCATGTTAAACTCACTGGTCTATAATTCCCTGGGTCTGTTCTCCTAGCATACTTTGGTGGTTGGTTTACATCATCAATTAAACAAACTAAGCGAGAAGAACAAAACCAAAACAAAACAAAAAAACCCCTGAAAAATGCCTGAAATTCTGTGTAGTGGCCCTTCATTCCCCGTTCTCATGGTGACCTCCATTTCAATCTGCTCTCCACATCTGCGCCCTTGGCCATTTCATGTCAAGGTTCCCTGTATCAGCAAGTCCTTGGGGGCTGTCGTTGGATGGACGTACTGGTACCCTCTGGAGGGAAACACTCAGACGCGATGGCTCCACAACTAAGCAACAGTTGTCATCACAAGGGGGCTTAGTAGGTGATGTGCTGATTATGCCGTATCAGAATGGGTAGACTGAACACCCTCAAAGTGACCTGGCAGAAGCACAGTGTCTCCTCTGATGGGTTGCCTCGTGATGACTTGACACTGACTGCTCCCTGTGGATTGCCCTTACTGAGACTGCGGCAGGACAAGCCAGGCTGTGGCTATGGACGAGGAGCTGGTCAAGGGGTAGTGCCACTGAAGGGTGCGGAAAATGCAACTGTTTCCAAAAAAAATCTGTGCAGGACATGTAAGCACCTGATGCTTATGGTGAATATGAACAAGAAGTGGTATAACTGCCAGTATTCGGTTGCTAGAGAGAGAGTGAGAGAGAGTGAGAGAGATGAGGTTATACGCCTTTGTGAAACATTTATAAGTATTTGGGGATTTATTTTTCTATCAATGTAAGTTTTACGTTTGCCTGTAAAGATTTCATATTTGGGGGAAAGTATGCTTTGCCATGTATTACGAAATGATTGAATGAATGCATGGAATACTGGATTTTAAAAAAAGATTTTTTGACAATATTTCACAAATGCATCATATTGTGCCTTAGGGGCCTACAATGTGGGGTATGGATCATGGGTGTTGTACAGTGGAAGCTCTAGAGCTCTCCCTCTCTCTCTCTCTCTATATATATATACTAGCAGGGGCACCCGGCGTTGCCCGGGATATGAACATTCTTTGCGATACTCACGTGACGGCAAACATGTATTAATTGTTTTGATTTACAATCAACCCCCCCCCCCCCAACATCTTCCCACCCCCTCCCCCCACACAAATACACATTCTGTCTCTCTCTGTCTCTCTTATACATTCTATTGTTTTCCGCCTGCCTCTGGCCCCTTTCCTCTGGATCTTCCCTAGCACGTCGAGATGCTTTTCTCGCTCGATTTTCCGCCTGCACTCACTGTTCCCATTCCCATTCTTCTGATTGCCCTTAATTTTGTAGGAATAGACTTTGTGCAGAAGTAGTTTATTTCAATGGGTCTGTGTCTAATGTAAAAATAGTGTATCAGGCTTTGCAGGGTACAATCATTTTTCTGGCCCCTCTCATTCCTCCCTTTTCATCCCCCTACCCTGTTCCGTCCATGTTGCAAAATTACTTACCGTTACTGGACATACGCATACCGAATTTTATCAATAGCGGTGTAAATTTAGAAAATAACGGTTTTTAACGGTCAATGTTAAGTTTTGGTTCGTAAAATTTGCATAACATTGTTCAGTGCTTAAAACTGTACGTGCATACGGAATGTTATGAAGAACGGTGAAAATTTAGAAATTCAGAAAATAACGGTTTTTAATGGTCAATGTTAAGTTTCAGATCTTGAAAATTGTACATCATTGTTTAGCGTTCAAAACTGCACATGTATATCGAATTTCTTCAAGAATACTCTAAATTTATAAAATAACGTTTTTTAACGGTCAATTTTAAATTTCGGTTCGTAAAAGTTGTATATCATTTTTCAGCATTTAAAACTGCACATCACGTGACATGTATACCGAATTTCATCAAGAACAGCCTAAATTTTGAAAATAACGGGTTTTAACGGTCAAATTTAATGGTCATAATGACTATCTAATGACCCTATGTTACCCGCTGGATGTTCCTGTAGGCTTATGTCAAGTTTGGTGGCGATCCGATGACTGTCGTGGCCGCCAACCTCAGAAGATCGGGTTTTAAACAGTTTCTATAGGGTTTGGTGTTTTTAACGGTTTTTAACTGTTATAAATAACGTTTCTTAACTGCCAAATAACGGTTCTAATTTTCGAGAAGTAGCCCTGTACCTGTGCAATGTCACAATGGCCATTTGATGAAAAGCAGAGGAAAAAGATGTCTTTGAAACCGTTATAACAGTTTTTTAACGGTTTTATTTTTTTAGAGATTAGCCCCAAACCATCCTCGGGTCACAACAGACGTACCTGCTAAATTTCAAGAAGATCGGGTTTTAAACAGTTTCTTTTATAGGGTTTGGTGTTTTTAACGGTTTTTAACTGTTATAAATAACGTTTTTTAACTGCCAAATAACAGTTCTAATTTTAGAGAAGTAGTCCTGTACCTGTGCAATGTCACAACAGCTATTTGAAGAAAAGCAGAGGAAAAAGATGTCTTTGAAACCGTTGTAACAGCTTTTTAACGGTTTTATTTTTTTAGAGATTAGCCCAAAACCATCCTCAGGTCACAACAGACGTACCTGCCAAATTTTATTACAATCGGTTGAGCCGTTTTTGAGTCTATAGCGTACACAGACACACACACACAGACAGAATTTGCCATTTATATATTAGATATATATATATATATTTTTTTTTTTTTTTGCTTTGAAAAGGTTCTGGTTTAGAAATGGACATTTTTTTAAGGATTTGATCTGTGAGGAAACAAGATATATTCATTTAACTGCTGGGTAGGTCCACTACTACTGCGGAAAACTTTTGGTATAAAATGTTTTATTGCCCAGTATAATATGCTCTTCTGAACCAGGTGCTACGCTGGAAAAAAAAAACTGGATTTCTTACGTAAATAGACAGTGTGCATGGATTAGGGAATCTTCAGATGATTTAGATTCTTTAGATTCTAAGTCACATCTTGACTGATTTTAGCAACTGGCAAATGTGGGATGACTATATTCAGAGAGTGAAAGAAAAACTTGAACAGATATTATACTGATGATTCAATTTAGAATGATACATGCAGTCTTCTTCTTCTTTCCTTTTTTTTCTTTTTTTTTTTTTTTTAAATCAGGATATGCTTGGTGTTTGTGAAGTCAAAAGCTATTCATTTCATTAAATACAGATAACATGGAGAAAAACTACTATCTTTGTTCAATGTGTATACAAAGTGAGAAAAATAAAATATATTTTGTCCTTTGTTTATAGGTTTCTAAAGATATTCACAAGAAACATGTTCCACATACCTATGATTTAATGCTTGATTCTAAAAGAGATGAAAAAATATGAATAACTTTGATCTCCTCTTCTGTAAAGCATTTATCTTAGGCTTTACTAGATCATAAATTAATATTAGGAACTTAACAAACAAACTGACAATATCACTTTCTATTGTTTAAGCTACAAAGCCATGGCAACAAGTCAACAATTACGGAAGTTGTGAAGCAAAATGACGGAAACGCTTGCGTTCTCTCATATGATCTTCTATCATAGTACAAGGAAGTGACATGATTATGATTAGAGACACTAATGTATCATCATCATTATTATTTTCATTACTATTATTTTCATTATTCTCATTAACATTTTCATTATTATCATTATTATTTTCATTGTTATTATTATTATCATTCTTTTCTTTTGTATTCTTATTACAACTTATTCTATTCTTATTACAACTTACTCTTATTGGAACTATAATTTTCAAAAAATTATTATCATTCTTTTCTTTTGTATTCTTATTACAACTTATTAGAACTCATTCTATTCTTATTACAACTTACTCTCATGGGAACTATAGTTTTCACTTGCTACTGAAGCAGTTTCTTCTGCTATAATTTTTTGTTGTAGCGCTATTAATTCCTTGATCTTTTTTTTTTTTTTCATTGTCATCGTCCTCTATTACCTGAAATAAAACATGTAAGTTCTGTCCATGGCTGTCTCACTTGAGGCTTTGCACAGTCAGGGTCCACATCTGAACAATTCTGATAACTATGCTGTGCTTTTGATCTGAGAAGATAAGTGTGTCCCATTCTTTATTTTCACTGTCCTAAATGTTATTTGTTTTCACCTGAAGAAGACCCAAGAGGTCGAAATGCATTGTGTCTTGTCCTGTACTTTGTTTGTCTGTGTCCTTGGCTGTAACTAAACCCCTCTTTTTCTAAATTTTGCTTCATTTTCCACCCTGAGTCACTCCGTTTTGAAACTATGCTGTGCTTGTTAACCTCCAAACAGTTTCAGCCTTAATGTTGTTGTTGTTGTTGTAGTTGTTGTTGTTTCATTTTGTTTACTTGTTTTGTTTGTTTGGTTTCTGAATGTTTGCAACTAAACTGTTCAAACAGTTCCTTTATATCATTCACAAATCGCATTTTATTTGCTGCGACCAAAATTTACACAACTGTGTGGCACATGTTCTGTGATGAAGTTATGTAGAGAAAATGTTCTGAAAATGCGCGCGCGCACACACCCCACACACACACACGCACACACACACACGCACACACTAAAATCACGGACTGAGGAAATCGTGCACATTACGGTGTAAGGGAAATAACTCTGGTCAAGCCCATACCACTTTTGATGAATTGTTTTACTGATTTCTCTCCCTTATGTTGCTGAACAAGGCGCCCCTTCCCCCCCCCCCCTTAAAAAAAAAACAAAACACATTGACATGCAATTACTTCAATTCAATCATCCCAATAATTCATGACGCGGTTTAAGGTACATAAAACTGTTCAAAACCTTTTTCTTTTTTGCAAATATATATAAAATTCAATTAGATTTTCGCCATAACTGGCACAAACAAAAAATAATACCTGCACAAGCAGGCACTCAATGCTGCTTGCTTTCGTGTCGTTCTTATTTTAAGTGCACTAGCTAGGAAATCATTTATTTCAATTTTCAATTTCAGTTTCATTACAGTCCAGTTGGCCACAAGCGCCCCTTTCAGGGCAGTCACCACATACGGAGATACAGTTCTGACCTGAAAAAAAAAAAATAACATAAAATAAAATAAAAAAATAAATACAGTATCAACTGTACATTATATTATAATCATAAAACAAAAACCTGAAATCTAGGAAAAGAAAACTGATACACAAATACCCATTGAGTAGATAAGTTAACAAGGTGTACATACAGCCAGCCTATATTTTTCTCACTGAATAAAAAAAAAAAATTGCCCCCCCCCAAAAATATATATATATATATATTTACATGAAATAACAATTACAAGCAACAACAATACATTAAAATGCCACACAGGCACACATACACTGCGGAATGGAAAGCTCCACTACCTAGTCACCAGACGGCAACAAAACAGCTGCACTGCTGTAATTGCAACATAAGAAAAAAGATGAAGACTGTGCAGATCAAAGAAAGGAGAATGCTCAACAAAGGCAGAAAAAACAGTGAACAATAAAGAAATCTTTTTTTTTTTTTTTTGGAAAGGGCAGAGTCAAAGAGAGAGTGCCAGAAAGAGGAAACTACTAGCTCATAATTTCAAAATGGCAATTTACATTAAAACAAGCAGCATCACAACTCAAAAATGTTATGTCTCCACAAAAACAGAAAACGACATAAAGAATGGAATGAAATTAGTTCCATCCACTTTTGCAAAAAAAAATATGCTCCATTCCTGAAAGAGACCCCTCCCTTCCCACGAGGGCTACCCGATTGTGGTCAGCTCTCATCCCATGAATCCATGAAACTGATGTTAGAAAAAAGGAAAAAAAAAAAAAAGAAAAAGAAAAGAAGTCACTCATACTTCAAACTTTCAACCATCCGATTTTCAACAATATAAAAATGACAACTGCACAAAAACAAGCAGGAGCAAACAAATCGACTTTCCAAACCATAACACAAACCCTCTCACTGCCATTACTCTGATACCCCCACTCCCCCCCCCCCCCCCCCCCCCCCCCCATCCCCACACACAGCTACATCCAGAACTGCTCTCTTGTAGCAGCCCAAGCACCAGCACATCACTGGGAACTTATTATTATCGAGTCATCATGAGGTCACACCGATATGAAAAATACAATGTGAAACTCAAACATGTGCAAATGCTAGTGGGGAAGTGGAGGTGGGGAGGGGGGTGTCCTGTCTGTTGAATCTGAAAAGGCACAACTGAATGTCACCTACACTCAGCAGCAGAGCTTCTTCCACGAGCGCGTTCACATGAAGTTGATACAGATGGAGCAGCAGTAAGACAGAGATCGACTGATATCTGGTGAGGCTGTCTAAAAGGAATGAGCAATGTCAAAGTAATGTTACTGAGGGGTTTCAGAAGAGGTGGCGGTAAAAAGATAAAAACATAAAAAGCGGGGACGGCAGGTGTGAAGCCACCACTTACCTTCGTTCTTGAACATGAGCGTCTGGTTGAGCTGCTGAGGGTCCATGTGGATAACCACCTCCTGTATGTGCACCGGTGATTCGCCCACCACTGGCCCATCGCCATCACCGCTGGCTAGACTAACCCCACCTGCTGACAATCGGCAATGAGAGATCTGTACATGATATCATCAGACCTGTTTACCCCAAATTTGTGTACCTGTAATATCTCGGACAAAAACCTGTAATTTGAAAAAAAAAAATGTTATCTTCATAATCGCAATACTTTTGCAACTTTAGAAGATTTGGAAGAGCCGGCTGTTGGTGTGTAAGACTGCTTCGTCGCAATCTTTGACAAGGTTAAAGACGCAAGGCACGCTGGGAAATGTCTTTTTACTGCTTTTGACCAAAACGGTAGCAAACGAAACTTCACGTTTAATAAGAATTTTCTTTCTTTGATTTTTTTCCCATGATTTTTTTTTTTTGGGGGGGGGGGGGGGGGGGGGTAATTCCATTTTTTCCGTAAAAATTACGGCAAAATCCTAAGGGTAAACAGGTCTATATCATCCATTACAAAGTGAAAAAGGTGAAGAGGCTGGGCTGCTTGTTTCCATCTAGTGATCCTATGAAAAATGACACAGGCACTAAGCAGACTGCAAACACCCATAAGTGTACTTAACTTCAGGCTCTATCTCAGATTCTATCCTTTAGCCTCCAAACCATTCCTGGATCAGCCCTTCGATGCAGATCCAACCCAAATTTAATGAATATGTCTTTAGGCCACATTCCACCTTTCCAGCCAGTTACATTAAAATCAGCTCTATAGTTTTTGCGTTGTCTTGCTAGCAGACAACCAACCAGCGAAAAGATGCCAGTGACAATAAAACCTCCGTGGTAAGGCAACTAGCAAAGCATGGGCTATATCAACATTTACCCCTGTAAAACAAGATAATCTATTAATGTTAAACAAACTTTTCATAATTATTCATGCAGCTTCTTATTATCTACTACAAACATAAAATGGACATAGCCAATGTATTATCGGTACTTCCTGCACAAAACATGAAAAGGCAAAGAACTATTTCTGTCAATTGCCGTACCCACTCATCCTTTATCCTCAAACAGAAAACAAACATGAAAACAAGTCACAAATATGTTGATTTCCATGTAAATGCACATTTTTGCAGGATAGACTCACATTTTTTTGTTTAACTTACATTTCCAAACACAAAATCACTGAGCAGGAGGACATTTGTTACAGTAAACCTATCAAATGCACAGTAAACAACATTTCTAGGGCAACACTTGATTTTAAGAGCAGCATTTTTAGCCCCCAAACTAACTTTAGTCCTAACATTCTTGGCACCTGCTGGGGGACACACACACACACACACACACACACACACACACACACACACACACACACACACACACATCCACACACCTACAAACACACACATCTACAAACACACTCATATACTCATCCACACATCCACAAACACACACATATACACACACACACACACATATATACACACACACACACATACACACACACACATATACTCATCCACATATCCACACACACACACACACACAAACACACACACATACCTCCCTTACCCCTCCACCACACACACAGTCTCTCATATCCACGCCCCCAAGCAACAAGACACAAAGTCATCCTTCACCTATAGCCCACTCACCTCCCCCTTGAAGCTGAGCCAGGATGGACTGCAGAACGCTCGGCGGCAACGACACCACCTGACCCCCCTGAATCACCGCCTGCACCGGATTCTCCTGCACGGTCATCACTGCAGGAGGAGGAGGAGGAGGAGGTGGTGGAGGAGGAGGAGGAGGAGGGGCAGGGTCCTGCACCTGCAGGATGATCTGCCGCTGCGCAGGTACGCTGGAGGTCACCCCGGGGTTAATGCTGACGGGCTGCGCTGGGAATGGGGACTGGGGAAGGATGATCTGGATCTGGGTGGGCTGGGCAGAGGGCTGGCTGGGCACAGGTGGAGGGGGAGGAGGAGGAGGAGGGGGTGCAGGCTGTTGTGGTTGTTGGGGAGGCTGCGCTGGCTGTTGTAGGTTGATGGGGGTGATGATGTTGATGGGGATGGTGTGTGGGTGTTGGGGAGGTGGAGCTGGCTGCTGCTGTTGCTGTTGTTGGTGTTGGTGAACTGGGTCCTGGTGAATGACCTGTTGAACAAAGCCGAGAGAGCAAATTAGCTTCAATTTTCCCCCCCTTTTATCTGGAGACAATCTGGGACACCAAGACATGGCCAAAGCTATGGACATATAATTCCTCATTCAAAGCACTTTCCCAAAATGGTTCCCCTCCACATACGTTAAGTTCAGAACAGTAAGTCTCAATCATCCCAGTAAAATCATGCACAGAATCATCGTCAACAGACCTAAAGAATCCCATATGTATGCTGAGAGACATTGTAACACGACACAAGCCTCTCTCTCAAGTGCTCCCTAACCAACTGATCTGCATACTTCTCTCCTGTCAACTTGCTTGGTGTGACCACTAGAAAGCGATGCGAGTACAACAGCACGTACAAGAAACAAAGTGAGAGACTCGCCTACTACGATATGATGAAAGCTTACGATTCAGTATGAGGGGAAACAAGCACCTGCACATTGATGGGCAAATCTGCCTGCTGAAGCTGAATGGTCGGCTGCTGCTGCTGCTGCTGCTGCTCCTGCAACACGTACTGCTGCTGTTGTGGCTGTGGCACCTGCTGCGGCTGCTGCTGCTGCTGCACAATCACCTGCTGCACTTGTGGCTGAGGCTGCCCTGCAGGCTGGGACAGCAGGGGCTGGATCTGGTACTGCAGCATTGGCTGCTGGTTGAGGGTCAGCGTGTGAGGTTTGTTGGCCAGGCTGGTGCTGGTCGGTCCTGCCAGCTGGACAGTGGTCACCCCACCTGCCCCATGGAGAAGACGATGATGGCAGTTACATGTACTAGTAACATCACAGAGTTTCATTCAGTACTTAACTTTACAGAATGACCTAGGTCAGTAGGTGTTACACAGTATAATTATGTTACAGACACGCATTTTTGGTTACCTATTCAGTACTTAACTTTACAGAATGACCTAGGTCAGTAGGTAATACAAATAAGATTACGTTATACTATGCACACGCATTTTGGTTACCTATTCAGTACTTAACTTTACAGAATGGTCTGGGTCAGAAGGTGACATACAGTATGATTATGTTACAGACGCGCATTTGGTTACTTATTCAGTACTGAACTTTACAAAACGAGCTAGGTCAGTAGGTGATATAAATATGATTATGTCATTGACACGCATTTTGGTTACCAATTCAGTACTTAACTTTACAGAATGAGCTAGGTCACTAGGTGATGTACAGTATGATTATGTCACAGACACACACGTCTTTGATTACCTTTTTTTCCCTTTTCTTGCCGTCTCATCTTCTGTAACCCCCTACAGTATTACTTCCACTATGCATCTTTCTTTTTTCTTTAACTACAGTATGTGCTCTGGCACATTTTATCTCTCACCTTCAAAGTTTATCAACCAGCAGACCAGTAACTGGTCACCCGCACTCTCTTTTTTCTCTCATCTTCCACGCCACCGTAGGGGATTATACCCACACCACTCATTCTGTCTCCCTGTCCACAGCCACACCCTGGCCTGTCCTGCTGCAGCAGCACCAGCACCAGCAATCCAAAGGGAGCAGTCAGTGTCAAGTCATCATGAGGCTACCCACCAGAGGAGACACTGCAATGCTGTCAAGTCACTTCTGTGGTGTTCATTGTTGCCTTTTCTGATCCAACATACCCGCAACACAACCTACTCAGCAGCCTCTACTGACCACCATGATTGCTTAGTTACAGAGCTAGTGTATGGGAGCTTTCCCTCCAGAGTTCCCATAAATTTGCTAATGCTAGTGACCCCAACAGAAACCTCATCAAGGGCATAGATGTGGAAGAGAACTCAAAACTAAGGTAACTATGATAACAGAGCATGAAGGACAAAGAACTGATACTTTTTTAATGCCAATCGATGAGGATGATAAAGATGATGCTACAGATTTCCATTCTGGTCTGAGACTGCATGATACTCTAGGCTTGCTTTTATAATATATCCTGGCTTTAACAAACTTGGAAAGATGCAGACACCTGCAGTGTTGGTCAGTAAATTTAAGCAACATTCTCAAAGACATCCATTAAGTGGATGAAAGTCTCAACTGTTGTTCCCAGTCTTCCTAACTGAGCCCATAGCAAACTCAACTCT
Source organism: Conus canariensis (assembly GCA_033310375.1). Classification (NCBI taxonomy): domain Eukaryota; kingdom Metazoa; phylum Mollusca; class Gastropoda; order Neogastropoda; family Conidae; genus Conus; species Conus canariensis. The sequence goes on from CM065725.1 coordinate 44,130,919, forward strand.
GGGAAGGAGCTGGTTCGAGAAGAAAAAATCTCACATATGAATGGCTCTGATGGGATTTAAACCCAAAATCCCTCAGCTGGGATTCTGCCACGCTAATCACTTCACCAAGGCAGCTGGTGGTGACTAGAACTCTTTGTTGATAGAATTAAATCACTGCCTTTCCTCAACCTTGAACATTTTCCCTTCCCTGAAAGACACTGAGCTGTGAACCCACCTATACTGTGGACAGAGTGTGAGGCCACCGTGGTAACACTGCAAGCTGGCACCGTGACAATGCCAGACACCCCGCTGCTGCTCTGCATGCCCTGACACAGCGAAGCCACCACAGGCGCTGACCTGGCCGGCAACAGTTCTGCCAAAGGTCGGATGGCTCGAGGTCGAGACCGTGACGAACGCCGCACCGAAGATACAGAAGATGATGACACAGTGGTCAAGGTCGAGGGGCCAGCGACAGTGACGATACTGGCTGGAAGGGAGGAGGATGGGGAAACCTGAGGTACGGAAGCAGAATTCAGGGTGTAGGTAGCAGGGACGAACTTCACCTCCTCTGTCTCTGGCTGCTGGACAAACGTGATGTGTTGTCTTCCTACTCTGGTCAAGATCTGCTGGTGCTGGAGACTGGAAGAGGGCTGGTCCTGCGATGTGGCGGTCGATGTGGATGGAGTCACGTAAGTGATGAAAGAAGCTTGTGAAGGCTGGCGCTGCACATACGACCTGGCAGGTGGGCTTCCCAGGGCAGGCACTTGAGAGGATGCCACTGGTTTTGTGGGACTGAGGTACATCACTTTGCTGGGTGTTGTGACCGAGATCTGAGGGGACTTGCTACTACTACTAGCTAAAGAACCTGAATGACAAGAAGGGGAGGCCGCGCTGTTGACCACCACGATGTTGGACAATCCCCGGTCCGAGGACTGGGCCTGAGAACCATCAGACAAAATGATGTTTTCCATGAACACGGGCGGCTTTGATTCCACAGTGGGATTACTCTTGGCGCTGCTTTGATTGACAGGAACGGTAGAGTCAGATGTCTGGAGACCTTCAGCAGAAATGAAGTTCCCCACCACAGTCCCCTCTCCATACTGAGCAGCCCCAAACTCCACAGGCAGCTCTACGATCTGAACAGTCTGAGGGTGCTGGGTGGAGGCTGCTCCTCCCTCTTCTTGGACCTCTGCTGTCTGGGTCTGAACGTCGCATTGTTCCTCATACAGTCTGGCAGCAGCATCAGCGATCTGATCCAGCCCTCGGGAGGTCACAGATGGGTGAGGTTGTAGACCCCTTGAGGAGGAGACAGGGTCATGAGATGCTACGATGGTGTAGCCCGTCTTGGGCAAGCTGCTTCCGCCCGCCGAGTCTGGTTCAGTTTCCAGCTGAATGTACAGACCAGCAGGTGGTTGAACGGTGCTGAATTTGTACATGGTTTCTCCACCACTGGGCACACCCTTGGCTGTCTGCATGGGAGTCAACACACCCAAGCTCTCCAGAGCCGACGTGTGATGCCGCAAATGGCAGCGTAAGGAATGCTCCTTCACAAAAGATGTTCCACAAATGTTACACTGATAGGCTTTCTTGCAGGTGGCTCTCACAGAACGATTGCTACCAGTTCCTCCACTGCTGCCTTCGTAGCAATGCTCCTCCTCCTTGATGGACGTCTTCCCTCCCTGAGGTGCCGAGCTTCGCTTGGAGCTACTGCTTCCTTTAGGGCGACCATGGCGTCTGGACGATCGGAGTTTGTCTGCGTGTCGCTTCTTCATGTGGGATTTAACGTTCCCACGCTGCTTTGCAGAGAATGGACAGAAGTCACAGTGGAAAGGTTTCTCATCACTGTGGGTACGCAGATGATTCTTCAGGGAGGAGGCTGATGAACAGATGTATTGACACTTGGGGCATGCATGACCTGCAAAAGAACAAAGAAACCTATGTACCGAGATTAATCTCTTTTAAACAAATCAGTCAACACATTCATCCTCCAAAAACGAATGCATACATGCATGCACACACACACAGACACAGACACACACACACACACACACACACACACGCGCGCGCGCAGAAGTATGCACACACTTACCCAAAACGGCAATTTTTTTTGTCTGTACGATACCATACCAAGTACAGCCTTCATAAATTCATATAGCTACAAAGGAAAAAGTTAACTAGCCCTTGTCAATTTTCCCACATGATGGAGCTCTACAATCAACACTGAAGCTATGAGACTTGTGCTTTTGAATATCATTTTCAAACTGAGCGAATGCAATGATTTTTGGATCAAGTACGTTTTCAAATTTCACAGTTCTGAGCTGCTGAAGCCTAAAAAGCACAAAGTGTAGAATTTTGACATTGCAAGAGTAGCATTCCAAATTTAAGCATTGTACTCATAAGCCATATCATAGAAAGTGTAATGGAGACTTTTTTTTTGGCTGGTTTATTCTTCAAAACTGAGGCATCCTCAGTGTCTGACAAGTCATATTCAACAGCTCTTTCAGCCACATTTCGCTTCATTGTCGACGTAATGGTCATCTAAGAAAACTGATGTCTCGCTTAATGTTGTATGATTTTGACCTGACAAACAAAAAAATCAAAATGTGTCAAAGGAGCGAAACCTCTAACAAAGGGCCTAAAACGCTTTATAGGAAAGGAATGCCACACATGGTGGAGAAATAGGTGATGGGTTGATTAGCAGTACTCTCTCACCTAGCGCATACAGTCGAACTGTGTCAAGGAGGTTGAAGTGGTCAGGCAATTGTCACGTGACAGATGGCACCAAAGGTCGTGAGGACCCTCCTGAGTTCGAACCTTCCCGACAGCAAAAGGGAGGGTAATGTAACCACTAAGACCTCGGAGCATCGAGTAGGCGCTAAATACTCAGTCAGCTGAGGTTGCTGTGTTAAAGTGGCTCCAGGAGTCAGTGGGAATTTTCGATGTCCATTTGGTGCCAAGTAGCTGTTTCCTAAGCAAATTAGGTAGGGATGTGTGTGATGTGTGGAAGAATGTAGCGACAGGGGAATTCAGTGCACTTGTGAACAAGGTGGTGGAGAAGCAACATGGACAAAGGCATGACCCAAAGGGAAATCCTTTGTGTCCATCCCTATATAAACTGAGGGAGAACAACGTGACATGGGAGGAACAGAAGAACACCACGAGAGAGAGAAGAACAGAGAAGAGAGAGGAGAGAAGAGTGAGTTGGGCAGAGTAGGGTCGAGAGAAACGTGGTCTGGGAGACAGAAGAGACAGCAAGGTCTTAGACTAAAAGACAAGCTGAAAAAGAAAAGACTGAGTTTGAACCCAGAGGTGGGTGAAGGAGACAAAGAAGATTTCTACGTTGAGTTCCCGGAGACGACCACAAAGACCAGTCCTGAAACCTGGAGCCAGTCAACCAAGGGCGTCACCATCACCCAGTGCTGAAGAAAACTTGAAGTGACATGTTCAAGAACTGTGGTGTGGTGTGAAAGTGGTTGTGTATGTGTGTGTAAACCTGGTCTGGTAAGAAGCCATTTCATTATAACCCAGGATTAGGAAGTATTGATCTTTTAAGTTTTGATTGTTCCATTTTGTGGAACTGGATTTTTCATGTGTAATTATAAGTAGCATAGAAATTGTATGTCTTGTTCTCAGTCGTGTTAGGAGAGAAACGAATGCGTGACATCCCATTCCCAGAGAGAGATGAATGTTTGGTGGGTGCATGAGTGTGCATATGCATGTATGAGTGCAGAGATAACCTTGGTGTGTTAAGCCTGACTAATAATACATCAACTTTTTTTTTTGTTTTTTTTTTTTTTTTTGTTTCACGTTTTTTTTTAATCATTTTTCAAACAATACATTACAAATGAATATCATAACATTTCAAAAAGAAAAAAAGAAGAAAGAAAAAAAAAAAAAAATGGGGGGGGGGGGGGCACACAAACACACACACACACACACAAAACAAAAAAACAAAAAAAAAGGCCATTGAGCAATCAAACATCCTTGTACACAAAAGAAAAGGGGGACCGGGGTCGGGGGGGTTGGGGGCTGAGGGTAAGGGACAGGGGAGGTCCATTGACATTTTCATATCAAACACAAATCAAACTTGATTATATACAAATATTCAACCATTTGTTAAAACATACAGCTGAAGTAGATCTTGCTGAATGTAGTGGTTTACAGATAAAATACATATATTTTATTTTGAATTCTAACGCTGAAACCAATCGAGAACTAAACTGTACAGAAACCAAGTTTGTTTAAACTTGCACAAGTTAATAATACATCAACTTAGTGCACTTAAGCAATACCATCACGATTTCCCCCATCCTGGACAAAATGCCTGACAATGAAATGATTCAATAGGGGGCAAAAGCTCCTTTGTCTCCTGTTTTCCCATCCTCTCCTTCCTGGTCTTGGTCATTTTTTTTTTTTGACAAAATAATTTACAGTCTAAAGATCTACATTGCCCCAGTTCTGCTTAAGTTGCCACTAAGTTTGTGAAATGTTGGGAGGGTGGGGGTGGGGCATTTCTTTTGTGTGTGTGTTTCGCTTTTTGTTGTTGTTTTTTTTTTCATAGCATTTCATCACAAAGTGCAACAGCTTAACACTGTCAATGAAATTGTAGCATGCTGTGTTGTTTGTCCTTCGCAGACAAAGATGACCACGACTTTTGCTATCACTGGATGGTGGTGTCTGTACGAAGAAGGCTGATTAGGACGATCCTCGCATTGAATAATCTGCTGCTGTTTGGACAGGGCAGACTTGGAGATGAGCCAGGTTGCAAGGTGGTGATTGCTCTGTTTTACCAAAGCTGACGTTTTTGCTCCTGTGACTCCACTTGTCTTGTTTCAAAGTCTTTCACTCTGATATGATCATGGTGCACAAGGCTGAGTGATTTTGCGCAGCTTCTTCCCAGGAGGCAGGGGCAATGCTACAGCACTTCAGTGAAGCCTTCAGTGTGTCTTTGTAGCGCTTCTTTTGTTCTCCATGGAAACACTTGCCTTCCAGCAGATTATCACAGAACAGTCTCTTTGGGAGACGATTTCCATCCACATGGTATACATGTCCTGCCCACCTCAGTTAAGAGCATATTAGCATCGTATGAATGCTTTCCCTAAGGGCCTTCTGAAGCACCTCTGCATCTGGTACTTTGTCCTGCCATTTGATACGCAGCAAAGTTCTGAGGTACCTCATGTGGAAAGACTTCAGCTGCCTGGCATGTCGACTGAGCAGTATCCAAGTTTCACAGGCACACAGCAGAGATCGCAATACAACTGCATGATACAAGTTGAGCTTGGTCTGCAGGCTTATTCCTCACCTCTCCAGCACTTTGTCTTGAAACCTGCCAAGGGATGCACCAGCTCTAGCAATCTGATATGCAACTTCTTCATCAATGTTGGCAGTTCATGATAACGTGCTACTAAGGTAGACAAACTTATCTGCCACTGTAAGTTTCTGGCCATTGATTATGATGTTAGGCTCAATGTAGGGGGTTGCAGAAGGTTGCTGGTGCAGTACTTTAGTCGTCTTTGCACCATGGTGTACCAAAAGCTTAGAACTCATACACCTGACAGCATTCAAAAGATAAGATTAAAAAGAAATTTCACTTTACACATCACACATCACGGTTGTTCGTGAAAACAGTCTGGACACTAAACCACACCAAAATTCTACTGATAAACGACTGCCTCAGTGAAGCAGCACTTCAGGTTGAACAGATATGTTACAAATCTTGGTAACAAAAATGATCTTATTATCATTATCATTTCTGTTCCATCACAGAAGTTGAAAGGGTTGCATACAATCTGTAACAAACCTTCGGACAGTCAGGGATTTCTGGTGGTCCCCTGTCCTCAGTCATGCATGATAGGGAAGAGATGTTCTGAGGTCAGCAGACCAGTCCTTTACATTGACCATTCAGGGTTTCTTTGGTCTGCCTCCAGAATGTCCATCCACATCTCTATCAGACAAAAGGTCCTGGAAAGGAGTGATGGCCAGAAAAATACCTGTACTAAGCAATCTTACATCGCTTGACGACAGCAAGAAGAGGTTCTGTCTCCAAGCACATTTGCTGACTTGCTGCCTGATGGTGCCATTTGTTCTCTGTATGAGAAAGGGGAGATCCATCTAATGAATTCATTCTTAAACATCTCCATTTTTCAACTGACTGCAGCTGGTGGTGTCCAGTTGTTGCGTCCATAAAGAAGGGTGTCTACAGTCACCGCCAGTGATTTTTGTTATGAGAAAAGAAACATAAACACAGAAAAGGGAGGGAGAAAGACAGACAGGCAGAGAGATACAGAGATAATAAAGACACAGAGGGAAGGAGCAAGTCAACAAAATTGAACCAGCTCTGAAACCAAAATGTTACAAAAGGCCTTGAGCAAATTTATCATCCTGCTCAGATTCGCTGACCTTCATCAGCTGAATTTCTGATTCGTTAAAGAACCCTCGTTTCCCTGTGATCTTACCAGATGTGTGCTGCTTCATGTGCTCCCTGAGAAGCTTCTGTGAGGATGAGGTGAAGTCACAGTTGACACACTGCAGCTGATTCTCCGGAGAATGGTTGATTCTGTAATGGCTCTTAAGGTTACCTGTAATGACAAACAACAGTCTAAATTAAACAATAATCTAAATTTGAAAAAAAAAGAAAAAAGAAGAGGGGGGGGGGGGGGGGGGAGAGAGATGCGAGAGGGAGGATGGCAGAAGATGGGGGTGGGTGGAAGTGGGGGTTCAGGAGCAGGAATGCTCAATGACCACTGAGAACGATGATATTCCCATGAATACTCCCTTACAAAAATTCTCATCGCAAGAAAATGAACACACACACACACACACACACACACACACAAAATAAAGAAAAAATGTACAAAAATAGGAGGTTGGAAGACCCAACCATCCCCCACTACCCCCCTCCCCTCCCCCCCCCCCCCACCCGCCATTAAAAAAATCTAATCTCACCAACCATCTAAAAATATTCATATCCGACTCACAGTCAGCTTTGGATGTACCCATACAAAGTACACATGTGCATATAGGTTGATAAGCTCTACTGACATAGAGTGCATGTGCTCTGTTTCATCCTGCACTTGGGGAAATGCACTAATTCATAACAAGAACTGCTTTCCATTAAAGCTCTTCTACGTGTGAATCTAAGAAGCGATAACCACTGCCATGCATACATGAAATAATACATTTGCCAGCACATTTTTTCAACTTTTATTTGGCGTCCCTGTCTGAAATTTACCATCACCAGCCATCGGACTCCTGTTCAATGTCTCTTCACACTCAATCAAGTGGTGCAAATTCTGCAAGATCTGCATGGTTGAGACAATAGATCCAGATTTAGATACAACTGGTGATACCCAACTGAGAGGTGGATGCCAGTGACTCCAAACAGACAGATTTGTATGATTCAGATGAAGAGGTAGACAATCCTTTGTAAGGAAATGTAAACAATGATCAGTAGTAAAGAAATCAGATTATATTTGTCTATGATGGTATAAAGTTTTATGCGTCTGCCCAAAACAGACTGAAAACTATGAACAAAAGAGAACAGTCCCCGTGAATTTCTGGATCAGGTTAAAATTTCTGTCAACATACAGACAGGAAATTCATCAGCCGGTAGGAGTTAAACAGTGATGGTAAAGTCATGCGTAATTTAGCCTGGTTTATGCACAGGAAATTAAAGGTGCGCACTCCATATCAGAACGTATATAGTTTACATCAAATCTAATGAGTAAGAAGACATGTATAAAATGAAGTTAACAATGCAACAAAAACAGATGTAATGGACTAAAATGAAGTGACCAAAATGCAAATTGTAACACACACACACACACACACACACACACACACACACACACACACACACACACACACACACACAGCATTCTGCAAGAAAAAAAGTCAGCAACACAACAGTTGGTAACATGTTCGACACTTTTTATGTCTTTTCTTTTGGTAATATTGTGTGAAACAGTTTCCACTGGATCCTTTCTTCCAGAATGTAAGAAACATAGGTGAAAAAAAGAACAAGAGAGAGAGAGAAATGGTGTAAACAAAAGACAAAGTAAAAGAACACAAAAAAAAAGAAACCTCAATGCCATTGATCCAGAGTATCTCTTTCCTCCGGAGCATGGCAGAAGGGGCAATCACCCACAATCTAGCCCCCACCTTTAATGGAGCACTTATAGTCGCAGAATTCACATTTGAACGGCTTCTCCCCGGTGTGCACTCTCATGTGGCGCTTGAGGTCTGAATTGATCTTGAACTTGGAGTGGCAGATGGTGCACTGGAACGGGGAGTCGCCCGTGTGGGTGCGGAGGTGCACAATGAGCTGACTGGAATTGCGGCTGGCATACGAGCACATCTGGCACCTGACGGCATGAAAGAGAGTGAGGGACACTTCAAACAACTATGGGGAAAAAAAAACAAACTGGGCTCTGAAATGGAAGGAAATCTTAGCACGGAGGTAAATCTAACATAGACATACTTTTAACATGATGAGAGAAATGAAGATGGAAGAGAAAGGCAAGAGTTTAGAGAGAAGATTTTTTCTGAATCAGGGTTTTCACTGAAAGGTTTAAGCAGTGATCATGCAAAATATCTCGCCATCCAGTCCTGCCAGTAAGTTTTACTGCACGTTGAAAAGACAACTAATGTCAGCAGTTTAAAACTGAAAAAGAAAAAAAAACAAAACAAAGGTAGCTCTCTCACCCCAAAGCACTGCTTTTTCTTGTGAAAGATTCAATGACACCATATGAATTGATTCCTACTGTCCTTATACAAGGATGTCACAGTCTCTCACAGATTAG